>CM050649.1:41413517-42013517 GCA_027574665.1 Rhynochetos jubatus
TTTAGTAGGAATAAAACCACTCCTCAAAATCAAGGTTAGATGACTTGAGCAGGTAAATGAACTGAGCCTGAATTAGACTATTTAATCACAACAGAAAAAGGATTTGGTTTTCCCTTCAAAAATATCTGTTAGAAATGTTGTCATCTTCATACATGTGAACTAAGTAATTTATTCATAGTTAGAGATACAGGGGAACACAGGGAAGCAATGAATTTTCTCCCATGATTATTATGATGTTGGACATCAACGTAAAGATATGTACAGGAAAAGCTTTCTCTCCTGCCTGACAGACAGTAAATAAGAATAACATATTTCCCTTGAAATGTAAAGAAATCAAAATCATAAAATACACACAAAGAGCTGAAAAGGAAAAGATGCTGAAAAAAATGCATTCTGTTCAATTTTCCTGTTAATTCTCTAGACATTCTCTCCCTCTACTGGGGAAGCTGGCCAAAGTGCTCACCAAGCCTCTTTCCATCATTTATCAGCAGTCCTGGCTAACTGGGGAGGTCGCAGTGGATTGGAGGTTAGCAGGACAGGACAAGGGGTAACGGGTTTAAATTGAAAGTAGGGAGGTTTAGATTGGACATCAGGAGGAAGTTCTTCCTGGAGAGGGTGAGGCACTGGCACAGGTTGCCCAGAGAAGCTGTGGGTGCCCCATCCCTGGCAGTGTTCAAGGCCAGGCTGGATGAGGCTCTGAGCAACCTGTCCTAGTGGAGGGTGTCCCTGCCCATGGCAGGGGGGTTGGAACCAGATGGTCTTTAAGGTCCCTTCCAACCCAAACCATTCTATGATCTATGAAATGTGATGCCCATCTACAAGAAGGACTGGAAGGAGGATCTAGGGAACTACAGTCCTGTCAGTCTGACCTCAGTGCTGGAGAAGGTAATGGAGCAGATCATGTTGAGTGCCATCACACGGCACATACAGAACAGTCAGGTTATCAGGCCCAGTCAGCATGGGCTTATGACAGGCAGGTCGTGCTTGACAACCTGATCTTCTTCTATGACAAGGTGACACAGTGGGTGAGGAAGAGGTTGTGGATGTTATCTACTTGGACTTTAGTAAAGCCTTTGACGATGTTTCCCACAGTGTTCTCCAGGAGAAGCTGGCAGCTCGTGGCTTGGAAGGGTATATGCTCCTATGAGTTAAGCTCCGGCTTAATGGCCAGGCTAAAGAGTTGTAGTGAGTGAAGTTAAATCCAGTTGGCAGCTGGTCACAAGTGATGTTCCTCGTTATTGGGGCCAGTTCTCTTTAATATCTTTATCAGTGACCTGGATGAGGGGTTCGAGGACACCCTCAGTAAGGTTGCAGACAACACAATGTTAGGCAGGAGTGTTGATCTGCCTGAGTGCTCTACAGAGGGATCTGGACAGGCTGGATTGATGGGCCAAGGCCAACTGTATGAGGTTCTAAAAGGCCAAGAGCCAGATCCTGCACTTGGATGCCAACAACCCCCTGCAACACTACAGGCTTGGGGATGAGTGGCTGCAAAGCTGCCTGACAGAAAAGGACCTGGGGGTGTGGGTTGACAGTAGCTGAACATGAGTCAGCAGTGTGCCCAGGTGGCCAAGAAGGCCAATGGCATCCTGGCTGCATCAGGAAGAGTGTGGCCAGCAGGACTAGGGCAGTGATTGTCCACTTGTAGTGGGCACTGGTGAGGCCACACCTAAGAATCCTGTGTTCGGTTCTGGGCCCCTCACTGCAAGACATTGAGGTGCTGAAGTGTGTCCAGAGAAAGGCTGGTGGAGGGTGTGGAGCACAAGTCCTGTGAGGATCGGCTGAGGAAACTGGAGTTGTTTAGGCTGGAAAAGAGAAGGCTCAGGAAAGACCATATCCCCTATACAAACAACTAGAAGGAGGTTGTAAAGGTGGGGTTGATCTCTTCTCCGAAGAAACATGTGTGGGACAAGAGGAAATGGTCTCAAGTTGTGCAGGGGAAGGATTACATTGGATATTAGGAAAAATATCTTGTGTCAAACATTGTCAAACATTGGAATGGGCTGACCAGGAAGGTGGTGGAGTCACCATACCTGGAGATATTTTACAACTGACTCAATGTAGGGCTTATGGACATGATTTAGGGTAGACTTGGCAGTGCTAGGTTGACAGTTGAAAATGACAGTTTCAAAGCATTACCCAAACAGAAAAAATTCTGTGATTCAGTGCTACTATTAAAAAAACTAAAAAAAAAAGATGGGAATGAGGAAAAAAAAATTAAAACAAGACTAAACTAAAAATTTGCAATGAATTACAGCACTTATCATAACCACAGGGCAAACATGTGTGAATACCAATGTCACACAAGGTACCACCAAGAACCACGGCAGAGGCACGACAGCTGAGCCCAACACCAAGACATCCCTTCCCCTCCCTGACACATCGTTTGCGACCCTCTCCACCACCAGGATGGCGGGCGCAGAAGGGCGGACGGAGACTGCACCCACAACGCCGACCCAGGAAGAGAGCTCACTCGCGCTATCTACTGGCAGCAAGGTGACGAGCCCAACTGGCCCCAAGACGAGGCCCGACGCCACTGCCAACAGCGTGAGCACAGCGAGTGTCGGTGCTGCCTCCCCGCCTCTCAGGCCCAGCTCGGCAGTCACGAGCCACTCCTCCTCCTCTTCTGTGGGCTCCTCAGCTGCCAGCCCCAGCCCACAGCCCAGCAGCACCAGCGGCACCACTCAGGCAGGCTCTGCCGCCACATCCCACGCCTCCACGACCCTCGCGACCTCCGCACCTTCCTCCCCTCCTGGCGCTACGAGCGTTGGGTCGGGGGCTTTGACGGCAGAGGCGGCAACACACAGCCCAGCTCCCAGCGCACCCAGCCCCAAGCCATCAGCTTCCACCTCGGTCACGGCCCGCATCCCAGCTATCTCCGAGGCCAGCCCCTCGTCCACGCTGGCTGCCAGTGTGGTGACTCAGACAGCGCGGCTCACCTCCACGTCCTTCAAGCAGGGGCAGGCCACTGCGGAGCCGTGGGCCAGTTCATCTGCCGCAGGTAGCCCCTTGCTATCCACAGCCACGGACTTTGCTGGAATACGTGCCACGACTGCTGCCGGCGATGGCCAAAGTCCCACCACGAACCACGGCAGAGGCACGACGGCTGAGCCCAACACCAAGACATCCCTTCCCCTCCCTGACACATCGTTTGCGACCCTCTCCACCACCAGGATGGCGGGCGCAGAAGGGCGGACGGAGACTGCACCCACAACGCCGACCCAGGAAGAGAGCTCACTCGCGCTATCTACTGGCAGCAAGGTGACGAGCCCAACTGGCCCCAAGACGAGGCCCGACGCCACTGCCAACAGCGTGAGCACAGCGAGTGTCGGTGCTGCCTCCCCGCCTCTCAGGCCCAGCTCGGCAGTCACGAGCCGCTCCTCCTCCTCTTCTGTGGGCTCCTCAGCTGCCAGCCCCAGCCCACAGCCCAGCAGCACCAGCGGCACCACTCAGGCAGGCTCTGCCGCCACATCCCACGCCTCCACGACCCTCGTGACCTCCGCACCTTCCTCCCCTCCTGGCGCCACGAGCGTTGGGTCGGGGGCTTTGACGGCAGAGGCGGCAACACACAGCCCAGCTCCCAGCGCACCCAGCCCCAAGCCATCAGCTTCCACCTCGGTCACGGCCCGCATCCCAGCTATCTCCGAGGCCAGCCCCTCGTCCACGCTGGCTGCCAGTGTGGTGACTCAGACAGCGTGGCACATCTCCACACCCCTCACGCAGCAGCAGGCCTCATCGGAGGCAGGGGCCACTTCATCTTCCACGGGGAGCTCCTTGCCGTCCACAGCCACGGCCTCTGTGGATAGCCATGCCACAGCTACTCCCAGCAGAGGACAAAGTCCCACCACGAACCACGGCAGAGGCACGACGGCTGAGCCCAACACCAAGACATCCCTTCCCCTCCCTGACACATCGTTTGCGACCCTCTCCACCACCAGGATGGCGGGCGCAGAAGGGCGGACGGAGACTGCACCCACAACGCCGACCCAGGAAGAGAGCTCACTCGCGCTATCTACTGGCAGCAAGGTGACGAGCCCAACTGGCCCCAAGACGAGGCCCGACGCCACTGCCAACAGCGTGAGCACAGCGAGTGTCGGTGCTGCCTCCCCGCCTCTCAGGCCCAGCTCGGCAGTCACGAGCCGCTCCTCCTCCTCTTCTGTGGGCTCCTCAGCTGCCAGCCCCAGCCCACAGCCCAGCAGCACCAGCGGCACCACTCAGGCAGGCTCTGCCGCCACATCCCACGCCTCCACGACCCTCGCGACCTCCGCACCTTCCTCCCCTCCTGGCGCTACGAGCGTTGGGTCGGGGGCTTTGACGGCAGAGGCGGCAACACACAGCCCAGCTCCCAGCGCACCCAGCCCCAAGCCATCAGCTTCCACCTCGGTCACGGCCCGCATCCCAGCTATCTCCGAGGCCAGCCCTTCGTCCACGCTGGCTGCCAGTGTGGTGACTCAGACAGCGCGGCTCACCTCCACGTCCTTCAAGCAGGGGCAGGCCACTGCGGAGCCGTGGGCCAGTTCATCTGCCACAGGTAGCCCCTTGCTATCCACAGCCACGGACTTTGCTGGAATACGTGCCACGACTGCTGCCGGCGATGGCCAAAGTCCCACCACGAACCACGGCAGAGGCACGACGGCTGAGCCCAACACCAAGACATCCCTTCCCCTCCCTGACACATCGTTTGCGACCCTCTCCACCACCAGGATGGCGGGCGCAGAAGGGCGGACGGAGACTGCACCCACAACGCCGACCCAGGAAGAGAGCTCACTCGCGCTATCTACTGGCAGCAAGGTGACGAGCCCAACTGGCCCCAAGACGAGGCCCGACGCCACTGCCAACAGCGTGAGCACAGCGAGTGTCGGTGCTGCCTCCCCGCCTCTCAGGCCCAGCTCGGCAGTCACGAGCCACTCCTCCTCCTCTTCTGTGGGCTCCTCAGCTGCCAGCCCCAGCCCACAGCCCAGCAGCACCAGCGGCACCACTCAGGCAGGCTCTGCCGCCACATCCCACGCCTCCACGACCCTCGCGACCTCCGCACCTTCCTCCCCTCCTGGCGCTACGAGCGTTGGGTCGGGGGCTTTGACGGCAGAGGCGGCAACACACAGCCCAGCTCCCAGCGCACCCAGCCCCAAGCCATCAGCTTCCACCTCGGTCACGGCCCGCATCCCAGCTATCTCCGAGGCCAGCCCCTCGTCCACGCTGGCTGCCAGTGTGGTGACTCAGACAGCGTGGCACATCTCCACACCCCTCACGCAGCAGCAGGCCTCATCGGAGGCAGGGGCCACTTCATCTTCCACGGGGAGCTCCTTGCCGTCCACAGCCACGGCCTCTGTGGATAGCCATGCCACAGCTACTCCCAGCAGAGGACAAAGTCCCACCACGAACCACGGCAGAGGCACGACGGCTGAGCCCAACACCAAGACATCCCTTCCCCTTCCTGACACATCGTTTGCGACCCTCTCCACCACCAGGATGGCGGGCGCAGAAGGGCGGACGGAGACTGCACCCACAACGCCGACCCAGGAAGAGAGCTCACTCGCGCTATCTACTGGCAGCAAGGTGACGAGCCCAACTGGCCCCAAGACGAGGCCCGACGCCACTGCCAACAGCGTGAGCACAGCGAGTGTCGGTGCTGCCTCCCCGCCTCTCAGGCCCAGCTCGGCAGTCACGAGCCACTCCTCCTCCTCTTCTGTGGGCTCCTCAGCTGCCAGCCCCAGCCCACAGCCCAGCAGCACCAGCGGCACCACTCAGGCAGGCTCTGCCGCCACATCCCACGCCTCCACGACCCTCGCGACCTCCACACCTTCCTCCCCTCCTGGCGCTACGAGCGTTGGGTCGGGGGCTTTGACGGCAGAGGCGGCAACACACAGCCCAGCTCCCAGCGCACCCAGCCCCAAGCCATCAGCTTCCACCTCGGTCACGGCCCGCATCCCAGCTATCTCCGAGGCCAGCCCTTCGTCCACGCTGGCTGCCAGTGTGGTGACTCAGACAGCGCGGCTCACCTCCACGTCCTTCAAGCAGGGGCAGGCCACTGCGGAGCCGTGGGCCAGTTCATCTGCCGCAGGTAGCCCCTTGCTATCCACAGCCACGGACTTTGCTGGAATACGTGCCACGACTGCTGCCGGCGATGGCCAAAGTCCCACCACGAACCACGGCAGAGGCACGACGGCTGAGCCCAACACCAAGACATCCCTTCCCCTCCCTGACACATCGTTTGCGACCCTCTCCACCACCAGGATGGCGGGCGCAGAAGGGCGGACGGAGACTGCACCCACAACGCCGACCCAGGAAGAGAGCTCACTCGCGCTATCTACTGGCAGCAAGGTGACGAGCCCGACTGGCCCCAAGACGAGGCCCGACGCCACTGCCAACAGCGTGAGCACAGCGAGTGTTGGTGCTGCCTCCCCGCCTCTCAGGCCCAGCTCGGCAGTCACGAGCCACTCCTCCTCCTCTTCTGTGGGCTCCTCAGCTGCCAGCCCCAGCCCACAGCCCAGCAGCACCAGCGGCACCACTCAGGCAGGCTCTGCCGCCACATCCCACGCCTCCACGACCCTCGCGACCTCCGCACCTTCCTCCCCTCCTGGCGCTACGAGCGTTGGGTCGGGGGCTTTGACGGCAGAGGCGGCAACACACAGCCCAGCTCCCAGCGCACCCAGCCCCAAGCCATCAGCTTCCACCTCGGTCACGGCCCGCATCCCAGCTATCTCCGAGGCCAGCCCCTCGTCCACGCTGGCTGCCAGTGTGGTGACTCAGACAGCGTGGCACATCTCCACACCCCTCACGCAGCAGCAGGCCTCATCGGAGGCAGGGGCCACTTCATCTTCCACGGGGAGCTCCTTGCCGTCCACAGCCACGGCCTCTGTGGATAGCCATGCCACAGCTACTCCCAGCAGAGGACAAAGTCCCACCACGAACCACGGCAGAGGCACGACGGCTGAGCCCAACACCAAGACATCCCTTCCCCTCCCTGACACATCGTTTGCGACCCTCTCCACCACCAGGATGGCGGGCGCAGAAGGGCGGACGGAGACTGCACCCACAACGCCGACCCAGGAAGAGAGCTCACTCGCGCTATCTACTGGCAGCAAGGTGACGAGCCCAACTGGCCCCAAGACGAGGCCCGACGCCACTGCCAACAGCGTGAGCACAGCGAGTGTCGGTGCTGCCTCCCCGCCTCTCAGGCCCAGCTCGGCAGTCACGAGCCGCTCCTCCTCCTCTTCTGTGGGCTCCTCAGCTGCCAGCCCCAGCCCACAGCCCAGCAGCACCAGCGGCACCACTCAGGCAGGCTCTGCCGCCACATCCCACGCCTCCACGACCCTCGCGACCTCCACACCTTCCTCCCCTCCTGGCGCTACGAGCGTTGGGTCGGGGGCTTTGACGGCAGAGGCGGCAACACACAGCCCAGCTCCCAGCGCACCCAGCCCCAAGCCATCAGCTTCCACCTCGGTCACGGCCCGCATCCCAGCTATCTCCGAGGCCAGCCCTTCGTCCACGCTGGCTGCCAGTGTGGTGACTCAGACAGCGCGGCTCACCTCCACGTCCTTCAAGCAGGGGCAGGCCACTGCGGAGCCGTGGGCCAGTTCATCTGCCGCAGGTAGCCCCTTGCTATCCACAGCCACGGACTTTGCTGGAATACGTGCCACGACTGCTGCCGGCGATGGCCAAAGTCCCACCACGAACCACGGCAGAGGCACGACGGCTGAGCCCAACACCAAGACATCCCTTCCCCTCCCTGACACATCGTTTGCGACCCTCTCCACCACCAGGATGGCGGGCGCAGAAGGGCGGACGGAGACTGCACCCACAACGCCGACCCAGGAAGAGAGCTCACTCGCGCTATCTACTGGCAGCAAGGTGACGAGCCCGACTGGCCCCAAGACGAGGCCCGACGCCACTGCCAACAGCGTGAGCACAGCGAGTGTCGGTGCTGCCTCCCCGCCTCTCAGGCCCAGCTCGGCAGTCACGAGCCACTCCTCCTCCTCTTCTGTGGGCTCCTCAGCTGCCAGCCCCAGCCCACAGCCCAGCAGCACCAGCGGCACCACTCAGGCAGGCTCTGCCGCCACATCCCACGCCTCCACGACCCTCGCGACCTCCGCACCTTCCTCCCCTCCTGGCGCTACGAGCGTTGGGTCGGGGGCTTTGACGGCAGAGGCGGCAACACACAGCCCAGCTCCCAGCGCACCCAGCCCCAAGCCATCAGCTTCCACCTCGGTCACGGCCCGCATCCCAGCTATCTCCGAGGCCAGCCCCTCGTCCACGCTGGCTGCCAGTGTGGTGACTCAGACAGCGTGGCACATCTCCACACCCCTCACGCAGCAGCAGGCCTCATCGGAGGCAGGGGCCACTTCATCTTCCACGGGGAGCTCCTTGCCGTCCACAGCCACGGCCTCTGTGGATAGCCATGCCACAGCTACTCCCAGCAGAGGACAAAGTCCCACCACGAACCACGGCAGAGGCACGACGGCTGAGCCCAACACCAAGACATCCCTTCCCCTCCCTGACACATCGTTTGCGACCCTCTCCACCACCAGGATGGCGGGCGCAGAAGGGCTGACGGAGACTGCACCCACAACGCCGACCCAGGAAGAGAGCTCACTCGCGCTATCTACTGGCAGCAAGGTGACGAGCCCAACTGGCCCCAAGACGAGGCCCGACGCCACTGCCAACAGCGTGAGCACAGCGAGTGTCGGTGCTGCCTCCCCGCCTCTCAGGCCCAGCTCGGCAGTCACGAGCCGCTCCTCCTCCTCTTCTGTGGGCTCCTCAGCTGCCAGCCCCAGCCCACAGCCCAGCAGCACCAGCGGCACCACTCAGGCAGGCTCTGCCGCCACATCCCACGCCTCCACGACCCTCGCGACCTCCGCACCTTCCTCCCCTCCTGGCGCTACGAGCGTTGGGTCGGGGGCTTTGACGGCAGAGGTGGCAACACACAGCCCAGCTCCCAGCGCACCCAGCCCCAAGCCATCAGCTTCCACCTCGGTCACGGCCCGCATCCCAGCTATCTCCGAGGCCAGCCCTTCGTCCACGCTGGCTGCCAGTGTGGTGACTCAGACAGCGCGGCTCACCTCCACGTCCTTCAAGCAGGGGCAGGCCACTGCGGAGCCGTGGGCCAGTTCATCTGCCACAGGTAGCCCCTTGCTATCCACAGCCACGGACTTTGCTGGAATACGTGCCACGACTGCTGCCGGCGATGGCCAAAGTCCCACCACGAACCACGGCAGAGGCACGACGGCTGAGCCCAACACCAAGACATCCCTTCCCCTCCCTGACACATCGTTTGCGACCCTCTCCACCACCAGGATGGCGGGCGCAGAAGGGCGGACGGAGACTGCACCCACAACGCCGACCCAGGAAGAGAGCTCACTCGCGCTATCTACTGGCAGCAAGGTGACGAGCCCAACTGGCCCCAAGACGAGGCCCGACGCCACTGCCAACAGCGTGAGCACAGCGAGTGTCGGTGCTGCCTCCCCGCCTCTCAGGCCCAGCTCGGCAGTCACGAGCCACTCCTCCTCCTCTTCTGTGGGCTCCTCAGCTGCCAGCCCCAGCCCACAGCCCAGCAGCACCAGCGGCACCACTCAGGCAGGCTCTGCCGCCACATCCCACGCCTCCACGACCCTCATGACCTCCGCACCTTCCTCCCCTCCTGGCGCTACGAGCGTTGGGTCGGGGGCTTTGACGGCAGAGGCGGCAACACACAGCCCAGCTCCCAGCGCACCCAGCCCCAAGCCATCAGCTTCCACCTCGGTCACGGCCCGCATCCCAGCTATCTCCGAGGCCAGCCCCTCGTCCACGCTGGCTGCCAGTGTGGTGACTCAGACAGCGTGGCACATCTCCACACCCCTCACGCAGCAGCAGGCCTCATCGGAGGCAGGGGCCACTTCATCTTCCACGGGGAGCTCCTTGCCGTCCACAGCCACGGCCTCTGTGGATAGCCATGCCACAGCTACTCCCAGCAGAGGACAAAGTCCCACCACGAACCACGGCAGAGGCACGACGGCTGAGCCCAACACCAAGACATCCCTTCCCCTCCCTGACACATCGTTTGCGACCCTCTCCACCACCAGGATGGCGGGCGCAGAAGGGCGGACGGAGACTGCACCCACAACGCCGACCCAGGAAGAGAGCTCACTCGCGCTATCTACTGGCAGCAAGGTGACGAGCCCAACTGGCCCCAAGACGAGGCCCAACGCCACTGCCAACAGCGTGAGCACAGCGAGTGTCGGTGCTGCCTCCCCGCCTCTCAGGCCCAGCTCGGCAGTCACGAGCCGCTCCTCCTCCTCTTCTGTGGGCTCCTCAGCTGCCAGCCCCAGCCCACAGCCCAGCAGCACCAGCGGCACCACTCAGGCAGGCTCTGCCGCCACATCCCACGCCTCCACGACCCTCGCGACCTCCGCACCTTCCTCCCCTCCTGGCGCTACGAGCGTTGGGTCGGGGGCTTTGACGGCAGAGGCGGCAACACACAGCCCAGCTCCCAGCGCACCCAGCCCCAAGCCATCAGCTTCCACCTCGGTCACGGCCCGCATCCCAGCTATCTCCGAGGCCAGCCCCTCGTCCACGCTGGCTGCCAGTGTGGTGACTCAGACAGCGTGGCACATCTCCACACCCCTCACGCAGCAGCAGGCCTCATCGGAGGCAGGGGCCACTTCATCTTCCACGGGGAGCTCCTTGCCGTCCACAGCCACGGCCTCTGTGGATAGCCATGCCACAGCTACTCCCAGCAGAGGACAAAGTCCCACCACGAACCACGGCAGAGGCACGACGGCTGAGCCCAACACCAAGACATCCCTTCCCCTTCCTGACACATCGTTTGCGACCCTCTCCACCACCAGGATGGCGGGCGCAGAAGGGCGGACGGAGACTGCACCCACAACGCCGACCCAGGAAGAGAGCTCACTCGCGCTATCTACTGGCAGCAAGGTGACGAGCCCAACTGGCCCCAAGACGAGGCCCGACGCCACTGCCAACAGCGTGAGCACAGCGAGTGTCGGTGCTGCCTCCCCGCCTCTCAGGCCCAGCTCGGCAGTCACGAGCCACTCCTCCTCCTCTTCTGTGGGCTCCTCAGCTGCCAGCCCCAGCCCACAGCCCAGCAGCACCAGCGGCACCACTCAGGCAGGCTCTGCCGCCACATCCCACGCCTCCACGACCCTCGCGACCTCCACACCTTCCTCCCCTCCTGGCGCTACGAGCGTTGGGTCGGGGGCTTTGACGGCAGAGGCGGCAACACACAGCCCAGCTCCCAGCGCACCCAGCCCCAAGCCATCAGCTTCCACCTCGGTCACGGCCCGCATCCCAGCTATCTCCGAGGCCAGCCCTTCGTCCACGCTGGCTGCCAGTGTGGTGACTCAGACAGCGCGGCTCACCTCCACGTCCTTCAAGCAGGGGCAGGCCACTGCGGAGCCGTGGGCCAGTTCATCTGCCGCAGGTAGCCCCTTGCTATCCACAGCCACGGACTTTGCTGGAATACGTGCCACGACTGCTGCCGGCGATGGCCAAAGTCCCACCACGAACCACGGCAGAGGCACGACGGCTGAGCCCAACACCAAGACATCCCTTCCCCTCCCTGACACATCGTTTGCGACCCTCTCCACCACCAGGATGGCGGGCGCAGAAGGGCGGACGGAGACTGCACCCACAACGCCGACCCAGGAAGAGAGCTCACTCGCGCTATCTACTGGCAGCAAGGTGACGAGCCCAACTGGCCCCAAGACGAGGCCCGACGCCACTGCCAACAGCGTGAGCACAGCGAGTGTCGGTGCTGCCTCCCCGCCTCTCAGGCCCAGCTCGGCAGTCACGAGCCACTCCTCCTCCTCTTCTGTGGGCTCCTCAGCTGCCAGCCCCAGCCCACAGCCCAGCAGCACCAGCGGCACCACTCAGGCAGGCTCTGCCGCCACATCCCACGCCTCCACGACCCTCATGACCTCCGCACCTTCCTCCCCTCCTGGCGCTACGAGCGTTGGGTCGGGGGCTTTGACGGCAGAGGCGGCAACACACAGCCCAGCTCCCAGCGCACCCAGCCCCAAGCCATCAGCTTCCACCTCGGTCACGGCCCGCATCCCAGCTATCTCCGAGGCCAGCCCCTCGTCCACGCTGGCTGCCAGTGTGGTGACTCAGACAGCGTGGCACATCTCCACACCCCTCACGCAGCAGCAGGCCTCATCGGAGGCAGGGGCCACTTCATCTTCCACGGGGAGCTCCTTGCCGTCCACAGCCACGGCCTCTGTGGATAGCCATGCCACAGCTACTCCCAGCAGAGGACAAAGTCCCACCACGAACCACGGCAGAGGCACGACGGCTGAGCCCAACACCAAGACATCCCTTCCCCTCCCTGACACATCGTTTGCGACCCTCTCCACCACCAGGATGGCGGGCGCAGAAGGGCGGACGGAGACTGCACCCACAACGCCGACCCAGGAAGAGAGCTCACTCGCGCTATCTACTGGCAGCAAGGTGACGAGCCCAACTGGCCCCAAGACGAGGCCCAACGCCACTGCCAACAGCGTGAGCACAGCGAGTGTCGGTGCTGCCTCCCCGCCTCTCAGGCCCAGCTCGGCAGTCACGAGCCGCTCCTCCTCCTCTTCTGTGGGCTCCTCAGCTGCCAGCCCCAGCCCACAGCCCAGCAGCACCAGCGGCACCACTCAGGCAGGCTCTGCCGCCACATCCCACGCCTCCACGACCCTCGCGACCTCCGCACCTTCCTCCCCTCCTGGCGCTACGAGCGTTGGGTCGGGGGCTTTGACGGCAGAGGCGGCAACACACAGCCCAGCTCCCAGCGCACCCAGCCCCAAGCCATCAGCTTCCACCTCGGTCACGGCCCGCATCCCAGCTATCTCCGAGGCCAGCCCCTCGTCCACGCTGGCTGCCAGTGTGGTGACTCAGACAGCGTGGCACATCTCCACACCCCTCACGCAGCAGCAGGCCTCATCGGAGGCAGGGGCCACTTCATCTTCCACGGGGAGCTCCTTGCCGTCCACAGCCACGGCCTCTGTGGATAGCCATGCCACAGCTACTCCCAGCAGAGGACAAAGTCCCACCACGAACCACGGCAGAGGCACGACGGCTGAGCCCAACACCAAGACATCCCTTCCCCTTCCTGACACATCGTTTGCGACCCTCTCCACCACCAGGATGGCGGGCGCAGAAGGGCGGACGGAGACTGCACCCACAACGCCGACCCAGGAAGAGAGCTCACTCGCGCTATCTACTGGCAGCAAGGTGACGAGCCCAACTGGCCCCAAGACGAGGCCCGACGCCACTGCCAACAGCGTGAGCACAGCGAGTGTCGGTGCTGCCTCCCCGCCTCTCAGGCCCAGCTCGGCAGTCACGAGCCACTCCTCCTCCTCTTCTGTGGGCTCCTCAGCTGCCAGCCCCAGCCCACAGCCCAGCAGCACCAGCGGCACCACTCAGGCAGGCTCTGCCGCCACATCCCACGCCTCCACGACCCTCGCGACCTCCACACCTTCCTCCCCTCCTGGCGCTACGAGCGTTGGGTCGGGGGCTTTGACGGCAGAGGCGGCAACACACAGCCCAGCTCCCAGCGCACCCAGCCCCAAGCCATCAGCTTCCACCTCGGTCACGGCCCGCATCCCAGCTATCTCCGAGGCCAGCCCTTCGTCCACGCTGGCTGCCAGTGTGGTGACTCAGACAGCGCGGCTCACCTCCACGTCCTTCAAGCAGGGGCAGGCCACTGCGGAGCCGTGGGCCAGTTCATCTGCCGCAGGTAGCCCCTTGCTATCCACAGCCACGGACTTTGCTGGAATACGTGCCACGACTGCTGCCGGCGATGGCCAAAGTCCCACCACGAACCACGGCAGAGGCACGACGGCTGAGCCCAACACCAAGACATCCCTTCCCCTCCCTGACACATCGTTTGCGACCCTCTCCACCACCAGGATGGCGGGCGCAGAAGAGCGGACGGAGACTGCACCCACAACGCCGACCCAGGAAGAGAGCTCACTCGCGCTATCTACTGGCAGCAAGGTGACGAGCCCAACTGGCCCCAAGACGAGGCCCGACGCCACTGCCAACAGCGTGAGCACAGCGAGTGTCGGTGCTGCCTCCCCGCCTCTCAGGCCCAGCTCGGCAGTCACGAGCCACTCCTCCTCCTCTTCTGTGGGCTCCTCAGCTGCCAGCCCCAGCCCACAGCCCAGCAGCACCAGCGGCACCACTCAGGCAGGCTCTGCCGCCACATCCCACGCCTCCACGACCCTCGCGACCTCCGCACCTTCCTCCCCTCCTGGCGCTACGAGCGTTGGGTCGGGGGCTTTGACGGCAGAGGCGGCAACACACAGCCCAGCTCCCAGCGCACCCAGCCCCAAGCCATCAGCTTCCACCTCGGTCACGGCCCGCATCCCAGCTATCTCCGAGGCCAGCCCCTCGTCCACGCTGGCTGCCAGTGTGGTGACTCAGACAGCGTGGCACATCTCCACACCCCTCACGCAGCAGCAGGCCTCATCGGAGGCAGGGGCCACTTCATCTTCCACGGGGAGCTCCTTGCCGTCCACAGCCACGGCCTCTGTGGATAGCCATGCCACAGCTACTCCCAGCAGAGGACAAAGTCCCACCACGAACCACGGCAGAGGCACGACGGCTGAGCCCAACACCAAGACATCCCTTCCCCTCCCTGACACATCGTTTGCGACCCTCTCCACCACCAGGATGGCGGGCGCAGAAGGGCGGACGGAGACTGCACCCACAACGCCGACCCAGGAAGAGAGCTCACTCGCGCTATCTACTGGCAGCAAGGTGACGAGCCCAACTGGCCCCAAGACGAGGCCCGACGCCACTGCCAACAGCGTGAGCACAGCGAGTGTCGGTGCTGCCTCCCCGCCTCTCAGGCCCAGCTCGGCAGTCACGAGCCACTCCTCCTCCTCTTCTGTGGGCTCCTCAGCTGCCAGCCCCAGCCCACAGCCCAGCAGCACCAGCGGCACCACTCAGGCAGGCTCTGCCGCCACATCCCACGCCTCCACGACCCTCGCGACCTCCGCACCTTCCTCCCCTCCTGGCGCTACGAGCGTTGGGTCGGGGGCTTTGACGGCAGAGGCGGCAACACACAGCCCAGCTCCCAGCGCACCCAGCCCCAAGCCATCAGCTTCCACCTCGGTCACGGCCCGCATCCCAGCTATCTCCGAGGCCAGCCCCTCGTCCACGCTGGCTGCCAGTGTGGTGACTCAGACAGCGTGGCACATCTCCACACCCCTCACGCAGCAGCAGGCCTCATCGGAGGCAGGGGCCACTTCATCTTCCACGGGGAGCTCCTTGCCGTCCACAGCCACGGCCTCTGTGGATAGCCATGCCACAGCTACTCCCAGCAGAGGACAAAGTCCCACCACGAACCACGGCAGAG
Source organism: Rhynochetos jubatus (assembly GCA_027574665.1). Taxonomy (NCBI): domain Eukaryota; kingdom Metazoa; phylum Chordata; class Aves; order Eurypygiformes; family Rhynochetidae; genus Rhynochetos; species Rhynochetos jubatus. Next base: position 41,428,855 of record CM050649.1, read on the forward strand.
GCACGACGGCTGAGCCCAACACCAAGACATCCCTTCCCCTCCCTGACACATCGTTTGCGACCCTCTCCACCACCAGGATGGCGGGCGCAGAAGGGCGGACGGAGACTGCACCCACAACGCCGACCCAGGAAGAGAGCTCACTCGCGCTATCTACTGGCAGCAAGGTGACGAGCCCAACTGGCCCCAAGACGAGGCCCGACGCCACTGCCAACAGCGTGAGCACAGCGAGTGTCGGTGCTGCCTCCCCGCCTCTCAGGCCCAGCTCGGCAGTCACGAGCCGCTCCTCCTCCTCTTCTGTGGGCTCCTCAGCTGCCAGCCCCAGCCCACAGCCCAGCAGCACCAGCGGCACCACTCAGGCAGGCTCTGCCGCCACATCCCACGCCTCCACGACCCTCGCGACCTCCGCACCTTCCTCCCCTCCTGGCGCTACGAGCGTTGGGTCGGGGGCTTTGACGGCAGAGGCGGCAACACACAGCCCAGCTCCCAGCGCACCCAGCCCCAAGCCATCAGCTTCCACCTCGGTCACGGCCCGCATCCCAGCTATCTCCGAGGCCAGCCCTTCGTCCACGCTGGCTGCCAGTGTGGTGACTCAGACAGCGCGGCTCACCTCCACGTCCTTCAAGCAGGGGCAGGCCACTGCGGAGCCGTGGGCCAGTTCATCTGCCGCAGGTAGCCCCTTGCTATCCACAGCCACGGACTTTGCTGGAATACGTGCCACGACTGCTGCCGGCGATGGCCAAAGTCCCACCACGAACCACGGCAGAGGCACGACGGCTGAGCCCAACACCAAGACATCCCTTCCCCTCCCTGACACATCGTTTGCGACCCTCTCCACCACCAGGATGGCGGGCGCAGAAGGGCGGACGGAGACTGCACCCACAACGCCGACCCAGGAAGAGAGCTCACTCGCGCTATCTACTGGCAGCAAGGTGACGAGCCCAACTGGCCCCAAGACGAGGCCCGACGCCACTGCCAACAGCGTGAGCACAGCGAGTGTCGGTGCTGCCTCCCCGCCTCTCAGGCCCAGCTCGGCAGTCACGAGCCGCTCCTCCTCCTCTTCTGTGGGCTCCTCAGCTGCCAGCCCCAGCCCACAGCCCAGCAGCACCAGCGGCACCACTCAGGCAGGCTCTGCCGCCACATCCCACGCCTCCACGACCCTCGCGACCTCCGCACCTTCCTCCCCTCCTGGCGCTACGAGCGTTGGGTCGGGGGCTTTGACGGCAGAGGCGGCAACACACAGCCCAGCTCCCAGCGCACCCAGCCCCAAGCCATCAGCTTCCACCTCGGTCACGGCCCGCATCCCAGCTATCTCCGAGGCCAGCCCTTCGTCCACGCTGGCTGCCAGTGTGGTGACTCAGACAGCGCGGCTCACCTCCACGTCCTTCAAGCAGGGGCAGGCCACTGCGGAGCCGTGGGCCAGTTCATCTGCCGCAGGTAGCCCCTTGCTATCCACAGCCACGGACTTTGCTGGAATACGTGCCACGACTGCTGCCGGCGATGGCCAAAGTCCCACCACGAACCACGGCAGAGGCACGACGGCTGAGCCCAACACCAAGACATCCCTTCCCCTCCCTGACACATCGTTTGCGACCCTCTCCACCACCAGGATGGCGGGCGCAGAAGGGCGGACGGAGACTGCACCCACAACGCCGACCCAGGAAGAGAGCTCACTCGCGCTATCTACTGGCAGCAAGGTGACGAGCCCAACTGGCCCCAAGACGAGGCCCGACGCCACTGCCAACAGCGTGAGCACAGCGAGTGTCGGTGCTGCCTCCCCGCCTCTCAGGCCCAGCTCGGCAGTCACGAGCCACTCCTCCTCCTCTTCTGTGGGCTCCTCAGCTGCCAGCCCCAGCCCACAGCCCAGCAGCACCAGCGGCACCACTCAGGCAGGCTCTGCCGCCACATCCCACGCCTCCACGACCCTCGCTACCTCCACACCTTCCTCCCCTCCTGGCGCTACGAGCGTTGGGTCGGGGGCTTTGACGGCAGAGGCGGCAACACACAGCCCAGCTCCCAGCGCACCCAGCCACAAGCCATCAGCTTCCACCTCGGTCACGGCCCGCATCCCAGCTATCTCCGAGGCCAGCCCTTCGTCCACGCTGGCTGCCAGTGTGGTGACTCAGACAGCGCGGCTCACCTCCACGTCCTTCAAGCAGGGGCAGGCCACTGCGGAGCCGTGGGCCAGTTCATCTGCCGCAGGTAGCCCCTTGCTATCCACAGCCACGGACTTTGCTGGAATACGTGCCACGACTGCTGCCGGCGATGGCCAAAGTCCCACCACGAACCACGGCAGAGGCACGACGGCTGAGCCCAACACCAAGACATCCCTTCCCCTCCCTGACACATCGTTTGCGACCCTCTCCACCACCAGGATGGCGGGCGCAGAAGGGCGGACGGAGACTGCACCCACAACGCCGACCCAGGAAGAGAGCTCACTCGCGCTATCTACTGGCAGCAAGGTGACGAGCCCAACTGGCCCCAAGACGAGGCCCGACGCCACTGCCAACAGCGTGAGCACAGCGAGTGTCGGTGCTGCCTCCCCGCCTCTCAGGCCCAGCTCGGCAGTCACGAGCCACTCCTCCTCCTCTTCTGTGGGCTCCTCAGCTGCCAGCCCCAGCCCACAGCCCAGCAGCACCAGCGGCACCACTCAGGCAGGCTCTGCCGCCACATCCCACGCCTCCACGACCCTCGCGACCTCCGCACCTTCCTCCCCTCCTGGCGCTACGAGCGTTGGGTCGGGGGCTTTGACGGCAGAGGCGGCAACACACAGCCCAGCTCCCAGCGCACCCAGCCCCAAGCCATCAGCTTCCACCTCGGTCACGGCCCGCATCCCAGCTATCTCCGAGGCTAGCCCTTCGTCCACGCTGGCTGCCAGTGTGGTGACTCAGACAGCGCGGCTCACCTCCACGTCCTTCAAGCAGGGGCAGGCCACTGCGGAGCCGTGGGCCAGTTCATCTGCCGCAGGTAGCCCCTTGCTATCCACAGCCACGGACTTTGCTGGAATACGTGCCACGACTGCTGCCGGCGATGGCCAAAGTCCCACCACGAACCACGGCAGAGGCACGACGGCTGAGCCCAACACCAAGACATCCCTTCCCCTCCCTGACACATCGTTTGCGACCCTCTCCACCACCAGGATGGCGGGCGCAGAAGGGCGGACGGAGACTGCACCCACAACGCCGACCCAGGAAGAGAGCTCACTCGCGCTATCTACTGGCAGCAAGGTGACGAGCCCGACTGGCCCCAAGACGAGGCCCGACGCCACTGCCAACAGCGTGAGCACAGCGAGTGTCGGTGCTGCCTCCCCGCCTCTCAGGCCCAGCTCGGCAGTCACGAGCCACTCCTCCTCCTCTTCTGTGGGCTCCTCAGCTGCCAGCCCCAGCCCACAGCCCAGCAGCACCAGCGGCACCACTCAGGCAGGCTCTGCCGCCACATCCCACGCCTCCACGACCCTCGCGACCTCCGCACCTTCCTCCCCTCCTGGCGCTACGAGCGTTGGGTCGGGGGCTTTGACGGCAGAGGCGGCAACACACAGCCCAGCTCCCAGCGCACCCAGCCCCAAGCCATCAGCTTCCACCTCGGTCACGGCCCGCATCCCAGCTATCTCCGAGGCCAGCCCCTCGTCCACGCTGGCTGCCAGTGTGGTGACTCAGACAGCGTGGCACATCTCCACACCCCTCACGCAGCAGCAGGCCTCATCGGAGGCAGGGGCCACTTCATCTTCCACGGGGAGCTCCTTGCCGTCCACAGCCACGGCCTCTGTGGATAGCCATGCCACAGCTACTCCCAGCAGAGGACAAAGTCCCACCACGAACCACGGCAGAGGCACGACGGCTGAGCCCAACACCAAGACATCCCTTCCCCTCCCTGACACATCGTTTGCGACCCTCTCCACCACCAGGATGGCGGGCGCAGAAGGGCGGACGGAGACTGCACCCACAACGCCGACCCAGGAAGAGAGCTCACTCGCGCTATCTACTGGCAGCAAGGTGACGAGCCCAACTGGCCCCAAGACGAGGCCCGACGCCACTGCCAACAGCGTGAGCACAGCGAGTGTCGGTGCTGCCTCCCCGCCTCTCAGGCCCAGCTCGGCAGTCACGAGCCACTCCTCCTCCTCTTCTGTGGGCTCCTCAGCTGCCAGCCCCAGCCCACAGCCCAGCAGCACCAGCGGCACCACTCAGGCAGGCTCTGCCGCCACATCCCACGCCTCCACGACCCTCGCGACCTCCGCACCTTCCTCCCCTCCTGGCGCTACGAGCGTTGGGTCGGGGGCTTTGACGGCAGAGGCGGCAACACACAGCCCAGCTCCCAGCGCACCCAGCCCCAAGCCATCAGCTTCCACCTCGGTCACGGCCCGCATCCCAGCTATCTCCGAGGCCAGCCCTTCGTCCACGCTGGCTGCCAGTGTGGTGACTCAGACAGCGCGGCTCACCTCCACGTCCTTCAAGCAGGGGCAGGCCACTGCGGAGCCGTGGGCCAGTTCATCTGCCGCAGGTAGCCCCTTGCTATCCACAGCCACGGACTTTGCTGGAATACGTGCCACGACTGCTGCCGGCGATGGCCAAAGTCCCACCACGAACCACGGCAGAGGCACGACGGCTGAGCCCAACACCAAGACATCCCTTCCCCTCCCTGACACATCGTTTGCGACCCTCTCCACCACCAGGATGGCGGGCGCAGAAGGGCGGACGGAGACTGCACCCACAACGCCGACCCAGGAAGAGAGCTCACTCGCGCTATCTACTGGCAGCAAGGTGACGAGCCCAACTGGCCCCAAGACGAGGCCCGACGCCACTGCCAACAGCGTGAGCACAGCGAGTGTCGGTGCTGCCTCCCCGCCTCTCAGGCCCAGCTCGGCAGTCACGAGCCGCTCCTCCTCCTCTTCTGTGGGCTCCTCAGCTGCCAGCCCCAGCCCACAGCCCAGCAGCACCAGCGGCACCACTCAGGCAGGCTCTGCCGCCACATCCCACGCCTCCACGACCCTCGCGACCTCCGCACCTTCCTCCCCTCCTGGCGCTACGAGCGTTGGGTCGGGGGCTTTGACGGCAGAGGCGGCAACACACAGCCCAGCTCCCAGCGCACCCAGCCCCAAGCCATCAGCTTCCACCTCGGTCACGGCCCGCATCCCAGCTATCTCCGAGGCCAGCCCCTCGTCCACGCTGGCTGCCAGTGTGGTGACTCAGACAGCGTGGCACATCTCCACACCCCTCACGCAGCAGCAGGCCTCATCGGAGGCAGGGGCCACTTCATCTTCCACGGGGAGCTCCTTGCCGTCCACAGCCACGGCCTCTGTGGATAGCCATGCCACAGCTACTCCCAGCAGAGGACAAAGTCCCACCACGAACCACGGCAGAGGCACGACGGCTGAGCCCAACACCAAGACATCCCTTCCCCTCCCTGACACATCGTTTGCGACCCTCTCCACCACCAGGATGGCGGGCGCAGAAGGGCGGACGGAGACTGCACCCACAACGCCGACCCAGGAAGAGAGCTCACTCGCGCTATCTACTGGCAGCAAGGTGACGAGCCCAACTGGCCCCAAGACGAGGCCCGACGCCACTGCCAACAGCGTGAGCACAGCGAGTGTCGGTGCTGCCTCCCCGCCTCTCAGGCCCAGCTCGGCAGTCACGAGCCGCTCCTCCTCCTCTTCTGTGGGCTCCTCAGCTGCCAGCCCCAGCCCACAGCCCAGCAGCACCAGCGGCACCACTCAGGCAGGCTCTGCCGCCACATCCCACGCCTCCACGACCCTCGCGACCTCCGCACCTTCCTCCCCTCCTGGCGCTACGAGCGTTGGGTCGGGGGCTTTGACGGCAGAGGCGGCAACACACAGCCCAGCTCCCAGCGCACCCAGCCCCAAGCCATCAGCTTCCACCTCGGTCACGGCCCGCATCCCAGCTATCTCCGAGGCCAGCCCTTCGTCCACGCTGGCTGCCAGTGTGGTGACTCAGACAGCGCGGCTCACCTCCACGTCCTTCAAGCAGGGGCAGGCCACTGCGGAGCCGTGGGCCAGTTCATCTGCCGCAGGTAGCCCCTTGCTATCCACAGCCACGGACTTTGCTGGAATACGTGCCACGACTGCTGCCGGCGATGGCCAAAGTCCCACCACGAACCACGGCAGAGGCACGACGGCTGAGCCCAACACCAAGACATCCCTTCCCCTCCCTGACACATCGTTTGCGACCCTCTCCACCACCAGGATGGCGGGCGCAGAAGGGCGGACGGAGACTGCACCCACAACGCCGACCCAGGAAGAGAGCTCACTCGCGCTATCTACTGGCAGCAAGGTGACGAGCCCAACTGGCCCCAAGACGAGGCCCGACGCCACTGCCAACAGCGTGAGCACAGCGAGTGTCGGTGCTGCCTCCCCGCCTCTCAGGCCCAGCTCGGCAGTCACGAGCCACTCCTCCTCCTCTTCTGTGGGCTCCTCAGCTGCCAGCCCCAGCCCACAGCCCAGCAGCACCAGCGGCACCACTCAGGCAGGCTCTGCCGCCACATCCCACGCCTCCACGACCCTCGCGACCTCCGCACCTTCCTCCCCTCCTGGCGCTACGAGCGTTGGGTCGGGGGCTTTGACGGCAGAGGCGGCAACACACAGCCCAGCTCCCAGCGCACCCAGCCCCAAGCCATCAGCTTCCACCTCGGTCACGGCCCGCATCCCAGCTATCTCCGAGGCCAGCCCTTCGTCCACGCTGGCTGCCAGTGTGGTGACTCAGACAGCGCGGCTCACCTCCACGTCCTTCAAGCAGGGGCAGGCCACTGCGGAGCCGTGGGCCAGTTCATCTGCCGCAGGTAGCCCCTTGCTATCCACAGCCACGGACTTTGCTGGAATACGTGCCACGACTGCTGCCGGCGATGGCCAAAGTCCCACCACGAACCACGGCAGAGGCACGACGGCTGAGCCCAACACCAAGACATCCCTTCCCCTCCCTGACACATCGTTTGCGACCCTCTCCACCACCAGGATGGCGGGCGCAGAAGGGCGGACGGAGACTGCACCCACAACGCCGACCCAGGAAGAGAGCTCACTCGCGCTATCTACTGGCAGCAAGGTGACGAGCCCAACTGGCCCCAAGACGAGGCCCGACGCCACTGCCAACAGCGTGAGCACAGCGAGTGTCGGTGCTGCCTCCCCGCCTCTCAGGCCCAGCTCGGCAGTCACGAGCCGCTCCTCCTCCTCTTCTGTGGGCTCCTCAGCTGCCAGCCCCAGCCCACAGCCCAGCAGCACCAGCGGCACCACTCAGGCAGGCTCTGCCGCCACATCCCACGCCTCCACGACCCTCGCGACCTCCGCACCTTCCTCCCCTCCTGGCGCTACGAGCGTTGGGTCGGGGGCTTTGACGGCAGAGGCGGCAACACACAGCCCAGCTCCCAGCGCACCCAGCCCCAAGCCATCAGCTTCCACCTCGGTCACGGCCCGCATCCCAGCTATCTCCGAGGCCAGCCCTTCGTCCACGCTGGCTGCCAGTGTGGTGACTCAGACAGCGCGGCTCACCTCCACGTCCTTCAAGCAGGGGCAGGCCACTGCGGAGCCGTGGGCCAGTTCATCTGCCGCAGGTAGCCCCTTGCTATCCACAGCCACGGACTTTGCTGGAATACGTGCCACGACTGCTGCCGGCGATGGCCAAAGTCCCACCACGAACCACGGCAGAGGCACGACGGCTGAGCCCAACACCAAGACATCCCTTCCCCTCCCTGACACATCGTTTGCGACCCTCTCCACCACCAGGATGGCGGGCGCAGAAGGGCGGACGGAGACTGCACCCACAACGCCGACCCAGGAAGAGAGCTCACTCGCGCTATCTACTGGCAGCAAGGTGACGAGCCCAACTGGCCCCAAGACGAGGCCCGACGCCACTGCCAACAGCGTGAGCACAGCGAGTGTCGGTGCTGCCTCCCCGCCTCTCAGGCCCAGCTCGGCAGTCACGAGCCACTCCTCCTCCTCTTCTGTGGGCTCCTCAGCTGCCAGCCCCAGCCCACAGCCCAGCAGCACCAGCGGCACCACTCAGGCAGGCTCTGCCGCCACATCCCACGCCTCCACGACCCTCGCGACCTCCACACCTTCCTCCCCTCCTGGCGCTACGAGCGTTGGGTCGGGGGCTTTGACGGCAGAGGCGGCAACACACAGCCCAGCTCCCAGCGCACCCAGCCCCAAGCCATCAGCTTCCACCTCGGTCACGGCCCGCATCCCAGCTATCTCCGAGGCCAGCCCCTCGTCCACGCTGGCTGCCAGTGTGGTGACTCAGACAGCGCGGCTCACCTCCACGTCCTTCAAGCAGGGGCAGGCCACTGCGGAGCCGTGGGCCAGTTCATCTGCCGCAGGTAGCCCCTTGCTATCCACAGCCACGGACTTTGCTGGAATACGTGCCACGACTGCTGCCGGCGATGGCCAAAGTCCCACCACGAACCACGGCAGAGGCACGACGGCTGAGCCCAACACCAAGACATCCCTTCCCCTCCCTGACACATCGTTTGCGACCCTCTCCACCACCAGGATGGCGGGCGCAGAAGGGCGGACGGAGACTGCACCCACAACGCCGACCCAGGAAGAGAGCTCACTCGCGCTATCTACTGGCAGCAAGGTGACGAGCCCAACTGGCCCCAAGACGAGGCCCGACGCCACTGCCAACAGCGTGAGCACAGCGAGTGTCGGTGCTGCCTCCCCGCCTCTCAGGCCCAGCTCGGCAGTCACGAGCCACTCCTCCTCCTCTTCTGTGGGCTCCTCAGCTGCCAGCCCCAGCCCACAGCCCAGCAGCACCAGCGGCACCACTCAGGCAGGCTCTGCCGCCACATCCCACGCCTCCACGACCCTCATGACCTCCGCACCTTCCTCCCCTCCTGGCGCTACGAGCGTTGGGTCGGGGGCTTTGACGGCAGAGGCGGCAACACACAGCCCAGCTCCCAGCGCACCCAGCCCCAAGCCATCAGCTTCCACCTCGGTCACGGCCCGCATCCCAGCTATCTCCGAGGCCAGCCCCTCGTCCACGCTGGCTGCCAGTGTGGTGACTCAGACAGCGTGGCACATCTCCACACCCCTCACGCAGCAGCAGGCCTCATCGGAGGCAGGGGCCACTTCATCTTCCACGGGGAGCTCCTTGCCGTCCACAGCCACGGCCTCTGTGGATAGCCATGCCACAGCTACTCCCAGCAGAGGACAAAGTCCCACCACGAACCACGGCAGAGGCACGATGGCTGAGCCCAACACCAAGACATCCCTTCCCCTCCCTGACACATCGTTTGCGACCCTCTCCACCACCAGGATGGCGGGCGCAGAAGGGCGGACGGAGACTGCACCCACAACGCCGACCCAGGAAGAGAGCTCACTCGCGCTATCTACTGGCAGCAAGGTGACGAGCCCAACTGGCCCCAAGACGAGGCCCGACGCCACTGCCAACAGCGTGAGCACAGCGAGTGTCGGTGCTGCCTCCCCGCCTCTCAGGCCCAGCTCGGCAGTCACGAGCCACTCCTCCTCCTCTTCTGTGGGCTCCTCAGCTGCCAGCCCCAGCCCACAGCCCAGCAGCACCAGCGGCACCACTCAGGCAGGCTCTGCCGCCACATCCCACGCCTCCACGACCCTCGCGACCTCCGCACCTTCCTCCCCTCCTGGCGCTACGAGCGTTGGGTCGGGGGCTTTGACGGCAGAGGCGGCAACACACAGCCCAGCTCCCAGCGCACCCAGCCCCAAGCCATCAGCTTCCACCTCGGTCACGGCCCGCATCCCAGCTATCTCCGAGGCCAGCCCTTCGTCCACGCTGGCTGCCAGTGTGGTGACTCAGACAGCGCGGCTCACCTCCACGTCCTTCAAGCAGGGGCAGGCCACTGCGGAGCCGTGGGCCAGTTCATCTGCCGCAGGTAGCCCCTTGCTATCCACAGCCACGGACTTTGCTGGAATACGTGCCACGACTGCTGCCGGCGATGGCCAAAGTCCCACCACGAACCACGGCAGAGGCACGACGGCTGAGCCCAACACCAAGACATCCCTTCCCCTCCCTGACACATCGTTTGCGACCCTCTCCACCACCAGGATGGCGGGCGCAGAAGGGCGGACGGAGACTGCACCCACAACGCCGACCCAGGAAGAGAGCTCACTCGCGCTATCTACTGGCAGCAAGGTGACGAGCCCAACTGGCCCCAAGACGAGGCCCGACGCCACTGCCAACAGCGTGAGCACAGCGAGTGTCGGTGCTGCCTCCCCGCCTCTCAGGCCCAGCTCGGCAGTCACGAGCCACTCCTCCTCCTCTTCTGTGGGCTCCTCAGCTGCCAGCCCCAGCCCACAGCCCAGCAGCACCAGCGGCACCACTCAGGCAGGCTCTGCCGCCACATCCCACGCCTCCACGACCCTCGCGACCTCCGCACCTTCCTCCCCTCCTGGCGCTACGAGCGTTGGGTCGGGGGCTTTGACGGCAGAGGCGGCAACACACAGCCCAGCTCCCAGCGCACCCAGCCCCAAGCCATCAGCTTCCACCTCGGTCACGGCCCGCATCCCAGCTATCTCCGAGGCCAGCCCTTCGTCCACGCTGGCTGCCAGTGTGGTGACTCAGACAGCGCGGCTCACCTCCACGTCCTTCAAGCAGGGGCAGGCCACTGCGGAGCCGTGGGCCAGTTCATCTGCCGCAGGTAGCCCCTTGCTATCCACAGCCACGGACTTTGCTGGAATACGTGCCACGACTGCTGCCGGCGATGGCCAAAGTCCCACCACGAACCACGGCAGAGGCACGACGGCTGAGCCCAACACCAAGACATCCCTTCCCCTCCCTGACACATCGTTTGCGACCCTCTCCACCACCAGGATGGCGGGCGCAGAAGGGCGGACGGAGACTGCACCCACAACGCCGACCCAGGAAGAGAGCTCACTCGCGCTATCTACTGGCAGCAAGGTGACGAGCCCAACTGGCCCCAAGACGAGGCCCGACGCCACTGCCAACAGCGTGAGCACAGCGAGTGTCGGTGCTGCCTCCCCGCCTCTCAGGCCCAGCTCGGCAGTCACGAGCCGCTCCTCCTCCTCTTCTGTGGGCTCCTCAGCTGCCAGCCCCAGCCCACAGCCCAGCAGCACCAGCGGCACCACTCAGGCAGGCTCTGCCGCCACATCCCACGCCTCCACGACCCTCGCGACCTCCGCACCTTCCTCCCCTCCTGGCGCTACGAGCGTTGGGTCGGGGGCTTTGACGGCAGAGGCGGCAACACACAGCCCAGCTCCCAGCGCACCCAGCCCCAAGCCATCAGCTTCCACCTCGGTCACGGCCCGCATCCCAGCTATCTCCGAGGCCAGCCCTTCGTCCACGCTGGCTGCCAGTGTGGTGACTCAGACAGCGCGGCTCACCTCCACGTCCTTCAAGCAGGGGCAGGCCACTGCGGAGCCGTGGGCCAGTTCATCTGCCGCAGGTAGCCCCTTGCTATCCACAGCCACGGACTTTGCTGGAATACGTGCCACGACTGCTGCCGGCGATGGCCAAAGTCCCACCACGAACCACGGCAGAGGCACGACGGCTGAGCCCAACACCAAGACATCCCTTCCCCTCCCTGACACATCGTTTGCGACCCTCTCCACCACCAGGATGGCGGGCGCAGAAGGGCGGACGGAGACTGCACCCACAACGCCGACCCAGGAAGAGAGCTCACTCGCGCTATCTACTGGCAGCAAGGTGACGAGCCCAACTGGCCCCAAGACGAGGCCCGACGCCACTGCCAACAGCGTGAGCACAGCGAGTGTCGGTGCTGCCTCCCCGCCTCTCAGGCCCAGCTCGGCAGTCACGAGCCACTCCTCCTCCTCTTCTGTGGGCTCCTCAGCTGCCAGCCCCAGCCCACAGCCCAGCAGCACCAGCGGCACCACTCAGGCAGGCTCTGCCGCCACATCCCACGCCTCCACGACCCTCGCGACCTCCACACCTTCCTCCCCTCCTGGCGCTACGAGCGTTGGGTCGGGGGCTTTGACGGCAGAGGCGGCAACACACAGCCCAGCTCCCAGCGCACCCAGCCCCAAGCCATCAGCTTCCACCTCGGTCACGGCCCGCATCCCAGCTATCTCCGAGGCCAGCCCTTCGTCCACGCTGGCTGCCAGTGTGGTGACTCAGACAGCGCGGCTCACCTCCACGTCCTTCAAGCAGGGGCAGGCCACTGCGGAGCCGTGGGCCAGTTCATCTGCCGCAGGTAGCCCCTTGCTATCCACAGCCACGGACTTTGCTGGAATACGTGCCACGACTGCTGCCGGCGATGGCCAAAGTCCCACCACGAACCACGGCAGAGGCACGACGGCTGAGCCCAACACCAAGACATCCCTTCCCCTCCCTGACACATCGTTTGCGACCCTCTCCACCACCAGGATGGCGGGCGCAGAAGGGCGGACGGAGACTGCACCCACAACGCCGACCCAGGAAGAGAGCTCACTCGCGCTATCTACTGGCAGCAAGGTGACGAGCCCAACTGGCCCCAAGACGAGGCCCGACGCCACTGCCAACAGCGTGAGCACAGCGAGTGTCGGTGCTGCCTCCCCGCCTCTCAGGCCCAGCTCGGCAGTCACGAGCCACTCCTCCTCCTCTTCTGTGGGCTCCTCAGCTGCCAGCCCCAGCCCACAGCCCAGCAGCACCAGCGGCACCACTCAGGCAGGCTCTGCCGCCACATCCCACGCCTCCACGACCCTCGCGACCTCCGCACCTTCCTCCCCTCCTGGCGCTACGAGCGTTGGGTCGGGGGCTTTGACGGCAGAGGCGGCAACACACAGCCCAGCTCCCAGCGCACCCAGCCCCAAGCCATCAGCTTCCACCTCGGTCACGGCCCGCATCCCAGCTATCTCCGAGGCCAGCCCTTCGTCCACGCTGGCTGCCAGTGTGGTGACTCAGACAGCGCGGCTCACCTCCACGTCCTTCAAGCAGGGGCAGGCCACTGCGGAGCCGTGGGCCAGTTCATCTGCCGCAGGTAGCCCCTTGCTATCCACAGCCACGGACTTTGCTGGAATACGTGCCACGACTGCTGCCGGCGATGGCCAAAGTCCCACCACGAACCACGGCAGAGGCACGACGGCTGAGCCCAACACCAAGACATCCCTTCCCCTCCCTGACACATCGTTTGCGACCCTCTCCACCACCAGGATGGCGGGCGCAGAAGGGCGGACGGAGACTGCACCCACAACGCCGACCCAGGAAGAGAGCTCACTCGCGCTATCTACTGGCAGCAAGGTGACGAGCCCAACTGGCCCCAAGACGAGGCCCGACGCCACTGCCAACAGCGTGAGCACAGCGAGTGTCGGTGCTGCCTCCCCGCCTCTCAGGCCCAGCTCGGCAGTCACGAGCCACTCCTCCTCCTCTTCTGTGGGCTCCTCAGCTGCCAGCCCCAGCCCACAGCCCAGCAGCACCAGCGGCACCACTCAGGCAGGCTCTGCCGCCACATCCCACGCCTCCACGACCCTCGCGACCTCCACACCTTCCTCCCCTCCTGGCGCTACGAGCGTTGGGTCGGGGGCTTTGACGGCAGAGGCGGCAACACACAGCCCAGCTCCCAGCGCACCCAGCCCCAAGCCATCAGCTTCCACCTCGGTCACGGCCCGCATCCCAGCTATCTCCGAGGCCAGCCCTTCGTCCACGCTGGCTGCCAGTGTGGTGACTCAGACAGCGCGGCTCACCTCCACGTCCTTCAAGCAGGGGCAGGCCACTGCGGAGCCGTGGGCCAGTTCATCTGCCGCAGGTAGCCCCTTGCTATCCACAGCCACGGACTTTGCTGGAATACGTGCCACGACTGCTGCCGGCGATGGCCAAAGTCCCACCACGAACCACGGCAGAGGCACGACGGCTGAGCCCAACACCAAGACATCCCTTCCCCTCCCTGACACATCGTTTGCGACCCTCTCCACCACCAGGATGGCGGGCGCAGAAGGGCGGACGGAGACTGCACCCACAACGCCGACCCAGGAAGAGAGCTCACTCGCGCTATCTACTGGCAGCAAGGTGACGAGCCCAACTGGCCCCAAGACGAGGCCCGACGCCACTGCCAACAGCGTGAGCACAGCGAGTGTCGGTGCTGCCTCCCCGCCTCTCAGGCCCAGCTCGGCAGTCACGAGCCACTCCTCCTCCTCTTCTGTGGGCTCCTCAGCTGCCAGCCCCAGCCCACAGCCCAGCAGCACCAGCGGCACCACTCAGGCAGGCTCTGCCGCCACATCCCACGCCTCCACGACCCTCGCGACCTCCGCACCTTCCTCCCCTCCTGGCGCTACGAGCGTTGGGTCGGGGGCTTTGACGGCAGAGGCGGCAACACACAGCCCAGCTCCCAGCGCACCCAGCCCCAAGCCATCAGCTTCCACCTCGGTCACGGCCCGCATCCCAGCTATCTCCGAGGCCAGCCCCTCGTCCACGCTGGCTGCCAGTGTGGTGACTCAGACAGCGCGGCTCACCTCCACGTCCTTCAAGCAGGGGCAGGCCACTGCGGAGCCGTGGGCCAGTTCATCTGCCGCAGGTAGCCCCTTGCTATCCACAGCCACGGACTTTGCTGGAATACGTGCCACGACTGCTGCCGGCGATGGCCAAAGTCCCACCACGAACCACGGCAGAGGCACGACGGCTGAGCCCAACACCAAGACATCCCTTCCCCTCCCTGACACATCGTTTGCGACCCTCTCCACCACCAGGATGGCGGGCGCAGAAGGGCGGACGGAGACTGCACCCACAACGCCGACCCAGGAAGAGAGCTCACTCGCGCTATCTACTGGCAGCAAGGTGACGAGCCCAACTGGCCCCAAGACGAGGCCCGACGCCACTGCCAACAGCGTGAGCACAGCGAGTGTCGGTGCTGCCTCCCCGCCTCTCAGGCCCAGCTCGGCAGTCACGAGCCACTCCTCCTCCTCTTCTGTGGGCTCCTCAGCTGCCAGCCCCAGCCCACAGCCCAGCAGCACCAGCGGCACCACTCAGGCAGGCTCTGCCGCCACATCCCACGCCTCCACGACCCTCGCGACCTCCGCACCTTCCTCCCCTCCTGGCGCTACGAGCGTTGGGTCGGGGGCTTTGACGGCAGAGGCGGCAACACACAGCCCAGCTCCCAGCGCACCCAGCCCCAAGCCATCAGCTTCCACCTCGGTCACGGCCCGCATCCCAGCTATCTCCGAGGCCAGCCCTTCGTCCACGCTGGCTGCCAGTGTGGTGACTCAGACAGCGCGGCTCACCTCCACGTCCTTCAAGCAGGGGCAGGCCACTGCGGAGCCGTGGGCCAGTTCATCTGCCGCAGGTAGCCCCTTGCTATCCACAGCCACGGACTTTGCTGGAATACGTGCCACGACTGCTGCCGGCGATGGCCAAAGTCCCACCACGAACCACGGCAGAGGCACGACGGCTGAGCCCAACACCAAGACATCCCTTCCCCTCCCTGACACATCGTTTGCGACCCTCTCCACCACCAGGATGGCGGGCGCAGAAGGGCGGACGGAGACTGCACCCACAACGCCGACCCAGGAAGAGAGCTCACTCGCGCTATCTACTGGCAGCAAGGTGACGAGCCCAACTGGCCCCAAGACGAGGCCCGACGCCACTGCCAACAGCGTGAGCACAGCGAGTGTCGGTGCTGCCTCCCCGCCTCTCAGGCCCAGCTCGGCAGTCACGAGCCACTCCTCCTCCTCTTCTGTGGGCTCCTCAGCTGCCAGCCCCAGCCCACAGCCCAGCAGCACCAGCGGCACCACTCAGGCAGGCTCTGCCGCCACATCCCACGCCTCCACGACCCTCGCGACCTCCGCACCTTCCTCCCCTCCTGGCGCTACGAGCGTTGGGTCGGGGGCTTTGACGGCAGAGGCGGCAACACACAGCCCAGCTCCCAGCGCACCCAGCCCCAAGCCATCAGCTTCCACCTCGGTCACGGCCCGCATCCCAGCTATCTCCGAGGCCAGCCCCTCGTCCACGCTGGCTGCCAGTGTGGTGACTCAGACAGCGTGGCACATCTCCACACCCCTCACGCAGCAGCAGGCCTCATCGGAGGCAGGGGCCACTTCATCTTCCACGGGGAGCTCCTTGCCGTCCACAGCCACGGCCTCTGTGGATAGCCATGCCACAGCTACTCCCAGCAGAGGACAAAGTCCCACCACGAACCACGGCAGAGGCACGACGGCTGAGCCCAACACCAAGACATCCCTTCCCCTCCCTGACACATCGTTTGCGACCCTCTCCACCACCAGGATGGCGGGCGCAGAAGGGCGGACGGAGACTGCACCCACAACGCCGACCCAGGAAGAGAGCTCACTCGCGCTATCTACTGGCAGCAAGGTGACGAGCCCAACTGGCCCCAAGACGAGGCCCGACGCCACTGCCAACAGCGTGAGCACAGCGAGTGTCGGTGCTGCCTCCCCGCCTCTCAGGCCCAGCTCGGCAGTCACGAGCCGCTCCTCCTCCTCTTCTGTGGGCTCCTCAGCTGCCAGCCCCAGCCCACAGCCCAGCAGCACCAGCGGCACCACTCAGGCAGGCTCTGCCGCCACATCCCACGCCTCCACGACCCTCGCGACCTCCGCACCTTCCTCCCCTCCTGGCGCTACGAGCGTTGGGTCGGGGGCTTTGACGGCAGAGGCGGCAACACACAGCCCAGCTCCCAGCGCACCCAGCCCCAAGCCATCAGCTTCCACCTCGGTCACGGCCCGCATCCCAGCTATCTCCGAGGCCAGCCCCTCGTCCACGCTGGCTGCCAGTGTGGTGACTCAGACAGCGCGGCTCACCTCCACGTCCTTCAAGCAGGGGCAGGCCACTGCGGAGCCGTGGGCCAGTTCATCTGCCGCAGGTAGCCCCTTGCTATCCACAGCCACGGACTTTGCTGGAATACGTGCCACGACTGCTGCCGGCGATGGCCAAAGTCCCACCACGAACCACGGCAGAGGCACGACGGCTGAGCCCAACACCAAGACATCCCTTCCCCTCCCTGACACATCGTTTGCGACCCTCTCCACCACCAGGATGGCGGGCGCAGAAGGGCGGACGGAGACTGCACCCACAACGCCGACCCAGGAAGAGAGCTCACTCGCGCTATCTACTGGCAGCAAGGTGACGAGCCCAACTGGCCCCAAGACGAGGCCCGACGCCACTGCCAACAGCGTGAGCACAGCGAGTGTCGGTGCTGCCTCCCCGCCTCTCAGGCCCAGCTCGGCAGTCACGAGCCACTCCTCCTCCTCTTCTGTGGGCTCCTCAGCTGCCAGCCCCAGCCCACAGCCCAGCAGCACCAGCGGCACCACTCAGGCAGGCTCTGCCGCCACATCCCACGCCTCCATGACCCTCGCGACCTCCGCACCTTCCTCCCCTCCTGGCGCTACGAGCGTTGGGTCGGGGGCTTTGACGGCAGAGGCGGCAACACACAGCCCAGCTCCCAGCGCACCCAGCCCCAAGCCATCAGCTTCCACCTCGGTCACGGCCCGCATCCCAGCTATCTCCGAGGCCAGCCCTTCGTCCACGCTGGCTGCCAGTGTGGTGACTCAGACAGCGCGGCTCACCTCCACGTCCTTCAAGCAGGGGCAGGCCACTGCGGAGCCGTGGGCCAGTTCATCTGCCGCAGGTAGCCCCTTGCTATCCACAGCCACGGACTTTGCTGGAATACGTGCCACGACTGCTGCCGGCGATGGCCAAAGTCCCACCACGAACCACGGCAGAGGCACGACGGCTGAGCCCAATACCAAGACATCCCTTCCCCTCCCTGACACATCGTTTGCGACCCTCTCCACCACCAGGATGGCGGGCGCAGAAGGGCGGACGGAGACTGCACCCACAACGCCGACCCAGGAAGAGAGCTCACTCGCGCTATCTACTGGCAGCAAGGTGACGAGCCCAACTGGCCCCAAGACGAGGCCCGACGCCACTGCCAACAGCGTGAGCACAGCGAGTGTCGGTGCTGCCTCCCCGCCTCTCAGGCCCAGCTCGGCAGTCACGAGCCACTCCTCCTCCTCTTCTGTGGGCTCCTCAGCTGCCAGCCCCAGCCCACAGCCCAGCAGCACCAGCGGCACCACTCAGGCAGGCTCTGCCGCCACATCCCACGCCTCCACGACCCTCGCGACCTCCGCACCTTCCTCCCCTCCTGGCGCTACGAGCGTTGGGTCGGGGGCTTTGACGGCAGAGGTGGCAACACACAGCCCAGCTCCCAGCGCACCCAGCCCCAAGCCATCAGCTTCCACCTCGGTCACGGCCCGCATCCCAGCTATCTCCGAGGCCAGCCCCTCGTCCACGCTGGCTGCCAGTGTGGTGACTCAGACAGCGCGGCTCACCTCCACGTCCTTCAAGCAGGGGCAGGCCACTGCGGAGCCGTGGGCCAGTTCATCTGCCGCAGGTAGCCCCTTGCTATCCACAGCCACGGACTTTGCTGGAATACGTGCCACGACTGCTGCCGGCGATGGCCAAAGTCCCACCACGAACCACGGCAGAGGCACGACGGCTGAGCCCAACACCAAGACATCCCTTCCCCTCCCTGACACATCGTTTGCGACCCTCTCCACCACCAGGATGGCGGGCGCAGAAGGGCGGACGGAGACTGCACCCACAACGCCGACCCAGGAAGAGAGCTCACTCGCGCTATCTACTGGCAGCAAGGTGACGAGCCCAACTGGCCCCAAGACGAGGCCCGACGCCACTGCCAACAGCGTGAGCACAGCGAGTGTCGGTGCTGCCTCCCCGCCTCTCAGGCCCAGCTCGGCAGTCACGAGCCACTCCTCCTCCTCTTCTGTGGGCTCCTCAGCTGCCAGCCCCAGCCCACAGCCCAGCAGCACCAGCGGCACCACTCAGGCAGGCTCTGCCGCCACATCCCACGCCTCCATGACCCTCGCGACCTCCGCACCTTCCTCCCCTCCTGGCGCTACGAGCGTTGGGTCGGGGGCTTTGACGGCAGAGGCGGCAACACACAGCCCAGCTCCCAGCGCACCCAGCCCCAAGCCATCAGCTTCCACCTCGGTCACGGCCCGCATCCCAGCTATCTCCGAGGCCAGCCCTTCGTCCACGCTGGCTGCCAGTGTGGTGACTCAGACAGCGCGGCTCACCTCCACGTCCTTCAAGCAGGGGCAGGCCACTGCGGAGCCGTGGGCCAGTTCATCTGCCGCAGGTAGCCCCTTGCTATCCACAGCCACGGACTTTGCTGGAATACGTGCCACGACTGCTGCCGGCGATGGCCAAAGTCCCACCACGAACCACGGCAGAGGCACGACGGCTGAGCCCAACACCAAGACATCCCTTCCCCTCCCTGACACATCGTTTGCGACCCTCTCCACCACCAGGATGGCGGGCGCAGAAGGGCGGACGGAGACTGCACCCACAACGCCGACCCAGGAAGAGAGCTCACTCGCGCTATCTACTGGCAGCAAGGTGACGAGCCCAACTGGCCCCAAGACGAGGCCCGACGCCACTGCCAACAGCGTGAGCACAGCGAGTGTCGGTGCTGCCTCCCCGCCTCTCAGGCCCAGCTCGGCAGTCACGAGCCGCTCCTCCTCCTCTTCTGTGGGCTCCTCAGCTGCCAGCCCCAGCCCACAGCCCAGCAGCACCAGCGGCACCACTCAGGCAGGCTCTGCCGCCACATCCCACGCCTCCACGACCCTCACGACCTCCGCACCTTCCTCCCCTCCTGGCGCTACGAGCGTTGGGTCGGGGGCTTTGACGGCAGAGGCGGCAACACACAGCCCAGCTCCCAGCGCACCCAGCCCCAAGCCATCAGCTTCCACCTCGGTCACGGCCCGCATCCCAGCTATCTCCGAGGCCAGCCCTTCGTCCACGCTGGCTGCCAGTGTGGTGACTCAGACAGCGTGGCACATCTCCACACCCCTCACGCAGCAGCAGGCCTCATCGGAGGCAGGGGCCACTTCATCTTCCACGGGGAGCTCCTTGCCGTCCACAGCCACGGCCTCTGTGGATAGCCATGCCACAGCTACTCCCAGCAGAGGACAAAGTCCCACCACGAACCACGGCAGAGGCACGACGGCTGAGCCCAACACCAAGACATCCCTTCCCCTCCCTGACACATCGTTTGCGACCCTCTCCACCACCAGGATGGCGGGCGCAGAAGGGCGGACGGAGACTGCACCCACAACGCCGACCCAGGAAGAGAGCTCACTCGCGCTATCTACTGGCAGCAAGGTGACGAGCCCAACTGGCCCCAAGACGAGGCCCGACGCCACTGCCAACAGCGTGAGCACAGCGAGTGTCGGTGCTGCCTCCCCGCCTCTCAGGCCCAGCTCGGCAGTCACGAGCCGCTCCTCCTCCTCTTCTGTGGGCTCCTCAGCTGCCAGCCCCAGCCCACAGCCCAGCAGCACCAGCGGCACCACTCAGGCAGGCTCTGCCGCCACATCCCACGCCTCCACGACCCTCGCGACCTCCGCACCTTCCTCCCCTCCTGGCGCTACGAGCGTTGGGTCGGGGGCTTTGACGGCAGAGGCGGCAACACACAGCCCAGCTCCCAGCGCACCCAGCCCCAAGCCATCAGCTTCCACCTCGGTCACGGCCCGCATCCCAGCTATCTCCGAGGCCAGCCCCTCGTCCACGCTGGCTGCCAGTGTGGTGACTCAGACAGCGTGGCACATCTCCACACCCCTCACGCAGCAGCAGGCCTCATCGGAGGCAGGGGCCACTTCATCTTCCACGGGGAGCTCCTTGCCGTCCACAGCCACGGCCTCTGTGGATAGCCATGCCACAGCTACTCCCAGCAGAGGACAAAGTCCCACCACGAACCACGGCAGAGGCACGACGGCTGAGCCCAACACCAAGACATCCCTTCCCCTCCCTGACACATCGTTTGCGACCCTCTCCACCACCAGGATGGCGGGCGCAGAAGGGCGGACGGAGACTGCACCCACAACGCCGACCCAGGAAGAGAGCTCACTCGCGCTATCTACTGGCAGCAAGGTGACGAGCCCAACTGGCCCCAAGACGAGGCCCGACGCCACTGCCAACAGCGTGAGCACAGCGAGTGTCGGTGCTGCCTCCCCGCCTCTCAGGCCCAGCTCGGCAGTCACGAGCCACTCCTCCTCCTCTTCTGTGGGCTCCTCAGCTGCCAGCCCCAGCCCACAGCCCAGCAGCACCAGCGGCACCACTCAGGCAGGCTCTGCCGCCACATCCCACGCCTCCACGACCCTCGCGACCTCCGCACCTTCCTCCCCTCCTGGCGCTACGAGCGTTGGGTCGGGGGCTTTGACGGCAGAGGCGGCAACACACAGCCCAGCTCCCAGCGCACCCAGCCCCAAGCCATCAGCTTCCACCTCGGTCACGGCCCGCATCCCAGCTATCTCCGAGGCCAGCCCTTCGTCCACGCTGGCTGCCAGTGTGGTGACTCAGACAGCGCGGCTCACCTCCACGTCCTTCAAGCAGGGGCAGGCCACTGCGGAGCCGTGGGCCAGTTCATCTGCCGCAGGTAGCCCCTTGCTATCCACAGCCACGGACTTTGCTGGAATACGTGCCACGACTGCTGCCGGCGATGGCCAAAGTCCCACCACGAACCACGGCAGAGGCACGACGGCTGAGCCCAATACCAAGACATCCCTTCCCCTCCCTGACACATCGTTTGCGACCCTCTCCACCACCAGGATGGCGGGCGCAGAAGGGCGGACGGAGACTGCACCCACAACGCCGACCCAGGAAGAGAGCTCACTCGCGCTATCTACTGGCAGCAAGGTGACGAGCCCAACTGGCCCCAAGACGAGGCCCGACGCCACTGCCAACAGCGTGAGCACAGCGAGTGTCGGTGCTGCCTCCCCGCCTCTCAGGCCCAGCTCGGCAGTCACGAGCCACTCCTCCTCCTCTTCTGTGGGCTCCTCAGCTGCCAGCCCCAGCCCACAGCCCAGCAGCACCAGCGGCACCACTCAGGCAGGCTCTGCCGCCACATCCCACGCCTCCACGACCCTCGCGACCTCCGCACCTTCCTCCCCTCCTGGCGCTACGAGCGTTGGGTCGGGGGCTTTGACGGCAGAGGCGGCAACACACAGCCCAGCTCCCAGCGCACCCAGCCCCAAGCCATCAGCTTCCACCTCGGTCACGGCCCGCATCCCAGCTATCTCCGAGGCCAGCCCCTCGTCCACGCTGGCTGCCAGTGTGGTGACTCAGACAGCGCGGCTCACCTCCACGTCCTTCAAGCAGGGGCAGGCCACTGCGGAGCCGTGGGCCAGTTCATCTGCCGCAGGTAGCCCCTTGCTATCCACAGCCACGGACTTTGCTGGAATACGTGCCACGACTGCTGCCGGCGATGGCCAAAGTCCCACCACGAACCACGGCAGAGGCACGACGGCTGAGCCCAACACCAAGACATCCCTTCCCCTCCCTGACACATCGTTTGCGACCCTCTCCACCACCAGGATGGCGGGCGCAGAAGGGCGGACGGAGACTGCACCCACAACGCCGACCCAGGAAGAGAGCTCACTCGCGCTATCTACTGGCAGCAAGGTGACGAGCCCAACTGGCCCCAAGACGAGGCCCGACGCCACTGCCAACAGCGTGAGCACAGCGAGTGTCGGTGCTGCCTCCCCGCCTCTCAGGCCCAGCTCGGCAGTCACGAGCCACTCCTCCTCCTCTTCTGTGGGCTCCTCAGCTGCCAGCCCCAGCCCACAGCCCAGCAGCACCAGCGGCACCACTCAGGCAGGCTCTGCCGCCACATCCCACGCCTCCATGACCCTCGCGACCTCCGCACCTTCCTCCCCTCCTGGCGCTACGAGCGTTGGGTCGGGGGCTTTGACGGCAGAGGCGGCAACACACAGCCCAGCTCCCAGCGCACCCAGCCCCAAGCCATCAGCTTCCACCTCGGTCACGGCCCGCATCCCAGCTATCTCCGAGGCCAGCCCTTCGTCCACGCTGGCTGCCAGTGTGGTGACTCAGACAGCGCGGCTCACCTCCACGTCCTTCAAGCAGGGGCAGGCCACTGCGGAGCCGTGGGCCAGTTCATCTGCCGCAGGTAGCCCCTTGCTATCCACAGCCACGGACTTTGCTGGAATACGTGCCACGACTGCTGCCGGCGATGGCCAAAGTCCCACCACGAACCACGGCAGAGGCACGACGGCTGAGCCCAACACCAAGACATCCCTTCCCCTCCCTGACACATCGTTTGCGACCCTCTCCACCACCAGGATGGCGGGCGCAGAAGGGCGGACGGAGACTGCACCCACAACGCCGACCCAGGAAGAGAGCTCACTCGCGCTATCTACTGGCAGCAAGGTGACGAGCCCAACTGGCCCCAAGACGAGGCCCGACGCCACTGCCAACAGCGTGAGCACAGCGAGTGTCGGTGCTGCCTCCCCGCCTCTCAGGCCCAGCTCGGCAGTCACGAGCCGCTCCTCCTCCTCTTCTGTGGGCTCCTCAGCTGCCAGCCCCAGCCCACAGCCCAGCAGCACCAGCGGCACCACTCAGGCAGGCTCTGCCGCCACATCCCACGCCTCCACGACCCTCACGACCTCCGCACCTTCCTCCCCTCCTGGCGCTACGAGCGTTGGGTCGGGGGCTTTGACGGCAGAGGCGGCAACACACAGCCCAGCTCCCAGCGCACCCAGCCCCAAGCCATCAGCTTCCACCTCGGTCACGGCCCGCATCCCAGCTATCTCCGAGGCCAGCCCTTCGTCCACGCTGGCTGCCAGTGTGGTGACTCAGACAGCGTGGCACATCTCCACACCCCTCACGCAGCAGCAGGCCTCATCGGAGGCAGGGGCCACTTCATCTTCCACGGGGAGCTCCTTGCCGTCCACAGCCACGGCCTCTGTGGATAGCCATGCCACAGCTACTCCCAGCAGAGGACAAAGTCCCACCACGAACCACGGCAGAGGCACGATGGCTGAGCCCAACACCAAGACATCCCTTCCCCTCCCTGACACATCGTTTGCGACCCTCTCCACCACCAGGATGGCGGGCGCAGAAGGGCGGACGGAGACTGCACCCACAACGCCGACCCAGGAAGAGAGCTCACTCGCGCTATCTACTGGCAGCAAGGTGACGAGCCCAACTGGCCCCAAGACGAGGCCCGACGCCACTGCCAACAGCGTGAGCACAGCGAGTGTCGGTGCTGCCTCCCCGCCTCTCAGGCCCAGCTCGGCAGTCACGAGCCGCTCCTCCTCCTCTTCTGTGGGCTCCTCAGCTGCCAGCCCCAGCCCACAGCCCAGCAGCACCAGCGGCACCACTCAGGCAGGCTCTGCCGCCACATCCCACGCCTCCACGACCCTCGCGACCTCCGCACCTTCCTCCCCTCCTGGCGCTACGAGCGTTGGGTCGGGGGCTTTGACGGCAGAGGCGGCAACACACAGCCCAGCTCCCAGCGCACCCAGCCCCAAGCCATCAGCTTCCACCTCGGTCACGGCCCGCATCCCAGCTATCTCCGAGGCCAGCCCCTCGTCCACGCTGGCTGCCAGTGTGGTGACTCAGACAGCGTGGCACATCTCCACACCCCTCACGCAGCAGCAGGCCTCATCGGAGGCAGGGGCCACTTCATCTTCCACGGGGAGCTCCTTGCCGTCCACAGCCACGGCCTCTGTGGATAGCCATGCCACAGCTACTCCCAGCAGAGGACAAAGTCCCACCACGAACCACGGCAGAGGCACGACGGCTGAGCCCAACACCAAGACATCCCTTCCCCTCCCTGACACATCGTTTGCGACCCTCTCCACCACCAGGATGGCGGGCGCAGAAGGGCGGACGGAGACTGCACCCACAACGCCGACCCAGGAAGAGAGCTCACTCGCGCTATCTACTGGCAGCAAGGTGACGAGCCCAACTGGCCCCAAGACGAGGCCCGACGCCACTGCCAACAGCGTGAGCACAGCGAGTGTCGGTGCTGCCTCCCCGCCTCTCAGGCCCAGCTCGGCAGTCACGAGCCACTCCTCCTCCTCTTCTGTGGGCTCCTCAGCTGCCAGCCCCAGCCCACAGCCCAGCAGCACCAGCGGCACCACTCAGGCAGGCTCTGCCGCCACATCCCACGCCTCCACGACCCTCGCGACCTCCGCACCTTCCTCCCCTCCTGGCGCTACGAGCGTTGGGTCGGGGGCTTTGACGGCAGAGGCGGCAACACACAGCCCAGCTCCCAGCGCACCCAGCCCCAAGCCATCAGCTTCCACCTCGGTCACGGCCCGCATCCCAGCTATCTCCGAGGCCAGCCCTTCGTCCACGCTGGCTGCCAGTGTGGTGACTCAGACAGCGCGGCTCACCTCCACGTCCTTCAAGCAGGGGCAGGCCACTGCGGAGCCGTGGGCCAGTTCATCTGCCGCAGGTAGCCCCTTGCTATCCACAGCCACGGACTTTGCTGGAATACGTGCCACGACTGCTGCCGGCGATGGCCAAAGTCCCACCACGAACCACGGCAGAGGCACGACGGCTGAGCCCAACACCAAGACATCCCTTCCCCTCCCTGACACATCGTTTGCGACCCTCTCCACCACCAGGATGGCGGGCGCAGAAGGGCGGACGGAGACTGCACCCACAACGCCGACCCAGGAAGAGAGCTCACTCGCGCTATCTACTGGCAGCAAGGTGACGAGCCCAACTGGCCCCAAGACGAGGCCCGACGCCACTGCCAACAGCGTGAGCACAGCGAGTGTCGGTGCTGCCTCCCCGCCTCTCAGGCCCAGCTCGGCAGTCACGAGCCACTCCTCCTCCTCTTCTGTGGGCTCCTCAGCTGCCAGCCCCAGCCCACAGCCCAGCAGCACCAGCGGCACCACTCAGGCAGGCTCTGCCGCCACATCCCACGCCTCCACGACCCTCGCGACCTCCGCACCTTCCTCCCCTCCTGGCGCTACGAGCGTTGGGTCGGGGGCTTTGACGGCAGAGGCGGCAACACACAGCCCAGCTCCCAGCGCACCCAGCCCCAAGCCATCAGCTTCCACCTCGGTCACGGCCCGCATCCCAGCTATCTCCGAGGCCAGCCCTTCATCCACGCTGGCTGCCATATTTTCAGCAACTCAATTCATGACTGATTTTAGGAAAACCACCTCTGTTAATCCTTCTTCTAGTGCAACTTGCTGTGAGTATATCATTCAATAATATTACAATTTTTTTCCTATGCTATTGGTAAAATATAAATTGGTTAATATATTCTTTTGGCATTGTATTTTCCCTTGGTATTTTGACTTTCTGCTGTATCTTTTGATGCTGTGTGTATTATGTAGGAATAGGTGTCATTGCTTCCGCGTACATTTCTGCCATTCTGCTACTGCTGTCTGCAGGTTTATTTGAAAATGCCCTGCTTTGGTTATTCTTTATGATCTGTCACAGAGGTAAATCTCTGTTTAATTTTGTTGCCTATGTAAATCTATATTAGTGCTAACTTTGATTATTATTTTTTTTTTTGTGAGGTTTGAAAGTCTTCTTTATGAAACAGTATTGGATTTCCTGCTTTGTGAGAATTGCATTGAATTTATTCATGCTAACACAGTTGTTTTTTCAACTGTAATTTTCTTCTAATGTATCTTCTGGTTTTTTGTTTTTTTTTTCCTTGGATAATTGCTCACTTCAAAGAATTTGTAGTAATGAATCTTTCATCTTTTTTTTTAATGGATAAAAATCTATAGTGTAAATGAAAAATAGCATATTGCAGCCTTTGTTTATTCTGCACCAAAAATACCAATTTGGGATATGATTTCTATTTTCCGAGCATCATAGTTTTTTTCTAGTTTGAATAGAAATCTAAGAGGTTAATCCTAATCTGATTTGGAGTGATAGTGTTCTCATGGAATTCAGTAGGAGATATGCAAATTCATGGTAAGGGATAAATTGATCTTTCACACCTTTATAAAAACAGTGGAGATTTCAGTTTTCCTTAGGCAATCAGTTTTACATTAATACTTTCTTCCTGAAAGACAAAGAGACTGTAATTACATCTCTGACAGGAATTTTCTTTTTGCTTTTTAGTTCCTATAACTTTCTCCATACAGCTGGATGGCGTGACCAGTACAATGATTAAGTTCAGCTGGAAACCTCAAGGTGGCACAAGAGACAGTCCTTACAGAGTGAGTTTGTCAGGAGGCTCTAGGGAGATGGAGACGAGAAGCCTAAATGGAACAAGTACTACATTTGAAAATCTGCTTTCTGATCATGAATACCAAATATCTGTGGACGTTTCAACTTGCTCTAAGAACGTCAGTACCTCCTTGACAGTACGGACAGGTATATCTTCAGGAACCTTTTCTTCTTTCTGTTATCTATTACCTGGAGCCTTGTGCTGTCCTCCCATGGGACAGCACCCGTGATTCTGAGAGCAACTCTGCCTGATGTGTGAATCAATGTTTTGGAAGGAGCAGAGTCAATGCACTCCAGGCCAAGAACAGGCCTCTTTGCAGGGAGGGACTTGCTGGAAGGACATAAGCCAAGGGTATGGTGGTCCTTCCCCTTCACATCATGTAACAGCTTGTCCTCTCCCTTCAGAGACACATCAAGTAGCAGGTGAGGAATACAGTGGTCAGCGCATGGTACAGAGTATTTATGGTGGCCAGCTGTGGTGCAGGGAGTTAACCTGTCTGCATTCACCTCTGCTCTGCTCTTATCCTTAGAGGTACTTAGCTGAAGAGCCATTTTTAAACAATACTTGTATTTTGGATGGTTATTCTGGCTTCAATATCTCCACAGCTGCTGAAGTCTTCAATGGAACCACGAGGATTACCAATAAACTTTTCATACGCGAATATCAGAACAAATCAAGTACAGCATTTAAGGACTTCGAAACCATATTCATTAAGGAGGTAATTTGCTTAGGAATTCAACCCCAACATTTATTTTCTGTTGAGCTTTTCCTAATGTAGATGATCATGAAGATCCTAGGATGAATCATCTTAAATGTGGGTAGGAAAGATCATGTGATGGTTAGAAACAAACTAGTACTTATTGAGGCCTTACTTCTCATTTATATTGTGTTCCTCTGAGACTCTGGTGTTGTGGTTTAACTCTGGCCAGCAACATACCATGAAGCCACTCTCACACCTCCCTGCCGCCTCCTCCAGCGGAGGGGGAGAATCGGAGGAAACAGACAAAGAAGCTAGCAAATTTGAGATAAGGACTATTAACTAATTGAATATAAACTAATAATATAAATAATACTATTACTAGTACTAATAAGTAATTAAATAATACAAAATAAAATATATGATCCAGTTTCTCACCACCTGCTGACCGATGCGCAGCCAGGTCCTCAGTAGTGAGAGTCAGAAGCAGAGAGACTGAGAGTGATCGCAGCAGAGTCCAAGCAAGCCCCACAAGTGACAGCACATCCAGGAAAGCCAACTGACCCACCGACTTGCTAATGACTGAGCAAGCAAAGGAGTTAGCAAAGGAGCTAACAAAGGAGGTAGTGGAGGAGTTAAGGAGCTAACACAGGAGTTAGTTAGCAAAGGAGCAAAAAGTGTTATGGTCCCCCTGCCCACTCCCCGCTTATGTACTCAGCATGACGTGCTACGGAATGAAATACCCCTTTGGTCAGTTTGGGTGAGCTGTCTGAGCTGTGTCCTCTCACACTGCTTGTAGTGAGGAAGTTGGGAACGCAGCTGCACTATCACAAGCTGGAAAAGACCTTGGATTTGGTGCAGGCATTCTGCAGCACCAGCTACAAAGACATCTTATCAGTACTTTTCTTAGAGTAAATCCAGAAACACAGAGTCATAGCAGGCACTGTAAAGAGAGTTAACTCTTTCCTGACTAAAACTGACACACGTGGTTTAAATGAAATTCTGCCTGTGAGTTTTATGTATTTCCCTATTATGAGAAATGCTTCTAAGTGAATTATGGCCAGCATAATGCTCTAACAACTCTTTATGTTAAAAGAGAAAAACAAGAAAGATAATAACAACTTATACCTTTTACCTTGCAGATAGAAAAACATCTGCCACAGAAGATCCTAGAATTAATGAAAGGGGGAAAAATGCGTGTTGTAATTAATAGCATCAAGAATGGCAGTTTGATTGTGCTCTTCGACATTGTGGTGGATGTAGGAGAAAATGTAACAAAACCAGAGATTTCAGATGCTTTTATAGAGGCCCTTAACATGAGTACAGTATTGAAAGCTGATCTGAAAAAGACTGTTATAGAAGGTATGAATTTGTTCATCACTGTTAATTCAAGCAGTACTCTACATTTCACTGGTGGTAACATCCAGTGAAGTGGGATTTAGGTGGGGAAAGGCAATTGCAAATAGTATTCTGTTCATCTGTTTTTCCAGTGCTGACTTAAAGCCTTCTTGTTTTTCTGTTTTGTTTAACTTCACTGTAGCAAGGAACAGTTGTCAGCCAGGATTAAATGACTGTTCCCAACATGCTACCTGCACTGCTGAAGGAGCCAGTTATTCCTGTCAATGCAACAAAGGATTCACAGATAACAGCCCCCAAGTTCCAGGAAGAATTTGTCAGAAAAAGCAGAATCTACCTTCACGTAACTGCTTTATATTACTTAAAAAAAAACCCCGCAACAAACACAAAACCAACAAAAAACTTTAAAAAATTACATATAAAGTCTTTTCCCTCCCCTGACCCTCCCTCAGATAACAGTTCATTATGATTACTTACCCTGGCCTTTGGTGGATTGGATTTTATATGAGAATAGGCACATAGTTAACTATTTAGGCAAACAGTGGAAGCATATTATCTGGGCTTGGTTTCTGAAAGTTGTTTATGAAAATAAATAGCATAAATTTGGCGAAACTTTGAAAGAAATTCTACTCACTGACTCCAAATTGCTATTTTACAGAACAACTTACTACAGTCCCTCCAAAAAGTGCTACAGCTAGATTTACAGGATCCACAGCTAATTCCATTTTCGCTACCACATTTGCATCAGGACCTTGCAGTAAGTAATTATTTGATATTGAATTCTAGAATAAAATTTATCCAAGATGAGTTATTAAATCAGATACAATATTCTTGTTCATCAGTCATGCCAGCTGTGAAGTAAAATCTCTGGATACAATTTCAGGAAGGGAGGCCTGAGAGAACCACTGAAAATACATACTTATACAAATATCACTCAAGGCACTTCCTACACCTCAGTAAATCCCTCCTGGACCCAGTAGGATTCCACTGGGTTCCTGTCTCCAGTAATAAAACACTGTGATAAGTGATTTTTCCTAATGTTATCATGAAGCGCATTTATTAAACGCCTATCTACTGCTCTGAACTTAGGGGTTCCTGGTGGCATTTTAGTATAATTAAAGTACACTAATGTATGATTTACATCTATAGAGAAAATAGTTTATTTCTGCTCTTGTGAGAGAATGAGGTCAAAGGCTGAAATCAGCCCTAAGAAAACTAAGTAAAATTTGTGTTGGTTTAATTTGTATTCTTGTGCTTCAGTATTAAATGTGTAGAATTGCACATGAAGTGAAATGAACCGCTCTCGGCTGTATGGAACTTTTTCACTTTGCAGTGCCAGTGTCCATCGAAGTTCAGAATGTGACCGGGGAAACAATACAATTCAGCTGGACCGGTGGCAGGAAAGGCAGCCTCTACACCATCTCCCTTATGGATGGAAACCGGGAGTTAAACAAAACGACTACGAAGGAGACAAAAACTGTGTTCAAACATTTACATCCTGGTCACGTATACACAGTGTCCGTGGCAGTACTGTCTTGTGCTGAGAACAGCTGGACTTCAGTTAGAGTCCGAACAGGTATTTCCTCAATCATCCTGTCATTTCTCTTTAATGAATACACCCTCAGAATATCTTTGTACAATATGATTTGTATTTGATTTCATAGACTATCATTCTGGTAAATTGTCTTATTTATCTGACTTATCCACTAACTTGGATAGGACTACTTGGATTAAACAGGAGTTTGCAAGAGGAAGTGTTTATCCTGTAAAATTTCAGACCGTGCTGTATTGTTGAACCAAATAATTCTGTACAAGTCAGGATATTTTGGTTGTAAATTTAACAGGAAATAACCTGGTGATGTGAAGTTTAGGTTGTACATGCTTTTGTGAATGCAGGCACTCCTCAACTGCCATTGTTATATTTTTAATTTCATCCTAGGATATACACATCAATACTGACTGTTTAAATATACCACTATGTTAAAGCATAAAAAGTAGAACACATGCTACATTTTTTCCTCAAAATTTCAGATATACCTGGAAAGTATCTTTCAGAAGTATATACTTCTAGATGCTTACGTCCTTTCCCTCAGCCAAACGCTCATGACTACACTTTTCATAGCATGTACAGGGCCTACCAGGTGACATTGTCTTCCTTACGAGCCATTAAGGACAATATGTATAACCTAGATCGAACTTTTTAGCATCTGGGGCACTCAACAGGACGTTCAGAATTGAAATGTCTGTGCACTGATAATCATCGTGTCATGGATACCTCTGCAAAAAATGGTGCAGCCAGACAGGAATTTGCTTGTCTCAAAGATCTTCCTCTGCCCACCTCTGACCACACAAAAGCTGAGCAGTGCCCTTAGAGCAGTGCTGAGCCTGAGATCTATACCTGCCTCTTAACAATCAGGTAGAAACTACAGAGGGTTCTCAGCAACTCATTTATAAGCCATCTTGAGAGGCCTTAGGCATTTTCCCTCCACCGTTCCAAATGAGTAGCAGCTCCAGAATTGCAATGCTCTAATGTTCTGAAAACGTGTATCAAATTGGGAGCCTAAAAGTACCCATGGCAAATCCCTATTCATTTGCTTTTGTGCTAACGTTGCCCTCTAAATAGTCCCCTTTCTTCCTTTTCTCATGTTGTGCTCTCCCCCCCTGTTATAACTGTAAGTTTTTCCACAGACAGTGCTCTCACCCTTTGTTTGCTAGACTAGACAGGTCATTCTCTCCTAGTTTCCTAATTATTCTTCTCTGCCTTGGAGGCCTCCATCACTCTTCATTTCTTTGAAACAGAAGTCACCCTTCTTGAATGTGGGTAACCGGGATTACACGCGACTATCCAGTCAAGGCTGTACCAGTGCGCTTACCGTACCGTTAGTATTCCCATCTCTACCGGAAACACATTGCATGATGCATCACAGGGCAACACTGTTTTTACACCGCTGCATCCCAGCTGCAATCAGCCCAGGCACTGAAGTCCTTTTCTCTTCGATGCTTGTGCTGCCAGGCTAGAGAAGTCATTTTTACTATTGATCCCCAAACGCACAATTTTCAGGGACTGCCATCCCAGTGCTGCTGCTCCAGCCCTAGCTTCATCAAATTCTTTCTGGAAGCTATCTCAATTCTCCCCTGTGTTAATGACACATACTGACTTTGTGCCATCAACAAATTCTGTGATCAAACTCTGGCATTTTCTGGCAAGATCTCTAACGGAAATGTTGAACAAGTTCCACACCCAGAATGATTCTCAAGGAATACCACACATAATATCCCTCTAAAGCAAGGTTTCTTCTTTTAAAGCTACGCATTGCCATCTCCCCATCAGCCAATTCCTTTAGACAAATATTTTTCCACTCAAAATTTACCACTTGGCCCTGTATAATACTGCTTTTCTATCACTGGAAGAGATCTGAAAGCCAGCTTGTCAAAGGAAGCTACTAGGTTATTTTGATATGATCCACTTTTGATAAAATTGTATTGCACTTTATCATACTTTCTCATGGCTGACAAAAATTTGATTTCTTTTAATATTCTTTGAACGATCTAACTTGACTTGTGGCAATTGTTACTTTCTTCCAGCATTTCTTGACATCTAAAATATAACTGACTTCGTTGCAACTCTTTTTTCAGTTCTCCAGTGGATTGCCTGATTATTCTCAAAACTCTCCTAGGGCAGTTATTCTGGCAGCTGAGTGGTTCCTTCTTATGGACTTACCCTCCATCGTAGGCTTTAGGACCAGAGAGCCAAGTAATTCTCAACATAATTTCCATTCAAATATTTCGATACTTTAACCCACTGGCTTTCATTAGTTTCCCTGTTTTCCAAATAGAATAAATTTTGTTTTCTTTTGTAATCTGAAACCATCTTCCGTACCAGAAGAGTGTTTGTGAGCTAATTAAAAAGAGTAATAAAGACCAAGTCATCTGGATTTTAGATGGAGTTAAAGATTATGTTCAGTTCTGTGAGGAGAGCGAGAGCTATACCCAGTGAGCTAACCGTACAAAAACTGCAGTACCACCCTTTACTCCTACTTTGACCCACTGTAAATAATTCACATTAGCCAGTCCAGACAAGCATGCTGAGGTTTTGAGACCATGATGCATATTTTTTTCAAATGAAACTGCATGTGACTTTTACTTCTGAAAACTACCTAGTTTACCTGAGTTGTACAAGTGCGTAACAGCACAACCTGTATGTCTAACTCATAAGAAATTAGAGTTCTCTTCAACATTTCAGTAAAGTTCTCAAATACCACCCACCCACCACCCGCCTCTCTTTTGATATGCTCCATTTTTATCATCTGCAGGTCTGAGTTCTTACCGAGCAAAAGGAACTACTGCTTGGGGGATTCCTTGGCTGTGATTAAATGCTTTCACCTATCCCATAATTTTCTTACTAGCAACGATCATGAATGCACAGAGGCAATTACCTTGATTTTTTTTTAAATTTATTTTACAGATCCTGTTTCCTGTTTCACCAGAACTGAGTTTTGCTTGCCACAAAACACTGGCTGTCTTGACTTAAAATACATTGTATGCTCACGTAAGTTTTCTAGAATTTAAAAATTTGTTTATGCGTAACTAGAGGGTATTATTTCACAATATAGTACCTTTCATGAGTATTTTGCCATCTGCTTTATTATGTCAATTCACAAAGCATCTCAAGTTCACACTTCTTTGGTAAGGAAGCTGCCTTCATCAAACTTCAGTGTCAGCTTCCAGCTCTATTTTTAGTCTGGGCTTTTCTATGTAAAGCATCCTTCTTTTGACTTAGGGCTCATCCACCTACTCAGGAGGATTCAAACGTACTCAGTGCCTAGCAAAGTCTAATAGTCTGATCTTGCTTCTGCTGAAATCCATGGGAGAGTGGCTGTTGAATCAGGGAGTAGGATGCACCTTGAATAATAGCAGAATGACTAACAAATTGTGAGGATTGTGATGGCAGACGAATTTGAAGAGGAAGAGATTCAAGTCGGAAGGTTCAGAAGCCAGCCACTAGACACACATGATACACTTTCTTATTATTTGATTAGTTTCTGGTTTTATCAATTACTAGTATACATGCATGAGATAATAAAGTCCAAAAATCAATAGGGGAGTGCTATCCAGGCAATCGCCTCATTGTTTCCCTGTTTCTGTTTTTCAGATTACCAAGCCTTTGCCTGCAGTGTTTTGTTAAAAAATCAGACATTTAATCATACACTATATAACGCTGATAGTGAAGGCTACAGAACAATGTCGGAAAGTATCAAAACAGAAGTAAGTTGCTGCAATCTTCTTTGTCATCATGAATGAACTAGGAAAAGTTTTGCGATTAGCAACATCAGTTTCCTAGATTGATTGTTAAATCAAGAATGTGATTGAAGAAGATAATCCTTCCTTGATGAAGCAGTATAGGAAGCACAAGAACTTTCTTGTTCTTGCCCCATATCCACGTGAAAGTACCGGGCAAGACCGTACTTTTGGAGACATCAGTGTAAACCTGAAATCACTCCAATTGGTATAACAGGATTACACTTTCTTTGTGCCAGAATGACTGAGAGACAAATCAGACCCTTGTCTCTTTGCACAGTTATTCTGTAACATCATGATTTTGATAATTCAGTGACAAAACATTTTCTCTGTTCTGAACCTCTAACATCACACCCTGCACTGGCAGTGTGTGCATGACCGAGTTTGAAGTTTAGTCACACACATTAAAAAAGCCAGGGGACACTGAAGATCACTTAGAAGTGCTGGTGCGCTTTGTAGATTGCAAATTTTGCATAGTCGGGGTCCCACACGGGTTTGTAGCCGGTGGAGGAGGAGAACTGTTTTCAAT
The DNA here is from genome assembly GCA_027574665.1 of Rhynochetos jubatus. Taxonomy (NCBI): domain Eukaryota; kingdom Metazoa; phylum Chordata; class Aves; order Eurypygiformes; family Rhynochetidae; genus Rhynochetos; species Rhynochetos jubatus. The sequence goes on from CM050649.1 coordinate 41,463,630, forward strand.
GCATTATTCACTGATAACTAACTAAACAGATTACTGCTTTGGAAGTCACACTTTGATTTAATATTTTCAATCACAGACGGTGCGTTGTTCCAGAAGTCTCCTTCAGTAAGATTTTTAGTGGTATTGACAAAAATTACTGTCATTATTCATTTATTTGTTATGCAATCGTGATGCAATTGTTCTGCAATTACCCTGAAAGAATGATAAGTACAGAAAATTAATATCCTGATGTGTGTATGTTGATGTGTATGTGATGTGTGCATTCCTGCTTTGCCTCAACTGACGGTCACATGGAACGAATATCAATTTCAATTTACACAGGTTGTTAGAGAAATGCGCATTACACTGAAAGATGACCAGTTCGATATCATTATGCTTGGATTCAGACCTGGGAGTGTGATTGCTTATTTTATTTCTCTGCTGCAAAAACAAGAGCCCGTCGATGTGAATATTATGCAGGCACGCTTAAGTCAAATATTAAAGAGGAAGTTTGGAGACCAAACTGAAGTAACTGTACAATGTAAGTGATGTTGAAACAGCTTCTCTGCCGTAGTGTGGGGATTAAAGGGTCAGATCTCCTGCTTCTCAGAAAAGCTGATAAATTATTTCATTCAAGTATTTCAGATAACTTATTTAAACATTCACATAATAGGCTGCCCAGGGAAGTGGTGGAGTCACCATCCCTGGAGGTGTTCAAGGAGCGTGCAGACATGGCGCTTGAGGGCATGGTCTAGTGGATGGTAGTGCTGGGTTGACGGTTGGACTAGATGATCTTACAGGTCTTTTCCAACCTTTGTGATTCTGTATTAATACATAGTCCAGATATCATGTAGATTATGGGTCTGTTTTAAAGAGCCATTGCACAGACCCAGTTCCAGGCTCAAAGGATAGGTTCTCTTCACATAGAAGGAGGGCTAGGTGAGCTTCTTGTTGTGGCGTGTATCACCTTTGTACCCCCCACACTGATCCTAAAAGATTGTTTTTCAGTGGAGAAGGCAGTGAGGAGACTTCTGTAGTGGCATCTGCAATACTTCTCTCTGGATAGAGATGTGATGGAAGGGTTCACCTCTGCTGTTGCACAACCCTCAAAAACCTTTGCTACCTGCTTCCTGGGCCACAGGCAGTGTGGATTTAGCAACACAAAGTACTGCAGAGATGCAGAGAGGGAAAGCAGAAATTATGCAGCAGGATATTAATCCAAAATACCATATCTGTCATGCCCGTGGTAGTGGTAATGTGTTTATTGCCTTGAGCTCCTATGCGCTGGGGCTTTTCATGAAACATTGATGCTCCCTCTGCCCCAGTTAATACCTTCTCTTTGTAAAACTCTGACTAGCACTATAATTTAGTCTACATGCCTTTCCACCTTACTACATGCATCTCTACCACAGAGATGAAGTATGATTTCATGTGCTACAGGCCTTTCATTGACTTTATCTGGCAATCAGGAAGATTTCTAGTTTGGGCCCATCAGTTTAGAGATTTTGGGTTCACTGGACCGTCCTGTGGAGCGAGACATGGGTAGGCGTGAGTACAGGTGGCAGAAGAGATCCCAGTTCATTTCACAACGTTGTTTGTGCAAGTATAAGGAGGACTGTGGGAGTTAAATTATGTACAGCTCCATTTCATGGGCCTTTCTTACACCTTGGAGTGACTCTTTGTTGAGGTACAGACTGGAGTTCTCTCCTCCCAGAACCTTCTAGGTACTTTCCACCAAGCAAATCCTCAGAGCTGCTGATTATGGATGCCACCAGGAGATCACAAGGACTAACAGAGAGAGAGGGGTCCACAGAATTTTCAAGTTAACAAATCTTTACTACGTATAAAAACATTCTTAATTTTATTCTAAAGTTTCAAAGGTGCCAAAGAGTGTAATGCAGCTGTCACTTAGGGCTCCATCCAAGCTTTCTTACACCTACATTTTACTGTTTCTAACATTTTGAAAATGTGTTTTAAATTTCCAGCTCTGTCTGCTCAATCGTCAACTGGACAAAGTTCCGCCTGGAAAGTGGCAGTGATTGTCCTTGGAGTTTTACTTGGAGTTGCATTAGTGCTGATTCTTCTGGTAACACTCGTTTTCACATACATGAAGAAAAGATCGGGTAAATATGTGGTTGAACCCAAAGGACTCCTGGGAAGTTTAGTCTACAAGCAGTTATAATATAAGCCATCGGTTTAATTTGCATATTTTAGGTAAGAGGAAAAAGAACATATTTGACTTAAAATTCTATGTTAATTGTTTAGATTAATTTAAGTCTGCCCTCTCCTTCCCAATGTCTATCACCACATTCCTGAGCTCCTAACAACCTCTACAAATCATCCTTTTAACATTGCTCAGAGGTATGGAATGGGAATTTTTCCCATTGTACATGTGGTAGAGTGAGGCACTGAGAAAATTCTGTTCAGAGTAGCCACTATAGGCACTGCAATGATTCCTAACCGTTGTCAATAAAGAGAGGCAGGATCCGAACTACTCAGTACTCTCTTATGTTTAGATGACACGGGGAATGGAGCAACTGATCTCAGTACCTGTGGCAGGTCACCTGAGCACACAGCTGAGCCCAGAATCATCCTGTTGGGCTTTATGCACTTGGCCAAGGGTGATTCACCTCACCTGAGACTTTTATCACCATATGAAGATGCCTTTTTCTCCCCAGTGACTGCAGAATGAGCCCAGGGTGATTAGTGTTCTAGCAGATGCAGGTTGATTAGGAGGCTGAAGGGAAGTGGGATAGATCTGGGCTATATGGACTTGCAGTAGGAGTCTCTGGTGGAACAGGAATTTGATGTGGAGGCTTCTGAATTCAAGGTTAGTTTCTTTAATTGCTGGGCTATGAAGAAACAACTGCCTTTACGTGACAAATGCGTAGCATGCTAAATACAGGTGGGGTTTAATAGGAAATCAATAATTGCAGTGCCTTAACATGTTATTAGATGGGGGAAGGGAAACAAAAGGTTAATTTGGGCTGAAGTATTTTGCTCATCTATTTTTGCCTGTCAAAATAGAAAGAAAAAGCCTTTATCTGTTTTCACCACTCTTAGCTGCAGTCCTGGTGAAGTTACAGTCTGTTTCTCCTGTGGTGTATTTTTTCTGCTTGGAACATGTTGAACAAATGATGAAGGGCAGTTATTGCTGTACATATATTTGGTAGGATTTATGCTTTTTATCTCAGACCAGTTCTCCCTGTGTCTATGTATTTTGCCTGTATGCCTGTGCTCAGCATTCCTGCTGAGGCACTGAATATCCTGGGTTGCTGAGGCCCTGGCTTACACCCCCCAAACAGTTGAGGCAGGGGTTAGCGTAAGGAGGTGTCCAGAACTGTAGCACGTTGTGGGAAACCAGCAGACAAAGGAGCTCGGCAGAGTGGTGGTGCACAAGCAACTCTGCTGTCCTCTGGGAGCAGCTAGAGTTAATTTATTTAAGACCTCCTTTGCTGCGCTGCAGCGTGCCTCCTGGAGGAGCCTTGCCAAGGACCCTGGTTCAGCAGAAGGGTGAAACCATCTTATGTGCTGGCCTTACTGCACAGAGGCTGACTTAGTTCCGGCTGTATCATCACCCTGATGAGGGAAGTCACATCCAGCCTTGCTCCTCTGTCCTTGGCTTAGCAGCAGTGTCACTGCGTGAAGCCGCTGGGCTAGTTGAGAAGGGAAGGGCTGTCTGAGTACTGAGGGTGTCTTTGCACACCAAGTTGTGTTGGTGGTTTATGTTTCTCTCTGGAATATTACATTTTTTTGCAGGGACCAATGAAAGAGAGTTCTTGCATGACTCGCTTTCCCTTTCCTTCCATGTAGTATCAGCTTGGCTGTCTTTCTGCTCAAGTCTGGGGTATGGAGTCACAGCCCACCTCACTGACAGAAAGTATGAGTGATTAGTGTTTGTTAACCTTAATTTTATGTGGGTTTCAAACACAGCTGGCTCTGGGGCTATACCCACTGAGCAGTCACTTGACAATGTATTCTGTCAGGAAATACAAGTTCTCCAGTGAGCTGTGTGTTGAAAATGCAAATGAGCGCTCTTGCTAATGTTAATACTGTTCTCTTTCTTTTCTGGGGGGGTCTACTTTGAATATCAAACTCTCATTGTCAGTAAACCTTTCTGATGTGGTTGCAAATAACATTGAAATAAAGACCATGTACAGCAGGCTTGTACTATGGAATCCTGGAACTTGTTCATGAAAAATATATTTAAACTCTCTGAAGAAAAGTGGTATTTTAAATTATTTTCTCATAAATGCTTTACAAATAAAATGTCTATTTTTACAAATTTGCATTCTGAAGGTATCTGCCATTCTTATTTTGTTATGTGGTTTGGAGCCTCTCCTAGCTGCAGGAGGGGAGGGTGGCCAGTACTATCCACAGAGATAACCTTGGTCCAGTAGACCATTAGACAGAGGCACGGTCTCTTTGAGCTAGATTAAACTAGGGAAGCTAGACCTAATGGACCTAGCCTTATTTTTTCCCCCTATTCCTATTAAAATCCCCCTGCTGCCATACCGTGGTATCTAGACTCTGAGAGCTCTCTGAAAATGAGAGCAGCAGTAGCCAGACCTCCTCTGTCCACAGGGGATTGCTTCCTCGCTTCCAAGGAGCATTCAGGCAGGATCGTGTATGTTCCCTACTCAGAGAGATGCGGGCCCAGCAAGTGGGACAGGGAAATAAACAGCTGACGGTAAGATATACCAAGGTGTCTAGGTAGCTGGCTCCTGTTGATAGCTGTGAGATTTAAGCAGCCCCTACATCTCTGTGGGTCAGGGTCTACGAGAGCGAGGACAGGCACTCTGCCTGTTTCAGACCCACATCTCCTTCCCTGGAACTGACTGACATTATTACCCAGAAAAACTTGGGCTGCTCTGGCTTCAAGAGATGGGGATGAACCGGTGTCTAAACAGCAGAACTACACGAGTCTGGGTTCCTAGGGGCTGCCTTCCTGCATGCTCTATACCCCACCACCCTCCCATCTCCATGACCTCCCCTCCCCCCCATCCACGGTGCCAGTTTTTCTCCCACAGTCTTGCCTCCTCCCTCTCCTCCAGACCTGTTTGGCTGCGCAAGAGATGGCACAGTCGGCGTAACGACCGAGCTTTCCCTTAGCGCAAGCAGTACTGAAAGCCTCTGATTTTCACCATACCTCAGTGACCTCTCAGCCTCTCTTTGGAGGCACCTGCATCACTTCATGTTCAGTTGCAATTGGCCAACATTTGCAATGTGGTTTTAGGAAGGGCAAGAGCAGAACAGACAGATGGGCTGGTAGGCCAGCTGTCAGCTCGGTCACACAAGTCTCACCTCTCTAGACGTGTAAACTAAACAATACCTGGCTCAGGAGTGGTTTGGGAGTTACTCAGTGCCCCCAGACTTTCCAAACGCATCTCCCACGCTGGGGATCTCTCATGTGATTGGAAGCAGGGTTCTGTGGAGCTGACTGGACAGCCTGGCTGTGAGAGGAACTGAGCCAACAAGGGTTACTGTGCCCAGCTTCTTCTGGGATGTAGCACCACACTTGGCCCTTGGGTGCTAATGTTGTTTCCCATCTGAGAAGCAACCTGGAACTTCCCTGCCTCGTGTTTCACTGAAGCCTGAGGTAAGCACCTCAGCCCTCTGTATCGCTTCCCTTTGATACAGGTGGTCAGTGTCTCTCTCCAGTGACATGGTCTATGAGGCAGGAGGAGAGTAAAGTGTTTTCAAACAGAAAAAATTCTGCAGATACTAGTGCAGAGAGGAGGAAGGTTCTGGGACAACTCACCTGTGGGAGTGATGAGATTTCTAGCCCAGGGGGATTCTCTACAAAACAGTAAAAATTAGAGGTAAATTGCTTGAGTTCATAAATATGGAAGATAGAAAGACTAAGCAAAACTAGAAAATTAAAAATGTGAGAAAGTATGTACTGTAGGATAGCATGACCTATGTGTTAGTCTGAAAGCAGAACACGGACAGCACACACCAACCGTAGCTTAATATATCACCCATTTTTTTTGTAGAGATAGGAGGAATGTAGCCAGGTAACAAAATATGTTTTGCTTACGTGAATCTCTGCAAGATGTGCCCTCTGAGTGCTTGAGCTGGCATTCAAGTGAGAGTATCGGGCAAGGTTCACCACATCTGTTAAACTTCTACCCTTGCAACAGTTCCAAGATTTGGATGTTTCCTTTCCCGGCAGCATTAGCCTTCTAGCCTTTGAAGGGGCTCACGATGTGCTATCTGTCCCATGAGTGTCAGTAGTATAAGTATCTAGAGAAATATTTCAGCTTGCAGTGTAGAGAATTGTTGTGTTGGCTCAGAAGACAAGACCCACCTAACCCAGTATTCCAGCTCCAACAGCTTTCAGGCAACAGGCAATCTCTCTCTTTTGTGGGTCTCATCCTATAGTGGGTGGTATTCGTCCCTGCTGCTCAAGCTTTTAGCTAGATTCTAAGTGCCAGTCACTTAAGCTGTCCTTCCCTTCATGTGTGTCTGTGATCAAGGCCAAGCTCTTAGGAATGCTGTGTTCTGTTCTTGTTGAAATGACAGCAGTCTGCTGGCTGACTTCCTGCTGAGATTAAGGCCCCAGTCATCTCCCATGTCATGGGATGGCGCTGGAGCTGACGAGATGAGACTCAAGTCTTCTGTTGACTTTTAAATCATTTCCCTTTTCCACGATTTATTGTTTCTGTCACTAACGAAAAGCTTTGCTCCAGCTTCATGAGTGACTAGACGTGATGAAAATGATAAAACCAGGACCATACTCGGCTGTTGCACAACATTCCCATGGGCACAGGCAGTTCGGGACTGGATCTAGCCATGCCATGGAAGAGCAGGTTATGCACTCACCACCTTCTATCCACAATCGGGATTGTGGGCTATGCTAGGAATTTCCCTTAATGCCCTTGTCATTGTGGGCTCCTGATGGAGAGTGGGAACTACACCTTCTTTGAAAGGGTGGAGCACAGCAATAGGACACACTCTCAGACTGAACAAGAGAGGCCTGGGAAACACCAGGAATGTCATCTCTGTCCTGCTTTCCTCCAGCCTGTGAGCCAGGTGCCCGAGGAACAGAAGGAACTGACTGATGAACACAGGGAAGCCACTGGGCCAGAGGTTCCCTCTGCGGAGAGCTGGCTCTGCCGCGTGCTGAAATAGACACTGAAGTGAGATGCTAAAGGATCTAAAGACACCAAAGTCAGACAAAACAGCAAGGAGAGCAGTCAAAGCTGCAGATGATCTAAGCCAACAGCACAGCAATGTACCTTGCCCAAGCTTGCCTGCTTGCTTCCCTCTTCCCAAACAGCAAGGAAGTGCTGTAAGACTTCAGGATATCCTAAGTACATATTGACCTATAGACTAAGGAGTGAATGCAGGCACTCAGCATGGCCTGGAGAAACAAACTGTAGGATTTGGGTCTGGGTAGGACCTTGGCAGCTGGTGCCAGGGTGCATGCACAAGCTGCAGGCATCAGACTGCCAGTCCCTCAGGCCCACATCACCTGCCCAGGATATTTCCTGGCTTGGCGAGGGGCTGCGGCTAGTCCTTATGACTGACTTTGTAATAAAAAACCTGCTGACATCTGCTCTACAGTGTAATGGTGTCACAATAATCTAGCAATAGAAATATTACCACTGGCAATCCAATCCAGGCCGATGTCATTTTTACTCATCTTCATGAGAGCTGGGTTGTCCCAGGACATTGCATTCTGAGGACCCAGGTCAATAACGCAGCTGTTTAGCTACCATTAACTGGATCAAGCTGGTGCATCTGCCTGCTGGAAACCTAGTTTCCTCTGTATGAGAGAGCCAGACATCACTGCTGCTGAAAAAGGGTTGGGTTTAAACATTTTTGCTGTATAAACCTGCCCATCTGCCAATCGTTTTCCAGTGATAACTGGTTCTTTTAAGGACTCAGTTTCCAAACATTTGAGAAATTTAGGGCTGTGCTCAACTTGTGGTTAGAAAGCTCGCAGTGAGAAACTGGGGTTTGGCCAGCTCATGTCCACTTGGCTGTCTCATGGCCCCAGTTAAAAGTTTGTCCTGAGTAACTGAAGCTCTTTTGCACTGTAGGTCAAAAACTAGTCTCCGACTACTTTTGCTTTCTGGGGGGCACCTGATCTTTGCATGGTCGAATATATGTGAAATCATGCTTGAAACTGTAGCAATAATAGATATTTTAATTCAGCGAAATACAAGCTTTTGCTACTGGTGTTGTAAATGCCCTGGTCTAAGGTCACTGTGATCCTGTGCTGGCAGCAACGTTAATGCAGGTTAGGCAGGATTATGAACAACCCAGGATGTTTGTAGTAATACTTGGTCCTGCCAAGAGTTCAAGGCATTCTCTACATGATCACTCAGGTCACTGCAGACAAGTTCAGCTTTGTTTTCTACAGTTCTGGGCTCTCCCAGTTTGGTCCGTGTCGTTACAGTGAGTCAGTGCAGCTGTGTGATCCCCCAGCAGATGTGCACAGGCAAGCAAAAAAAAATCTACAGGGTTAATTACGAAAGGGTGTGTGTGAGCAGACTTCAAAGCTACTGTAGTGGCAATTATTCCCTCTCCTACACTTCCAACTTCAGAAAGAAAGGGGGTTTATTTTAATTACGAGACTGGATGAGTATAACACTTCTGCATTTCCGAAAATCTTGTTAATGTCTTGATCAGACGCGGATGGAAAAGTCTCTGTCCACGAAGGTATCGGAGAAGAAAATGCTGCAGTGTGCAGCAGTAGCCACCAGATGGTGGTCCCTGTGCCTGGATGAGCTGCTCCAAGACATGTTTGCACTAAAATTTTCAGTAATGCCTGCATTTTTGGCTCAGTCTGTAGGACAGGGCAGCCAGAAAACTTTCAATGGCCTTTGCAATGCTCAAGTGCACTTCAGAAAGGCTTAAAGCCATCCAAGTGTCTTCTTTTCTGGCACATGAGATGGCACAAGAGCTGCAAAATGAATAAATTTCATCACTCTGAAGAGGTGACAGGGAGCAAAGAGATGCTGGGCTGCCTGCAGGTGACCTTGGCTGTGACCAGTCTGTCACCTTGGCAGCGGAGTCTGTGGCTGTGCTGCCACGGGCAGAGCCATTCAGCTCTCTAGTTAAAGATGTAGTTAAGCTCATGGGGGAATTACAGTCAAAAAAGGAAGGGATAAAAGTGTCTGTCGGAATCTCAGCGTCATCCTACCTGCCTCTTTGAGCACCTAAATACCAGCTTAAAGCATAGCTCTGAACTGTGTGAAAACACTCGAAGAAAAAGTGGTCGATTTGTTTCATCCGTGCACAGCTCTTCTGCTTGCTTTTGTACATCCTGGGTTGGTGCAAGGTGATGTGAGAACTGAGGGTGGCACGTCCGCAGCGCATGAAGCCAGTGCAGCGGTCGGGGAGCAAGGGGCTCTCACCTGCAGCCTGAGGCAAGGGACTGGTGTGTTTGTCTGACTCTGCCACTGGTGGTGTGGCAATGCCAATCACTAACTCGCTGTGATCTGGTATTGATAGCAGCTCCTCAGCTTTCATTCATCTGTGTCATCGTTTAGCCCCAGCTGGCAACCCAGCACCACTCAGATGCTCACTCATCCCCCCTTGCCCGCCCAGGTGGAATAGGGGAGAGAATTGGAAAAAATCTCATGGGTTGAAATGAAAACAGTTTAATAGGACAGAAAAGGAAATAATAATAGTATCACTGACAAAGGAATATACAAAACCAAGTGATGCACAACACAGTTGTTTACCATCTGGTGATTGATAGCCCATCCCTGAGCAGCGATTCCCATCCCCTGGCCAACTCCAGTTTTATATACTGAGCATGATGTTATATGGTATGGACTATCCCTTTGGCCCATTTGGGTCAGCTGTGCCCCCTCCCAGCTGCTTGTGCACCACCTTGCTGGCAGAGCATGGGCATCTGGGAAGTCCTTGATTTATATAAGCACTACAACTACTTTGCAACAACTGAAAACATCAGTGTGTTAACACACTATTCTCATAGTAAATCCAAAACACAGCACTGTACCAGCTACTAGGAGGAAAATTAACTCTCTCCCAGCTGAAACCAGGACAGTATCCACCCCTTGTTCTATACCATCTATGCCCAGGTCCTACACCTCCAACGCATTCCAGTTAATCACCTCCCCTTTTCCTGTCTTTTGATATATACACACGGATCTCATTCCCTCAGGCTATGGGCCACCCCTCTGAAATGTCCACTGCGTTCACTTGTTCCATGACTTTGGGCTCCGTGTGTCATAAGTATCTCTCAGGGAAGGGGAAATGGTGTGTGCTGTGGGATTGTTGCATGATATGCCTGGAGCTTGCAGCTGGTTTATCTGCATTACTGCAACAATAAACGTCCGATTCTTCTGATTAAAAGGTTAATTGTACATCAAATACGTTCAGAATGTTAATTTGATTTCTCACTTACAGAAGGCTTATGCAGCCTATGGACTCTTCATCTTTTTAGCTGCTCCTTATTTTTACATTGGATTCACTGAATCAGCAACTTTAGTTAAAAAAAAAAGATATAATTTTACAAGTATGGCCAAATTATCTGTATAAAAACACCCTATGAATGAAAAATGTAATTAAATATTAGCTCTCAGCTAATTAAAAAATGTGATATTCCAACTGTCAGTTTCCTTAACTATCACTAAGGTCATTTCACATGTCTAATCATTCCTCTTGTCTAGGGAAACGGATAGCTGCAGAGTGCCAGCTATCAGTGAGCTTGCTTGCACTTGAGTATCGCATACAAGAGCCTGAATATTACACCATTAGTTTTTTAAATCCTGACTAGTGTTTAAGGAAAAGATCCTTGTCCTTCACTTCTGCTGATCGGTGCCTAAATCTGTGACTGGTACTCCCTGAAGTCACCCCTGGAACAAGGGAATAAGGATACGTGGATGATACATGGCAAGAGGAGGCTATCTGCTTGCCTGAGGTTTGTCACCGCTGTGTCACTCAGACTATAGGGCAAGTAGTATGCTATAACCCTCTAGCCATGCGCTAGTGAACAGCCCTACAGGGCCAAGGGTTGGGTGGTATAATTGCTTGGCTCTCCTTTGTGTCTTTCCAGAACAAGTGGACTCAGGAAGAGCAGCTCGACCTTGGCCAGGGGTGGGGACTGGGGGCTGCCACCTAGTAGGGCTGTAGGCAGGAGGGAGCCCTCCCTGCAGGAACCACGGCTTTGTCCCTTCCCAGAGATGCAGCTGTATTTGCTGTCTGATGTTGTGTCAGGGATGAGGTTGTTTGTCTTGCCTTGGGCTGGCCTCTATTGTCAACAGAGAAAAATGAGCACTTTCAGGACATGATTCATCTGCCCTGTTTTAGGTGTCTGCTTCAGATGGGATGAAATCACCCAGAAATGTCTGTTTCTCTCCATTGACTCTGAAGGGATCCTAAAGCAACACTAACTCATAGACACCTACATTAGACATGCTCAGAAGAAACCCTCTCCCCAAATTTCATGCCTTGGAAGAAGGTACCAGCTTCGTCCATCACGCCAGCACCTGGTGAGGTGGGTCAGCAGATCTGTGGGCCTGGGCAGGGCATGGTACTGGGTCATGGAGAGAAAGCAGCAGTTTCTGCAAGCACGGGGAGTTCAGCAGCAGTATCCAACTGGGAGCTTTTGGCTCTGCAGGCACACAGCTGGCACAAGAATTTTTCTCTGTTTTCCAGGATTTTGCCAATAATAGCCCATAGGGCCTGCTTACCACAGCGCCTTTCATGACTGCTGTCTTCCCACCACTCTGTGTTTCAAGAGTAACTGGGATGGAGGTGTCACTAACAGGGCTTTGTCCCTGGAGGAAGACATGGGATAGGACGTACATCACTTGTGTCTTTCCATCCTCTGTCCCTCTCACCATGCCCGTCAATGTTTCTTGGCCCCACTGTGCACGTCAGAGAAGATGTGCAGCGGCACCAGCTGAAACTTCCTGTAATGCTAACTTGTCAGTCATACCAGTAGAGCTAAGGAAACTAGTTAAGGAGAGTTGTGACTGCTTCACTGCTTCGTGACAGACCACTGCCCAGCCTTGCAAACTCGCCGTGCCTACTGCGTGGGGCCCTCAGAGCAGCGAGGAAGCAGGGGCATGTTGTTACTGCGCAAGCCTGACAGGAGACTGATTCTCGCTGCTAGCAACCTGCTGCCTCAGACAAGCAAGCTGGCAGCAGCGGATGTCTCATCTGATAGTGTGCTGGAAACCACATAAACCCCTCCTCCTCCTCCTCCTCTTGCGTATGGGTGTAAAGCCTTGTAGTTGGCCAGATACTAACGATGAGTATGGTCACACTGCTCTGTGAACAATTTCCTCAATTCTAGCAAAAATGCTGAAAAAGTTAGAAAAGAGAGTGAATTTGCTGTTTATGCCATGCTTGAAAGCTCCCTTTTCCTGGAGTTGTTCAGTCTCATGCCAGGAACTGTTTCCGGCTTTGCTAGAACAACTCTGTATTTGCCGGGTTGTCCTTAATGCCTTTTGCAACACGGTGCAAATGTGTGTGAGGTGTGTTTACTGTTCACTTGCAAGAAAATACGGTCCAGGTTGTCACTGCCAAAAAAAACCCTAGCAAGGGAAGCGCACGGGTCACTGTAAAGGGTAATCTGATTTTATTCTGCTTGTGCAATGTCAGAAGTGGTTGATATCTGAAATATGAGGAAATGGAGTTTCCTGCTTTGTCCTATAGCTTGTATTGCGATTCTCTCCATCTCATTCTCTTTTATTAAATGAGCTCTCTGTGGGTAGCTGGGAACAGTCTCCCTTTTCATTCTCTGCACCATACAATGCAGTTTGTAATTATTTTGCGATGACTTTAATTCATCTTTCTTTCATTAAGCTTACAAGCACTGCATTTAGTGATTGATATTTTTTTTGTGTTCTTAGTTGGCTACTCAGCTCTTAAGAGAGCTGTGGGAGTTGAGGGGCTTAAAAGAGAGTGAAGTGGCTATTCAAGTTTGGAATTACCTCTGACACTGACTCAGAATACACAACTAGTTGTCATTTTTTCAGACCAAAAGCATGACGCTGGAAAACTGCCAAAGTCAAACGGCTCTGCAGGATCCTGCTTGTTTTCCTGTCAGCTTGCTCTAACTCTGTCTGGGGCGGCTGCAGGTGCTGACCTTCAATCCACCGTACCAGCTAGGCTGGCAGGGGGCCGGGCAGTGAAAACTTCCATCCATGGCTTGTCTCAAGGCTCGCTCTTTCCCTAACCCTCTTCTCCTCTTCACCTTCCTTTCCCAACAAAAAGCTAGTAGGCTGCTACAAACCTGGAAGTATATCTTGAATAAAATGACACCGAGCCATTTCCATCCACTGTGGGGTTATGCTGTAATGTCCATCAAACCTGTCCTCTTCTACTCAGAGAGGTTATCTAAGCCGAGTTTGAGGAATTGACAGGTTAATTTGGGATGTCTGGATGCGTGGTCTTCGCCCTTAACAACACAGCCTGCTGCCACTGAGCTCATATTATACCATGAGCATATGCATGCATGGTTGCAAGGAGCTTCTCACCAAGGCTGCTCTACATCTGGAAACTCCAGATGTTCCCAGTGCGTGCACAGATGACGTGGAAAGTAGATCTGAATGGTTCAAAATAGAAAAAGGAAACAGAGGGATGCTCACCGTCTGTGCGCTGCACAGAGTGCACCTTGCTGGCAATAAAAGTAGAAAGGTTTTAACACAGGAGACATGCTGTATTCTGCAGCTGTCAGTAGTGAACCAACGCTGGAATTTTTACAAGTACAGGTTTGGTGACATAAATCATAGACTCATACAACGGCTTTGATTGGAAGGGACCTCAAAGACCATCTAGTTCCAACCCCCCTGCCATGGGCAGGGACACCCTCCGCTAGACCAGGTTGCTCAGAGCCTCATCCAGCCTGGCCTTGAACACTTCCAGGGATGGGGCATCCACAGCTTCTCTGGGCAACCTGTGCCAGTGCCTCACCACCCTCTCTGGGAAGAATTTCTTCCTGATATCCAATCTAAATCTCCCCGCTTTCAGTTTAAACCCATTACCCCTTGTCCTGTCACTACAGGCCCTTGTAAAAAGTCCCCCCCAGCTTCCTTGTAGCCCCTTCAGGCACTGGAAGGTGCTGTAAGGTCTCCCCAGAGCCTTCTCTTCTCCAGGCTGAACAAGCCCAACTCTCTCAGCCTGTCCCCATAGCAGAGGGGCTCCAGCCCTCTGATCGCCTTCATGGCCTCCTCTGGACTTGTTCCAACCAGTCAATATCCCTCTTACGTTAAGGGTCCCAGAGCTGGATGCAGAACTCCAGGTGGGGTCTCACAGGAGTAGAGGGGGAGACTCCCCTCCCTCGACCTGCTGGCCACGCTTCTCTGGATACAACCCAGGATACGGTTGGCTTTCTGGGCTGCCAGCGCACACTGCTGGCTCATGTCCAGCTTCCCATCGACCAGCACCCCCAAGTCCTTCTCTTCAGGGCTGCTCTCGATCCATTCTGCACCCAGCATGTACTTGTGCTTTTGATTAAGATTGCACTGGAGATACTGATAGGCCTGCAGTGATTTGCATCAGTGATTCAGAAGTAAATAGAACTCCTCCACTAATTAAGGTGTGTGACTTATGCAGAATGGTAAACAAAGAGGCTAGAACTGTTGCATGCAATGATCATGACCTCTTGATAAGCTTGACCCACTTAAGTGGAATGTATTTAAGTATTCACCTGCACAGATACACTTTTAGGAATAAGGAATGAAGGTCATGCCTACAGAATGGGGTCTGTATCCCAGCAGGAATGGACTCAGAAAAGGATTTGGCATTTGAAGGATAAGCAAATCAGCGTGAGCCCCCACAGTTACGCTGTGCCCAAAAAAGGTTAATGGGATGCTTGGATTAGCAGTGCATAAACAGGGCAGAAGTAAGGGAATGTTAAGTCTGAACATGGCATTAGTGAGATCAACGCTGGAATGCTACATCAAGTTTAGGCATCAACTGCTCTAAAGAGAAGCTGCAAAGGTATGAAAGAGAGCTACAAATGATTAGATGGCAGGAGAAACTGCCTTAGAGAGAGCCCTAGAGGGTTCGGTGCATTTAGCTTATAAAAAAGAAGATTTGGATAGAACTTGATTATTACGTCTAAATATCTACCTTCTTGGGACCGGTGGAGGGAAAAGCATCAAAGTGTAAAGGGCTTTTTAACCCAGTTAATTACATGTGTAAACAAATAGTTGAAAAAAGGAGTAGACACGTAAATACTCCAGAAATTATTTTACAGCAAATGACAAACTGGTGAAATAAACTACCAAACGTAACCTCACCCTTCTTTGATTTGGTACCTTCAATTAAAGCCAGAATACCTGCCCATAAGAGAGCTGAACACTACCAACTCCCATAGAGGGTAACTGCATGGCTGAAGGACCGGTGACATACAAGGGAACGGACTAGCAAGTGTGGCCTCTTGGTCTGACATGTATCAGTCTATCAGTGGCCAAAAACGTATGAATTAGGGAGGGTTCATTGTGCAAGGCTTTCACATCAGGCCTGTGGACTGAGCAAGGAAGTCAGGCACTACTGAATGCTACGGCTGTGAGGTTTGTGACAGTGCCAAATTATTTGCAGGGCTCCAAGTGCACCACTCAAGCCTCTATCAGCTGTGCCAGGGACTCCAAGGAGCTCATCTCTCCAAACTGACAGCCTGTCACTCCGATAACCATGACAAATTTGAGTGTAGTTTGGGGTCTGCTGTTCGGCTCCCTCACAGTTAATGACAGCTCTGCTTCCTTGGGAGGCTTCCCGGTGACCAGGCACCTTTCACAGCGTGTGTCACACTCATTCCTTGTGCCTAGAAGTAATTTTGGACAAAAGCATGTACTAAGCTCCTGCTACGCTCCTTTCTGCGTGTAGTCCTGGTAGTTGGCTGATACCAGTGTGTTGGTGCTTTGCTCCCCTGTCAGTCTCATGTGGGATACTGGAAGGAGTGAATGGGAGAACTTTTCCAATGCCTTGTTGGTAAATATACGGTTTTGGGGTGGGGGTGTTGTAGGTTTCTTCCTCTGAGCTGAAGCAGAACATGCAGATTCTCTGTGAGACTGAGACTCCAAAGGACTGGTTTTGTTGCCTGGGAATTATGGTCATTATCTCCCAGGGATTTCAGTGCTGCAGGAAATAAATGTATACATCTGCAGGGAACACCAAGGGAGGTTCCTGTCACATATAAAATGATTTTTGAGATATGCCAGACAGCATGGCCATACAGAATAATCGAGGTTTCTCTGTTGAGTCTCACATCTCTCAGATAGAAGCTAAAATCCCAAATTTTCTGCGCTTCTGCTGCCAGTCATGTACAAAGCCACCTGAAGCAGACAGGGTTGGGGAAAGGACGGGTTTTCCTTCTGGTGTGGATGGTTAGAGTGCTTTTCTGGCAGACACAGTAACTGCTCCACGGAGTTTATTCGGAGTCTCCTGTCCTTTGCAGAAGAGCTGTATATCCCAGGGTGAAACTCTGGGCTTCATGAAGCTGGTCCACTTCACACAGAAACAAAGGGAAGGGTGGCATTCACATCCCTTCCCCAGACGGTGTTTAGTTGCACTTTCAAAGCAGAACAGCTGTGAGGGGAGAGACACCCAACGCTTTCCCCACAGAATACTTGAGTTCAGTGACTCAGACCTTGTCGTGTCCTAACTGGCGTGTTCAGAACCTTTCTTGAAACTGAGCAGAGACTGAATTGGAAATGTACGTTTCCTCACCAGAATAAGCACTTAGTGGCATGGCTATTGAGTGTAATGGATGGGTGCTGTTTGCAGCTTCCTGTGAGAAAAGCATGAGTTTGGTGTCAGTGGCTGAGAATCCCCTTTGGAAACAGCTTTCAGGGGCTAAGTCCAAGTCCTCCAGGCATGAGCTTTTCCCTGGCACTTCCTTCTGCCTAACTTTTCCTACTAATGTCTGTGTCAGCAGGAAGCACCTTTCCCAAGTGCTTGACTCTCTCCCTTGGCACTGTGCAGGGATCCTAAGCTGGCGAAGGATTTCAGAAGATTGGTGCCATGTCTAATTTTCAAGTTGCCTTGTGAATTGAGACTGCAGTCTTTTCAGCACACTGCGAGAACGTTTTCTTCACCTAACCTGCTCACGACAGGGTTGCTGAAGTGCTTCCCCTTGGCCATGGTTGCATGAGTGCTATCACTTGCTCCCTTGTGCCCGGACCCTGAGGCTGCAGTCTGGGAAGGTGCAATCTAGGGAGATATGATGCCTAAAATCCAGCTGCTCTCAGATGTGATTCCCAGCCATTAGTCTGAGCAATGTGTCTGTATATCTGGTTATAACAAGGGCAGTATGATTTGACGGAGCCTGCACGGTAGGAATGCAGAAATGTGTCTGAAACAGCCTCTGTGCTGGGGACCTTTTCCCTAGAGCCCTTGTCTGCTCCAGCAGGATATATGGGTGACAGAAAAGTTTGCTATTTCTCTTCTCATGATAACTGAACGAAAGTAAATTTGCTGTGAGCATGCTATGTTGACACCAGCTGAAAGTAGTGAGTTCATATAAATTATGCTTAATCTCTGACAAAATAACTTTCTCTGTCCGAGCAGGAAGATGATGTGTTTTCTTGCCCTCTCCTAGCACATCTTGGGATCAGCTGGCTATGGCAATGGAGGGTTACCTAGATACAGACTGATGGACCACCGTATCTTGCACAGCTGAGCTAATCCTCTGAACCTACTATTACGTCTTTCCAGTGTTATCCCCCTAGTTTGCTTGAGCCAAAATGCTCAGACAAATAATCGCCTTGCATCCCAGTGAGCGCTGTACACCCTACTGATTCCCACAGGCACAGTAGAGAGTAGCCATAATGAATTGCAGCTCAAACTGGTCAGAAACGGGTTGGTGCTTTGGTCTGGAATTTCTTGCCTTTGGCTCTCAGAAGGGGGACATTTGAGTACCCAGACATAACAATTCCGATAAAATCTCATGTAAAGTAAACATGTGAAACCTCTGGTGTTATTCCTGGAAATGTTATTTGAAGACAAAAGTGGCGTAAGAACACAGCTTAGGTGGTTGTATCTTCCCTATAACACTGGCCATGGCTATTCCAAGTTAGGTCCCTGGAGCCCTCCCGAGCAGACAGAGAAGCCGAGATGGATCCAGAATCCATGCCAAATCAAGGTAAATATTTAAGAAGACTGAATTTTCTTTTGGGGATGCCTACTTCTCTCCACTGACTGAGAGTCTGCACGACTCGCTTAGATACCAGTTTTCTAGGCAGCTAAATTTAGAGATGAATCCCACCCATTACACAGAGTATACCTAACCTGAAAAGAATGACTGATTATGTTCTTCAATATTAAATAGATCTGAAGGCAGATCTGCTTCAACTGATTGATCACATTCTTCTCAAATAGCATTATGTGAATATTTCTAGTATAGTGAGGGAAGTATTAATGTCACGTACAAAAAGACCTGAAAAAATTGAAAGGGGTTATGACTGTTTTTCCAATCAATAGCAAAGGGGAAGAACAGGAAGGCAGAAGAAAAATGTGATCAGAGTCAGGGATTTATTGCACTGTAGTAAGATGCTGCTTCAAATTTCCAGTCCACTGCCAAAGAAGTACTGGAATAGTCTTTTTCGTTGGAGTCTGGGTGCAAGGTTGCTAATCACCTCCTAGTAGTAAAGGGAAGTTTGATGTGTCACTGGTGGTTTATCTGATGTATCACCAGAAAGTAATGTGTATGTTGATGTCTTTCAAGTCCTAATACATGGGAATTTAAACAGAGAATAATATGTATTTAGTTAAAATAATTCTCTTCCAGCAAGATACTGATTTTTCCCCCCACTATGCTTTCCTTTCCTCTGTCCTTTGTTTTTTAAAGCGCAGTGCAGACTCATGGCTCCTAGCAGCCAGAAACCCAGGCTCTCAGCCTTTTTCAGGATCAGACCATACTTTTTTTTCCCAACTTCATCTTTAGGCTGTTCAAAGCTACCGATATTCTTTCCACTCTTATTTCACTAAACCTATGGAAGTAACTGGGGTAGGGCCTAAGAAGACAGGAAATACTTCAGAAACCATCCAAAACAGTGTCTATTTACAAAGGGCAAAGTGACACTGCATCTGGGATAAACTGTTGTTGTTGGGTTTTTATTTAGGTCAACAATTGCGTGAGCGTTTCACAGTTGGATGTTTCTTTGTGCTCTCAGCTCCTTTGACTATTTAGGTAGATTTAGAAACGTAATTCTGAAACAAAACCCCCAAATGTTTTTCTTTGATAAACATTTCTTTAAAAGGGCATTTTTATCGAAAGCTCCTTAAATCTTCTCCATAGAACTCCTTAAACTCTGCCCAAACCAGCTTAAATTAACAGCAAGTTGCAAATAGTTAAAGCTGAGGTATTTTTTTAATGAAAACCCCATCTAAAATATTTTGGCTTTTACAGTTAAGACTTTCTCATCTCCCTCTTCCACACTTCTCAGTTGAACTTTTCCTACACACTGTACCTCAGCAGTTAAGTCCATGCTGGCCTCTTCATTTCCCCAGGCTATACCGCTTTGGTACATGAACTAGTTCTCGTACAGAGGCGCCAGAGCTATCAGTATTGCACTAAAATGCCTCCTGTGGCTCTGCTGCAAAGCTGCCCTCTCCCGCCGCTGGTGCATTTCCACTTGGCTCTGCCCTTCCCGGTGCATTTCTGCTTGCGATGTCCTTTCTCTTTCCCGTGGGCTGCACCAGCTTACTGTCTGTAATGCTTACCCTGCTGTAAAGCCTGGGAGCTACTACTATTTCCTCATCTATTTTAGGAGTCAGAGTTTTGTCCCTGACTGCTTGTTCTCACCTTCATTTGTAGCTTCCCTTTTTTTTTGTCCTGGATTTTTTTTTAACACAGTTTTATCTCCCTCTTCTTTTTTTTTTTTTTTCCTTTTTCCCACGGAGTTGTGTTCTTGATCTTCTTGTCTGCAGGGACCAGGGGATCACCTGTAAAGTTAATGGAAGAGTTAATGAGGGAATGCAGGAGACTGCTATTTTTAGCATGCTTCGTCTTATGTAATCATTTTTTCCCTGTGTGGTATCAAAATAGACACCAAATAGAACTTGGTTTCTGAGAAACCTGTTTCACGTCTCAGTGTTTTACAAGCTCCCTTAGATACCAGTACTGTGGCCACCATGAAAAAAGTAAGCCCTCAGGATCTGATCATGTACTCTTGTTCAGGAAAACTCTGATGGAAGGCGACAGGAGCGGTGCTAGGGGCTGCAGGGTCGAGCCATCGCCTGTCTTCGTATCACGCCTAACTCCTGTGCAGCTTCATACAGTGACGGGTAGTTTCACGCGCACCCCCAAAAGCGCTATGGCGAATACGCGGTTGAGCCCGCACGGCTCCAGCCGTAATACTGACAGAGGAGCCATCGCTTTATTGATCAGGGGCATATCATGTCGCATGAACTCGGTGCAATGCTCCGCCACGCACGCTGCTGGCGGGCGAACGAGGGGCAGTACGACAACCCAGGTGAGCCCAGGCAGGCAGCGCGGGCAGCCCTGCGACCGACAGGCAGCGTGTGCCTTCCCGTGAAGGGCTGGTTCGTGAAAGGCACCGTTCAGCCCTTAGAGCTGTAAGCTGCTTACCAACGGAGCTAAAACTTGTTTGTGCAGCAGATTTCAGCACTGTACGTTTAAGTTTCGCTAGAGCCTTTTAGGTTGTTTTCCTCACTTCTTCCTGAGTCTTTAAGAAGTTAAAGCGGCGGATAAGCAGCATCGTCCTGGGCCTGCATCACCCGTTCAGTACAACCAGGGTACCTCTTGCTCTCTGTTTTGTTCCACCACCTCACAGTTAAAATACATAACGCTTCTAAGCGGTTTGCTTTACCCTGCAAATGACTTAAACATATACAGCAGTATTTCACAGCCTTTTTCAGGCCCTGTAGGGAGATAATGCAGCCTTCTCAATGATTCTAAGGGAAAATACAGGAGACAAGCTTAAAGAAACGTTCCGTGCTGCAGACACATGTTCCGCATCAAGTGAATTAAAACTCTGGACCCTCACTGGAAGAATGCTTCATAATTTCTCTTTATTTCTAGTATTAGGGAATAGTTGTATTTCAAATTTCCTCTCAAACACAGGTCAAGGTTTCAGTGAGGACTTCTGAATGGGCCCATCCATGTTTGGTCTGGTATTCCACAGCAGGTAGGCACTTCTTCCTTAATACATGAGTTTAAGTAAATAATTTTCTGCAACATCTACAGACTGAATCCAAGGTCAAGCTCAGCGAGTCTCCACACTCTATTCCTTGGCAATAAGATGTAACAGAAGTTAAAAGTTCCTATGTTTCCAAGGAGGAGTCTTCTCCCATGGAAGAGTTATCTACCAAGAGTTATTAGCACATTCAGGAGCGACAGCTACATCAGGAAGTCCTTGAGCCCCAAACGGCTGTAGGCTGGCAGAGTATGAGGGAGACATCTGTTACAAGCCAGCCCTGTGCTTACACTCTTCTTTGAGCACCCATCTCCCTGCCACTGCCAGGAGGGAGGGTACCGAGGGGCGACGGGCCCCTGTCTGACCCAGCGCAGATTAGATGGTGCTTCGATTCCCAGTTTCCCCAGGAATGCCATCCCGCGTCCCCTCCGGGAGCTCGTCAGGGAGCCGCGGGCTGTGCCAGTTAGGCGTGTGGAGGTAATGCCCGGCGGGACCTCCTCGGTGATGTCGCGGCGAGCGGCCTTCGGTCCCCAGTCCCGGGCACGAGCGTCCACCGCCACGGCCACCCCCGGCCCGGCCCGCCCCGGCCGGGGCGGGGGCGGCCCCAGGGCGGCGGGAGGCAGCTCCCTCCCTGCCCGCCCTCCTCCCTCAGCCGGTCTGGGCGGGAGGCGGCACTCGAGGGCTCGGCGCGGCGCCGGCGGAACGGGAGCCGCCGCCAGTAGCCGGGCGGGCAGCGGGGCACATGGCATGTCTGATGGCGGCTTTCTCCCTGGGCACCGCTTCGGTAAGGCTCGCCCTGCCTCCCTCCACCGGGCCGCGGGGCTGGAGGGGAACGGAGCGAGGGCTCCGCGGGGCGCCTTCCCGCTGTCCCTTAGGGGAAAACCGGGACCGCTCGGTGGGCCCGGGGCTGCGTCCCGCCGCGGGGGGTGCCAGGTTAGGGGGTGCGGGGCAACCCCCGGCCGGCGACGGGGGTGCGCGAGGGGCCGGGTGATGGATGGCGGGGCTTGACCGCTGGTTACCTCTGGGCTGTAGCCGAGGCCGGGGGATTAGCGGCTGCTCCGAGCATGCTCCCTGCGCCGCCGCGCCCCGTCGTTTTCCAAACAGATTTGCGGAGGGACCGTAACCTTTGCATAACGCCGGGGGGTGGCGGAACGGGGGCTGGGGGGCCGCTCAGCGGGAGGCGGCTGAGGATGGAGCGGGCAGAGCCGGCGGGACCGTCCCGCTGCTGCCCGGCTCGATGGGCGCCGGGGAAGCGGTCCCAGCTCCTTACGGGCGAAATAAAACTATGTGGGGGGAAACAAAACTGTGGGAAACCGAGTGAGCCGCGAGCGCAGGCTCGGAGAGCGGCCGCTCTTGGTGTCCGGCGCTCGGGGGTGGGTGACACGGACAGCCCAGGGCGGTGCGTGCCGGCCGGTGTGGCGGTGGAGGAAGGAGCGGCTGGGGGGGCGTGTGGATGTACGAGAGGAGCTCGGGTGCGTTTGAAGAGCTGTTATCCAGGGCCGGGTAAATCCATGGCCGTCCCGGGCACGGGAGGTGCCCCTTGGCTTGGCACTGGGAGTCACGCCCGCCAGCGCAGGCCCGCGGGGGGGACCCTCGCCCGCAGCAGGTGGTCCCTGAGGAGGGGGACCCTCGCCTGCAGCAGGTGGTCCTTGGAGAAGTCAGGCTGTGTGACAGGGCTGGCAGGTCTCTGTCTGCTGCTAACAGGCATTTCAGCCCACTAAGTGGTTGAAATGGTTTAACAGCCCAGGAACAAAAGTCTCTGGCGTCATACTCGCAGATGGTTAAGTAGGCAGCGACAAGGACCTTGTCCAAAGGATGTTTCTTGTTGATTTGATCCAAGCTGGAGAAGCTCCGAGTGTCCCCTGGGTACTCAAGGTGACCTGCTCATTGAGTCATGGTTTTTGGATATTCCCTCTGCTGTGTGAAGGTGCTCGGTGGTTCGTTCTTCCAGTGGAACCAAGCAGCTTGTGAGTGCCACAGTAATCCTTGAAAACATTCAGGAAAGAATATTGTTAACTCACCTTCTCTTATTTTTTTAGGGAAGAGGGAGGTTCCCTTACTTTAATTGTGCAGTTCTAAGATGTTTCACATTACTCGTTATGTTCAAATTACATGCCATTCCAGTAAGCTATTTAAGAAATTGGGAGTAAGTGTTACTGGATACCTGACCTCTGAGTAAGTTGAGAGCATGATTAAAATCGCTTTCTTGAGAAAATGTGGTAAGCAGAGCTGATTTTTACCTCCAGATCTTGGGGCTCGTGCTTGAAGAACCTGAAGACGCGAGTTATATTGTGGTTATGTAGGACTGGGTTTTTTTTTAATGTTT
This sequence comes from Rhynochetos jubatus, assembly GCA_027574665.1. Taxonomy (NCBI): domain Eukaryota; kingdom Metazoa; phylum Chordata; class Aves; order Eurypygiformes; family Rhynochetidae; genus Rhynochetos; species Rhynochetos jubatus. Next base: position 41,487,030 of record CM050649.1, read on the forward strand.
TTCTTCAGCATTCATGACAAGCAACTGATTGATTGGAGCAGCGATGCTTTTACAGCGTAATTTACAACATAAATGGGTAGACCACCAACCACAAGAGAGAGGGTGAAAATGGCACGGTGGAAAGGAGGCAGTGTGACTTCTTAGCTGCATAGGAGGACAAGTAGGGTGGGACAGGGGCATGGCCTGCAGCTCTTCATTTGAGGGTATGCAACACTGATGCCTTGAAAAGTAGTGCAGCACGTATGCTTTCCAGGAGATGCCTTTGGGGTTGTGTACATTGTTGGGCAGATGTGACATTATGGAAAACCTAGCTCATAAACCAGCTACGGAAGTCTCTTCCAATACAGATCTGCATTAAAATTACTAAATTTTCTAATAGCCAGCTGTGCAGATGTTGGGCCCTGCTTATGACATACTCCAAACAACAGATGACAGCGAACGGTTGTCTATGAACTGTTCAAAATTCTCTTTAGCTGAAGAAAATTCCTTATTGTTTTACTTCTGGCTTTATCCTCATCCTGTTGATACTGCTGCAAGGTGCCATGGAGGTAAAAGGAATGGAAAACGTGCAGATTTTTTGTGCCTAATAAAAAAGAAGAGAAAGGCAGGTGGGAGGCCATTGTCATGGTCAGGAAAGGAGGGGAAAGAGATTGAGTCCAAAAAATGCCAAGTGGAATTGCACTGAGTGCTACGATGGGTAAAGCATAGTAAGAGGTATGGCTGAAAGCATAAAACGTTGACCTTACCGTGTCAACGGTGCAAGCGCTGGAGCAGGGTTTAATATGTTTATGCAGCTGATAAGATTTCCATTAGGGATAGCTGTCAAGCACGTAGAGTGTACAAGGATTTTGGCTGGAAAGCGCTGTGCTTTCCTAAGAGACCTTCAGGAAAGCAGTTGTACCGTTTCAGGTTTGGATCAGTCACTGCGATCAGCCTTGCCTAGGTTGCAAAGTCTCTAGATCTATCAGTGGAGGAGCAAATAAGGCACAAAATAGTACATTTCAAGATGTGCAGAAATATAACTTGTGCAATTTCACATTTCCATAAATATATTCTGATCTGAAGGAATAAGAGCTCTTAGACGTCTTGAGCGGTTGTGTTTTGAAATGTCTCTGCAAATAATAGTTCAGCTAGCTCCCTTCCCCCTTCAGCTCTGTCCCAGTACAAGCCCTGGAATCAGAGAAACCAAAACCAAATTCTTTGAGTGCATGAGAAACCAAATACAATGGGGACTGAACTTAGAAATGTTGTATTAATCTGGTGCAAGAACTACCCTGTTCTGAAGATACTAATGTGCTGTGTATATACCCTTTGAGGGGAAACTGGTGCTAAACGAACTGCCTTTTGTGTGCTGCAAATGCAAGAGCTCTTTTATCTCTTCTGTCAAGACATTGGCAGAACAAACAAAAGATTGTTTTATTTTTCTCCTTTTCACCTTTCAGTGCATTACTGTGCTGGGTTCTTGTGTTATTTAAATAGTAATTATTCTAATGCAAGAGGTTTTGAAAGGTGTTCCTAAAAAAAAAAAAAGTCTGTGAACTTTGTCCTTTTTCCAACTTTTCCTTCTAGAATGGCAGCAATTCTGCTTGTACCATGGCCGAGCCAAAGTCGGTGTGTGTTTCGGTGGATGAAGTGGTCTCAAACGGCACAGATAACCAAGATGTTCGACTGATGAATGGACATTTAAAAAAGGTGGACAATACTCTGACAGAAGCTCATCGTTTCTCCTACCTGCCCCGCAGACCAGCTGTGAATATTGAGTTTAAAGAACTGTCTTACTCCATCCAAGAAGGGCCATGGTGGAGGAAGAAAGGTGAGAAAAACAATGTTTTGGCTAACATATAAACATTATTGCCCATGTGGGTGGTCGTGATAGGTGGAACGAGTCTTATGGATGGTGAAGCAAAGTGAGTAAAGGGAGTGTGTTTTCACGGTTGCTTTTTGCTTGTCTTGATATACCCAGTGCCTCCCCCAGCCGGCACCAGGGGGCTTTTCCAGAGCCTGATGCAGAGGGGTGTGCAGCCCCTTGCTCTCCAAGAGACTGTAGATGCAATAGTTTATACAACTACTCATTTTTGCCTCCCAATTCTGAAGTATCTTAAGTAAATATAGTATTGCTGTGCTGCCAAGTATCTGTCCTGTGATCTTGCATGTCTACAATTTATTGTTGAGGGTGGGTAGAGCATGCAGTAGTTTCAAGATGGGGGTGGACTGAAAGAAGATGCTTTTTTCACTTTTGCGACTGGCTGTTTTGTGAAATGGTTATTTTGTCAGTACTTTTGCAGAACAGCAAGTAGAATTTCAGAAGGCATTGGAAACCAGGATAAAAAATTACTGTCATAAAACGCTGTGTTTGGAGATAAACGCTCTGAGCTATAGGGATGTCAGCCCATCCATGTGTCTTGGTGTTCTACGATGGGTCTCTCTAAGCTTGCTGTGTTTTTAACTGATGAAATCACTGGCTATTGTTAGGACTGAATCCTGAGGTTTAGTTGAGAACCAGGATGCTCTTGCTAGCCACTCTGCTAATAATACACAGTAAAGAGTTCACAGCTTGCAGCACAGGACACACAAATGATACAGGTGATGAATGCATCACAAGGAAGTGAAGTGTTACCACTTTTCTCTCACAATCCAGTTGCACCTGTAGCTGGCTCTGAGACAGAGACAATTCTTCTGGTGCTGATTTGCTGATGGGAGTAAGGAGGGAATATTCAGTTCTTTATATGCTGTTGGTCTATTCTAGTTCTGAAAGGTGTGTGTAAGGTGGCTCTGTCCTTTTTTCATTCTTTCTTTGTATATATAGCCATGTGTTTCATAGAGAGTTTTTGGTTTTTGTGTGACTCGTCATCTCTGAAAGGAAAACTAGATTTTGCAGTAAGTTCCTGCTAGCGAAAAGAAGTAAGCCCAAGAGAAGATAGTGAAATCTGCAGGAGAATTTTGTCTGCTAAATTACATAATTGCTCTTCCTCAAGGAATTCTCTCTTAGTAATGTAAAGTGGTTGGTTGTGTGCTTTAGTTCTTTGTGAGAGATAAGCCCCTGCCAATGCGCCGCCGCTCACCTGAGCCATACTTGATACCTGTGCTTGCTCTGGATCTGTAAATCCACTAGTTTAAAGGTTCCACTTGAAATTGTTTCACAAAGTACATTGCTGCTGTCTGGAAATTGTGTCATTATCACAACACCAAGGCATTAATAGTCTAAAAACGTGTGGTATGAAAAACACTGGGTCTGTGGCCATGGGAGTGCAAGTATGTGGACAGCCTGTGCATACAGTTACTCGTTTGTTGAAGGATGTGCAAACTTGAGGCTTTTATGGGTTTTTAAACATCAAAACTGTATGTGCACACACTTGCCTTCTTTTAATTCTTTATTAAAATTGTATGTAGCCGTATTGCCCATAGGAGAACAACTTGGTTTGGCAAGCAACTTTCGTGTATTCAAAATTATTTTTTATCAGAACAAACTCAAACGTTGAAGATATTTTTCCCCCCCAGAAAATGGAACTATGCCAAAGTGGCTTATGTAAGATTTAAAAACTTGAGGTTTGTAACTGGATCTCTCATTGGCCTAAAATGATCGAGGGGTTCTAGACTAAACACCTTTGTCCACATTTGCTGAAACGCCTGAGTGATTTGGCTTGGACAATATGGCACATCCTGACAAAATGTCCTGGTACTGAAAAGGGCTGGTTGCAGTACTCAGCTCTAGGGCATGGCCTGTGCTGCCTGTGTCATTACACTTAGATTTGAAAGAGGAAATCAAACTTTGCTGGCTGGCTGTGAGCAAGAGTTTACATTCTTGCCTCCTCACCTGGTCTGGCACCCTATGTCCTTCCTTGGACCACTGAGGATGGCCGGAGTGGCTGAGAGGCATGCTGTCTGCCAGCAGGACTTGGCACCCTTCTGCTAGCCAAGGATCTAAGAAAGATTTGGGGGGGTGTTTCCAGTCGGTGCCAAGCTGAATATGAGCCCCAAGTGTACTCTCACTGCAAGTCAGGTAAACTGCATAATAAGCTACCTTTGGAGGACCTGGCCAGAGGGAGGTGAGTTGTTCTCCTTCTCAATATCATTGACAGCACAGCTGTATCCGGTTTTGGGCCCTACAGATCAACAGAGATACTGGGAAGCTGGAAAGGGTCTGTCAGAACTTGGTCTGAAGAGAGGCTGAGGAAGCTGGGCTTGTTCGGCCTAGTGAAGGGGAAGCTGGGGGTTGTCTCGTTCTGGCGTACAGCTGCCTGGGGGCAGTTCCAAAGACAGGGGAGTCAAACTCTTGTTGGCAGTGCCGGCTCATACACAAGAGCCAGTGGCCACATTGCAGTTTGGGTGGCTTATGGTAGAAGTTAGGAAACACTCATTCACCAGGAGGTGGGTGCAGCACTGGGACAGGTCACCCATAGACGATGTGCTTTCTCCACGCCAGAAAATTTGGCTGGGCAGAGCCACAGCTTACCTGACCTTGTATTGGTGACCATCTTGCTTTGGGGAGAAAGCCGGACTAGGTTACCTCCGAAGCTCCCTTCCAACATTTGTGATTCAGTGAATTGCTAGCCAGATTAGAGAAACCTTCTGGAAACAAACTTTCCTCCCAGCCATGTTCCTTACTCCAGGGACTGACCTGATGTATTGGTTTCCATAGAACAGGTTTTCCATCAGAGAAATAGAAAACTGAATTGTGTGAACCGAACTGTCAGATTCCTTGAATTGTTTTAGTAGTTCTGCAATAGAATTGTTTGTGTCCAGTTTGGGATATCTCTGTTTAAAACCGGTGGGCTTGTAGATGAATACATTACACGTACAACTACTCTGAACGCTTCATACTGGTTTCTCCTCCAGTGGGAAACTGGGACTTTGCAATGGATTTCACTCTCTCTCTGCTCAACAAAAGGGCAATACTGTGCCTTGAAACACTGGTGGATGTTTTAGCTTTATGCTCCTCGTGGGCTTTCTGTGCTAAAAGGATCTGTCATTGCTGTGATGGGAAATTTTTAAATTCACTTTTTTTATGACAAGAGTAGCAGCAAACACGTTCCCGAAGGTACCAGGTCCAGTGTAGGAAATGCAGCCGATCTTTGAAGAACAGTATGTATGCACAAGCTGGAAACAGAACGGGAAATTTCTCTTGGTTCACATTGTTCTTGGGTGCTCGTCGTGGCAATAAGCGATAAGGGATACTGTTATGAAAATGTGCCTTTTAAATTAATGGTGTTTCTATTCTGAAATGGAGCTTGGAAAAAAGTCTGCTATTTCTACATCTCTCTCTGTGACTGTAATGAATTAGTTAAAACCTTTCATGAGCGCTGGATCACAAAAGCAGAAGTGTAATTTCCTTGCGAAGACAATTCGTGCCAGCATGTTGGAGAAGAATTCGGCTAAAGAGCAACCACAAACACATGTACTCCCTTCAGTAAAAATGGTGTTGCAAAGTAATGTTAAGGTTAGGCTCTAAATTAACAAAAGGAGGAATAATTAGTAATGCTGCCATTGTGTTCTGTACTTGGCTGTGTTGTTCAGACGGTGAAAGTCGTGGTATGTAACATCATTTACCTTTCATTGAAAGGACAAAGAAACGTGAATTTGCATTGCTTGTCAACAACAGGGAAGCTAAAGAAGCCATCGTAGACTTCAAATGAGAATTTTTCATTAATTTGTATCTCAGCCTTAAAATGCCTAATTTATCTATTAAATCTCATTTTCCCTTTTAAAAATAGGGAAGGACATTTTCATTCTGAGATTTAGATGATAAATGCTGTTCTACTCATTTTAATTAGGATTTATCAAATGCAAAGCAAAGATGGGTATGACTCTGGACCCTGATTCATTCATGATGTAATTCCTCTTGAAATCAGTGATGTTCACAGGGAAGGAATCTGGTGGGTGAGTCCTTGGTCAAAGGAGCTGTATCTGACCTGTTCCGTTGAGTGGGAGTTCTTACCAGCGTGGGAATTTGGAAAAGGTTACAGTGGTGAAAGTTTCAGAAGGTCTGGGATGACTTTGGCATTTTCCCCATAAAGCGTTTAGGGAATTAGTTAACTGGTAGACTCAACTGTTTCTTTGCTTTTGAAGGAAAGAGATTGGTACGTGACAATCCAGATCTTGTGAGGGTAAGGATCTTCCAGGAGCAAAAATGTGTCTCGATTTTGAATCCAACCTTTGTTCAAGCACGTGCCGGGGGTCTCCTGCGGTCAGCGAGGTTCCAGAGCTGCGGGACTGCTGGAGCGGAGGCGGTGCACTGTAAGAATAAGATGAACTGGCAAAGCCAGAAAAAGGGAACTTGTGCACGTGAAGAAATAATAGGGCCTCTTAGTCCGAGAGTGCCTTCTCCTGTCTTTGAGGCCAGGGGAGCCAGCTGGCTTGGAGGGGAGGAAACAGAGGGGAGTCCTCTGTTAGATCCAGTAAGGTCTGCGGAGGTTCTGAACAAACCCTGGCCAAAATGTCAGTGTCTTGTCATGAAGCTATTTATCTAAGAGTGGAGAAACGGATCTGAAAGTGGATCTTATCTTGGCTTCTGAACCGGCTGTTTAAACTGCAGTTTGAAATGCAAACCACAGACACAGATGTTGCTTTTTACCAGTTTACAGAAAAATTGTGGACGTGTAGGTTTCAGTTTTAGGACTGCCTGAAAACTGTTTGCAAGAGGGGTTTGGAGAAAAGTGAGCGCCTTAGCTTTCTGCCAGTTTTGTTAAAAGCACCATAACGTCATCCAAACAGGATGAGCAGCTTGGGTATACAGTTATGGATAGTCCCAAATACGGAGATGGCACAAAACCCACTTTGGAGCCTTCTGTCTTGGTCAGAACCATTCAGCTTTACTTTGAGAAGATAGGTACCCCATGAAGGACATTTGGCCTATTGTTTCTGGGTGGTTCTGTTGTAACGTAGGATGGCAATGGAAATACTGTTCCTGCGGAACGCGAGCGCGTTCAGGAAGAAAGTAATAAATTGGCTTTCAGAACTCCACAACTCAGGGATTACTTTTTTCCCTCCTCATACTTGTCAGTATTCATGGTTAATTAGGCAACGTTTTAGTTGGAAACTTCTCCGTTGTTATTTTTAGGACCGTAATGACTCATTTGTGCGGCGTTGGGTTGGAAGTCCTGGTAGGATTTGGTCTGTAGTAACCTCCGAGGGAACGGGCTCCAGCCGGTCAAACCGCGGCTGGGTGTTTTTTACGGAGCTGTTCAGCAGCAGCACAGGAATTCGCGCTCAGCAGAAAAAAGGTGGTATTTCTGCAATTTTGGCGTTGTTCTGACGGCCCGGAGCCGGTGGCAACAGCCGGTCCGAGCGGTGCTGCCTTTGCTCACAGGATGCTGCTTCACCGCCGTGAGATGCGGCACAGGGAACGGGGACGGCGGGGGGGGGGGGGAGGGAACGAAGGACCGCGCTTGCCCTGGGTGGCTCCGTGGTACCCGATCGGGAAACGCGGAGTCTTCGGGAGCTGGTTTGACATTCCCGAGATGGAAAAAGTGGCCGAGACAGCGTCGTCAGAGCCAGCTAGGTGCTTAATTTCGGCGAAGAGATCTGCGTGTTATGGTAATACCGAGCTCTGCCTGAGATGGAAACTTAACCCCCCTGTTAAGAGGGGTTTTGAGCAGGCTGGGCTGCACCGATTTGCTTCGGTGCTCCGTTACAAATGAGTTCTGCGCTTGGACAGCCCCGTTTGTTTTCATTTAATTAGCCTGGCATCCTTAGGGCTGCATCCTTTCTGTGACTTGATTTAAAACATCCCCCCCCGGCCCCGAGATACCCAAAGACCCGGGGTGGGGGTGGCAGATTTGCCCTGAATGATGAGCTAATCCTGGCCGGAGGAGTCGGGAGGGGCCCGTCCTCGCCCCCGGCAGGTGCGGGGCGGCGCGGTGCGGAGGTGCCGCAGGCGCGGGCTGGCTGCGGGCCGGCGCGGTTACTGGCGGGCGATGCACTGCAGTAACCCGCCGGGGGTGCCTCCCCCCCCCGTCCTCCCCGGGCCGTGATTGGCTGCTCACGGCGCTGTTGCTAAGATGGGAGGGAAAGATGCCGAACGGTAAAGAGCAAAGCCGACTTTGCGAGAGAGGGTTTGGGTTTTGGGGTTGGTTTGGGTTGGGTTTTTTTCACCTTTCTCTGACAGATGGGTTGTATTGTTTGCGCTGTTTGCCTGCTTTGTCTGCGAGCCTGTTTTCATCTCGGAGAGCAGGATGTATGCAAATTAAGATCCATATGTTAGAACGAACAAGCCGGTTGACACGAACTGCGATGCTAGTAAAAAAAAGCTCTTTAAGCAAATATTTTATGAATACTTTTCTCAGTGACTTAAAATGTTAGCACAATTAATAAAAATGAAGCATGATTTTTTTTTTTTTTTTAGCAGAGGATTTCTAATTGCGTGTTTCAACCCTGATAAAATCCGTGTGGTTTTTCTTTCAACGCTTAAGCTGTCTCAAGGTGGTAAAAATATACGGAGGAGTTACTGGAATAGTTCACAGCGTTTTATTAAGTGACAAACTCTTCCTAGCTTCCCCTTGCTTGGGTTGTATAAAAGAGAGGTTGCTGGGGACAGGCAGTGGTCAGCCCCTTTGTCTGATCCATCTACTGTTTCCCTGCTGAGTATGACCTGACTTCAGCATTACTTGTTTTCCTCCATGTTGAACCCGTTGTTATTGTTGTGTTGGGTTTGTGGGTTGCTTTTTTTTGTGTGTGTGTATGTGGAGTGGTTTTCTGTGCTTTGGTTTTTTTTTTTTTTTAATGATTCAGTAAGTTTTGGTCACCCAGTCTTTGTGTGCGTAGAACATATTTCTCTTCTTTTTCCTTGCTATATTGTTTGTTAAAACTAAACACTACGATGCCCTGTATTTCATTCTAGCTGTTTTAATACCGTCAATTTTATTAGTTGCTGTAGTGAAAACCTGTGGCCAAGGGAGGAAGTTTCAGAGAGCTAACAACTAAAACATTTCAGGATGCATATGCCGGGGAAGTGGTGATGACCGTGGTGATGATGGGGTGTCGGGAGTTTGAGTGGTGGTCTCTGCTGTTTCCATCTCACAGTAAGCGTGTGCTGGGGGCTGGCCGTAACTCACCCTGACAGCCCTCCACTACAGCTTTCTGTACACTGAGTGGGATTTGATGAAATGCTTTGCTGTCCTCTGCCTGTAGACAGTCATCTCTTGCTCAAGGTGTTGAGGAGGTGGAGACAGCACGCACCATCATATGGGTGTACTTTTTTCATATTTTGAAGTCGAATTTGACCCATAGCCTGAGGATAAGTCTGAAGGAAGGTGAAGCAAGAGTCGTTTTGCAATTAAAGGATTCAGCCATCAGATGGGTGATCGGAGTTCTCCATAACCTCAGTAAAAGGGAAGAGAAATCAAAAAAAGAAACCAAGAATAGAAGTTAGCTCAAGGTTAAAATGCTGTCAGAGTCCATTTTCACTTGCGTATTTACATGCCATTTTGGAAAGTGTTTGTCTGGAAGCCCATGATGTCTAAATGTACCTGCTTACTAAAGCAGATCTTTTGTCCTCGGGGGATATAAGATCTCAGAGTTCAGCTCTCTATTCTTTAAGTCATTTGTTCCTTCACACTTCCCTGTAGCATTATTCTTGCAGGTAAACTGACTGGCTTTGGGAAGGCAGAGCTCAGGGAACATGACACCAAGCTGAGTGGTGCAGTTGACAGGTCTGAGAACTGGATGCCATCCAGAGGGACCTGGACAAGCTCAAAGTGGGCCCATGTGAACCTCACAGGGTTCAACAAGGTCAAGTGCAAGGGCCTGCACCTGGGTCAGGGCAACTCCTGGTATCAATACAGGCTGGGTGGAGAATGGACCGAGAAGCCCCGAGGAGAAGGACTTGGGGGTGCTGGTGGATGAAAAGCTGGACATGAGCTGGCAGTGTGTGCTGGCAGCCCAGAAAGCCAACCGTATCCTGGGCTGTATCCAGAGAAATGTGGCCAGCAGGTCGAGGGAGGGGAGTCTCCCCCTCTACTCTTGTGAGACCCCCACCTGGAGTCCTGCATCCAGCTCTGGGGCCCTCAGCATAAAAAGGATACTGACCAGTTGGAGCAAGTCGAAACAAGGCCACAGAGATGCTCAAAGGACTGGAGCCCCTCTGCTATGGGGACAGGCTGAGAGAGTTGGGCTTGTTCAGCCTGGAGAAGAGAAGGCTCCAGGGAGATCTTATAGCACCTTCCAGTACCTGAAGAGTGCTGAGAAGAAAGCTGGTGGAGGACTTTTTACAAGGGCCTGTAGTGGCCGGACAAGGCTCAATGTTTTTGAATTGGAAGAGTATTGATTTAGATTGAATATAAGGAAGAAATTTTTGCAGTGAGAGTGTTGTAACACTGGAATGGGTTTCCCAGAGAAGATGGGACATGCCCATAATTGGAAGTGTTTAAGGTCAGGTTGGATGGGGCTTTGAGCAACCTGATCTAGTTGAAGATGTCCCTGCTCATTACAGGAGGTTGGACCTAGGTCACTTTTAAATGTCCCTTCCACTCCAGACCATTCTGTGATTCTATGAATCAGCTAAAGATGTGTCAGACCCTGACAGGGTACACTCAGCTGCATTACAATTCATGCCTGTGCCCTTAAACTGGTGGCTAACTTTGTCCTCTGTTAGAAAACAGTGTTTGGTCTTTCTTGAAAGTTAACATCTCAAATACAAGGAGAATCCCAGCAAAATTTACATGGTAGTTTAGCACCTGGGAATGAACTGATCTGGATTTAAAATGAAAGCATTGCAAACTGAAGGGGGGGTGTTCAGGCTCAAGATGAATGTCCTTGAGGCAAAACCTAAATGCATTTAGCCAAAATGGCTGTGCCTTGTCTGCAGAAACTCTGTGGCTTGCATACTCTTGAGATCAGTAAGATACATGTCTAACACAAGACTGAGTTTTTGACAAAAATAAGCTGTGAGTTTAAGTCAGTTTGCCATTGTGTGAAGTCAGAGAAGGTCCGTCTGGCCTCATGTCCCTGCTCTGACAGCAGGCAGAGCTGAGTGCCTGAGGAAGAGGGCAGGGGTGTAGTAGTGGGTTCTCACAGCTTGCAGCTCAGAGCTGTCTGGAACCAGGTGGTGTATATTTGTGCTTACTAGCTCTCCATGGATTTTTCTTCTGTAAAATCATTTGCTTGCTCTCTGAACTTAAGCCTACTTTTGGTGTTTGTGCTATCACCTCACTATTTGCCTCCTTTTTCAAACCATTTAGGAGTAAGGTGAACAGCATGTAGCCTGATACTGATTCCCTGAGGCTCAGAGGTAAACTTTCTTCATTGATTGACCACTGACTCCTACTCTTTTGTTTCTTTGCTTTATCTGCTTTCCCACTTATTGAGAACTGGTCACCTACCTTCTTGTCAGATTCGTTTAAGAACTTTAATGAACTTGTTGAAATGTGACATCTACATAAGATGACAAAATGGCCCTGTTTTTTCTTTTTAAGGTATTATTTCCAAATTTCAGAGACTTCTGCACAAGATCTGTCTTTTTTTCTCTGTTAAAAGCATTGGGTCAACAATAGGCTTAGATGTTAGGGATTCAGATTGCCTGCCCACCATGGTGGCTTTGAACCTAGAAGCTAGCAAATGGTTTCACACCATCGGTATAAAGGACAGCAAAACCACCAGCCCTTACTTAGGCTGTACTGTGTGGAAAATTGAGTTCTGTAGTGTGAAGGTAGTTACAAGCTTTAGTGCCTAGGACTGGCACAGTCCTCTTCACCAACCCAGGACCAAGCTGTAGCAGGCACCTTCTTGATATCAAACATTAATTAGGAAATGGAAAGACTGAGGGTCCCCAGATCCATCAAATGGAGTGACTTTTTCACCAACTTTCAAATACATGAAGTTGCAATATAGTAAAATGTGAATGGAAGAATTACTGCCCTTTTCAAACAATTCTTTAGCTCGTCCATCCCAAAAACACCAGTTAAATATGATGGAAAAGGGCCACGGTGCATACATAGGAGGGCAAGGCATTTGGGTTGTTTTCAGTAACTATTTGAATCTCAATTGCTTCCTACAAGTGAAGGTTCTGATACATTTCATTTGTTCCTGACATAATAATCAGGAGACCTGTTGAAATATCCCATTGGTGATGATTCAGATATCTGAAAATGGCTCCCTTGTGAATTACTTGTGCTTTAGTGCAGACGTTTGAGTTTAATTTGGCCTGTGAATACTTTGTGGTTTAGAAAAGAAGATTTTAAAAAGAACGTTTGCTGGAGAGTGTAAGGGGTAGTACGAAATGCAGAAGGACTAGTGCCGTGTGTGTGTCTCGAGAATGAGGACAAAACAATTCCGTCAAGGAAACGGTGTGACTAGAGACACATGTTGCAGTATGTCTGTGGGAACCTTTATTAACTGCGTTTCCTGATTGGACTTCTTGTGGCTGTTAAGCTTGTATTCTCATTCTCCGCTCATTTAGACTTTGCTGATTTCAGTGGGAGAAACAGATGCACTCTGAAGACTTAATTCTCTTCAGAGCGGATAGGGATGAAGCTGCCCAAATTCTTATCAGAAAGAAGTATGTGGAATTACATAATAGTCAAACTGAGTTAGCCGCTCGTTTGTTTTTTTCGTTAGGTATCTGTTAGAAAGAAAAATAAATGGCAGAGACCTTGGCTTTACAAGATAATTTACCATCTGCCTCTCATCTAGTATCTACAGCCTACATCTTGCGTGGAAGAATCATATTTCTTCCTGCTTAGCATGTTTAGAATAATAACAAGGGTTGTTTATAATTGCTGTACATCTGCTACAGGAGAGGGGAGAAGATGGAACATGCTGTGGTCAGGTTAAATGGGAATGAGACCTCTGCTCTGTCTCCTGCTGATGTTCAGAGGGTAGGCCTCTGTGCCAGACATGAAAAGAAAGGAATTTCAAATGAAGTGATGCACCTAGTTAATAAGAAATTTGAAGGGAAAAAAAGCCCCATCTGAAGATTTTCTTACACTTGTTAAGCAGCAGAGTGAAATTCTGCCCTGCTGCATCTGTTTTGTGCTTGTGAGAGCAGTCAGAGCGTGGCTAGTATCATTTTTTCAGTCATGATCCAGTCATTACCTCAGGTGCTTCAGAAATTAAACACTGTAATAACACCAGCGTAACGGGGCTAGAGTTGACAAACGAGTACGCAGCTGAAAGAAAGGGAATTGAAGTTAAATACTTCACTGTTAGAGGAAGGGAAGTTATTTTTACTACATCACAATGCTGTGAACTTCAGCTAGCTTAGTGAATATGGATATTGAGGCCCAGCTATCTGAAATACTATTTGAGGCTCATAAAGCTGAAGCTTCTGGGATTGAGCTCCTCTCCCTTCTCCTCTCAGAGAGGTGAAGGGCACAGGCTGCCGCCAGAGAAACCCGAGTCAGAATGAGAAGGGAGGATGCACAGGGGTGCACAGCTGGCCGTGGAAAGTTACTCTTCTGGCTTTCGGTTTTCACCCCAAGTCTTGGTGAATTACTTGAAGGAAAATTTGCCCCAGAAGAGTAAATTAACAGTAAATAAATATTAAGTGTGTAGATGCTGGATCAGAGACCTTTCTGAAAAGCAGTTGGATCAGATCTGTTTTGTAACCAGAACTGTGAGTTCTGCACGAGAAGTTTACAAGAGTTTCTGGTTGTGGTGATTGTAAAACAAGACTGTTGGCAGTAGCCAAATCTGGTGGAGCTTCCTGCTGCCCCAGCCCTATTGGTACTTGGCAGCCTCGGTTCTGTATTTACTGGTCCAGTTAGTAACGAGGCAGGGCACACGTTCCCAGTAGGCACACGCGCACGTCCGTCCGTACAGCGCGCTTAACCAACTGTATGGACCGGCGCGAGCACAGAAGTGCCTTTACAGCACCTACCTAAATACAGACGGCGCTTGTGCAGACCTGACCGCTACCGATGGCTCTCTGCCGCTCCTTCCTGCTGGCTGCTTGTGGGTTCCACACACACAGAAGGCAGGTCTCTCCACCAGTGAGTTTTGGACACTCAGTCCAATTACTGGCCCAGACTCTGGTCTCCTCCAGTTGTAGGCATCTGGACCTACAAGCTCTCAGGCTTGCAGCCTCTCACTCCAGTGGTGAGTCTGTTGTGATATGTGCTAGCGTTCATGACCATGGGCTCACAGTAAAGAGAGGTAGATAGCTGGGAATAGGGTTTATAGGTTGGACTGTGATGGTCAGGGGCAGGGCTCGGTCAGACAGGTGTAGTGACCAGCTGCCTGTTTACATGCGTCTGCCCTCTTTAATCCCCTTTTCCCTCTGTTTTCTCAGGCTTGTTCCTCCTCAGTCCCTGACCCCTCCCTTTCCTTGCCTTTGGCAATTCCCCTAAACATCCTCCAATAGGTTTTTCTCACTCTCCATGATTCGCAGAGCCACCCCATACCTGGTTTTACAGCATCACAAGCTTCTCCCCCTCTTAAGTCCTATACCACTGCAGCCCATCACTCCTTCTCACTTGCATGGCATTCCAGGGAGAGATTTCCTGTTGACACATCTAGGTGGACTTTCTTCCAAGGACAGTGGTCCTGTCCTTTTCCTTTGAGCGTCTTCAGAGTGGCTGATTCAGGGGGCTGCGTTTGCACTTGGTAGGCTAGTAGGGTTGGTCCTCTGAGCCTTGACTCAGTCTTTGTGCTCAGTGTAACTTGCCTTTCGTCAAGTAACTCAGCAGAGACCATTTTTAGACCTGTTTGGCTGATTTGATTTTTCTAAGCTTTCTATATAAAAATAAATGAAATAGCAGGGCTGGCCAGTCGCTTGTTTAAGCCTGTGGAAAGTTTCCCCCTGATGTAAATCACAGAATCACTAAGGTTGGAAAAGACCTATTAGATCATCTAGTCCAACCATCAGCCCAACACTACCATACCCACTAGACCATGTTCTCAAGCGCCATGTCTACACGTTCCTAGACTGTCTCCAGGGGTAAATCATCATTGAAGCAGAATTCATGCCAGCATGTTGCTACCCTCACATGTGAAAGTTTTGGGGAACTTGCAACTGCAAACAGGGAATCAACTTGCTGCCGTTTGTGATTATAATAAATCAGGTTCTGCTGTCTTAAAGACTGAGTTACAACTGTGTGTGAGCTGCTATATTAAAAACAATGAGAAGCTTGACAGATATTCTTGAAGAAGGTTGACTATTTGATTTCTTACCTGAGAGAAAGACAATGTAAACCCCAAGGAGAAATACATTACCAGAGGTAGTCACTAATCCATGAATGCTGGGATTACTGTAAGACTGGGTGTTCATAGAGCATGTTTGTGTCCTGTCTAGTAATAGTGTGACACCTGGGGACACCAAAAGAGAGAGGAATCTTCAGAATACGCATTATAATTCTTAATATACTTACTCTTTAGCCTCCGAACAGAAGTATTGGCAGCAGTACCGTGAATTCCCTGTAAATATGCCATGTACACATTGTAAAACCAACCAACTAAATACAAATAAAGCAGGCCTTCAGCATTTTCACACTCAGCATTTGATTCTTATCGTCAGGTAGCAAAAAAACCTCCCCGAGCAAAGTGAGTTGGGGCACAAAGTGACATGCGTTCCGTAATAAATAAAATTCACATCAAAGCCAACCTACAACTCACCTCCGACCTTCATAATACACTGCTTTACAGGTACGGGGCCAAATGAACCTTGAAATCACCGCAACAGCATAATGGATAGGTTTACCCAAGGAAGAGGAATTGACTCTCTGCCAGGGGTGTTGTCTTGTGATACAACATTCTGGACCAAATCCATCCATGATGTAAATTAGAAAGAATAAAGCTTGCTGAGGAAAGAGTAGAGCCTAATACCTAAAAGACACTTTTTCACTCTTTAGTATGGTTTAAGGCAAAAACTGTGCTCTACAAAGATACAGAGGCGAATGTGGTTCTTGTGAAATGTCAGTGTTTAATGTCAACCAGTATGCTGTTTGGGCCAAACTAGACTTTTGACTACCAGGGTAATAAAGCACAGGCCATCTTTTTCCCTCTCCCTCCTATCACCCACAGTTTCAACCTAGGAAAACTTGTCCTGACTCAGATTCCAACTCCTGTCCAGATACTCACCATTACAAATGAGAGGGTTCAAGGCATATGTGTTGGAAATGTGCCAGCATACACCACCATCCAATATAGGCATTTCTCGGAGCATCAGTGGCCCACCTTTCAGAGTGCAAAGAGTGATGCATTGCTCCTTACCAAGATTTCTAAATTTTCTTTTTAGTTATCTGTGAGTGTATTGTATGTGCATTGTCTTTATTTATATATATATTAAAATATGTTAAATATAATGTATATATAGATACATTTAATATATTTATGTAGATATGTGTAAATATAAGTGAGTATATGTATACATACGTATTATCTCTGTTTTCATATATATTTGTACATACACCCATACGCTCAGGAATATTTATGTACCAAAACTGGCTGTGTATCACTACAACAAATATTTTGAAGATAACATTTTTGTAGAGGTGTATGTTCCTCCTCCTTTGTAGTGACAAGATGATATAATTATAGAAAAGCACTAACAACCTGTTTGGTTTTTTTAATGAAAAGCAAAAGAATGTCGGTTGCTTAGAAGTGGTTTAAGTCTGTTGCTGCTGGATTAACAGAATAACAAGCTAAAATAGCAGGAAAAAATGACTGTAAAATGGAAGCTGTTTTATCCACCTGAATGCCAGTAGTGTAAAGAACGGTGTGAAGACGGCATTTTGCCGATTCTGTTCAATAGTGGCTTATTGCATTACATAAGTTGAGTAATTTCCTGCTCTCAGTCATTTCTCTTGTAATCAGATTGCTTGTGCTTTGTTCCTGTTTTCTTTTGAAGACGTAAGGAAGAATGGGTTGGAGCTCTCAGGTGCATCGATGGTGGGTCCAATGCATATATGTTTGGGCAATTTTGCCTGTTTATAACTGGCGCCATCATTGTCTGAATTTCCTTTTTTATTAATCTTAGTGTTACCGCAACTCACATTCCTGCTGGGTGTAGGATACGCTTACGTGCCAGATAAATATGTGCTACTCCTGTTTGTTTGAATAGTGGTTTGCTGGTGACGAAAGACTGGAAGGAGTGTGTATCTTATCACAGGATCACAGAATACCGGTTTGGAAGGGACCTCAAGGATCATCTATCTGGTCCAACCTTCCTTGGCAAAAGCATGGTCTAGGCAAGATGGCCCAGCACGCTGTCCAGCTGAATCTTAAAAGTGTCCAACGATGGGGAATCCACCACTTCCCTGTGGAGATTATTCCAATGGCTGATTGTTCGCATTGTAAAAATTCTTGTCTCCAGTTGGAATCTCCCCAGGAGTAACTTGTACCCATTACCCCTTGACTTTTCCATGTGACTCCTTGTAGAAAGGGAGTTTCCATGTTATCTGTAGTCACCCTTCAAATACTGGAACATGGTCATAAGGTCTCTGCTTAAGTCTTCTTTTCTCAAGGCTGACAAACGCATTTCTCTCAGCCTTTCCTCACATGGCAGGCTTCCCAGTCCTTTCATCATCTCTGTGGCCCTTCTCTGGACACTTCCCTGCCTATCCACACCTTTTTTGCATAGTGGGGACCAAAACTGAAGGTGGTATTCCTGGTGTGGCCTCACACGCACTGAGTAGGTGGGCTAATGACTCCTTTGTCTGGGCTGGTGATGCCCTTGTGGATGCAGCCCAGCATCCCGTCGGCTCTCTTTGCTGCAGCAGCAGCACACAGTTTGCTCATACTGAGCTGCTTATCCATCAGGACCCCCAGGTCCTTTTCTGCAGAGCTGCTCCCCAGCTGGGTAGATCCCATCCCTTCTTGGGGTGCAGAAAGAAAATACCAAGGTTTTATGTAAACTAATGGGACCGTGTGCTTGATTTGCAAGAGCCAGTGAGAGAGTGGTGCAAAGAACAGGAATCTTCTAGGGATGTTCTTCCTGGCTGACTTTCCTGGGGGCTAGAAATGTCCCTTGACTGTACTGGGGAAGGCAAGCAAGAGGGTGAGCTCCTGAGGTCTGCAAATGGGGAGGGCACTTCCTAGGGACAGCAATCTGCACACAGTGGGTATCTGTGTTCCCTTCTGGCTGCGTTTGCCTTCCCTGCGCACCTCTGATGTGGGGAAGGGAAAGGGCTGATGAGGATATTGTCTGCTTGTTGTCAGACTCCAGAGCATCCATGCTGTGTACCCCTTACACCTGACAAATCTCAGAGGTGTGAGCAGGGGTGCTCTGTCATCTCTTCTTCACGGGCACGAGGGGAGTGGGATAGGGGTGGCAAGAGCTGCATGGCTGTTGTCTATTTTGCTGGCCACACTGGCAGTAAGGCACCTCAGGAGTCATGTGAATTGCCCAGTGTGTTTTAACAGAGTCTCTCTCCTATCTCCCTTTTCCAGCTCTCCTAATGAACCGCATTTGTAGCTGTTCTGTCCAAATGCTGACACTGAAACGCATAGGAAAAAGTGGCTCAGATGCTTCCAGGGTGTTTACAACTGTACACAGGGAAAGGAGATGGAAAATACAGTCAAGATTAGCCACTCCTTTTGTATGGCAGTATCATTATCTAACTAGATCAGAAGCAAACCCCTGCAGCTTAGTCAGTATTAGAGGGTAGGCACCCATTTTGGGAGGGAGCCTTTGAGCAGAGCAATCTTCAGCCGTACACCTACACCATTTTCTTTGCGGCTTTGCAGGATGGAAAAAGTGCCAGATGTAAACCTCCACAAAGGCGGTTGCATCTTGTTTCACATGTTGCCTTTAGAGAGACTTCTGCCCCCGTGCACCACTGACTCGTAGACAACCCCGGTGAGTGACCCTTCTCTTTGCTGTCCCGGGGCTGCCAGGGCAGAGACAGAAGAGCTCCGCTGGCGTTCAGTGGGTCAGACCCTGAGGACAGAGCCTGCAGGTTTCAAATCACCCGTGCTGTTTTGTTACAGGCACAGGTAGCCTCTGTCAGGTAGTTGGAGCCATGATGCAAGTAAGCTGGATGGAGAGGGAATGGAGGGGAGCAAGTTGTGGATGCCCGCATCCCTGGCTGTCTTCAAAGCCAGGCTGGATGAGGCTTTGAGCAACCTGGTCTAGTGGAGGGTGTCCCTGCCCATGGCAGGGGGTTTGGAACCAGTTGGTCCCTTCCAACCCAAACCATTCTGTGATTTTATGAATTCTCCCCAGTTGCCAGAAAAGGTCCTTCACCTGAACAAGGGCCGTTGTCACCCAGCAGTTGCTCTGCCTTACTGCACAAAATGGCCAAGATAGCCCAGATACATGGAGATCCTGCAGCTGGGGGTGTTGCCACACAATTCAGAGGCCCCATGCTTGGGGATTATGTATGTTGGGACTCGTGCCCGATTCTGTGGTTTTGGTTCTGCGTCAGTTCCAAAATGACTTTCTGGGTTAGTTTCAGCAAACATCCCTGTGGAAGGGCACCAAGCATTCTAACATAACAGATGGTGGGATTTTTGTGGGCAAAGCCAAACTGTGGGTTTGATTAAGTTTGGAATTTACCAGTCTGTGTGAAACTGATCCTGGTGTGACCTTGGCTTTATTGATGTGTAAGGGTCTTCCAACAGTACTTTGGATCAGTGTAGGAAAATACGCTGTAGCAAACCCGTTCATTGTAATGGGACAATTTATCGTCAGCAAATAAATGGAGAGTATGGGAGAGAACAGAGTAGATCAGATTGTGTCCCTGCTCCAAGGTCTTAACATTTCATATCAGTCGACTGAGAACATGAACCATGAATCTGACCAGGGCATGTAGAAGCTACTGTGGTAACAGGAACAACAGCTCTAAAATACAGAAGAACTCTCAGAAATACTACAAATGCAGGAGTGGAAGCTCCTCTGTTAGAGGCAGATAGCAGAGCTTAAAAGCAGTTTGTTACGTTTCGCTCACGTCTTCTTTGGAAGTGGAGTGATGACTCAGTTTTAACACGTACATACAGAAATTTTAAAAAGTAGTAATATTTTCAACATGCTGTGGTGACGGAGCAATGTTCCGTTCTTGTGCCGTTGCCCGGGACATCGCAGCCCCTGTCAGCGTAATGTTGTCTCACCTGTTGGCACGAAGACGCAGGTGGTGCCTTCGCCGCTGGCGCATGATGACCAAAAGCATTTAGCTGGCACTGAAATGGGGACTAACAATATTAAAGGCGTTGCTTATTTTTCCATTTGCACACAGGGCTACGACTGTCATTAGTTTCCCTTTTTCTGTCACATACATTTAGATAATTATGCATGAAAACTTTGAACCTGTGTGTCTCCTGTCTGGCGCTGAACGCGCTGCCCGTAGAAGGACTGTTTGTAGCCCAGCAGACTGCAGTTTCTGCATCGCGGCGTGCAATGAAGCTGCTCATCTCGCAGTGAGACTTGAAATTGTGCTTAGCTGTATCAGATATTTTTAAAAACGTGGATTGCGTGAGCAGTTGCTGTCTAACAGACAGTAGACCGCATTTTCCCTTAGGCTCTCATAGCACTGAGACTGGCCTGACAGATTCATCTCAGTCCATGTAGGTTTCTGCTGTGGAAGAGGCTGTGTCCAAGTGAGACAACAACCTAGGCTCTTTTTATAGGTGAGAGATTTCCCTGGTGGTCAGTGGAGTATAGGTTACTGTTCATTTCGTCCAAGCAAGTGACAAGTGGGATATCCCTTTTGTCCACAGTCTCGGCTGTGTCCCCTGCCAACTTCTTGTGCATCCCAGCCTATTCTGAAAAAAGAAAGCCTTGGCTCTGCAAGCGCTGCTCAGCCACATCACTGGTGTGTTATCAACACTGTTTGAGTCACACATCCAAAACACAGCACTATACCGGCCGCTCTGAAGAAAATGAACTCCATCCTGGCCAGACCCAGTAGAGCAGCTCACGTGCAAATGTTTACATTCTGGATGTTTGCAAATGGTTAAAACAAATCCCACCTTGGGATTTTGAGTTCCTGATATATCAGTATTCCTACATGGGAGGTTTACAACTTGTTGTCTTTGTATCTTGCAAAATTGCAGTGTGTGTAGATGGTCATGAATCCTTGCTTTCAGTCCCTCAGCCTGTGTCAGCTACTGAACTGTCACAAACCTGTGCTGCTGTATTGATTTTAGTGGTGCTGTGTTGTTTTACAGAAGCTGAGTTGAGAGAATGCATGTGGTTTTAGGATCAAATCATGCGTTTTGAGGTGACATGGATATTGTGGTAACTGCGTCTCTTTATTATTTCATTTAAAATAACAGTATTTGCAAGGGAAACCATGTAAGCAGCCTCGACTCTTACCTCCGTTTCTGTGTATACTGGTGTGTTAATAGGTAGCATGGATAAATCATAGAATCATAGAATGGTTTGGGTTGGAAGAGACCTTAAAGATGATCTAGTTCCAACCCCCCTGCCATGGGCAGGGACACCCTCCACTAGACCAGGTTGCTCAAAGCCTTATGCAGCCTGACCTTGAAGACATCCAGGGATGAGGCACCCACAGCTGCTCTGGGCAACCTGTGCCAGTGCCTCACCACCCTCTCCAGGAAGAATTTCTATCTGGTATCCAATCTGAATCTCCCCTCTTTCAGTTTAAACCCGTTACCCTTTGTCCTGTCACTACAGGCCCTTGTAAAAAGTCCCCCTACAGCTTTTTTGTAGCCCCTTCAGGTACTGGAAGGCTGCTATAGTTGCTTTTTGTTTGGTCTAATCCATAATATAAAATGCAGGTCAGCTGGAGCTTTTTAAAACAGATGGAACTGTAGTAGTTTATGGTAGTTCAATGGATGTATGTCCCCACAAGGCTGCCAACTTCTCCAGTTCCGAATTGCGGAAAAAGCAGACGTCAGACTGCTGAAAGGAGCTCATTCTTGCTTGTTTTAATTCCAGAAGCAGCAATGCCCTGTGCAGTTGGGTTTTGTTTGTAACATATTCAGCACTGACACGCTACAGAAGATGATAATTAGTTCAGTGGTGTTTAGAGGATTTTATATTTAGTTTGCTGACAACGAGAAGTATTTTAATTTGGGCAACTTCATTAGTGTAAATATTCAAGAAAAGAGATAAAAACACAGTTGTTCTAAGTAAAACGCGAGAACTAGGGGTAATCCAGGATTTATTTCCCCACACTTCAGGTTTTCCTTTATTTTTACATTCAGAGTCATAGGTTATATGTGTTACTGCATTAGTGTTAGAACAAAGTAAGTATCTTGGGTTTCTGTTTCACAGAAATGTTGAGAGTCTTGAGAAGAAATGAGCAGAATCATTGTGACTATTTCTAAAAATGAAGGTGTCCCAGAATAGGTGCTGCAGCCATCCATATGGCTGGACACCGGGATGTCCTGCAGCCTTCAGGAGCTCCTTCAGCCTGAGACATTGTTCTGAACGTGAGTCCTGTTCTTGTTCACTGAGCTTTTCTGGTTCTGGAGGCCAGTTGCTGAAGTTTGTATGTGTCACTGTTCCTGTGTGCGTGTATTAGAATCAAAGACTTAATGCATGAGATTAAAACTTACTTTTTAATAAAAGCACCTCTGATACTTGTCTCTGAGTGTGTCTCAGAGGGTACTTCTGGCTACAAGTGGTCCTCAGCCTGCTTGTGGGAGAGAATGGGGTGGGAGCAGTGGAAATGAGAGGAGGTGGAAGTGCTTCTTGTGATTCGCAGTGCAAATTTGGTTTGGGAGGGTGGGAAGAAGCAGGAGAAGGATGTTCAGGAGTTGTTCAGAGGGTTGGATGGCCAAGGAGCTTGGGGGTTGCTTGTTCTTCAGAGAGAGTTCCTGGAAGAAACTGTCATTGCTATTAGAGTTGGACAAGACTGCAGTGAAAAGCTGGTTTTTGTTTGGAGTCATGCGGTATTTTGGGTTATTGAAGGCGACTTATGAACTGTGATTTTTTTAAAGATCAAACACTGGCAGTTTTTAAATTGCAGTGACCAGGTTTGAAAACATTTTTCAAAATCCCAGAAATGTGGCTCCCTGTGTTTGTAAGGGCTAGGGACAAAATATTGTCTTGTGAGCATGTAAATAATCTCAGATGTCTGTGTTTTAAACAACAATTTTTCTTCTAATAGTCTGGGAAAAGGTACGGGGTTTTTTCCTATACACTTTACAGGAGACGTTTCATGGAATGGTTTGGGTTGGAAGGGACCTTAAAAATCATCTAGTTCCAACCCCCCTGCCGTGGGCAGGGACACCCTCCACTAGACCAGGTTGCTCAGAGCCTCATCCAGCCTGGCCTTGAACACTTCCAGGGATGGGGCACCCACAGCTTCTCTGGGCAACCTGTGCCAGTGCCTCACCACCCTCTCAGAGAAGAACATTTTCCTGATATCCAATCTAAATCTCCCCGCTTTCAGTTTAAACCCATTACCCCTTGTCCTGTCACTACAGGCCCTTGTAAAAAGTCCCCCTCCAGCTTTCTTGTAGGCCCCTTCAGGTACTGGAAGGCTGCTATAGTTGGGGGTTGGTTGATTTGTTTTAAATTTTTGTTTTCAACTGACTTTCTTACCTATGCTGAACTCTGTTAACAAAACAAGCAACACATAAGAAAACTTTCAGACAATTCAAATAACATTAATCATGTATAAAAGATATTTATCTTAAACTTTCCTTTCTATCTTCACCCCTTCAGACTTCCAGAAATGAGATATGCATCTGCTAATGTAATCCCTAATAAAAGGTATTGCTACTCTAAGAGAAATTTAAGAGTCTCTCCTTCTGTGCTTTTGCCTGCCAGCTCTCTAATGCTTTTTTGGTATAATTTTGTTGGTAGTAGGTATGTGTGTCCACCCAAACTTTCAAATAATTTTACAAAAAGTTAGAAAAATACACTTGGTGTTTGTTGCCTAACCTTCCTGTATTCACCCTATCATACATGAATCTTGCAAAATGCTTTAGAACCATTTATTAGCTGTAAAACCACCAGCCACTGTGCAGCACCTGGAGAGGGATCTTGATGGGAACACACAGACCCATATTACGTGATCTTGAAGGGAGGTTTTCAGGCTTACAGCTAAGTATTTTCACAAGGAAACGGAATAAATACTCAATACCGTGTTGGTATGAGCATCCATGGACATACAGACCATTCTTGATTTCATTCCAAAGCCTGAAGAAGAGCTGGTGATGTGAACAGTAAATGACAGTCAGATCAAATAAGTACAATAGAAGAAACACCATGTTTTGTTGTCGACAAGCTGGTTTAAAAAAGAAAAATAAAAAACTCTAGTCTTTAAAGTTTTCCTTCAAGGGCAAGAAAAGTTTGTGATAAATTTTTAAATGTTTTTTGAAAATGCAGTTTGTCGTCCAGTGAAACAGTGACATCATGGGTCTCACTGTTGAGTCGACGGTGTATGGTCACAGGGGGCAGAGGCTTCGTGTAGACATCTCTTCATCTGGCTTTTCTTTCTTGTTGCCCTCTCCCTCTAGGCTGCCAGGATGATGTGGTTCACCAAGAGACTCAATTCACAGATTCAGAGTGTTAGGGGTTGGAAGGGACCTCTAGAGGTCATCTAGTCCAACCCCCCTGCCAGAGCAGGGTCACCTGGAGCAGATCACACAGGAACAAGTCCAGGCGGCTTTGGAAAGTCTCCAGGGAAGGAGACTCCCCCACCTCTCTGGGCAGCCTGTCCCAGTGCTCTGTCACCCTCACAGGGAAGAAGGGTTTCCTCATGTTCAGGTTGAATCTTCTGTTTCCCAGTTTATGGCCATTGCCCCTAGTCCTGTCACTGGGCACCACTGAGAAGAGCCTGGCCCCATCCTCCTGACACCCACCCTTTAGGTATTGATAAGCATTGATAACACCCCCCCTCAGCCTCCTCTTCTCCAAGCTGAACAGACCCAGCTCTCTCAGCCTTTCCTCAGATGGAAGGTGCTCCAGGCCCTTCATCATCTCAGTGGCCCTGCGCTGGACCCTCTCCAGTAGTTCCTTGTCCTTCTTGAACCAAGGAGCCCAGAACTGGGCACAGCACTCCAGGTGAGGCCTCACCAGCGCAGAGTAGAGGGGGAGGATAACTCCCCTCGACCTGCTGGCCACGCTCTTAATGCATCCCAGGATGCCATTGGCCTTCTTGGCCGCGAGGGCACACTGTTGGCTCGTGGTCATCCTGTTGTCCACCAGGACTCCAAGGTCCCGTTCCCCAGGGCTGCCCTCCAAGAGAACAGCCCCCAACCTGTACTGGAACATGGGGTTGTTCTTCCCCAGATGCAGCACTTTACGCTTGCCCTCACTGAATTGCATTCGATTTCTCCCCACCCAGCTCTCCAGCCTGTCCAGGTCACACTGGATGGCAGCACAGCCTTCTGGCATGGCAGCCACTCCTCCCAGTTTGGTATCTCAGCAAACTTGCTGAGAGTGCATTCTGTCCCTTCGTCCAGGCCATTGATGGATATATTGAATAGTGCTGGACCCAGCACTGACCCCTGTGGGACGTCACTAGCCACAGGCCTCCAACTAGACTGCCCCATTGACCACGACTCTCTGAGCTCTTTCCTCCAGCCAGCTCCCAATCCACCTCACCACGCAATGGTCCAGTCCATACTTCCTAAGCTTGTCTATGAGGATGCCATGGGAATTCCTCCACGTCTGTTAAGTCTGGGAGTTCCGCAGGCAACTAGGAAAATGAAGACAGTCAAAGGACACCACGGTTGCACTTGATTCTGATGAAATGTACAGAAGCTAGTTCTGTGGCAGGAGAGCTAGTGGTGGTGTAAGGTGTCTGGGAACAGTGGCCTCTGCATTAGCAACAGGTTCTTCTTTGTGGCTTCGTAATCACAGTTTCTTATGTTTTTATTTCCTGTTGACTGAGGGAAGGCATTCTAAGGCTTTCTGCTCATTCCTTTCTTCAGGCTGCAGAAACTGTGTAGTTGCAGACTCACATGTTTCTAGTCTACGATCATTTGTAATTGGGCTGTTGCCACTTGATAAGTCCTGGGCATCCATTTGTTCCTCCTCTATGTGAATCCAAGACAGTTGTAGCCTTTTCTGTCTCCACATTCTTCTGCTTCTTTTCTTTTTCAGTCCATTTTTCATTCTCGGAGATTACAGCAGCTATCGGCTGGAAAGGCTTTTCGTTGTTCCCAGGCTCAGCATCTTCCTCATCAGGTACACATCCTTCTTCTTCTCTGGCCCTTTCTTCTCGTAGCCTTCTCACTCTCTCAGCTCGTTCTAGTTTCCGTTGTTCTTCATAGGATTTTTGTTCTGCTGTGTCCCTCTGGATGCGCACGTTTAAGGCATCAAAGTCTTCGTCTATGGTATGTAGGCACCAACGTAAACCCTTTTGTATTGATTTATCAATTTTTTTCTCACAGCCCATGATAGCTGAACAAGATTCAGTTTGACATGGAAACTTGTATTCGTTGGCAATCTTCACCAGAGATAAGCAGTTGATGGTATCTGCTTCGGATGGAGCCCCTCCTCTGTCCTGCTTATTTGCTGACACTAACACGGGTTTTCCTGCTATCTTAGGGCTGTTTAAAACTTTGAGCATGGTTTCTTGGTCTCTTCCATTCGCGCAGCGTCGCTGGAACCCATGACAAATATCACGCCATAGGGCTCGGCGTAATAATTCCTCCAGATGTTTCAAATGCTTTTTCCGCCCCCTGAATCAAAGATGGTGACCGTGAAGTGTCCCTTTTCAAGGTGAATTTTGGAAAACCCAGCTGTTGGAGCCACGTCTTCAGGAGGCTCTCCTTGCATGCTGTGGACTGTGGATGTTTTACTGGCATTATCAAGTCCCAGCATTATCAGTGCCGCCTTCCTGGAAGGTTTTTAACAAGCCGAAGCGACCGGCCGTTAGACTCGGCATCCTCCTTCTCTAGCGTTCGTGGCTCTGGATGTCTAGAGCAATAACGTGCACAGTCCGGAAGAGCCCAAGGAGACCGGGAGGGAGACCGCAGGAGCCCAGATGTTGTCTCTTGTCACTGCGATTGCTCACCGGCTCCCCTCCGCTCGGCTCGGCTCCGCAGCAGCGCGCAGCCTGTCCTCGCCGCAGCGTCTGCCGGGGAACCGGCGTTGCCAAAGGAGCCGGCGTTGCTCCGGGCGACGGGACGCCGCGGCCGCGCGCGGACACCTGAAGGGGGCGCTACCGGCGCGTGCCGGGCTTCCAACATTCGATGAATTCTGTCAGTCTTTCTGTCACTCTAACTGATTGAGATTTTTCAAACAGTTCCATCATTCTTAATGCACTAGGCAATTTATTGTGAGGTGTGAACTGAGGTTAGGAGCCTCCTCATCCTGGCAACTGTAAATGCATGGATTTTGGCCCTTAGAGAAGTCACTGGCCATCCTGGGCAGCCAGAGAAGGTTAAAGAAAGGATCGTCATCTCCATCTTGCGGATGAACATCAGTGTGGGGAGACCGAGAGTCTTGCTGTGTTCGCACGGGGGATCTGCACCAAAATGTCCCCCCACTGCTTCAGTGATGATCTCAAATTGCCCTTCCTCTCCAGTCCGGCCCAGAAGAGATCAGGCAGGACCTTGATCTGACATAAAACATGGCAGGACTTCGCATTAACAGTTGGATACTGTTCCAGTAACTTTAAAGATCAGTTTGGGGTGTGTCACCATTCAGAAGACAGACAAGGTCCCTGGTCCATGCACCTCATGGTGTGTTGGTTCGGCAAACACCTGAGTGCTAGCTCTGCACTTGGTAGGCTTTGCGGAAGCACCCAAGCTGTTCCCCAACACGCCGACTGACTCGGTGCCTATCCGATAGCTTGGGACACAGGAGCGTGAATGGGAAAGGCCAAGGGTAAAAGCAGTCTTGCATATCTGTGCTGGTCAGGCATGAGCCTGTTTGGGTGATGCATTGAGCGGTTGTCTGCAGCTTTATTTTTAGAAGGTAGATTGCAATTTAGGCAAGTACGAACTATCTTGCTTTCCTATTTGAGCTGCCTGGAAATCAGTCTGGCAGGACACATGGCTATGTGCAAGACCTGCTCAGAGAACATGATAGGAGCAGCTCTTTTGCCCAGAGATGTTATAGATGCTCCATCACTGGAAGTGTTCATAGTCAGGTTGGATGGTGCTTTCAGCAACTGCTGGAACTAGGTGATCTTCAAAAGTCCCTTCCAACCCAAACCTTTCCATCATTCTGTGATTCTGAACTGAGGTCTCCTCAGTTGTTTTGAGAGCCGATGCAAGCATCACAAAGGACAAAGGAAAATTAGGATACACTGCTCATTGTAACATCTTTTTTTTACTATAGGCAGCTTAAAAAGTTCACAAACGCTTGTGCCCTCAACAGCAAAACATCACCCCTCTCATTTGTGCTGATGCAGTGATTTGTGGGGTTGTTCTGCAAACTGTTCACCCCCAGGTAGTCACTCCTACAAGCCATTGTCAGAAACCCATGGTCAGATGAACCTTGTATTTGATTCCACATTGCTGCTTCTATGCTCCAGTGTAAAATTTAACGTTTTTGGGTAATGCAGCCCATTCCCACCTCCACCAGAACCCTTTTGCATCTAAGCAGAGGTGCTGCTGGGCATGCTACAGAGATGCTGAGCTTCAGTGTCAGCACAGGACCACACAGCCAAAGGTGGGGAAACAACAGTTTCTTAAATCCATCTTACTCCAGGGAAACTGCAACTAGAATTACCCCCGCAGTGGGACAGGACTACCCCTGGAACCAGAGCATAGCCACAGGAACAAGGATGGAAACAAAGAACAGAACCCACAAACACACAAGCTAACGTTTTTTAAACTCCACTCAAAGGTTAAAAATAATACTTTGCACTTTTATTTTCACAAGGAATCTGTTATTTCCAGATCATATTTCTATAACAAGCTGTTAGTGTTGTGGTTTCTTTTAATGCATGTTCTTGTTTTCCTTTTTGTAAAACATTTCCTCTCTCTATAGATTGGCCTGTTAGAAAGCAGGAAAAAAGTTGCCATTTGGTACGAAAGAAAATGAAGAAATAACACGCTTTAGCACAGACATCATAAACACAAAGCTGGCTACTCCATTTGGGCATTTTGACCAAACTGTTGTACTAGGTCAGGCTATAAAACCCTACAGAGGTTGACGAGGCCAACCAAGAAGCTCCCTCCTCCTTCCCTGGGGAAAAGAGGCAAGCATGGCTGGTATTTTTAACCCATGGCCCCAACCAGAGCACCCACACCACTGAGATAGCATGCCAAAACATTGGGAGTTGGGGGGGCAGAGGGAAGGTATGTGGGACTGTACTCTGAAAAACACCACTTTTCAAATGGGTCCTCAGCATGCTTCCGGGTTTCTCTACGGGGGCTCGTTGATTCGTATTATCCCTCCCCTGGGCTATCTCTAAATCTGCTCATTAAGCTATTCTTTAAAGGTGAACATATTAGAGAAGGGATGATACTGCTCACAGTGGGCTTTCCTAAAAGAAGAATGAACATCTTGAATTCAACATGTAATTATTATGTTAGCAAAGCTGCAGAAAGAGAAACTCGGGCTTAATATGTGTATCTTCAGCAAGCGTGTACATGCTTCTTCCTGCTAATTGCATTTCACTGAGCTGTGAACTTCCTACTTACTTTCTAAGGCCAAGAAAGTCTATTTTACAGGGTTTTGCTTAGTGAATTTAATTTCTTTTATAATACTTGTTCTAGCCGTGCTCAGAAGCTATTCTCACTCAGCAGCCGAGACAATCACATTCCAGCTTAACCTAGAGTTTGTGGTAGAGATGTGCATGGAAGTATTAGGGAAAGCTTTTCTTCACACACCAAGCTCTTCAGACTAGATACTGCCATCAGGCCCAGCTTGGAGAAAAGAGGAGCCACATAACTTCTGCTGCTTCTGCTGCAACTCTGGAAAGCCCCAGGGCCTTCCTCTCTAGCCCTTACATGGGTAGGTAGGAGGAGAGAGCCAAAGTTTTCAATTTGCTTTTTTCCTTTCCTACTTTCTTCCTCTGCACATGCATGTGGCTGGGGGCAGGCTGTGGGAGGAGGAAGGGAGAGAGCAACAGTAAAGCACATAATGACTCTGGACATCAACACAGGATACCCAAAGTAGTCTCTTCCGAGGGACGGAGGGTGCCTGTCTCCCTTGCTGCAGTGCGACCTGTCTGGATCTGCACTCTGAAATGAAGGCAGATGGGGCAGTTCAGTTCAGAACAGATGCTGGACTATTTTGGAATATGTCCTACTTGAAGATTTTTTCCAAAAGGGAAGGGATGTTGGTTTTATCTGTTTGTAAGACACTGAATAATACTATTTGTACTTTGAGGTATAAAGGTACCACAATTATGAGGAAATTGCTTTCTGCCTGACTGGCATACGTAAACAGCTTTCATCTCTAAATGTGTGTATCAGGCTCGTGACTTCAGTTTGTCATTCGAGGGAATGTGTCAGCCTTTCATTTCAAACTGTGCTGGCTCTTCTTTTGTCAGGAAAGACCTTTCTTGTGCTTAAGTAACAGAAACAAAGGCAATTAAAAAAAAAAGCAGCAAAAAGCAATTATCAAACAGGGATTAGGCTATGGATAGTCCTTTGAAAAGACATTTCCACTAGATTCAGAAGAAAGATGAAGCTGTGCGTCATTCATACATGGGTTTTTTTTTCGCCCTTTCATGTTTTCCAAGGGTTGCAGATAAATTAGGGTAGCTGTTTTCTGTGCAGGCAAAGTACAAGCTATGCCCCAGATCTCCAAATGCTTCAACATGTAAATACTGCTTCTGAAGCCATCAGGTCTTGTTGCAAGTACAGATTTATTTGCATTCATCTTTGAAGGTTACTGTCGTTCATTGACCCATTTAATTGCCATTCCCTATCCTCAGTTGCAGACATATGGCTTCATGTGCATGCGTATGGAAGATGAACAGCTTTAACTCTCTGAGGCAGAAACATTCAGCAGAGAAAAAGACAAGAACTGAATTGTGCCGTGTAGGTATCTGATTAAAATTAATAGGCAGGACCCGTATATAGTCGTAGTCATCCTGTAGACATCAGTAGAAGGCTGTAACCTTGCTGTAGGACCAGATAAAGGGAACTATACAGAAAATAATAGCAAGAAGGGCTCTGAGCAGCTGTTCCAGTGGTACTAGTGTCAACTGGTATGAGACACTGATTTAACAAGAAAGGTATCTAGTAGTTACCTGAGCCTGTTACTGTCTCAGGTTGCATTGGCAGGTTCCTTGTGTACTTCAACTCTGCCAGGTCATAGCTATAAAGAGCGGAGACTTAAGGAGGCTGGCACAAAACCCGTTTGTCTTACAGCATGGTAGGAAGGTGTAATTGATAGTTGCAGGGGCAAGGAGGTGTGCCCATGATGCTGCTGATTCCCATTCTGTTCCTCTGTGCTCTTGGAGGTATGCGATGTTTCAAGAAAGTCTGTAATTCTGTGTCCACCTGCAAGCACTTCAGTCTCCTGTTATTTGGTGGTATGGGTTCTGGGGCATAAAACTCATCTTGTTTACAGAGAAACATTTCCTGGCCAGGAGATGTGATACAGGCAGACAAGGTGAGCAAGGTTGTATAGTCTGTGAAACCTTCAAACTCAAAATTACAGGGTTGCAGAGCTTGCAGCCTAACAGGCTGTCATAGTTATTATGAAGAAAAGCAGTATTCAGATATCACAGCAATGCAGTGAGTAGCCAGTGTAATAGAGGAAGAGCATGGTGCGCACAACCCTTATTCTGAAGTTTCAGATGAGGGGAATCTTTACTTAGTCAGGGCTTTTTTAATTTGACTGCTCAGTGTGGACTGTCAGATCCAATGTCTTGCGTAAGTT
Organism: Rhynochetos jubatus; assembly: GCA_027574665.1. NCBI lineage: Eukaryota > Metazoa > Chordata > Aves > Eurypygiformes > Rhynochetidae > Rhynochetos > Rhynochetos jubatus. The sequence continues at coordinate 41,518,615 of CM050649.1, forward strand.
TAATATCTAGTCCAGGCATCTGAGAGAACAATTAAAGGGAATTTTCATGTTCTTTGTAATCTGTGGTTTGGTTTAAGATTCTCCCTCTGCTAGAACTGGTTTTTCAACTAGATGCCATCTTCTCATCAACACATTCTCTTTATTGTGCAACATGGCCTACAGGAACTAGGGATTTCAAGTCATAAATCTTGGCTTGGGGGCTCATGATCTCTCTTTAGGCTCCAATTCTCTGTGTGTTTTACCAGCGTGCCAAGAAGGAAGTTAGCAGATAGGTTTAGCACAAAGGGAAGTGCACTGAAGTCAAATCATAGGCACCTACACAAACAGAATTTAAAAACTGCCTTAAAGTTTCTTCTCAAGCATTTAGCTTTTGATTAAGATCTAATCTTCCAAAGCCTATTTGGATTTCTCAGGCTTTGAGATGTTCTGGTTAAGTTTGAACTAAGTGCTGCCCATACAGTGGTGGGTTCTTGAGCTGGTAGATAGCTTGAAGCAAAAATTCATAGAGTTTTGAACTGTCTCCAGTTATCAGAGTGCAAGGTAAGTAAGTACTAAATATTAATACTAAAGTAAAACCACTTAATCTGAGGTACATCCTGAACATGGGCAGGATGCGTTTTATGATATTTGTAGGAGGCATATGAATATATGGAGTGCCAATCCAACTTGAAGGTTTTGAATGGGTGATTTGTGCACTTGATACTGCAATCATGCAAGCAAATGAGGGACCGCGATCTAATTGACATTTAAAAAAACACAGAAAATGTCTTGATAGCCATCTTATTTGTGGCTGATACTGAAATCAGCCATGGTTTTTTTTTGAAAAGGATGAGATTTATCACAGCGTCTAGCAGTTTGGTGGATAGTCTAAGCTAATTGTCCTGAGCTCCCACTACAGTTAAACGTGCACTTCCAGAGGGTTATTTATCCCTTCCCAGAATAGGAATGCAAAATAGGTAGAGTTAATTACCTGTTAGTTGTGCCTCTCTGTCCGTAATAAATGGGTCCTAAACAATGAATTTAGGTTAAATGTCAAATTTTTAGACGTATAAAATTAGGTAGGTTGAATGTCACAAGAATGGCTGGGAGCATGGACTAAGCTCTCTGAGTTATGATTAATCCGTCCCTTGATCACTGAGTGGGAAATCGGCTGTGGATCAAGAGCAATATGTTTAAGAAGGCCTGGTTGTGGGCTATTTTAAGAAATGCAGTTTAGTCCACCACAAAGAAAGAGCTTTGCTGCCCAGGGGGATTTCTTTTTCATTCTTCTTTATTTTTTTTTTTTATAGCATGAAAGACTTATATTTTAGGTTGAGAGGCATGGATTCCTCATTTCTGAGTTGGAAAGGACTTTGAGGCAAAGGAATTCGATTTGGTTACTTCAAGCACTCGCTTAGCTTTTTTGCCCTTTCTGTCTCCATGTTTTGGTGTCTGGCATACTGTGGGTTTATAGACATTTACATAATGAAGGGAAGGTCGTTTCTCTGAGGCAAGGTACAAGAATGCATTACAATTGTAAATTCCCTTAATTGTCCTAAAGCAGCGCTCAGAGCTTTGACAATGGAAAATCCTATTGTTCTAAGTCCCATAAAAATATATGGATGTGTGGATTCTAAAGCTGAAGTGGAAAAACGATTCATAAAAGGGTTTATTCATTTGTGATGCACAAATGATGGTGGAAGCTGTGAACCAATGACATGTGAGTTCGCCTATAGGTTTTATTTGTTAGACAGTTACCTTAAACATGTTTATTATTTCTAGTGTGAGTTTTACCCCCATGCTTTACAGACATACAGTTCAGACCAATGTACAATTAAGAAAGTTCCCATTATTAAAACAATATGTTTTTTCCACTGTTTGTCAGGCAAGCTGTTTCTGTCCCACACATATTCTGGAAGTCTAAAGATGGCTCTTTTTCTTCACAAGTGTGAGTGTCTGTAACTCGCTTTAATTTAAGCCTGTTTGAATTCAGCAGAGAGCTGGGGAAAGGATGTCCATTTAAATAAATCTCCATCAAAATGTTGGTTTTTTAAAAATTCAGATTAGTTAAATGATTATCAACTGGTATATATAAACCCTCTCATCTGAGAATTTACAAACTCTTACTTAAACATTAACAAACGCTGTTCATACCACGGAGAGGAGAGTGTTCTGTACTCCTGTAGTGAGTGGGGAACACAGTGCCTTGGCTGGTCAATAGCAGAGTTAGAAATACATGGAAAACATCTCCCTGACGACATGCCAACTTATGGAAACACCCTGGCTTTGAACTAACTTTGATTTAGGTGAAAAGACCCAAGTATCTTAACATTGGGAAGTGATTTAATTCTTGTTTTCAACTACAGTAAGGCAAACAGTTTGGAATGAAGTGGTTTGGATGGCCCAGCATGAATTGTGCATAAGGTGTAATTTCATTTGAGTCCTATCTGTGTTTCAGGATGGAAAAGGAATCTCAAGAGACGGATTCCGGGGTGGCACAAGGTGCTGGAAGGTCCCCAGTTGCTGAATGGGCTGTCCCTCCTCCCTGCCCTGTTGTGAACCGTGTTGTCTGCTGGCAGTGACAGCCCTCCAGCCCATGCAGCTGGAAGCAAACCCTCTTTGTTCTTAATTTCCCAGGAACAGTTTCCAGATGGATGAGCTTGCTGTCCTCACTGGTTGTGTAGATGCACACGAAAGCCAGCTCAGGGAAAGTGATGGGAAGGTGTTCTAGGAAGAAAGGGCAGAAGGACACGGTAACAACATCATCTTCTGTTGCTGTAAGCTGCTTCTGGAACGATACGCTGCAAGTAGCCCCAGACCCACAAACTGGGCCACGACCTTGCAATAGCTACTAGTTGCTCCACACATCTGGTATGTGTACGGCTATCGTGTTTACATGCACAACTGCCCAGTTGTAAAATGGAACTGTAAATCATCAGGAAGTAATTTACATGCACAATTATGTTATTTATGTGCCAAGAAGAGGAACCTGCACCTCTTCTCATGTGCAAATAGACTGTGTGGTCGTGACTGTGCTACTCCAGAAAGTAGCACAATAAATGCAAGGTATTTACTGTCACTGCCCTCGATGCTCTGCAGCGCCAACCTCCTGGTCTTCTCTCTAAGCGCATACGTGCTTCTGGGGTTTGGGAAGGTGCTCTCTCAGTGCAGGGGGTCACAGGGGAATAAAGCATGGGCAGATGGAGAGAGACTCCATGGGACGGCAATATGGGGGAGCTTCTCCAGGAATTTCACGTGAGTGTCTGCTGTCACTCTTTGCGTACTCCTGCCCCTCAGGGATAACACTCCTCTAGATGAAGCAGGCTGGCATAGTCTCTACTGGTAAACATGTGGATGGTTTGCCATGACAGTGGCTTCTTCTCAGTGCTGAGAGCAAGGATGGAGATACAGAAAGTGGATAGTAATTTTGAGAAAGATAGAGCGAGAGGACTTCTTGTTGGTATATTTACATCTAGGTATATGGAAAAAGCTGCTTGCTGGTGTAAAAATGATAAATATGTTTCCTAGGTAATGTTTTATTACTTCTACAAATGTTTCTAGTGTAAATCTGGCCTTGGGCTGTTATCTGTGTCTGTTTCTCATCTTGTGCTTCTCTGTGAAGTTTCTGCCAGCATTCCCCAGCTGTTCAGTTTTCTGATATAAATCTAAAGAGTCTGTAAATGAAATGACTGCCAGATATCATGAGGATGTTTTCCATGTCTGGATGGACTTCTGCAAGCTCTTTCTGTCCTCCATAAGTCACCAACTTTCCATTTAAGGTGATATGTGGCCTGTTCAGTCTGTTTTTCCCTTACTTGGGTCGGTGCATAGTAGGTAATCCAGGGAATGGTCTTGACCTGTCGAGGTGGATCTCAGGGGCAGCAGCAAAGTCATGGCTTTGCTAGGAACATATTTTCATAATTGGACTCCCCACTCCTGCCTCAAGGGGAAAGGTGTGGATGTGGTGTCTAGATTCTGCTTCCCTTACTTGGATTTTGTGTTGGAGAATTCCCTGGAGTTTGGCATGGGTTTTTTTTGTTTGAAACAAGAGGAAATGAGATGAGAATTAAGCCTATAGATTTTAGAACAGCACAATGCAATGGAGTTTCTTTAATGGAACAGTGTTGTTATACCATGCCAAGAAATTGCTGTGGGTTCTCCTCATGATTTAAGAAACAATTTGACTGAAGGTACTGTAAAGGAACAAATTTGTGTATTTAAATGGCTGTTTCAAAAACGTATGTTGCTTTTTGAATGTGTTAAAGTGAGGCAGGTTAATAATACAACACTTGCCAGAGGTATCTTCTGTATTTCTAGCTGGATGTTTCTGAGCAGGAATACATCCCATCCCATCTAAAAATGCAACACAAAAGGCTGTAGAAATACAGTCCTTTTTAATAAAGAAATTGTGTACTTCTACCTGGCTGCAGACAGGGAGTGTGGAAAGAGCAGGTTATGATTCCTTCAGTTTTGACATTGAAGTGCCAAACGCTGATTATTTTTGTGGCTTATAGTTTTGCCAGACTTGAGCTGTTTGAGTTGAAGTTTCCTATGTTACCTCTTTGCTCTAGTGAATTTTCTGAGAAACCTTTGAGCAGTTTCAGACCGGTAGTACTTGCACGGTACCAACAGCCATTTCCTACCTTCGGAAGAGCTTGTGGTGAAAGAGAAACAGTTCAGATCTATTGGGAAGGGCAAATTCTGCTCTAATTGCAGTGAGCAGGGAAAGCCTGCTGTGCTCACCCGGGACCCGAGACGGGCTTTTGGTGCCTATGGATGGATGCGGAATTAGGCTACGACTCCTAGAAACTTCTACCAGTCTGTGTGACTTTTCTCTGAGTAACAAATGCATACATGACTGGCAGTGAAATGCAAATGAATGAAGCATTTTAGTCAAAAACCTAGAAACGTTATTTATCTGAGGAAATTCACTGTAAGGGTAATGTTTTTGGTGCTGATTCAGACACATTCTGAAGTATGTACGGGGAGGGGCTGGCTTGCTTCTTTCCAGATTAATCGTAATTTTTTGAGAAAGATAAAACCAGATCCCCCCAGAAATCCAAGTAGAAGCCATGAGGAAGCAGATGAAACCATCAACTCGTTTCTCACTGGCTGAATCCATTACCAAAAAAGTTGGTAGCTTGAACAAGGAGAGCTCCCCTACTATCTTCAGCAGTACAAGGGGTCACCCTCGGCTCATTAAACAAGGAGCTGCTGCGGGCTTTGTGGGGCAGCCAGGCAGTGAGGGAAATCCACCTCCTGAATAGGGGTCTCTTCAGGCCCGTCATGTGTTCCTGGCTGCGAGTCTGGTCTAACATCGCAGTGCCTGGAGTTGGCTTTCCATGGGAGATCCTGACACAGGGAAACGAAACTCATTTTGCTTCTCGGGAGAAGCTGTTGTACTCCGGAATGCGATGTGAGGTGGAATTAGGACCAAAAAATTTTGCATCACTTGAATTTTCTGTTGCAGTTTTGATTTCTTACTTCTTGTATTCTACTTTCAGTGGGTTGGACTGAGAAAATTGCTGCGTGCTTGTTCTGGTTCATGGTGGTGTATTAATGTCCTGTTGACAAATTCATATTTTGAGTAGTTGTTGAAAACTGGCATTAAGATTGCTATGGGCATCAACCCCTCTACATATTTTTAAGAGCGAGGTTGCAGTAACTCCAGGAAGGGATGTTGGAGAACTGAAAGGATCCAAGCTATTCTCCATGGGGAATCAAAACAGTTTTAAGGGAAATAATGGGAAGTCATGATGCTAAACTTGCTCTTGATGTAAGTCCCGTCGAAAAGGAGAGAGCGCTGTGGTGCTTGAGCTGAATGGCCCGTTCATGCATCTCTCTTGGGAGGAGTTCACTCTGAGGCTCAGCCTTTCATTAAACTCTGGGGTACCAAAACTCCTTGCTGCATGGACCATGAACCAGTGACCTAAGGAAAAGGAGGTGGGACAGGTAGAGCGAGATTGAAGGTGGTCAGAAGTTCCTAACACAGGGCAGATGGATATGAAAAAGTCCCTGTACTGTAAGAATACAATCCCCTCCAAATGCATAATCTGTTTCTCGTGAAAGGCATGTGGCCCAATATAGAAGTTTTAGGTCAACCGATTCAGTTAAAGATTAGCCTCAATATTCTGAAAGAGAAGACTGTAGTTACTTACGGACTTTAATTCCTTATAAAGGATTATACTGGGCATCACGCTACTGCTACAGTGTCAAATCTTTTTTGTGGGTTTGCTAAATTAACCTTTGTAATAGAAAGGCTTCTTATGTGCTTCCAGTCAAAAGAAGCGATGGTTTTGAGTTTGTAGCAACTTAAAATGCCAATGATTGGGATCCTGATGTAAAATTCATAGTTTTTTCTATTTCCTCTTAAATCATATTCCTCCACTGTTGTGCAAATGAGTTGCAGCGATGTCCCCTGCTCTGATTTAACGTTGTGTGCAAGATACTTAGAATGGAAATCTCCATCAGAGGGGCAGAAACGAGTGCAGGTAGTGAGGCGGAAGATAACTGCAATTAAAGTTAACTTTATTATCATTTGTGAAACTATGTCTGGAAAAGTAACTTTAATGGATATGATGTTACATCTCACAGTCATTTAGTGATAGCAAAGGCTTCAGTTTTAGGTAATGGTATACATGTTGACGCATGTTTTCAAATGATGAGGGTGAATTTTAGGTTTTACCTCCCTCAGTATTGCTGGCAGTGCACGTTCTTTATGCTCCTCTATAAGCTTGTGCAGTGTTTACTGTCCTGATCTTGAAAGCCGTGATGGGCTAACTATTAGAAAACACTGACAAGAACCTTTTACCCTGGAAATCTGGGTCAGAACAAGCCCATACAATAGAAATTGTTGTGATGGAGTTGCTGTGTGATGTTCTGTCATGTTGGCTGCTTTGCAGGGGAGGCAGGGAACAGAGACAAGACACCAGTGAGTACTTTACCCCATGCACTACACGTGGGACCCAGTGATAGAAATCCTGTCCCTGTGGAACTTAATGGCAGGCCAACTTGGCCGGCTTTTGACCAGTGTGAGAAAGAGTTCCCAGCTGTGTACTGCTTGTGTGTGTGGTGGGTGTGTGCGTAATGCAAGTAATTGGTGGCAAAGTCTAATGTTTGAGTCCTTTGCAAATTTAATAGGCTGGGGGTAACTCGTTCTCATTGCACTTACGGGGTATGAAGGACTTTGTAGATCCCACTTAGTAAATAACGTCATGTTTGAAAAGTCTGATCTCATCCTTGCACTTCAAATGCTGATGGGGATGGTGACACTGGTGTGAGGGACAAGCTTGTTGACCTTGTCAGGGTGCCACGGATTTCTCTTTTTCAGATAGCTGTTCCTTTTGATAGACTGTCTTTGCTTTTGTTCTTAGGACCTGCGCCATAACCAGGCAGTGTGAATACACTGCTGTATTCATACCCATGATACCCTGTAGCTTCCAAACAAGTTGTTTCATTCAGGTTCAGGACAAGATTTTAGTGTGAAAAATTACTGGCCTGTTTAAAAAAAAGGCACTCAAGAAAACTATGATTTTGATATATTTGTTAAGTTGCATGTTCTAGGACATTTGCCATGAAAATGGTAGGATCAAATATTTCTAGAGAGAGCTTTTGTGGCTACTGCTTTTCTCCTGGGCTGGGGAATACTCGGAAAGGAGCATTTGCTCTGGATTTGGGAGACCCCATGGCAGCATGACATTAATGTTTGTGGGGCAAAAGTTTGCTTTCTCTGACACTGAAAGAATGTGAACTGAGACTAGAGAAAAAGAAGAAGATTTAAAGAGAATGCTAAGTGGGGATGAAAGGAAAACAAGGAATTACGGAGTGAGGAAGAAAGAGAAATCACAAGGAGGAGGAGTAATCTAGGAGCTTGCAGACAACATGATTTTTTTACAGTATTTCAACATTCCAGCTACAACCTCTGCTAATGATAATCAGAGGACTGGGATAGTTTACATGTGGAATATAAATGCTGCCCACATATGCACCAGTATGGCAAAACTGATTGCCAGATCACAACAGCGCATGTAAATGTGTCTTCCCACCCTTCTGTTTTGGTTTAAATTTAATTACAGAAACATTTCCAACATATGAGATTGGTTTCTTTACACAGTACTTAACATTTCTTTATTATTAAAAGTTTTAACTAAAAGAACTGGTAATTAAAGTAAGCAAGAAAAAAATAAAAAGAAAAGAGATCCTGGAAACTTTAAATAATGGTCAGGGCTCTGTCCACCTTCCCCACCCAGTCATCATGCCTTAAAATGGGAATCATGCCATACACGAGGGATGCAACTAGGTCTGAATCGGGAATTCTCATTGGAGTCCAGTTTGCTTAAACCTAGAGTAACACAGAGTTTGAGTTTTAAATTAAAGTTTATCAACAAAGGTAATTTACTGAGGAATAAGGTGAGATATTTGAAGTGGGTATTGTGGTTATTCTAGAACAGCTTTGCCTGAGGACATAGTTATTGTGGCATGGTCTTCTGAAGTGGATTAATCTAAATGAGGAAAAAAAAAACCCACTACATATTCTTAATCTGGAACAAGTATTTCCCTAGGCATTATTTTTACAGAGTTAATTTGGGTCAGCCTCACTGTCTAGACAAGCCTTTAGAGTTCTTATGGTAACAGAGTCCTTATGGTAAGAGAATGAAGCAGGTTTGTCTTTTGCTGTATGTGACCTTTCACTGTGTTTCCTGTCACACCTCTTTTAGCAGGGAATGAAGAAAAGCATAGGGCTTTGACTTTGAGATCACTGCTGTTACTCTCCAAGAAGTTATGGTTTTGGTGACAGGGCAGAATTTTGGCATCGAAGCAGCACAGTCTGCTCCAAGGCTGTGGAGTTGTTAGCTGCGGAGTCTTAGATACTTTGACAGAGACACTGGCATCCTAGTAAAATACTCTGAGAAGATACTTAGAAAATGTTAGCAAGGCTTCTTAGCCCAGTTTGGAAATTTTCTCAGGGTGAATCAAGTGTGTAATCCCGCCATGCCACTTTTGTAGCAGGAGGAGGCTGCCTATCCCACTCAGGATTTGGCTTTGGGTAGTTATTGCAGTGTTGTGATTTTAGCATCAGTCCTTCTATAGGTACCTACTAATGTGTATTTGCTATCATTGTTTAGTGGAAATGAACTTTCATTGCCCGCTAGACATGATTATCAAGGGTTCAGTGAACTTTTCTTTCTTCTTTCAGGTTACAAGACCCTTTTGAAAGGAATTTCAGGGAAGTTCAGCAGTGGAGAACTTGTTGCAATTATGGGTCCTTCAGGAGCTGGGAAGTCAACACTTATGAACATTCTGGCAGGATACAGGTCAGTAACAATGAGAATCCCAAGTAAGGTAAGATCCTTGGAGACAACAGCAGAAGAAATCTTGTTTGTAGGAAACAGGTATTTCACAGATTTTGTTTGTTCTGTTCTGGTCACCTCGGATTTATCTTTTAACAAGTCTGATCCAAAAATAGGAAGCAATTTAAAGTCCAAAATACACAAAAATTTCTCCTTTCTAGCTGTGTAACAAATCTGACTCAGTGTCTTATGTTTGTGATATTTTTAAAATCACATTTTATAAACAGTTGGAAAAAAGGACCCTTTTTAGTTGGCACTTTCATAATGGTGGTGTCTTCTTGACCAAACTGCGATGTGTGAAGTGACTGTGGGTCATCTTCCTGAATCCCCTGTTGTATGGCCAAATACAAGGTGTCTTTGTGTTGTTCTCATTAGGGCATAAGGAATTGGATAGAGAAACCTAAAAAAAAAAAAAAATCACTGGAGCAGCTTGATATTTTTTCAGACATTCATTTAAGACAGCACACATTTTGTATTAACTTTGAGTAAAATTTTCAGTGCATTGCATGAAGCATCTTATGAAAGAGAGCATAATCATGAAATAAATTAATTCCTTTCTACTGTATCAGTTTTACTCTATAGTGGGCAATAATTACCTAAGAATTCCACATGCTGAGGCTTGTGGCAGCATACGTCAAGGCAAGATTCACCCCTAGTTATTTTCTTGGTTTGTTTCAGAGAGACGGGAATGAAAGGAGAAATTCTCATCAATGGACAGCCCCGTGACCTGCGCTCTTTTCGCAAAGTCTCCTGCTACATCATGCAAGATGACATGCTCCTTCCTCATCTGACTGTCCAGGAAGCTATGATGGTGAGCTTTGTTTCTTGCTCTGATTCATCTGAGTGTGAGAAAACGGAAAAATCTGTGTATTATGCACCCCTTCTTACTCCTGGTAATGCTACGAGCTGTGTGATCCCAGTCAATGAAAGTGCTTGGACACAAATGATGCCTTGAATTCCGTTTCGGGCTCATCCTTCCAGGGGTTGTCTGAGCTTCCTTAGCTATATCATTTTCAGTTTGTGACTAGCATTATGATTTGGCAGAAGATCTAAGGCTCTACTCCTTAGATCTCCTAGAGAATGAACCCTGAAATTCTGCATGGAATGGGCCTTTGTAGTAGGGACCATTTTTTTTCTTGGGTGGTGGATGAGTAACCTTGACTTTCTCCCCATCTTCCGTGTTTTGACTGCAAAGTGCTATTTTGACTTGAGCATGGTTTGTCTTCTACTTTTTTGTGCCTTTTCTTTAATGAAGGCATTGTATAAAATCTCTTCCAGTTCTTCACAGGAAAACAAAGGAACAGAATAATCCCAAGATTTACAGACAACATAAATTCCATTTTTCGTAGCATCAAGAAGTTTATTAGTTGCCAGCTTGACCAATCAATCTAGAAGTGCCTGTTGCTTAGTCTGAGAAAAGAGCCAGGTTTCCTCAGGGTTTGTTATCAAAATAAGGCTGAGGTTGCTCATACTGTATGCCAGCATCAACTTACAAATTTTAGGCCAGAAGAAATCACTGTAGTTTTTATGTGGCTAATTTTCTGCAAAGGCCCTTTTCTGCAAGGAAGTTTCTCTTCTCTTTTGTTTACTTGAACATTGTAGTCAGAATCCCCTAGGACCATTTTTGTAGAATTGGGCCCAGATGATACTTGCTCTCTAAATTAATCAATCAGGGCTCTGACAAAAGTAATTGCTTAACAGTTTAATTGCTTCTAATAAGGGTTAATCGTAATGTTTTCTGGAGCTGCCTCTTAGGACAGCAGATGACATCTTTCATGAGATTATTTATTTCTGTACTCATTTGTTCACATCCTGGAGAATGGCAGAGTTTGGTTATCCTTCTGGTATGGATGAATCACAAGTAAACTGTGATTCTGGCATTGCCTGGGAAGTTAGTGGCTCTGCAAAAACCATGACACTCCCATCTTCTTCTCGAGCTCTCTGACTTGCAGAATTGTCTTTCTTTCCCATACGCTTTTTGTCAGAGGCTTGAATGATTGCTTAAGTCAGATTATACTCTGCTACCTACCCCGGAAGGCATATGTGATGCTTGTGAAATGAACGTTATCGTTCAACTTACACTTTCCTGACTGGGTTGAAAGAAGTTTGTTTAAATGGTACGTTGGGATGTTGTGCCTGAGAAATCCACCATGACTGGTGGTTGTGCTTCAGACCCGTTCAATATCAAATGCTATTGTATTGCATTCCAGGTATCTGCTCATCTGAAACTCCAGGAGAAAGATGAAGGCAGGAGAGAAATGGTACGTATATTGTCCATCAGACTGACAATTTTTGGTGCTGCCAAAGGGGTCCATGAAGTGAGCTTGGTAAAGCAGATGGTTTTATCTTACATGGAATTATATTGGACATGTAATGATAGAATAAATCGTGTCCTCAAAGTTGGCAGGTATCATTATGAGGGACTGTTTACTGCAGTCTCTATGAAAGTTGCTTTCAGCATGAGACTAAGTAGATAATTGTAAAAGATTACTGAAGTAAATTCACAGGTTTTGTAGGATTCCTTTAGTGGACCTTAGCACCTTAGATTCTCCTATATGCATGTCAAGAGGGCTCCGGCCGTGTGTGGCGAGATGAATCAGCCATGTGTGGCAATGGTGAATACAGGCCTTAATTTTTCCAAAGACTAATGAAAACCTTAGCAGGTCTTGTAACTGCTGCAGAAATTTCTGTGCTTGTGTTTGAAAGCGTTGATCTTTATGGCTGTGCTGGTGGGCATCTTGTTGCACTGGACAAGTTAATGCAGCTGCAGTTAAGGTACAGACCGATGTATTTTGAAGCTGTGTTGGGTGACCAAAGTTCGGACAAATAGGAAACCAGGCTAAAACATGCATGCATCTTTTCTTGAACACTGGGAATGAGTTGCACAATTAACTCTTGAAAATTTGCTGCACTGTCCTGCTTCCGCCTGCGGCTGACATACGACTTTCCTGAGTGGAAGAGAAGTTCTGGTGTGTTTTTGCCCATGGAGACCTATAACCCAGCTGGACCTGCACTAGGAATTGTGCTCCTCTCACCCATCTGATTGCCATGATTCCTCCCTGGTGTTTGTTCTGACACAGGGCTGTCCCTTTAAAGAAAATACCTTGGAGGTGTGTGACCAGACAGAATGGCTTCTGATGTGTTAGCTTGTGCATGATGTCACTTTCTCAACAGATTTGGTTACCTCAGTTATACTTCAAAGGGCTGGAAATGTGTTCTTTCTACATGTTTATTCTGCACTTAAAATGTCTGGGCTGGTGTATTCCTAAGGAGGCCCAGAGCTCAAGTGTCTGTGCTCGGGTGGAGTTACTGGAGCATGCCAGAGCCTGGGAGAGGAGCAGTTTGGTGCTGCACAGCAGTGTATAGTGTTTCAAAACCATAATATGGCCGGGGAGAATAATGTCTGGAGCTAAACATAAACAAAAGATCACAGCAGTGGTGAAAGCAGAGATGGTTCAGGTTGTTGAGAGGGTCGTGAAAAGTGAAACGGTAGCTCAGAAAGAGTTGGGAGGTGTTTGGCTGGCCTCAGGCTGTGTTTCAGTCTGGCACAAGACAACACCAACAAGGAAACAGTATGATCTCTCATACACTGCTTCCTCAAAGAGGAGAAGGCCTCTGCCTTGTGGAGGTTATGTTGAGAGCTAACAGACCTTGTGATAACATGGACCCATGGCTAACACTGAGATTTACCTTCCAAGAAAGCTGGCTGCTCCTTCTGCCTTCATTAGGGACATTTATGTTACTCTGAGCAAGTCTTCTGGTGGCTTAGTAACTCGGTTGTTCCACCAATGGAAAGGGAGTTACTACTGGTATAGGATGCTCCCAGTGGTTTTGCTGTGCTTACTCCTGTAAAATTCACATTTGGGGCGTTCCATGATTTTTCAGCGTTCTTTCTCATAAAAATAAAGAAGGGTGAGATTTTAATTTTGGTGCATTTTGTGCTCCCAAAGCCAGCCACTGAGGAGGCTCTCTGTGGATAAATCAGGAAATCATGTAGGTGAGCAGAAGAAGCCACCTTGCAGGACTCAACTGACGCCAAGTTGTGCAGGAGGAAGGAGGAGATGAAGGGGGACAGGAGTGGTAGTAGAGCATGGACATGAAGTTGTGGCCTGCTGTCTCAGGAACATGAGGGGCTTCCTGCTTTTCCCCAAATGCCAGCTTAATTCATTTTTTTAATCTTATGGAAGGCTGAACTTGACTTGTTGGACTTAATAATTTGAGAGGAGTCTCTTACTCTAGTAAAAGGTGCCTCTGACGGTATTGTGATTCTTAAGCTGAGGTTTGTAAAGGAGAAGGTGAAACTGCTTCTCACCCACCTGATGAAAAGTATAACCTTTTGCCTGAAATGTGAAAACTGTGGCAACTTCAGTGGCAGAGCAGCCATTTTTATCTTTTTGTCTGTATTTATTTCCAAATTGGAACATTTGGCATTTCTTCAATGTCAGAGAATCCTTGAAAATCAGAAAGAGGTCCAAAGAAGGAAACTTGCAGAAATCACATATGTTTGGTAGCTTGAGAGAGCTTTGATTCTCTCAAATACTTTTTTTCTCTCTTTTTAAATAAGATAAACACAGATTTTTAATTGGAAAATACATTTCTATAGAAACAGCTGTTAATTTTATTTGCACTTTGAAAGTCTTATTTCATTTACACTTTAGTAAGTTAGGCCAAGAGAGTTAATTCACTTGTTCACACTGTCACTGTAATTACAAACAGCTCTTTGAGGAAAAACCTGTGCTATATGCATTTACTCAACACATGTTAGAAGGGCAGTTATTTTCTGGTTGGTGTTACTGGCCTGTGCTGGACTTAATCGTTCATTTCGTTGTTGTAAATTGTAAGGTAAATGTTTATCATAGAAAAATGTTATGAATTTATGCACTTGTGTTAGCAAGATTACAGATGTTTGCTTAATACAGGGACAAGTGAAAAATCCTCCAGTGAACCACAGTTTATGTTCCTAGCTGACCTAGCTTGTGCTGCCTGTGTCCCGTAGCACCCTTCCTAGAGATAAGGGGCAGCTGGTAGTTGGGCTCCTCTCTCTGAGAACAAGGGTTAGTGGGTTTTGTTTTCCCCACCCCGAGAGAAGTAGCTCCTGGAAATCAAAATCAGGACAAGTGAAGGGTCAGGCTCTGGTTGGTCTAATCAGATTTTACCATGTTAGCCACCCTTTCTGGAAAACTCCCTCTGTCCAAGCAACTATTACTTTAGAAATTGATGGGCTCCTTTTCCTGTACTTCAGTGAAGTATTAAATGTCTGGGCTTGCTTTCTGCCTTTGAAGTGGTAGAATTTTAATTGCATGAGCAATACAGCTTGTATTCACTAATTTTTACCTATGCCAAAGAGCTCTTTTGCTCATATAGGGTTACCAGGCCAGTTCTATAATCACTGAAACAGAAAAATTCCTAGCAGCTGGGGTTGTTCTCCTTTTGCTCCAGAGACCCTAGAACAAACTGTGCCCTTCCTGAGGCTGTGCCTTGAGGAAATCCTGAACAGCTGACAGAAAATATGTGACAATTGAATTGGCTCTGAGGAAAATGAAAACACTTAAAAATCAGTGGCCACACTTTCAAGAGTTGAATGAAGAACAGAGAGAGATGAAAGCAGGTCATTGCTCTGTAGAAACCACTGGTTTTTGTTGTACAGTTCTCCAGCCCCTTGTAAATACAGCCTAGAAGTCCTATTGAAAGATGCTTCTTGGTTTCACTGTGTAATAACTCCTCACATGCTGCAAAGCTCTTTTGACATCGGTGCCGTATCCAAGAGGTGCTGTAGAAGAGCTGATTTCCACTCCGTTTTCAAAGGCAAAGCTTCTTTACTGAGACAGGTTGTGTAGGACAACTGAGTAGAATTTGTGTTAAAATACAGAATGGTAGACTGTTAAAGCCCCACTGAATCTAATAAATATTTAAGATCCCCCTTTCCTACGTTAGATGGAAAAAGGCTTTGGTGTATGGATGGTGAAACAAAGGTATGAGCTAGTTTAATTCTCCATGAAAAAACAGTAAAGAAGCTTTTCTTTTGGGCTAACAAATTTACATGACGCACTGTTGTGTTTCCTCTAGGTAAAGGAAATACTGACAGCCCTCGGTTTGCTGGCATGTGCCAATACAAGGACTGGGAGTCTTTCTGGAGGCCAGAGAAAGCGTCTTGCCATTGCTTTGGAGCTGGTGAACAATCCCCCTGTCATGTTTTTCGATGAACCAACCAGGTACTTCAAGGCCACATATTAAAGATAGACAAACGGTGCTTTATGTAGTAGAGCAGCGCTGCAGAAAGGTTATTCACCTCTAAGTCCTTGGAAAAGGCTCATTTTGTGTTGCCTGTTCAGTATTGAATAAGGCCACAAGAAATAATTTGATTTGGGTGCTTAGTGCCTTGGGTCACTGCTGTAACTGCCAGACCGTGGGACTAGAAATAATTTTTAAGGTAGGCACAAACTGGAACAGGAAGAAAGACAGAGAAGAAATTATTTTCAGCTTGTGTCATGAGTTTTATTTTTCAAGCAAATATAGTGTGAATATAAGCATTTTAAAATTTGACTTTTAATAATGAATGTAACATTTAGAATCAAATTCTGTGATCAGCCTAGGAGGAGGCTGGGAGAGCTATGAATATGGATCTGTTCATTAAAGTCAGGAGCATTTAAATCTGCAGACCTAAAATGTAGAAGTCCCTTAAGACAGCTTGGAGAATACTCCTGTTTTTCATTCTCAGGCATGCTTCCAACTTAATTAAAACATTGATGGAGAAACACAAGCATAAGGTTGGCATATGATAAAATTAAACCGCTACAGAGAAAATTTAGAAAAGGGTAATAGTGAGAGATCAAAATAGCAAATAAACATGCTAGTTTTGAGTGGTGCCTATGGATCTATGGGTAACAAACTGCTGCTTTCCTTTTATTCAGCGGCTTGGACAGTGCATCATGTTTTCAGGTTGTCTCTCTCATGAAGGCTCTAGCCCAGGGTGGCAGGTCCATCATCTGCACAATTCACCAGCCCAGTGCTA
Source organism: Rhynochetos jubatus (assembly GCA_027574665.1). Lineage (NCBI taxonomy): Eukaryota > Metazoa > Chordata > Aves > Eurypygiformes > Rhynochetidae > Rhynochetos > Rhynochetos jubatus. Next base: position 41,534,956 of record CM050649.1, read on the forward strand.
AACTGTTCGAGTTGTTCGATCAGGTATTATTCTCAAACTCTTTCTATTTATGTGGGTTAGGTAGGTTATACTTTCAAGGCTGCACTCTTCGTGTAAAAACATGAGTAATTCTAGACTATGTTTCCAAATCAAGTAGAGAAACTAAATTAATAAGAGCAAAATATACTTTTTATGGGGTTTTTTTCTTCTTTTCTGCCTGTTTTCATTACTTTCATGTAATGTTTTTAAAGAATCTGATATGTTTGTGAAATCACCATTGTCGCACTTGTGATTTTCATGCCTTCACCCAGCTCTGCTCCTGGGCACAGGGCTGTCAGTAAAGTAAACGAGTGGTTATTTAAGAGCAAGAGAGCTTTAGTGTCAGCACCTGCAATGTTGTTAGTACACATTCTCATACTAGCTACACAGGAGTAATTTCAGAGAAGTTTGTTCATGTGAAATAATGATAATAATTTAAATGAAGTCAGGTGAAGATCTTTTCTCCAACCTAAGAACACGATGTGGACCGTGTGTGTTTAGGTTAGATTTAAATTTACTTTAATCTTGTTAGGAAATTTAAATTAGACCTGTGAGAGCTAAGAGAAAACCCACTACACCATAGGTGAACAAGCTCTTGCAGATTGCCAGTCTGGCAAGGAGGTTTATTTTTCAAGTCAATACTGTGACTAAAAGTAAGAATAATAAGCTGTTTTCCATTATTGTGCTGTACCACCTCTCCTTCCATTCCTGCATACATCAGCCTCATCTCCCAGGCCAAAACATCTATGATGTGTGGAAATTAGATGGCTTGGCTATCCGGTTTCTTGCCTATTTTCAGCATGTGTCTCAGGCTGGAATTAGTCTGTTTCCATATTAATGTGCTTTAAGTCCTGGAGGGGGTGTTTGAAGAATTCCAACCTTAAGCATTTCATTTTCCATTAGTTGTAATTCCATGCAAAGTTAGTTTCAAGTGGTGACAAATCTTCCTTCTTCCTACAAGGACAAGAAGAGGTCATTAGATTCATGGATTACTCTCATACAGCCAGCAGTTTCAAATATTCTGATGCTATTTCAAATTTTTTCTTTTTTGTTGTTTTCTTTGCCTTGTTTTCCAGCTCTATGTTTTAAGTCAAGGTCAGTGCATTTACCGTGGGAAGGTATTAAACCTAGTCCCTTACTTGAGAGATTTGGGTTTGAATTGCCCAACCTACCACAATCCAGCAGATTTTGGTAAGGACAATTTGAATAGTGTATTAATTTATTTTGTATTTCATTAGCACATTGAGGGTAATGGGGACCATGGTGTGCGTTACGCTTCTGTACATACATGCATATATGCATGTGTACATATATGTACCAAAATTTAAAACTGTTCGGATTTTTTAAAGTAATTTGAATGCCATCTAGTGGTAAAATTTAGTGAATATTTCTCTCTACTGGAAGTCCAGGTGTGGGAAATGAAAGATAAAACATACTGTTTAGTGTTTCGTAGTAACTAATCTTAGTGGCTTTTCCAAGTGGCTGCAGTATTCTGGTTTTTTATCTTGAACAGTACCACTGTGGTATTGTACAGCTAATAGCATTGAGGGGTTTTCAGTGTTGATTCTTAATTTCAAAAAAGCAATAAGGACCACAAAAATAGACTTGTCATTTTTGATTACCAAGACTATCCCTTATTTACTCTCTTCCCTATAAAATGGTTCATTGAACTGCCAGGATGAAAAGAACACTCTGAAGATTTACAGAAAGATACATTTAAATTACATGTGTCTACATAAGAATTTGCATGTGGCATTTGAAAGCCTGTCTTAGACAAAGCTCCTGTTTCTGTCAGTGGTACAGAACCAAGGGGGTCTAATAATAAGCCTTGTAACTAGTCAGTTGTGTAAATCAGTAACGTGCCTTCTGGTTTGTGTAGTTATGGAAGTAGCATCTGGTGAATATGGAGACCAGAACAGTCGGCTGGTGAGGGCAGTACGGGAGAGGATATGTGACACAGACTACAAGAGAGATGTTGGTGGTGAGAATGAGCTGAATCCCTTCCTCTGGCACCGGCCCTCTGAAGAGGTATTTTGTAGATCACAACTAACAGGCATGGCTTGAAGTTGGAGGGGGAGGAAGAGAATTTAAATCCTCAGTCAATAGAGGAGGTTTCTGGGCACATTCAACTGATGAGAGTGGGGTTTTGTGACTGAAAACTAAGCAAGATACTGCAAAGAAAGAAGTTTATTCTTTTATGTGTTTCCGCAGGATTCCTCCTCCACAGAAGGCTGCCACAGCTTCTCCGCCAGCTGCCTAACCCAGTTCTGTATCCTCTTCAAAAGAACTTTTCTCACCATCATGAGGGATTCGGTAAGACTGCCCTTATAATAACTTTTGTAGCCAAAAGGTCTATTCAGTTGGTTATGACGTAGTGTAATACGCCTTAAAAGTCCTGTCCAACAGCCTATGCATGAAGATTGTCACAGAATTCAAAGGAAAGAGACTCATCTTTCAGTCTTGCTATTAACTGTACCGTCTTCATTGTGAACAACAGTTTTCTTCAGAGGAACTCAGAAGCATCCGGCCTGAAAACGTCAAGCCTAAATCCTCTCTGTACTGGCAGGTCCCTTACACAATTATTTATCCTACTGAAAATTCAGTGGGAAGTTGGACTGGTGTGTCACAAAAAGAGTTTTTCCAGAAAATTCGGGGTGGCAGAGATAATAATTTCAGTCTGATGTAAGGTTAATGCTTAAAGTCTTTATTTTTCCTTGTGAAACAGAAAACAGGTAAATGAAAATTTTGCTTCTCTGAAAAGGGAACAATTATGTTTTCATACATTTAGTATCAGGATGAAGTAAGTATCATAATGAAACTCTTAATTCCTAAGGAAAAAAAACACGGATCTTTCACTTTTTTTCTTAAAAATAACCCTTTCAAAATTCCAAACCCTGCAGTTTTCATGCATGTTCATTAAGTGTCTCAGGTGCCTGGTTTGCATTAAAAAAATACAATTGGACTTTTTTTTAACTCAGTAAAGTTTTTCTGGTTTCTGAGTAGCTGAGTTGTTTGTGAATTTAAGAAGCAGGACTATTTACATTGTCTGATTGATGCTTTGAAATGTTCTCTGGGTAGGACTGTCCCTGCATTAACAGCTGTGAGTTAAGGAGATGGGCTTTCTCAACTAGACCTTACATGCAGCCCAAGAGGCTGTGTACAGTATAATTGGTACTGGTTGGCCAGGTGCTTTTCTCTGTGGCAAATTAGCAGTTTGATAAATCTAAGGAGGGTTGGCTGCTTTTTCTGTGTTTTGGAAGGTTTCCATGCTTTACATGATGGGATTAGAGGGAAGACAATATATACTGATGTATGAATTTGATATACCTGTCCTTAGAAAGGGGAAAAGCCAGACAGTACATCTGTACTGGTGGGCACGTGGTGGATTCAGATGAGGTGGTTTGGAAACCAAAAGCAGTGGAGCACTGTGGAGTTCAGCATGAGTGAGTTACCCTTGTGTCAGGCTAAGCTGATCTTCACTGAGCTCCACATGCTGCAGCTACGCTGCTTCGGCCCTGCACCCCAGCAGGTATCTCTTTAGGACAGTACCATTTCCAGTGTGGATATGTCCACACAGAACTACAGGCCGGGAAGAAACCTACTGGATCATTGTGTCCAGGCCTCTCCTGTCAGATGACCACAGTGTTCATAGAATCACAAAACTGAAGAATTGTTTAGGTTGGAAAAGACCTTTAAGGTCATCAGCTCTGACCGTTAGGCTAGCACTGCCAACTCCATCACTAAACCATGTCCCTAAGTGCCACATCTATATGTCTTTTAAATACCTCCAGGGATGCTGACTCAACCGCTTCCCTGGGCAGCCCGTTCCAATGCCTGACAACCCTTTCAGTGAAGAAATTTTTCCTAATACCCAGTCTGAATCTACCGTGAGGCCATTTCTGCTGGTTCCTTGGGGGAAGAGACCTTCCCTTTCAGAAAAGGAAACATTGTTTTGAGTACCATAGTAAAAGCAATCAGCTGTTTTCCCCACTGCTGTAGTTGGGAAGATACGGCAGAACCATGCTGTTCTAGTCGGTAGGAAGCATCTCCGTATTTCCACACCATCTCTGTTATGCCCATTTGAGGTTTTGCCAGCACATTTCTTTGTCATAACTTGTTCTTCTCCCTTGCTGTTTTCCCTTATAGCACATTTGTCATTCAGGTGTTAACTAAGTTGAATTTTGCCTTCCTGCAAGCTGAAATAGTTTGTACATCTGGACTCGTAGTAAATATTTGGTCAAAACTAAATTCATCTGCTCATGTGAGAGGGCTTTTGTAATCCAAAGTGTACCTACAGCTTCACATTCTCCCTGTTGCTCAGTTAGCTGATCAGAATGTCTCTGGTACACGTGGAGAGCGTATCTCAAGTTGAACAAGCGCTAACCACGGATCATACTGTCCTCTCTTTGTCTACACCAAGAGGAAACTGTAACTTATTTTCTGATGCACAGATTGAAGATCAGTGTTCTTTTTAAGATTTCTTTTTCCTGCTCAACTGTAAAGGCTTGTGGTTGTTCCAAATTTTACTTTTGTTTTTCTGTACTTCTTGTAGGAATACTGTATGGCAGAGAAGGTGCAAAAGGCTAATCTATGCCTGATTAAGTTAGTTTGATCTATACAAGCCTGAAATCCCTTTTCTGCCTCCCATCTGCTGTGGGAAATTTATCTTTTAGTCTGAGAGAAAGTTTGCTGCTCCTGGTGAATGAGAGCCGGTGAGTCCATGACGTTGTTGGACAGTAAGATTTCAGGTTGCAGCATTTGCAGTTTCTGCCTGTGTTTACAGGAAGGGTTTTTTCTGTACTGTAGTACCTGTGTGTCTCATTGACAGTGGGAAGCTCTTTACTGTAAATTTTCCTTAGCTGAAGCCCAGTTTGCTAGGAGGAAATGAACATGTCTATTTAAGTTCTTCTGAACACAAGTACTCCATTTCTGCAATCTGTCTATCTGTTTTCAGTCATACTTTGTTTTTGAGCCCAGATTTTCTGATCAGAAATACCACTCTTGTCTTGCTTGTAGGTCCTGACACACTTGCGTATCACCTCACACATTGGCATTGGACTGCTCATCGGCTTGCTCTACTTAGGCATAGGCAATGAAGCTAAGAAAGTCCTCAGCAACTCCGGGTTCCTCTTTTTTTCCATGTTGTTTCTTATGTTTGCTGCGCTCATGCCAACTGTCCTTACATGTGAGTACCAGTCGTACTGTTATATCAGTGGACAAAGAGACTGCTGTAAGCCGCGGGGGTGCTGCAATATATCTGTTTCGTATAAGTTAACCTTTGATTTGTGCTTCTGCTTCTAAGACAGGCGTGGGGATAAATCTTGCACTTGCTAAACTGCTGTGTAGAGGCGAACAGAGACAGGCTAGTCCAGTGGCACCTCTCTCTTCCATGTGTTTCCAGTGTTTCTCAACCCAGACAGTTCACTTTTACAGTCCTGGACTGGAATTTCCCCTTGTGCCAGTGCATCTCAACCATGTCATGAGCTTGTGGTTGCTCATAGGGAGGATGTAGTAATTTCTCTAGGACTTCTAAGTCATGACTTCTACATAAGATGATGGGGTGTCAGAAGCTAACTCCTGCAGCATGGACTGTTCCATACTTCCTCAGGGAGCACTGCTACTTTGGATTCCCTGTTAGACCAAAAGGAATAACCAGGTTCTTTAAGTTTTGATACCACTTTTAATTCAAAAAGCCTCTTTAAAGGAGGTTCAGATCATCTGAGTTGACTGGTACATAACCTAAACAGCGAGCAACCCTCAGGACTGACCTCTTACCTTTCATTACAGATCTTTGAAACTACTGCTGGTCTGTCAAAGGCCTCAGAGGTTCAGTCTCAGTAAGGGACTGCAGCAGCGCAGAATTATATATGGGAAAAGCTATGTTATTATGTGCAACAATATGGCCCACTATCAACCTAACTTACCATTTTATGTTCTCTGTAGTTCCTCTTGAGATGGGAGTATTTCTTAGAGAGCATCTGAACTACTGGTACAGCCTGAAAGCCTACTATCTCGCCAAAACCATGGCTGATGTTCCTTTTCAGGTATATGCTCTACTCTTCAATAAAACAAGACCCTTTATTTTCATGGCAAGTCCACCTGCCAAGGATATAAGTACTGGTATTTTATCCATGTGGAAGGTGGAGAAACTGTCCGTGTGTATGTTCTGAACAGAAGCAGCCTAAGAATGAACAGCAGAACTTCACAAAAGCTGAGACCTGACACAATTTTTTTTTATAAGCAGATGACCATCTTTGTTTTTTTCTAGAAGGGGAAGTGAAAAGGGCTGTAAGTGAGTGAGATCTGTTTTCTAATGCCCAAGCAGTAAGATAGACCATCACCGTCAGTGGCAGATGTGTTTATTCTCTTCAGCCGTGGCTGTCATGCAATGGAAGGGCTGAGAGCTGTGGATCAACTACAACTCCCTGTGTTTTTATGTTATTCAGAGTAAGAATGAATGTTTGGCTTTAATGGACTAACTCTGAGTGTATCTCCTTGCAGATCATGTTTCCTGTGGCTTACTGCAGCATCGTGTACTGGATGACTTCGCAGCCCTCTGATGCACTCCGATTTGTCCTCTTCGCAGCCTTGGGAACCATGACATCCCTGGTGGCTCAGTCACTGGGTCTTCTCATAGGTGCAGCCTCTACATCCCTCCAGGTACTGATGGTGTTTTGGGATCTCACAGGAGCCCTGCTGTCTCCTAACACTGACTGCTTACGCTGACTGCAGCTGCGTCCCCAAGACAGACAGACAGACAAAAAGTCTGATGTAGCTACTTGATGCTTCCCACTAGCATTAACTGAAACAGCATGTACATCCCCTGGGGGGGAGGCTCTGAAGTTGCTTCCCCATCTGAATGGGATTGTGCCAGCCCCTGCTTGAGTGGATTGTCACTTGCTATTCCTGCCAGGCTGATGCATTTCTGTGCATCTGCAAAGTGGAGGTATGCCATGAGGGTCAGTAGCTCAGAAGAGAGTTCTTCCATACACACACAGAAAGGGTGCAGGAGGCAAGGTAGAAAAAGGATTGCCCAGACACTAAACCTCTGCCAAGGGAGGGAGGAAGAGAAGCAGCTATTGGTGTGGCTGCCACACTGGAAAGTGGCCGTGGAATTCCATTCTGCTTCCTGGCAGGAGGGGTGCTGTGGTGTGACCATTCCACAGCAGGACTGTTTTGTGGTGCTTGTGATAACAGATGATATTGACGTTAATATGCACTGATGCTGTCAAGATTTCTGCAGTCCCTCTCTGCCACCCTGTGTAGACCTGCGTAGCCCTGTCGTATGACACCTGTGCCTCTGCTCACCCCAGAGATACATTATATGGCCCTTTGCCTTGGTGGGGATGTAGAGAGGAGAGGCTGGAATTGGGCCAAGATCTGTCTTCCCCACCAAAGCCACCCAACTGGAGATGTTCCCTATCCTCTTCCTCAAGTCTTATGACTAGTTGAAGCTACTGTTCCTCTGGGGTTAATGAGGAGGGAGGTCTGTGTTTCCCCAGGGGGTAGTGAGTGAGTATAATATTTAGGAAAAAGGGTTTCAGACCTGGAGAAACCAAGGAATCTTGATCTGTAAACTTCTTGGTGGATTCAGGTCCTTCAAAGGACATATCAGCAGAGCAGTATAGTCATCTAGGAGCAGGGTTTAGGAAGAGGATTGGAACCCCTTTTACTCCACTGCCAGCATATAATGTCATCCTCACAAAAAACCTTGTCCAAAAAAATCAGTAATTTCCTGGTATGTGGAAGTGTGGTAATTTTGGGGAGTAGCATTATCAGAAGCACTTGAATGGCATTGCTCCCCACTGCCTCAGAGAGTAGTTTTTCACTGATCATTTGAGTGTGGGCACAGAACAGAGGATTTGCTGTAAGGAAAGTCTGCTCTTTTAAAGGCTGGTTTCCTGACTGGAGGTCCGGACATCGGATGAAAGAGCAAGTTAATTTTCTTTTTCCTCTGGCTGGCTGACAAAGAGACTGTTTATTCTTTCTCTTCCCAGGTGGCCACTTTTGTGGGCCCAGTTACTGCCATCCCGGTGCTTCTGTTCTCTGGGTTTTTTGTCAGCTTTGATACCATCCCAACATACCTCCAGTGGATGTCCTACATTTCCTATGTCAGGTAACGCCAGGGAGGCCATTAACCTCCCGTGTTGGAAATGCTGTTTGTTTGCCTTTGCTTGCTTGGTTCGTTATTTTTGGTACCAAGGAGACTACCTTCACAGCACATTCTTCTACAGTATGAAAGTACATGTGATGTATACCACATCTCACTGCATTTTATGTGGTATGTGATGTGAAATAAATAGAAACATTCCATACAGATCATGTGTCAGTGATGATCTGATGAACTGACAAGTCTCTGTCAGTTCCCTTGAATTCATCGGGGTGTCACGGAGCACAAATCTGCCTGGATTTTGGAATAGTGGATTTCTGAAATAACAGGGAAAGTATGCCCAAATGAGAAATTGATGCCAGCACCTCATTTTCTAGGAAGATGTTGTACAAATCACTGCTGTATCCTAGGTAGACTTGTTGGATAAAGACCTGTTTTTAAATTTGACAGTAGTGCTGCCACAAGAGGCATGGGATTTGTGTCGTCTCTAATCTAGTCGAGGGGTTTAAGAACCATAGGCACCTTATATCCTATCTGCGTCTGTCGGTCTTGCTGTCTGAGACGGCTGTCGTAAGATGGGATGATTGCCATCAGGAAACCTCCAGAGGCTAGCACAAGGGGTTAGTTCAGGCTTTACCCTTAGATGTGGTGAGGTGAATTTCTCTGACAATGATGAATGGATTTTCTTTGGAATGAAATGCTCAGGAAGTGGACATAGCAGAGGGAGCTGAATGGGTCTTTATAAACAGTCCTTTGACCATCAATTTGTATATGGCTTGTGTACTTCTAGAGCCCCTTGAGTAAGAAGAAAGAGATTTCCAGGTGGTTCCTCCTTTGCCCATCCCTGTTTTGCCCACCCTGCCCAAACTGCAGTGTTACTGAGAAGACGCAAGCTAAAATATCCTCTCGTTTGGCAAGTGAGGTCTCAACAAAGAGACCTATCAAAAATCAAGAGACTGCACCCCCTCCATTAGTAGCTAGAATTCAAGATGAGGCCTTACACCCCATGTGGGGTCTCCTGAAGCCAGGGGGTGTTATTGTACATGTGGGACCCATGATCTGCTCGCAAAGCCCAATCCTGAGTGCACCCAGTGCCAGCAGAAACATGGGTACTGTGAGTTGTCAGTGACACTGTAGCACATGGAAGGAAAGGGGAGAGGGGTTCAAGATTTATGCCAAATTGTAATTGTATCCCTGTTGCCCCAAAAATGGAATCAGTGATGTCACTTTTAAAGGGCAATTTCTGAATATGCTTGTATTTAAGCTTTTTTTTTTTTTGAGAAATTGCGCTGTACACCAGTTGGAAGCCGTTAAAGGCAAAACTTTTGTCTTTGTTCAGTCTAATGTAAAACGTCAGTGCCATGTCATTTGCTTGATTGTAACCGGGATAGAACTTGGCCCGAGACACTTGTCAAAGTGATGTTGAACCCTCGGTGTTTCCACCCGAGCTCTCTTAGGGGTTGCATTGCTTGCTGGTGTACTTCTGAACAGATCATCAGGACTTTTCCTTGAAATCCATCCTTCTTCCTTCCAGATACGGGTTCGAAGGAGTTATTCTCTCCATCTATGGACTGGATCGAGAAGATCTGCATTGTGACAAAGATGATACTTGCCATTTTCAAAAATCGGAGGCCATTCTGAGAGAACTGGATGTAGAAAATGCCAAGCTTTACCTGGACTTCATTGTTCTTGGAATTTTCTTCTTCTCTCTGCGCCTGATTGCCTATTTTGTTCTCAGATACAAAATCCGAGCAGAGAGGTAAAGGAAAACGAGCTAAAAGGATGCAGTAGAAAGATGTTTAGACATGCAATAGAGGGCACTTGACATTGTCTCACTGCGGCAGGCCAGTCTCCCGTGCCCAGCTAGATGCTGTTACGACCTAGCCCGTAGGGAACCACAGTGGGATAGTGGACATCTAGTGTTAAGCCAATCAGTCCATTTGGGTTGGGTCATGTTTTCATTACACTTTCTAGCTTTAACTAGGAAGAAGAAATAGAAGGGAATTTTACACCAGAGAAAATCAACACTGAGGCAATGTAACTGTAATAAAAATCCTGGCTGCAGGAGCTTTCCTTATGAAAACCAATTTTGTGATAAGGCAGTACTGTTCCTGGTAGCCAGAACAGTATAATGTCATCTGTAGGTGACAGAGTAATGAAATGCAAAATGGGGAATGCAAGGAAAATAGAATCATTTTGTCTTTTTAAATTCAGAGTTTCATCTTTGCAGTTTTCTATGTATTATTTTGCAGTTTTTTTCCACAGAATTACCCCTTCTGGCAGAAGTCAGTAAATGCGTAAGGTGAAGAGATCTTTTTAATATGGGTACTTTTTTAAAACAAACCTGAAGTGGTTCAAGTCATTATTTTTGTTTCTGTCTAAATTTAGAATTATTCTGGTGCTTTTCTCGTCGAGCTGGTCTCATATCTGAAACTTGTAATGATAGGAGGAAAAGGCAGATTCTGAGTCTGCCCTCAACCTGTGGTCCGTATTTGGAAGCAACAATAGATAGCACAGGCAGTCAGATGTGCTCAAGCTGTTGCTGAATGATTGAAAAAATGTTCTTTTGCAGCGTCTTTTAAATCCTCAATATTTGTGATATTTAAAATACTGACTCTGCTCATTATCTGATCTACCTCCTGCAAATGAAAAAAAAAAAATCAAAGCACTCCAAGGCTAATTTTTTCTTAAATTGTACAAACAGAATGTATCCCTAAAGCCTGAGCAATTGTTCAAGCCTGGTGGAGTAGTGCAAGAGCTGTCCCCAGCTCAGGGCGTGGGGCATTGTGTTAAAACGCTTGTGACTGCCTCGTACGGCAGTGTTCATTATAGCTGCCACACACCACGTGTAGAACTCTCCTCAAAATATACAAACGACCTTGTACTACTGCAGGTCTCATTATGCCAAGCAGTTTTGTTCTCGTCCCAAAGTCTGCATGCGCGACATGGGAATTAATAGCTAATTGATCTAAACACCCATGAAACCGTTAAAAGAAGCATGTGTCTGTTTTGCATATCTCACCTTTGTAAACTTGGCAGGGGGAATTCTGGCTCCAAGTTCATGTGATTTTTGTCACTGATTTTCACGAGTTTGGATTTTCAACCCAAAACGGAATTGCGAGGCCCACACTCGTGCTGGACACCTTGGTGAACTCCTTTGCGAATTCCGCTACCTTCTGCCATCGCTGTGGTTTACCTCGGTGTCACAGACCTCCGAGGCAGACCTACACGTTCTGTAAATGCGTTAGTCCTATCAGGAGGCTGAAGTCTTGTAGATTGGAAGCAGCTCAACGTCAGCAATCCGTTCAGGAGCTCAGCAGCTCATGGCAGTAGAGTAGACGAAGAGAGACTGCCCATGTGCTGGCCCCCAGCAGTCACAGCTCGCAGACTGTTCTCAAAGACTCCGTGGCTACATCTATACTAGTAAACAACATAGTGACAGGGCCAGCTCTGTTAGTCCTCAGACAGCTGGGACTGGTCCCTGTATGGTACCAGCTTCCCAACAGAGCCCGGACACTGTCTGGAAAAGCTCTGACTGTGCTAGGATGCAGCTCTGCTGTTTAGCAGTGAAGACAATTGCTTCCCAGTTTTCCTGGCCCGTGCCAGGCTCTGTTTAATTTACTGATACAGACATGGGCTGTGTGTATCTGTTAAACTCAGGACGCTTGAATTAAGCCTGTGCTCTGGAAAACTTTTAAGTCAAGTCACATGTTTTAGGAAAGTTAGCTAAACTTTCCCTGCAAGTAAGGTTGACCTGTGAAAGCAAGGTCAATCTTTATTGTAGGCAAAAGAAAAAAAATCCTTACACAACCTCTTTGCATCATTTTGTTGCTGCTTTTTCACAAAAAGCTTTTGTACAGCTCGGCAGCTTTTCCAGGCATAATCACAAGCAGGTATGGACATATATGGCTGTCAGATATGAGAAACTAAGAGGTTTGGCTATTCTAAATAATACTCCTAACTGTGAACAGTCTTTAAATAAGTCACAAGCTGAAATCCCTTGGCACAATGTGCCTCAATTGTTGCAAGACTCAAAGTATTAGTGAGTATTACAGGCTGTTCAGATGCTGCTTGCAAGCAGACATAAGACTACATTTGCCAATTTGCCCTTCTGTTGCACGCTGCTGGTCCAGCTGTAGGCTAGCTGAGTATGAAAGAGTGTGACATCCATGACATTAAATACCTTCAGGGTTCGTGTTTTGTGTTTACCAACACCATTTACCAAATACCGTGTTGCAAATCCACTGCAGCGTACCAAATGAAGTAACTTTGCTGACGTTTCAACGCTGTTAGCTTACACGATGACAGTGCTGTCTTCTCCCATCTAGTCCGGTGTGGCAGTAGGAGTTCCCTGGATGCTGTCTTGTTATCTGTGCCTATTCCTCTGTTTGTACACTTCCTTATTTTACCTCTGCAGTCTGCAACGTGTCCTCCTGTAACTTTGTATTGTCTTGTGGTAGCCAAAAGTCTGGTCCTCCACAGGCGTTCCTAAGAAAAGGCATGCGCTGGAATACTTCTTGTCGCTCCTGGTTTTTTGTTAGATACGCTTCTTCCACGTCATCTACTGGCAGCATTTAGCTGAAAGTTGCTATTCTAAGGAACACTTTCAAACTGTAGTATCCCAGTAGAGAAATAAATGAATTCTCTTGAAACTCAGTCCTATACATAAATGAGATAATAATTCTTTCCCTCATTAGCTCTAAAATGATCTAATAATGTCTCCTTTGTCACTGCTGTGGGACAGAAGTATTTACAGTCCATCCCAGTAATGTTTCCATATACTGCAGAGTTTTGTTTTATGATAGTCTCAGCTTGGCTTTTTTCTGTTTACGTGGAAATAAATTCTAACAGGCTGGTATAAAATGTATTCCCAGGTTAATGGACTGAGCATGCATGTGCTGTAGTGTTAAGCAAGCGTGTTTTGGAACTGGAGGCTTCATGTGGAATAACAATGAGGCCAGCAAGATTGTAAAGACTTCAAATCCTCAATTTTTGTATCCGTATATAAATAGCCGTAAACTGGTTGAAATCAATGTCATTATCACCGTTCAAACCAGTCACAGTCTGGATAAAAGTTGTGTAAGAGGCTGAAGGTTTTTAAAGATCTCTTGAAGACTGAATGTACGATTTCTGTTGGGGTTGCAGGAAGACTTTAGTGTTCTGTTGGCCTCCCTGTTTTATTTTGACTTGTTTTGACATGTTGCTTTGGTTACCATGTGCTTCAGTTTAGACTTTAGGTGCTTCAGATGGTTTTTTTTGTTCTTTTGCTTTGCAGAAACTAGCATATAATCTGAAAAACCCTGAAAGTTTTTAAAGAGAACTTAAAAAACTATTACTTACAATTAAATAAAAGTTTTGGAAAGCAGATTCTATTCACATAAGAAATTTCATCTTTATAGATCAAAGGGAGTAACAGAAGAATATCTGGTGCTGAAATCCTGTTCACTTCTTAATATTTGGAGCCTGATACCTTTTTTTTTTCATGAAAGGAGAGGAATATATATGCACATAATAGGGAGAGCTGATTGTGTGAGTGGGAGATAATGAGCACTTGAGTCCAAGTACCAGCTGTGTCGGGTGACTGACAATTCGATGTACTTTTATGTGTCAACGTCTGTGTTGTCAACAGAAGCGAATGTTTCATTAAACATTTGTTGCTGGGAAGAAGTGTGGTACATACTGACCACCCCAGCCATCCTCACAGCGGGGAGCCTATCTTCCCTGTTTACTCAGTGCTTGATGAATGGTTTTGAGTCTAATGTCATCCTTTGAAACCCAGTTCCAACGAAGTGCTTAAGCATCTTAATAACTTCTCACACCTGCATTGTCTTGTGAATCAAAGGAACGACTGATGTATTTAAAGTCCAGGCTTAAGTGCTTTGCTGGGTGAGGGCCGCGTTGCACAGGGAGACTGAGACCTCAGCTGGCAAAACAGGCTCGGGGACTAGATGGAAAGGTCCGTTTGCTTTGGGTTAGCCTCTAGGAGATTACAGCTTTACAGTGATCGTGAGTTAATCTTTTTGAATCACAAAATAGTTCTTTTGAGGGGAAGAGGAGAAGGAAAATCAAGCGTGGAGATGAGTGTGTATTTTTCTGTATATTTACTGTTGCTTTGCATATTTGGTTTTGTTACCTGCATAGTGTTGGTGAGGAAAAACGAACTCTGTGGTTTTTTCTTTCTGGACCAGAGTTGCGAATCCAGGACTGCTTTACACCTGAACAATGTCAGCATTCATTTTTACTTCCCAAACTAAGCAGGAAGGGATCTTAATTATTTTTCAGTGTTAACTCTTACTGGAATATGCTTTTATTCTTTTGTCTCCTGCTTTGTGACAATCGTAGTCAGGACCCGTAACAAGGGGCAGAGGGAGAGGCTGAAGGTGCAGTGATGTTCCCAATCAGAGCTCCTCAGAAAATGCGTGCGAGGAGCGTGCAAACGGCACACGTAGCTCTTCCCGCTGCACCTTCCTCCGCACTCCCTGTGCTCACGGAACTTGAGGTCCAGTCTCACGTGGTGGCTCTGGGGGAGGTGGGGTCATGTGTGTTTGTCCCGCATAATGTGGGAGAGCCTCCCAGCACTGCAGGGCTGGTTGTCGGCTCTGTCGCTGGTGGCAGGTTAGTTCTGGGTGGGGGACTGTTGGTACCTGTGGGATCTGCTTGGGTGCTCCTTCACCTTAGTGCAGCAGAAGCTGGCTCGGAGTCCTCTTCAAATTCTCACACGTAGTGACTTGAATTGTGGCACACCCGGTGAGTTTTACTATAGCAGTTGTCACGCCTGTTTGCAGGGGGGTTCAGAGCAGTGTCAGCTGGAGCAGGACTGGGTCCTCATTTTGCCAGTGCGGTTCCAGTTTTTGCAACAGCGCTGAAATGCGTCAATGGAAATGTTATCAGTGTAATTCAGCTTCCTAGACTTCGTGAGCTTAGTTTACGCATTTCTTCTGGTTTCCCAAGCTTTCTCTGTAGTTAACTGGGGCTAGACAGGCAGCTGCAGAGGCAATCCTTCACTCTGGACTTAGCATCTCCATTGTGATCCTTCCTAGGCGCATGTTTTGGGCACTGGCAGAAGATTTGGAATTGGGTAATGTGGAAAAAAACGTGGTTTGCCCTCAGGGAGGTAGATAACTCTTGCACTGAGCACCAGGGGAGCCTAGGAAGGTACCCTGAGTACCAGCCTGCTCTGGACATGTCAAGTTAGAGGAGACAAAGCCCCTCTATGTTGAAACTTCAGAGTTTAAAGCTTTGTTGCCTGGACTTTTGGAGCTCAGACCTCTGGAGCTGGAAGTTGAAGCAATTCCTTGCTGAAGTGGAAACTTTTTAAAACTGGCTTTGTGTTGTGGTTAAAAGTAGATGTGGTGTGAGAAGTTACCTTGTTTCTGTAGCCCTGCTGGGAGTTAGCAAAGATCTGGACTTCACCCTGAACTCTGTTAGGATTGTTGTTCCCTTTGACATTCACGCAGGGCAGCAAAGATCGCTGCCAACAGCAGGAGTGTTGGAAAACATTGAGGTTGGTTTGGCAGCAGCTAGCCTTAGGCTCCTCCAGAGCAGGTTGACAGTCATAGCTAATCAGTCGGTATTTCTGCGCAGGAGATCTCAGGGGTAGCTGCCGAGATGCTGTCTCACGTGGTGGTCTTTTTTCTTTGGAGAAAGTGATCTTCTCGTGCATATACATTTTCCTACCAGAACAGCCCAACGGGGTGCAGTTGCTCAAGACTTTCCTTCCTTTAGTTCTGCCTGGAAAGCCATTTATAAAGTACGATAATTTGAGAACTAGAAGTAGGCAGAAAATGACACCGTGTCATGTCCCCTGTAACACTTGGTGACAGGGTGATCATTGCTGCACCCGTGACACTGCCACACAGCACTAGGGAGTGCATAGATTAACTGCTGAGTGACACTGAAGTTAATCATGAGCTCTGCTAATTGTGGACAAGGGGCAGTAGCATTTCCAGGGATCAGCTCCTACTGTCCTGTTCGTAAATACCCATTTTCATAATATACATAGAGATTGTCCAAACGCATCACACTGAGTGTTTTTTATAACCCCGGATATGACTCTGCCTGTTACACATCCCCGAGTTGCCCGTTGAGCCTGCAGGCGTAACAAGTTTGCTTGTAATTCTGTGCGTCCGTTAGCGTATTTCTGTTTCTGCACACATCTCATGTAGAGCTTGTGAAGGAGTAATGGTACTGTAGGGCATGAAACCTAGCTTCAGTGTTTTTATCATTCTGAAATCTTACTGTGAACCAGAACTTCATGCAGTTGTGGGCTGCAGAACCTTCCTGCAGGAGATTGACATTGCTGTGGAGATTCATTGCCAGCACTGTAAAACATGGAGTCACCAGTCAAAATACGTATCTTGGCACAAGAAATCCCCATGGCTCAGCTGCCAGCTGGCATTCTCTGCATTGTTCATGCCCTTGGGATACATCAAGGTTTTGTCCATCTGCTTTCTTTCCAGGGGCCTCCATGCAGCTCAGTCCAGGCTTACCAATTGCTTGTGTCCTTATTGCTAGATATTCGTGGTTGCTGTCCACGTGGGGTGTAAAAATGAGCTGCTGGGGAACAGTGCTAGGTAGTTGGAGGTGGAGGGATGACTTTTAGACTTCTTTAAGCTGCTGAATACCTAATGTGCTGGATCTCTGGGTGTGCTTTACTCTTTCAAGAAGAAAACAAAATCTAAAATGTGGTTTTTTTAAGCAGATTGCAAGGCAATGTGGAAGTCTTTGAAGGTTGACAGGGTTTTTTACTTCAGTGGCATCTATGATGCCTTTTTTCCTGACCCCATTGTAGCTTATTTTTAGTAACCCATTTAGGGTAATCATTATACCAACTCCTTTCTATTACTTCCAAAAAACCAGCTTTCCTGGCCTCGATGATAATTGTACCAACCTTTACAAATGTGAAATAGTTGTTGAGCAATTAAAAAAAAAACCTGAAAAAATGCTCTTAAATTACAGTAAAAGTAAACGAAATTTAAGGAGATTACACTGATATATCTAAACACATCCTGCAGTGAAGCCTTTACCTGTGTCAGTATAATTTGTGAAACACTTTATCTGAGTCAGTTGACCTTATTGTGAGGTACTGCCCTTGAATCTGTTATGGAATTATTTAACATTTGTTCTTTTGTTTTTAAAGCAAGAGTCAATGCAAGGTATCATTTAAAATCAGCGTGCTGAAGTGTGCATATTCTGTATATCTAATATGTCATTGTTGTCTCTTCTTTCTGTAATGCCTTTGCATTACTGTGAATCAATTTTATTATGCTTCTCTAGAGACTATTGCTGCCTGCACGCTGTGATATATTTGCACTGTTGTAGATATATATATATATATACATATACATAGTTATATAAACCATGTCTTTTTCAGGTTGCTTGTTACCTTTGTAGTTTACGCTTACCGGTACAGTGGACCTGAGTAAAAATGTGGGATGTGGGGCATTCTGATGATATATTACAGTAATAGAGAAATCTTTGTATATTTCTGTATACTTAATACCCGTAAGAGATTTGTATGTGCATTATTTTCCAAACTAGGGCTTTGTTTTCTGAGAATAGAGAACATTTATGATAATGTAACAAAAAAAATCAAATAAAGTGTTATTATTTTCAGACAGATGCCTTTTTCCTCCCTGTTCTCTCTCAAAGGGAAGTGCAGGTGCACTGCTTGCCAGCAAGGACATCGGATTCCCTGTTTCAGATGTACATTGTGGTGGTTTCAGGTAACTCCCAATACAAGTAGGTTGCAAAAAATACGCAGTAAAAATTCTTAAAAACATTAAGTGCAGTCGCATTGGCTCAGAACAAAGGTCTGTATTGCTTAGTACCTGACAGTGAACAACAGCACTGCACAGGGAAGAGCACAAGAACAGAGTGAGCATCAGGCAATGCTTCCCTGACAAACCCTACAGAATTCAAGGTTTTCCTGAGCCACTGGGATTATCTTAGTATTTTCTTGCTTTTGATGGATTTTTCTTCTACAGACTGGTCTGCTCCTCATCTTGACCATGCCACCTGCAAGTGTCAGCAGGGGTTCCCATGCTTTTGCAGGTGGCAGTAAAGGACCATTCCCTCTCTGCCTTCTGCTCAGCGCTCTGGAATGTATAGACGACTTCTCCTTTGTTCCCAGATGAAGAGAAACCATGTTTTGTTTTGCCAGTCACATGTGTCCATTCACAATTTTACAAAACACCTTTCACCCTCGTTCAGCCACAACACCCCTGCTATGTTCCTCTGCAGCCTCCTGTGCGTTTCTGTCATGTCGTACATTATCAAAGTTCTTCTCAACTAGTTTAAAAAGCAGTTTTTTCCTCCCATGTATTTCCTGAAGATCCACGTAGTCCAAGAAATTACATGCTTACTGTTTCTGCTGTTCTGAACAGTCTCCCAAAATAACAGTCCATGAGGCACTGGGACTGCTGTCCTGTTATGCTGGCAGGGAAACACTTGGGCAGAAAACACGACCTGTGCAAGGCACCAAGAGCAGCAGTGTTAGTGTTTCAGTGTCGGTATCCCTTACTGTGCCATGTACGTTGTTTGGCTGGGTGGCTTTTCATAGGATCATAGAATGGTTTGGGTTGGAAGGGGCCTTAAAGCCCATCCAGTTCCAACCCCCCTGCCATGGGCAGGGACACCCTCCACTAGACCAGGTTGCTCAGAGCCTCATCCAGCCTGGCCTTGAACACTTCCAGGGATGGGGCACCCACAGCTTCTCTGGGCAACCTGTGCCAGTGCCTCACCACCCTCTCTGTGAAGAATTTCTTCCTGATATCCAATCTAAATCTCTCCGCTTTCAATTTAAACCTGTTACCCCTTGTCTTGTCACTACAGGCCCTTGTAAAAAGCCCCCACCCAGCTTTTTTGTAGCCCCTTCAGGCACTGGAAGGTGCTATAAAGTCTCCCTGGAGCCTTCTCTTCTCCAGGCTGAACAAGCCCAACTCTCTCAGCCTGTCCCCATAGCAGAGGTACTCCAGCCCTTTGATCATCTTTGTGGCCTCCTCTGGACTCACTTCATCCCATGGAACTCTGCCAAGCAGACCCCTGAAGAGGCCAAAACCTGCTCTCCTGAAGCCCAGGGTAGCGAGCTTGCTGCGCACCCTCCTCGCCTCCTTAGGGATCTCAAACGCCACCGTTGCGTGGTCGCTGCAGCCAAGGCTGCCCTTGAGCTTCACATTCCCCACCAGCCCCTCCCTGTTGGTGAGAACGAGGTCCAGCACGGCACCCCTCCTTGTTGACTTCTCTGTCACTTGGAGAAGGAAGTCATCAATGACACATTCCAGGAACCTGGAAAGCTATTATATTTAGTGCTATTAAGCTGTCTGTGTATTGGACTTAAGGTCATGGCTAGACAACATCGCTGTCCTTGAGCCACCCTTCCTGACCACCACAACAAAATTACCTGCATTGGTCATCACAGTTCAAGGATAAGAGCCATAACTTTTGCAAGTGTCCAGTCCTAGACAATGTGTGCAGTGGTACTTAAGGGATAAATTATCCTAAGGAGGCAATGGGATTGCATTTTCAAAACTAACAGCAAGACAATTTTCTAATGAGAACAGAGAGCATACTTTACGTTACGTTTTATAGACCCACAAATAATACTAGATTGAAGGAATTGTGGTCCCAAAAACTAGATGCCTGTCCATAGATCAGGATGGGAATAGGAGGAACAGGAGTCCTTTGTAGCCTGAGTGGCAACGTAAATTACTTTGTGTTTTATGTTACAGTTAATTCTGTTAAATAAGCCAACCATAAACTTCTCATTAGCAACGCTGCAAAAATTAATATACCTCACATGCAGTTACTATCCACTGTGTACTCCACATGGATTCATTAAAGAGCGTTTGAAAATAAAGGACACTTTATGTTGTGTTTTCTAACAGTTACCCGTTTAAAACCGGTTTCGTGGTGCAGGTTGAAAGCCGTTGGAAGCCAGGGAAGCTGCTATGGCGAGCGTGATCGCCTCTTTCGGCATGGGAGGATACAAGGATCTGTGCGATGCCCGGGTGAGCAATGAGCAGCCGTTGTGCTGTCAGTCGCTAGCACTGGCCTCTTACCTTGGGAGAGCCTTAGCAAAGGGCTTGGTGGGGAGGTGGATGTTGCAAGCTCTGTTTAGGGTAGAAAAGCTGTCAAGGGCTGAATTAGTCAAATCGGCACTAGTTTCTTCAATTTCTTTATTTTCTATTTCATATCCTCTTCTGGTTTCTTTTATTTTTTTCATGTGCCTTGAAGATTTTTTCCAAGATCTGTGATGTTTTTTGTGCACTGTTACCTTTGTGCAATGGCCTTGCTCCATACCGGACATCCTCGTTTTCTGCCTGTGCCCACGCACACGTAGGAATGCGAGAAGGAAGTCAACACCTGATCTCTTCCGCAGAGGGAAAATATTACCAAAACACGAAGCTGATCCATTGTCAGCCTCTGACTGCAAAAACACCCCTCAGAGTTGCACTATTTCCCACCCCCACCCCCCCCAATTTCTTTCTAGCACATAGTCCACCTCTTGTCCCACCGCCAACTCATCTGCTGTGCTGGGGAGGTTGAATAAAGCTCCCGGGAGCTCCTGGCTCATCCCCACCTGCATCTGTAGAGTCAAATTTCATGGCTTTATCAAGAGTCTTGCAGGTGTGTTTCGTCTTTCTCCTGTGTGAGGATCAGAAAGCAGCCCCAAAGTAGTTAGAGAAGAAACATAAGCTGCAGTAAAGCTGTTGGTTTTGCCCCTCCTGTTTGTTGAAACCCTTACCCACGTCTCTCAGTGAAGCGTCCCTTGGATGGGGTGCGATGCCAAGTCTGAAAGGGGTAACAAGCAGAGGAAATCCTGCTTCGTGGCAGATACCATCAAACTGATGATACCCTGTTCTAAACAACCGTCAGCCCACTCCTGTCTTTAGTCAGTCCCAACTGACTTTCATGGGCTTTGAACTCTGGGATTCTCTACCGCAGGTTCAGCAGTGAAGGTGTTAGACTCAGCTTTGATTCAAGACTTCCAGAGTTTCATTTCAATCGTGACATTTCAGTATCAAATCCCTCAAAACTTCTGTTTTCCAAAACCACCTTTTGTTACCCTCAGAGACAGAAGCGCATGTTGAAGGGAACCTGGGATACCTGACTCGGAGACAGATGGGAGCAAGACCGTGAAAGAACCTGTCTTTGTCTAGTGTCTTCTCCGCGGGGAATTTCTGGGTACCACGATGAGTACACAAAGGCTGCTCACAAAGCACAGGAAGTGGTTGTAGCTAGATGAATAAATACACTAGTCTCCAGCAGAAAAGTACTTTGTTTTCTTACCCTGCTCACCCCTGGTAGGCACACGGAGCTCTTACCATTCGCTGGCAGGGGCCAAGTGACTGTGAACGCTGGAACAAAACAGCATGCTCTTGCAGAGCCCCTGCGAGCGCGGCTGGCTGGTTCCAGCACTTGGATGTATCACGCGTTGCAGCGCACACGTTTTAAAGCACAGTCTATTCTGTCTGGCCATTGTCTTCTAGTGCTGGGGACACGGCTGTGGTGCGATCCTCCTGCTGTGTACCTGGTGAAGTGTGCTGGGACCGTGCGTGTTGTCTTAGGTAGTTGGGTGGCTCACTGTTCTGCGTACTGACGTGGGCAGCTTTCAGATGCTTTGGAAGAAGGTTCAGGTGGGTAAAAAAAAGAAGTCTACGGGGTAATAATGGACTGTTCTGCCCATAGAGGAGTTCTGTTTCTGGCAGAGAGCTGCTGGGGAAACTCCTACCTGAACTTTGCTCACGAGGAAGGTTCTGCCACCCACACCTTACAGCAGCAACTGCCCCTTTTTGGTGTCAGCCTGGCAGCGAGGGCAACCTCCCGAAAACTGAATCTGGGTCATATCATCGTTGTGCCTGGTTTTAACATAGGGAAGCACATTGGGTTCTGGTGGTTTAGCTTCTGCTTTCCAAGCCGTTTAATGGCATCATGGTCAAGTTTTCAAGCTTTAGTAAAACCAGCAGCTCGTTAGAGACTTGCAGCACGGTTCGTGTGATTTGGCTGCTCTCCACAGAGGAAGATTTCCATTTCTGTGTTCTTTCTCGCCTTGGTTTAGCACCTTGTCTGAAACCTTCCTTTTGAACGGGAACTTTGCCAGAGGAGGTGTGTGATACTAGCTCTAGCAGGGAGCATAACCTTTCCAGAGATGTTTGGGAATGGGATATGAAGTAACTGGGCATGTGAAAATACACATTTTTGGAGGTGTTTTCAGTTATATCCCTTTCTCAGATTGCTACAGGTTTGTTCTTTGTTGCCAGCACCCATCTGCTCTGAGCTCCTTTTCTGTCCTAGTTTTCTCCCCTGTTAATTCTCCATGTCAGCCAAAGACAGCTTTCCTGCATTGCTTCAAAATGAATGATACCTGAGACCTTTTCCTTGGCTGCAATTGCTTTAAAAACCAACAGAATATCCTCACTCACTGAAGAACCACACAGGCAATCAATCTGCAATGTCAAATATTTTCTGTTCAGCCTCATTAGAAGCTGAAGCATGAGTTGCACACAGCTGTCATGATTACAGACAGTTTAGGACGACCAGGCGTTCATGATTTTAAACGTCATTCACTATCTGCGTAGCAGCCTCATCAGCACCGATGCTTTGTGTCACAGAGAATTGATTCCTGTTATGGTATCACCGTTGCTGACGGAAATTGTGCAGCTGACCTACTTCTTTTCCCTCCCAGAAAAATGTTTAGGACTTTGTTTACTTATTCATCACTCGCTGTACTGTGATGTGGGTGCAAGCAGAGTTGCAGAGATACGAAAGGTAAGTCTTGCTGTGGGCTTCTCGTATTTGTTAAACTAAAACTGATTCACATGTGTGACAGAGAGTCCTTCATTGTGTTAGTAAAGAAGCCTCGTTATGTGCTTATCCTGCACCTCTCCCTAGACAGCCCTTCCGGTCACTGAAGGACAGAGGGCTAGATGAACACCTGGAATGACCCAGTGTGGCCACCCATCAGGCTTAAATCCTTGTGGGTGCACTCGGATTTCTATTCATAGACTCATAGAATCACAGAATGGTTTGGGTTGGAAGGGACCTTAAAGACCATCTAGTTCCAACCCCCCTGCCATGGGCAGGGACACCCTCCACTAGACCAGGTTGCTCAGAGCCTCATCCAGCCTGGCCTTGAACACTGCCAGGGATGGGGCATCCACAACTTCCCTTATACACATTAATTGAGTAGAGTAGCCAGGCTGAAACGCTAAAAAAAGTTTTAAACTTTCTGCTTTAATTCCTCTTCCTAGTGCTAGATACAGCTACATGCAAGCAAAAAGACTGCAAAAAATTAAAAAAAAAAAAAAAGAAGGGACAGAAAAGGACAGACCTTACACGATCCAATAACGTGAAGCTATTTCAGTCGCGTTAGGCTAGTGAAGTTTGTCGATCTATTGACGCAAAATAACGAACTGCGCGTATCTGCGTGTGTCTATCTGCTGGCCAGACCGTGAGCTCCAGAGGCAATCAGTTGCCAGCAGCCAGGGCCCCTCTGTTTCCATGCAGTCATGTGTCTTCCTTGGACCTCTGCCACCAGGTTGGCTAGGAAAGGCAGAAATCTGTGCCAGGGCACTGGTGTTCCCCGTCTCTCAGCCCTTTGGGCAGCTCTCTCCAGCATCCGGAGGCACTGATGAGAAGACCCAAGGAAGGAGAGCAGCTGCTTGCCTAGGCACCCCTTGGAGCTGGGCAGGAAGGAGGCCCTTCTGGGCAGTTCGATCCACGCTGCCACGGCCATCGGAACTAGCCAGATTTCCAGCCCAGAGGCCTTTTTCTCTCTGAGGGCTGTGAACGGGGCCCACGGTGACTGGCTCAGGTGTGGGGAGCCTGCAGAGCAGCCCTGAAGGTGGGGAAAGGGAGGCCCCACCTTCTGTAGCCACGTCTCTGCAGGTCCTGTGCCCCTTTCTTTGGTGTGCTTTTCCCTTCTCCTTCATTCCTGCTTTGGGACCTCACTTCGCTATACTGTGGCTTTGCCTGCCAAGGTGAAGGAGGGCAATCAGTAGGAGACTGCACCTTTTATTCTGGTTTTGCCAGCTTTTTTTCTCATGAAAAATGTTGGGTTTAAGAATTCTAAGCATTTTTTTCAAGTGCATTTGGGGTGGTTGTGGATAACAGTCTACATACAGAGAACAGCATACATACGAGGCTTTAGGCATTTGCCTACTCTAAGTTCCCAGGACAGCCGTCGTCCCTTCGGACTTACAGATGATGGCCAATCCCTAGGTCAGAATTCTCTGTGCTAGGGGCAATTAACTCTGATTTGTAAACTCGAGTGTCCACTGCAACTGCAGTGCTTTGGCTTAGCATGCTGCTGGGAATGGTTTGCTGGTCAGTACACGGCAGTTAATGGTTTTTGCAGGGGAGAAGACCCTACCCAGGTCCCTGCATGCCCAGGGCAGCAAGTGAGCAAGTTCAGCCCTTCATGTTTCATCCCTTTGGGGTTGGACTGCAGTCAGCATGGCATCCCCCCACCATCACTGCTGGTTTTCCCCACACCAACATGCAAACCGTCCCAAAGGGGCTCGAGCAGTTTCCAAGAGCTGCTGTGCATGACAGGTTGAGTTTCCCAATCAGGTTTTGCAGCAGAGGACCCTACAGTACCACACTCCCCACCAGGACATTTCTGTTCATGATTTTTCTTGCAAAGCCAAACACAGCCCCAGTACGCTGTGACGAGGGAAGGTCAGCAGGACTGTGGACCTGCGCCTGCTCTCCCTGACGGAGAGATCTGAGAGGGTGAGACAAGCAGTAAGCAGTTATCCATCTGAGCCTGTCCCTCTGAAATATCCACATGACCCCTTAGACCCCGTGTTGCGCACGTCGGCACGCGCCTCCGCTGAAGGAAAAGCCTTCTGGTGAGTGCGTGTGGCTTGGTGAGAGCTCTGCCCGAGCAGAACACTGACTCTGACAGTCTGATTTCAGTCCCTGAAGATGATTTCCCACAGAAATAATTAGGTTTACCTTTTTTCAGTGTGGCTACATTTTCATTCTGTCTCCCAACGAGGCTCCTCTGAAGGAGGAATGCACCGAGTTGCTGCCCCGGATGTTGCAGTGCAGTGTCACCACGATTACGCTGTGTGTAGGCCTTCCAAATTCATCTGGGCGACAGCGCCAAACTTCCTCAACAGACTTTCAAAGACCTTCAGTAGTGTATTGGGTTTGTGTGCCAAGGTTTTGGTGGCAGGGGCATGACCTGTTGCTGGCCAAGGCGCAGCCCATCAGCGACAGTGGTAGCACCTCTGGGATAATGTGTTTAAGAGCAGGGAACAAAAGGGAGAAGAGAAATTGCAGGGAAGAGAAGGGGTGAGATATGAGAGGAACAGTTCTGCAGACACCATGGTCAGTGGAGAAGGAGGGGGAGGAGGTGCTTCAGGAGCCGGAGCAGAGGTTGAGAGGCTCCTCAGAGAGTGGTGAGAGGGCAGGCTGTGCCCCTGCACCCATGGAGGGTCATGGCGAGGGGAGCAGAGACCCTCCTGCAGCCTGGGGAGGGCCCCACGCCAGAGCAGGGGCAGAGTGTGAGGATCCCTGCCCCTGCAGAGGAAGGAGCAGTCGAGACTAAGTGTGATGGACTGACCACAACCCCCATTCCCTGTCCTACTGCACTGCTGATGGGGAGGAGGTAGAGAAATTGGGAGCAAAGCTGAGCCTGGGAAGAAGGAAGGGGTGGGGGGAAGGCATTTTAAGATTCAGTTTTATTTGTCTTCTATTCTGATTTGATTGGTGTTAAATTATTTTTCCCCAATTCGAGTCCCTTTTGCCCTTATCTCGACTCAGGAGCCTTTCGTTACATTCTCTCTGCCCTGCCCAGCTGAGGAGCGGAGGGACGGAGCGGCTTTGGTGGGCACCTGCCCCCAGCCAGGGCCAGCACACCACAGGTAGACCTGTCAGTTTACTGCTCAGATTACAACCAATATCCCACCATATTTAAATCCCATTTTCGAGCTTACTGTAAGTGCAAGATAATGAAGTTTCATGAATGACTAATTTTTCACCTGCTTGGATAAACACTCATCACAAAAGTGCACTTGGAGAAATCTGTAAGGAGCCATGTGTCTCCACCATTTCCTCCTTGCAGCACAGCCCTGCACAGCTGTTCTCTCCTGCTCAGCCCTGAGCGTGGCTTGCTGCCGTGGCAGTCTCCCGTCACCTGTTTTGTTCCCAGCGGTGCTCTTAGAGGCTCTTTACCGTACTCTCACAGGGAGGCGTTACAGCTGCGGTGCTGAGCATGAGAGATGCAGGAGAGAGCAGTCACACTCGCCTGGGGACCAGGAGCATCTCCCGTGTCTGGTGAGACACAGCAGGATCTATTTCAGGTACAGGTCAGGGCCAGGGGGACCCGTTTCTTGCATTTAGCCTTGCGGAGACTTGCCCTGAGCGTGACCCACAGGACCTGCCTGTGGGGACACTGGTTGACAGTGGGAGTGCCTGGTCATTCTGCTGCGTGTTGCATCAGCAGCTGGGGCCAGTGTTGGGTTAGGTAGGGTAACCGGGTGGGCACCTGCCTTCCCGAGCTACTCCATGCCCCGCTGGTAGCAGCGCCGAGGGATTGGCAGCGCCAGGATGCAGAGAGCAGGACGCGTGTGAGTCAGACCAGCGTGGTGGTCAGCTAACGGACGTACCCTTTCCTATGTCTCGAGGGGAAAAAAAAAGCCCAAACCCACAGCTGTAGCTCTATAAAGGGAAACAGCGAATATTGTCAGTGTTCAGAAGGGCACGTGGCCCGTGTGAAGCCGCATTTCAGCTAACGAATGCAAGCAGTCGCAAGTGTGAAGTGTAACTAACACGAATAGCTGAGTGCCATGTTCCTTTGGAAGTGTTAGTGACTACTCTCTCGTCGGCGGGTTGCTAAGGTGCCAAATTTCCTAGGAAACAGAGAAATACACAGCTTTAAAATAAAGATAGCAGAGAAGTCATGAATTGTGTCTTAGTTCTTTTATTGCAGTGAAAACCTGCATGGTACTAGCCTACTGAGAGAGTAAAAGCTGCGTTAACTTTTCATCAGGAAGGAGTCAATCCAAGGTGAGGGTGATGTAGAGAACATAGCTGATGCAAACTCTAACATCTGAGCTGGGGCCTCCAGCTGTTGTTTCCCGTTGGATTAGGCCCAAAGATCACAAGGTTCTTGATGGAAGTTTCTCCTTTAACAAGCTAGGGAGGGAAAGATGAGAAGCAGGTTAAGGGATATGTTTTTTCCACAAATCTTTTTACACAAGAGGCTAGGAAGCGTTTGCCTAGGTGCAGGACGTCAAAAAGGCAATTTTTTAGCAGTTGCTTCCCCCAGCCCCATCCGTACATGTGTTTCCTAACTATGATTCACATCAGTAAGACTGGATTGCAGTGAATTGTTTCTGGTACAAAATACACGGTGGGATGTGTTGGAATCCACCCGGTCGGCAACCAGGTTAGCGACCCATTCCCTGCTCGCGCTCTGGGTGAGGACGCTATGCCCCCCGCACTGGGAAGGCGAGGAGACCCCGTCCTGCTCACTCCCAGGCTGGTAGAGCACGCCAAGCCCAGGCACAGCTCGGACCCTGCCAGGAGCTGCGGGGCGTCCGTGGAGGTGCGGGGACGGTATCTCGTGTGGGCCGTTACCTTCCTCAATCACGCGGTGGTAGAAGCACCAGGGGACACCAGCGGGGTGTGCCCGGAAGCAGCACCCTTTCCTTTCACACTCCTTAGCCGTGATGCCGGGGAAGCCGCAGTTTATCCTGGCTTGAGGCTCGTTGGGACATACTTTCCTAACTGCGTAAAGCGAAAAGGAAGGAAGGAGAGAGTGATACTTCATGGTACATTTACCTGGGGGCATAATTCACAACCGAAAGGCCGACCGTGACCACGACCCAGGTGCGGTCAGTGAGCAGGCATGACAGCGGTGGTGACCATTTCCACAACAATTTCAGGCAGCGGGTTCACCCAAATCCTTACCATGCCTGTCAGGCAAAGCTAAATACCAAGAGGTGAGGAATTGCTCCTGTGCCCCAGGGGCCAGCAGGGGCAAAACTTGCCCCTAAGAAGCACCTGACAGGCAGCTACCTAGCTTTACCTTTCCTAGATCCAGCAATGGGGTGCAAAGCCATATATCTTCTTGAACGGTACCAGAAACACTAGGCTGGGACCAGGGTATATTCACTGACCCAATGCTAACCCCAGAGCAGCCTGGCTAGAGCAGGGGGAGGAAGACCCAGCCTCCCCCGCATGCCCACTTGAGTTCTGGAAAGGAGGTAGGTCATTCAGAAGAAAATCACAGCTCATCCAGGAAATAAATTGACAGTAACATCACAGGTAAAGAGGTTATACCACCCAGATTGAAAAATTCAGTTTTCCTCTCCTGAAACAGT
Source organism: Rhynochetos jubatus (assembly GCA_027574665.1). Lineage (NCBI taxonomy): Eukaryota > Metazoa > Chordata > Aves > Eurypygiformes > Rhynochetidae > Rhynochetos > Rhynochetos jubatus. Next base: position 41,563,420 of record CM050649.1, read on the forward strand.
TCTGCTCAGAAAAACAAGTGTGAAATGCTGCCATTTGTTTTCAAGATTTTCGTGAAACGCAAACAATGTTCAAAACCAAAATGAAGATGGGCTCCAACAATTCTGAGCACCGTTGGCCAGTCTGGACTCATACCATGTTCATGTATCGGGTAACGTTGCTGTTGCACCCTCAGTTCCTTTCGTTTCACCTCTGCAACAGCTGAGACTGCCCTGAAGGTCTCCTAAGAAGGAGTCGTGCAGCCAGCCCAGCACGAGGCTGCCATCCGGCAGGTACGTAAAATATACACCCAGTCCTATAAGGACTCTCCTATAAGGAGAGTAGCTCTTACCCTCTCTGAGAAAACAAAGGCAAAGTGTGGAAGCAAGAGTTTAGAAGGAAGACTCTAATGGAGAAAAGGCTTTCCCCTGGGATATTTTGAAAATTTCATTGAATGAAGCTGAGAATAAAAATGGGAGAGAAAAAAAGAACCACCAAGCAGGATTATGCTGGGAAACAGGCGTGAGAGGAAGGTAGCAGGAATTATCAGAACAGGCTGGAGATAAGAGCAAAAAACCTACAAGTTAGAGGATGCCCTGGTCTTCTGTACAGGTGTCAAACAATTACGGAGGGACTCGTCTACTCAGAGCTTTGACATGCAGTGCTAAAGGCCTCCTCAGCCCCACAGAGAACCCATTTAAGTAAGTGCTGAGGATCCCTTGCTCCACTGATGAACAAGACCACAAATGACGGTTCTTAAATAACTATCACAGGTTATTTGATAACTAGAAGCCTGAAGGGAGAGGAAATATGTTTTGTGAAGAGGATGAGACAAAAGACTGATGGGTATGCAAGGTTTGACTTTGCATTTTACTACCAGCGATCTTCTAATAGAGGTTTGTGCCCACCTCCTGGGCCTCAGAAGAAAAGCAGAGCTGCTCCCAGGCTGTGCACCTTTCTGCACATCAAGCACTAGGTAAATCAGTGTTTCTGGCAGAGACAATACCTTTCTTGGCTTTAGGACTAAAGCACCAGGGAACGCCGGGGACTGAAGCGTTGAAGCAGCACCCAGCTTTCTTGCAGTCCGCTGCTGAGATTCCCGGGTAGCCGCAGTTCCTCCGCTCCTTGGGGGTCAGTTTACACTGGCATCTTGCTGTGACAGAGAGAAGCAGCAAGTCAGCAGAGCTGCGTTTGTCGGGTGTCCGCCGGGAACAACGATCTTCCCCTAGACCCTGTCCCTGCATGTGTACCTTGTCTGCCGCTTGCTAGGAGCGCAACTGGTGTGGCTTAAAAGGTGCTTTGAAGCTCCCACTGATGTCAGTGAGGGCTGTGCTCCACCCTTTGAGAATCTCATTTGCAGCCAACCCAGCCCGCCACGGTGGGGTGCCTGGACTTCAGATAGATCACGTCAAATGGTCAAAACCCATAACTTCAAATGTCATGAGAGGAAACGTTTGTTGCTTTGCCCGTTTCATGTGAAGAAAGAGTTAAGGGTGGATATTCAAACAGGTGTAAAGACACAGAATTTCTGCATTATTGTCAGGTGACTATAAAAACACAGGATTACGTGCAAATTGTTGCAGCTATACTTGTAACATTTTAATTCTACTGCACGGTGGGCCGCAAACAAGAAATCCTGGAGATGTCCCTAGTTGTCTGTCATTGAATAACTTGCTTTCCAGTTCTTAAGTCATCTAAATGACTTGTCTTTTGTTGAGGAGGAAGATAGACTTCTTTGAAATTGTATTCAAATAGCAAAGTAGCATAAATTAAATGTCAGAAGGCTCTTTAAACAAAGCTAGCTCCTGTTCCTGTCCTGGCTCTGTTCTAGCAAGCTCCTGGGCATGTCTGTCCCTCTGCCTTTGCAGCAAGTACCTGGTTATTCCACCAGCACGAGAGTTCATCTGCAGGCTTTTTCATTTTGCCATAGACTTTTCTGAAAAGGATTAGACTCCAACTTTGGCAATAGTACCAGAGCGAGACATTCACCGTCCGATACGTAAACCATGAGACGTGCTCTTGCTGGAGTTACCGGCGGCAGCATCAGGCCCACATACATACCTGTGAAGGCAACAGCAGGTGAATGTACTTACTCGGTAACGTCTTCCCCTCTGCCAGGGTGCTGAGGGCTACGAGGAGGGTGACAGAGAGCACACAGATCACTTTGAGATCCATTGCTCTTGGAAGGCGGGTGGAGGAGAGGTACCGCGCTCCCTTGAAGCAGCTCGTTTTATACACCCCTGATGTTTGCCCAGTGAGGTCTGATAACATTGTTCCATCCAATGCTTCACCCAGAGGTTGGGTTTTCTTTTGTTTATTTAGGAAATGTTGCCATGCATATTTCTGTATCCCTGAGATAAATTCCTAGGCTCCCATGATGTCTTGATCACATATCTATTATGTACCTATAGATACATATCTATTACGTGATCCCACAATCTATGAATTGGACACCTCTGGCAGCCCCAGCTGATTTCATTGCCCTTAGAGTATTTCAGACCTCTGGGCAGCTTTAAACGAAAGCCCAGTCAGGCTTTCATCTCCATTTAAAATATTTTTCTACAATTTACTGTAACTTTTCTTAACTTCTAGCTACTCCCCAATGCTCGAACACAAGCAGAGTGCCAGGAGGAGGGAGACAAGTAGCAGGATAGTGGGACCAGCTCTGCACCCTCCCCAAAGAAGGCATATGCAGACCAGGCAGGGCTGGTGGCAGCCTCCCGTGGTGTCCCTTTTCCCATGGGAAAAACACCATGGAATTCTTCCTGTTCCTCATCAGAAAAGGGATTCCAGGCATTTTTTTTAATCTTTGGCAGAATTGTGTCTTCATGACTTTGATTATTATATATGAACTTGTTTTGTGGCTTGGCAAAATCCAAAGCAAGGACTTTTAACTTCTACAGTTGTGTTTTGAAGGTAGTTTATTTGTTGAAAAGTGTTTTGAACCTTGTGGGAGCGATTTTGGTCTACAAGGGAAAAAAGGATGGAGCTCCTGTTCCTGCTGTTTAACTTACTTAATACTTTATGGATTTTATGTCTGTCCATATTTAATATACTGATGGCACTTCCCACTGAAAGCCATGATTTATAAACCAGACATTTTGCATATCCTTCATTTCACAGGGTACCAAGCTGCAGGCGGAAGAGGACTGTGTTCCAGCACTCAGCAGTCCATATCACGCCTTCTACCTCCATCACTGGGAGAAAACGTCAGACTTGTAACTTAAAAATCCAGTTTTCTCCTCACGTGTGACATCGCCACTGCTCCCAAAGGCCCATCGTGATGCCTGATCGAGGGAAGTCACCAGTAATTTTTCCATCCGCTTTCTTCTCGTGGTGCAGGGGGTGAGATTGGCTGACACGTTGCCTGTGCAGGAGAGGGAAGCAATCATCCCGACTGGGAGACCCACGGGGCTTTCAGACTTCCATGGAGTTCACAGTAGATTATCGGCCCATCGCGTGAGTCAGGTGAAACTGCCGATAGCGTTTATCCCTCCTGCTTCTCACAGGACATTAATTAAGTCCTTATCTGTGGGCTGCCACCTCTTGGGCCCAATCCCAACTGCACGCACAAAGGCAAATCTGCTACTGAGTTTTTCTGCGGAAAGACCGTTTGATTGGCATCTTAAAACAAACACACCGAAAGAAACAAGCTTCTTGCTTTCTGCCAGAGGATTACTTTAAGGTCTTTAATATGTTTATATAGCAAAGCCTTGAAAATTATCTGGGGTTTCCCTGTAAATGTGTTTCCTTCCCTGACGCCAGCACCTACCTCAGCTTTTTGGTAGCTCGATGTAGGGTGCCCAGGCTCTGCGAATGCCCGTGGCTGGAAGGGACCTGGAGGGATCCTTCCTCCTTTCCAGCCTCCATGTCCTCCCTCACCACCCTCCTCTGGTCTCACAGGGCTTTTAGCTGAACAGTGGTGCGCTCGCTTTCTTCACAGCAAGGAAATGAGAAATCACGGTGGCTGGTACAGACCTTCTTGCTGCAGGAACAGGCTGCAATTTTTTATTCTGATACCGCAGAACTTTTAAAGGTTGTCAGCATTTTTTTTTTCCATGTCTTTTCACTTAAAGAACAAGCAACTAACAGTACAACTTAAGTTCTTCATCTTAAAGGGAGCTTTTTGACCTAAAGGGAATTTTCTTTTGTGGTGACTGTTAGTATGAGCACTGACCTGAGAAATCTGTCACTGGGCCAACACCACTGCTTGTGAGCCCACAAAATAAACCCCAAGTTTTGAGTGGTCCCTAAAATAAATCATCATAAAAGAGAAAAAATCGGAGACAGAAGAGTCTCTGTAGACCCTTGTGTTTTCAATAGGCACATTCCCACGCGCTGCTTGTCCTTGCAAAGCACAGTGCAGTGATGAGCTTCCTTGCTGCTCCTGTTAAAACCTAGAGAAAATTAAATAAAGATAAATAAAGTAGGGGGCTGGATCTGAAGCTGCAGGCTTCTGCCTGCAGCAGGGACCCTGGGCTAAAGGCAGAAACCATTCCAGTCCCTCCCCAGTCCCTAGTGTAAATGAGTTACCCAGACACTGTAAAACTTGTAATAGAATCTTAAAGCAAAATTTCAGTCAATTCCTAATGTTCCTTCCTGCTCGGAGCCTGTACTCGTTTATTTCAGTGCCAAGCACAATCTGGGAATTTCAAGAGGCCAGCAAGGGTGTTGGGATTATGCAGGAGCATGTGTTTGAACAGAAGCAAAAATCCCAACAGGAGGTTCCCATTAAGATTCACAGCTCAGTGCCTGAGCATCGTGGTCTCAGATTTTACTGGGCTTCCCTAGCAGAGGTTATTCTCTAGCCCACGTAGGAAATCCCCGTGGTTTTGAAGCTTAAAGGTCAGTATTTTGAGTGTGTGGGAGGTGTCTAATCACGTTAGTTTTAGATATAGGTGCGTTGTAAAACACCCTAAAAATGTTGTTTCCCACAAAGCAGGCAGGAGCTGTGCAGCAGCTTGGGGGTGCCCCTGCAGAGCGGGACTGTCCGTGCCACTTGCTTGGCTCACCCTTATTGGGCAAGGAACGGCGCTGGCTTTCCTTTTTTCTTTCAAGGTGGCCCCCGTTTCTTCAGCAATCAGCCAAGTAATGCCTGACAGGGAAGATTAAAAATACCACATCTGGGAAAACACAGCCAGACCTAACCGTAGCGTGTGAGACTTTAAAGCTTGAAACCGTGCGTGTTGTTAAACACAGGCTGAAATATGGGACGGGTGATATGTTTGGCAAACTTAAAACCCTCCTTTATATACGTAAGCCCCTGGAGTCCAGGCAAAGGTTTTGCGAAGCGCCACTTGCATGGTTACTCCCTGGCTTACTTTTGCAAGCCACGCTACGGAGAAAGCTGTTGCATAAAAACATCAGCCATCCAAGCAGGGGCAGATACGTGTCGCTAGGGAAAACAGGGGAGGCACAGAGTCAGGAGGAATGGGATATAGAGAGGAACCTTCTGTAGCCCTCACGTACACCTAAGTTTGGATGTAGGTTACTGCAGCAGGCAGCGTCCCACCACGCTTCTTGTCTCCCCAAGCTGCTAAACTCACCCTCGGTGGGGCCAAAATCTGAACAGGTCTGCAGGAGGAACTACAGAGAGAAGTATTGAGCTGTAGATGAAAAAGAAGGGAAAAAAGAAGGGGTAAAAGGTACTACACAGTCTCTGATGACCTGTTGTGTAAGATGTGTTGATCCATGCTTGGGAACCGTAAGCCAACCCTAGCATTTCCGGTGTAAATAAGGCAGAGGGCCGTTAGGCCCCCCCCTAATTTAACGAGATGAGTTAGCACACAAAAGCCCTCAGATCAGAGTGTTATCTGCCTGTCTACCACTGTGAGTCCAAAAAACAGACAAAGAAAACCCTACATCTTAGTTCTGGGGATGGACAGTTCAAAGTGACCATTGAGATCCATCGCTTTGATAAACACACCTACCTGCGACACGCTTAACACAGGGGTCAAAAGCGACTTTAACCTGGCATGTAGAGAGTCCTTCAGGGGAATTCTGTATAAGAATGTCATTTCTACAAACCACAGACAGTGCTGGAGGAGGGCTTTTGTCACATTTCTGTAACCAACATCCTTGCACAAGGTAAAATGTACAAGGCAATGCCTGAAGTTAATCAAATGTATAACTCAGAGCTGAGTCAGATCTAAAAGTCTGAATTTCAATATCCAACACATTTCAGAAAGTTTTGGTTGCAATTGCAAAGCTCAGTGCCAATTTAGAAATACAGATCCAAGCCTATTATTTTTCCTTCTTTCTGTGTTCTCCAAGCAGCCTGTGGCATCCTTACTGTTAGCACTCGCCTTTTTTTGTCCGAGCATGAAAGCAACACCAGAAAACGCTCATTGTGCCTGCGATGTAGTGGAGACCAGCCTGTGGAGAAAAGGGCACACTGGCTGTAGCCAGCAAGGCAGGGAAAGATGCATTTCATTTATTTTGTAGACCCCATCGGTTTAGCAGGGGAAGTAACTCCTGAATTGAGCCTGAGAAATGTGTACGATCTGGCTCAAGATGTAGCCATTGAAAGGTCTCTTTTTGATAGTGGTTTTGATGCATTCCAGTCTATGATGCCCCAAGCAATAAAAAAGACCAATCCTGATCTATTACCTTCTAAAAAGCGAAACATATGAACCAAGGAGGCTTATTAAATGGGACTTAGAGGAAGAGTAAATTGGGTGAAAGGTTTGCAAACAGCAGGGTACTATTTAAAGACACAATGTGAAAGACTCAGAGTAAATATTTGCTGTCAAACAAAAAGTATGAAAAGGATGTCCTCAGGCACACATAGACCCAGAATAATTAAATGACAAAGGAAGCTACTAGAAGGGGGAAAAAAAAGACTTTTTTTAAAAGCCCAATAAAGAAAACAGAAAACAAACCCAAAAACCTGTCCGCAGGGAAGTAAAATCATAAAGAGGTAAACAAATAACTTCTTATAAGATAGGAGAGAAAGGTCAGCAATCACAAGGGAGAGGAGAGGATTTTTGTTGTTTAACATATTCATAAATGATCAGGAAAGCTTAGTGAATAACGAGGCGATTAATATGCTGATGATTCAGAATTATTTTTCATATTTTTCAAAAGTGCAGGTAACTGAACAGCTGCAGAAATGTCTTACAAGACTGACTGGGTGATTAATGGCAAATGAAAGGCAGAGTGGGTAAGTGCAAAGTGAAGTGGATGGAGGAAGAGTGACTTAATCATATAAACACAAAGATGGGCTGCAAATTAGCTATTGTCACTCAGAGATCTCTGCATCACTGTGGATATGCCAATTGCATATTCAAAGTGTCAAAAAGGCAAATGGAGTTACAGTAGTTATTGGAAGAGGGTCTGAGTACAAAGCAGCAAACATTTTGATAGCGCTGCGATCCCGGCTGCTCCCATGCCTGCATCACTTTGTGACGTTCTGGTTGCCCCGAGTTAAGAAGGAGAAAGCGTAATTAGAAAAGATGCTGAGAAAATCCCTCTGGGCCATGGGAGCAATGAGCTTTGAAAAAAAGATTTTCAAGAGTGTAAGGATCTCAGAAGCTAAGGTGTCATAGGACAGACAGGGAAGTTTTCTCCTGGAAAAATAACAGGGTAGCGAGAAGAGGGTGGGAGCCAGTGGATGGTTTTCACTGCCCAGAGAGGTCAGGAGGAGGCTCCTGCAGAAAGCTGGGACCTTTGCATCTTAACACACTCATAAACCATCTGGAAAAGGAGGTGAGAGGGTAACATCTGTTGACAGCACAATGTTTCTGTAAAAGGTATGAGCCAGATGGATTGTGCAAAACTGAATGACTGCAGAATAAGGTGGCTGGTGATGCTTGATGTGAAGAGATGCACGCCTGGGAAAGGGGCAATCCTACCTTTTCAGATAAAATGATGGGCCTTGAGCTGGTTATGATCACTCAGGTACTTGTGAGTGCAATGCAAGTGTGACATCAGCGTATGGAGGATAACAGACAGTTTTATGCAAACACCAGCTCAGTGCTTAGCAACCGTGAGAAAAGCAAAAGGCAGGTTAAGAGTTATTAGGGAAGGGATGGAGAGTCACACACAGTCACACAGTTATACCATCTTATAAACCCACAGTATATCCACATTTTTCATGCCACGTTCTCAATCTCCTGCCTGTGGATGTCCCGTGATGGGAACAGCGATGTGGGACACATCCACAGCAGGAATGACCACATACGCGAGGTCTCTCCAGGCTGCGAGGTACAGAGGTCACAGGAGGCAGAGCTCATTGTCTCGTCTAGTACAAAGGTCTGACCGCCTGAATGGCAGGTTTGAAGCACGTGAAGGAAGACGATTCTTCACCAAGCATGTGGGTGCAATGCAGTCCAGCTGTGGAGCTCCCTTCTGTAGGACACTGTGGATAATGGAACTTCACATGGGTCTGAAAAGTGATTGGATGAACTCGGAAGAAAACTGTTGGGGTTATTAAATCCCCAAACTGTATGTCTGTCTCAGGAAATGTCTAAGCTGTGAATCTCTGGAGGTTGGAAGAGTATTCTGGGAAAGCATCACTGCCCATGTGACTGCTCTTGAGGACAAGACACTGGCTGGCTGGACTTTAGCTAATGTTGCTCATCATTTCTCAGACTACAACAACCAGAAGACATTCAGTGAAATGATGAGGCAGGAGTGGCAAACGAGAAGTGTTGGTGTATGACTGTATTCTCTGTACTCCTTGAAGTTTCACTGTAAACACCTGTAACTGGCCTTGCATGGCATGGGGAACTGGGCTGGGAATGGATTTTGCTTAGTCTGGCTGATCCTGTGATTTTATCATTGCATCTTTTAATTTCAATCTCACCAGCTCCGAACAACGATGTGCTGAGGGAAACCACACAAAGCAGCTGATAAATGTTGCCTGTATTGTATCACTTTAGCATAATTGACTCATTAATGTGAGAGCACTTGGTAACATAAATAGGAGCACGCAGGGGTTAGCAGCCATTAATCCTGCAAGCTAACAGTAAATGTCCCCCTTTTGGTTTTCTTGCATCTTTGTAGAGCAGATTGTGAGCTCTGGTTTTCACCTTACATGTCAAGGACTGAATATTTTCAGGACAGATGAGAAAAAAAAAAATAAATCTGTAGTTCTCATTTGCTACTATGGGAACAGTGGATGATCAAAACTTCGAAAACCAAGCAATGTGGGCACAGGGCTGTAAGGTTATTTCTGCCACAAATAGCTAAAGAGATAAATACAAATGAGAAATTCCTGCATTAGGAGAAGCAGGAAACCTAGGAAATAATAAGTAAGCTTAAGACCTCATGTGGGAGGAAAAGGTCGTTTCAGAGAAGTTTTTCCCTAGCCGTTTCGAAAGCGGGTAGCAAAAAGATACTGCCTACACTGCTGTCTCCTCTAACAATGGCGAAGACTGGCGAAGGCTCCAAGGGAGGCACAGTATGGCAGGGTCTGTAAAATATTAGGGGGCAGAAAGTGACCTGGACTGGCTCAGCTGAGCTGCTGGCAAAAATTACCTACAGTGGTGGCAGAGCGGAGTCAAGACAATGGCTGCTTTTAGCAAGTTTCAGTTACTGCTCTGTTCATTGATGACAGTGAGTGGAGGAAATACTGGCCAGGAAGTCTTTCTTCTGTACCAATTAAATGTGGTTAAAAATAGAGGGAGAAATAGTAAGCTCCAATGTTAGCAAGAGTATATGAGGATTAATGGGAGAACTACTCCAGGGGAAAACCATCTCTCTATAAGGTTAAATTCTTCAAAGGAGTTAACAAAATAGTGAAAGGAAAAAAGTAAGCAGTAGAAAGAAAAGAAGTGGAAATTTCAAAAGAAAAAAGAGGGCTAGCTATGAAAGTCCTTCAAAACATTCCTTTTAAGGATTTTAAAGAGCGTGAGCATATGAAGTGAACTGTAAAGTTTCATCAAGAATCAGAAAAGAAAAAAAAAATATATTTTCCTCCTCTTGAAACTATAAAATCTTAATAAGAACATTTTTCTTTACTGTGTTTTTTTACAATACGTGACTGCAGGTGAGAGCATCGCAGAAGCCGCAAAGGTCTTTAGCTCAGGCCTAAATGACACGTTGGCGGTCTCCAGCTGGGATGAATGATGCCACAGCAGATGAAGTGGCACCCGAGGCTGCCCTTGCTGTGTCCTGTTCAGCCGGTGTAACCCGGCAAAAGATGATGCAACACACTGGACTATAGCTGAGGTGCAAGACCTAGGTCAGATGTACCTAGCAGGATTGAAACATTGCTGCTTAGTTGGCTGGGGATTTTTCAACATAAAGTTTTGTCAGGATGAGTAGATTGAAATAGAAACTTGATGCCTGCAAGGTTTGCATTGGGAAAACACCACCGTGACTGTTCTTCCCATTCTGAAGGTGTTTTGGGATGGGACAGACAGGAAGCAGGCGAGCTCTCTGTCAGCTCAACACAAAGCCATTCGCAACAGTTCTTGGAAGGGAAAATCCTCCCAGCCTTTTGAGAACACTATGATATCACAGTTGTTTCATGAATTCCCTGAGTCTGGAATGCCCAGCAGCTGGGAGTATAGTAGAAGTGAATCCTTGCCGCCTTGGTGTGACCATGGAGACTGGTGTCTAGGGCCAAAGGTAGCACAGCTTTGCTCTTTCACACTTGTCGAGGAGGTGGCACCAGCTCAATCTTTCCCCCTTTCATTTAAGGCCCTATCTCAGATCTGCGGGGCAAAGTGAGACCTAAAGCCAGGAAAACCCTTTCACAGAGAGAACATACAGCCGTTTTGGTGTCAACGGGAATGCAGTCGAATTTTGATGTTAAAAGATATTGTTCGTATTTTCTGTATGTGTCACACAGACACAAGCCCAAGAGGGCTCTCCTGTTGGAGCACTGGATTAAGTCTCTCATTTGTTGCACAATAAAGTAAATTGTTGAACACACTTCTGTCCACAGTGGCAAAACAGCTATTGATTCATGCCCATAAATACAGGGAGGAAAACGTTAATATTGCAGTAAATCAGACAGCTTCCTTCTCTATCATATTTTGCTTTTCAGAAGTGAGACCTGAATTCTCAATGTCTCCCTGCTAATGGAAAAATTCTGAAGCCTAATTAAAAAGTCTCTATTCAATGGGCTGTGGAGAATTTATAGCTGTGAAACTGTCTGTGTCAGACAAATATGCTATTGATAGTCCTGTGGGAACTAATGATGAAGGGACTACAAATAAGAATAGAGACAGAAAAAGGGAATAGGCAGTACGCTGGGCGCCGTTTCAGACAGCTGGATGCTGGTGTGCGGGGAGGCCAAGGGAGGGAGAGGGCTGGGGCTATGCTGGTGCCAGCGCTGACAAATGCTGCTCCGAGACAGGGAGACGTTTCAGTGGGAGAATCGGAGCTGTCCTGTGGGATTTTATCTTTTTCAAAAGGAAGGGGCTGCATCTGTGGTTTTGGTTATCCAAAAGGGCAGTAAACCATCCCACCAGGCATCACTGTTGGTAACATCACAGATCCCTCTGTAAGGGTGATGATGAATACTGACACAGCACCAGAACATCCTGTTACCTGGTGCCATTTGGCAGCCCAGACATTCACCCAACAGGTAGCCTTTTCCTGGCAGCCCAGGCTGCAGCCTGACTACGCTCTAGCTCTGTAGAAGCCTTTTGGGGAGTTCAGGGGCTGCTGCTTCCCTGGGGCTACGCCATGAGATATGGATTCTGGGGGTGACCTGCACCCTGGGCTGAAGGACAGCGTCATTGTAGGTGGTGCGGGCAATGCTGCTGACATCAGCTATGCGCAGAGCCCCATCCATCCCTGACTTTGTCCTGTTGGTCCCCAGGACCTGTGGTACCTGCGTTACAGCTCTCCACTGCGGCTTGCTCATGGGTGAGGGCACATTAAACACGTCCAGGCCAGACAAGAAGTGCTGGTGAGATTCACTGACTGTTGTAGCAGCCATCGAGTCTTCCCGATGGCCTTTTTCAGCAACATCATCTGTGAAGCAACACGTGCACCGAAGGCAGGCTTTGCCATTGAACTTGATGCAAACCCAATGGACTTGATGGATTCCATGGTATTTCTCATCTCACCAGCCAGAGAACAAAGACTGCTTTTCTCCCAAAGTGAAACCAGTTTTCCCAAATCAGGAACAGGCTCTTGCCCAGCCCTTACAGGCATGTTCGTGCCAGGCAGGTAATGGAGAGCAGCCCAGCCGTCTCACCAGTCCTGCCCCACTAAAAACATTCTCTTGGTGGCAAATGTCTCCCTCCCACACCCTTAGAGACCCACTGTGTCACATCTTGAGCTGGTTACTGGCGCAGGGCACAGGCACACAGCACTTTGCAGCCCAGGGCTTTGCAATGGCAACACCCATTGCTGACAGGAGGGCCAGCAAGGTTTAATTACATATAAACTGGACAATGGGTTTCTGGTTGCTGGAACCTACAGCTACTCTGTTCTACAAATGCTGTTTCTGTGTTTTAGTCTCAGGCTGGCTGGACTTTGTTTGGAGAAGTTCAAAACCTCTTTATTCATCTCCTTGATAACACAGGAGACCTTTAGAAATGTGGAGAACATGAGGCCCCTATGAGAAAGGGCCCGGTTTCTGAACAACAAGCCAGGTGCTCTAACCTTCCTGCCAAATGTCCTTCTCATTAGGCAGTAGGATCAGCCACTTTCGCCTAATGTGCATTTAATTATTTGCATTAAGGAGGGCCACCTGCAAGGGGAGAAACTGAGAGGGGAATGATGTGAGTCAGAATAAAGCCTCAGAAGTTGGGAGCCCCAGCCAGGTGACCTCCCCTGAAGGTTTTGGGGTTGTTTTTCCCCCCTCATTCTTTCCTCTAGCCTGGACTGGAGGTAAGCCCCTGGCTCTGTCCCTTTGCCCCTTTAAAATACTTCTACTTAATGAAATTAGATTAGTAGTAAGAAAAAGTTCTGTCAATAATTGAATTCAAATTATTTCTTGCTACCTATATGGCCCCTGATGTTTGTGTTGGGATCCATTCAGAATAACTATTATTTAGTAAATGCATTGTTTGCCATTTCTAAGTGTACCTTTATGCAAACTTTGATTAGATCGTTCCCTGCCCAGTTATGCGATCCAACGCGCTGGTCAGAAATTTTCAGTCAGAAGTTTCCTTCCCATGCTGTAACTAAACTTGACCATTGTAACTCTGTGTTGTAACACAATGATTTCTACTTTCAGGGCTAATTTAGTGATTTTTTTTTTTTGGTATTACATAGGTCTCAGGAATTTTCTATGTTCAGAACACACAATCCCTGTTGTTGGCCCTTGGGAAATGCAGACCTGAAGTTGGTGCATAGCAGTGGCCCTGCTGAGATACACTCAGCTAAAATGCTCCTGGAAAAAAATAGCTTCCAAACAGACTTTAAGTGGAAGACATCAGCTGTCCTGATGGCATCTTCCACTTAAAGTCTGTTTGGAAGCAAGTCCTGCAGAGGCTAACCTCGGCAATGAGGCTTGCTCCCTTCCTGAAAGAGCCTGTCTGGCCACGGAGGGATCTGGGAAGGTGAGCTTTGCTGGCTTCAGGTAGCCCCAGGGTCAGGGCTTCAGCTCGGCATGAACATGGGTTTCCATTCACATCATGTGGGCCATTCTAGTGCCAACAGGACTTTCAGCTACTGGCCTGACCCCGTTCACATCACCTTTTAACAGAAAGAAAGAAAACAAGTTTACCTGTGTTCTTCTCATGCTGAGGTCATAGCAAAATGGGTGGATGAGGACAAATGGCTTTATGTGCTGCATCTGTCACCTTTTTGTTCCTCTATGATACAGAAATGTGAGTCATCTATCTGTAGGGGGATGGGAATGGGGAGAAAAGAAACACTTAAAAGTTGTTTATTTCTCTTTCCTTTGTTTTTTCTCTTTCTCAGCTGGTTAAAGTATCTCTGGCCATATAGACCTCTATGAAGCAGATGTGCTTTAAATCCTGTGCTTTGTTACACTGATTCATGTTGTTCCTGTCTTGAACTAATTACTATCCTGTGAAAGAGCTGAAAGGATAAGGAGGTTTAGGAGAAGGAAATAATTTTCTCTTAGTATCCTTTTATCTTTCTAGACACTAAAAAAAAAGTACACATGCCATAGTGAATACTTGCTTTAACAGCTTCAGGTTCTTGGTTGCAGTGCAGGTTACCTACCCCTCTGACTACATGTCACCTGATGCTCAGTGTGGGCCAGAGATGGCTTCACAGGGCTTGATGTGACTGCACCTTGCCAACTGCACTTATGCCAACATTGCTGGCGTATTCCTGCTTGGGCTGGTGTCTCTTAACCCGATGCAACCTGAACTAGTGTACAGAGAAAGGCGACAGCAGCCCCAGACTTGGAGGGTCAGTCACCTTTTCACCTGCCTTCACAAACCAAGAGGCATCAGGGTTGTCTCGAGCCCCTTTGTTCACTCAGGGTCAGTGCTCATTCCTGAAGAGGCAAGGTTCCATGTGCTGGATCAGCCCTCTGCCCCGAGCTTCAGGTGCCAGCCTTTTCCCCGAGGTCTTGCCTAGCCCAGTTTGCTCAGAGCACATAGGCAGCAAGGCCCCTCTGCAAGGAAGAAGCAGGAGGAGAGCAGATTTCGACAGGTGCCTTGCCTCGCCCCCTTCCCCTTCAGTTAAATTTGGGAGATGTCTTTCCTCTCTGGTCCTCCATAACGACCCTCCTTAGCCTAACAGCAATACTATTTTTAAAACCTCTTCCACAGGCTGTAGGATAGGGTTTAATTAGTGAGAGTTGAAGTCACGGGAGCAAACCTCCTCTGAAATGCAAGATCCTTGCAGGAGATAGGGAGAGGTGGGGTCACGGTGTTTGCATTTGGCAGATTTAACCCCGTGCCCAGCACACGGCTCTGCTCCCCCTACCTTTGCCCACACCAACATCTTGCGGCCTGCCAGACAACACAGCCAGGACCACAGCCTCCTGACCTCTGGGGATGCCAGCAGGTCCGTTATGCCCTCTGAGCCTATTTTCCCCACTTCCCATGAAAACACAAGTGTAAAGTGGCAGAAGTTCAGCTTTAACTGAGCCACAGGGAGGGCAGCAGCTGCAGGAGCCATAGCTGGACACTGCCTGCCTGCAGCCGTGGGGCCAGCCCTGTCCCAGGAGAGTCACTCCTGCCCTGCCAGCCCTCAGTTGCCTGGGAAGGAAGGGGTGATAGTTCCAAACCTTGTATTTTCCTCCTGCTTTCTCTTCTTCAGCAACATTGGGACAGGAAATACAAAGGGACTAATTACCGGAGACAGAGGTCTTTACATTTTTCCTTATAAATTGAGCACATTTGAACGTAAGAAGCGCTGATGATCCAAAGCTCTGTGCCCTGCTTTGTGAGTGGGCTTTGCACTCCCTCTTCTGGCATAAGGATCAGGTGTGAAGGAGGGAGGGATGGTGATGGTGGTCCCCTGCAGAAGGGCTACTAGCTGCTTGCAGTTGCTGGCAACAGGGCCCCTGCCTGCCTTGAGCCCCTCTCGGCCCTCCCTGCCGCAGCCCAGCTCTCCTCGGCCATCCTCACCCACCCGGAGCGGCTTTGGCTCCTCTCTGCAAGGGAAACCACTGGCCCCTCTTTTGACAGGAACCTCCTGCCCCAACTGCCTAGGTTGCAGATCCCACCGGGAGGTTGTCCTTAAACAGACACCCCAGTCTGTGGGTTGTGCTGGGGCAATGACCCTGGTGGTGCTTGATTGTGGGTTTGGTCATACCAGAGTCCCTGCGAGCTTTGCACTGGGGCTCGATTTGGTTGTCTGCACCCCTAGGGCCAGCTGCACTACCCCACAGCATCTGCAATGCTCCTGGGTGCTGGTTGGTATTACACAGGACCTGGGGTCTTGAGTGACAGGACCTTATAGGGCACCCAACACTCAGGTGTGAGTGACCCACTTCAGCCCTCCGCCTCTCTTCCCTGTCATGGTTCCTGCTCACAGGCAACCCAATGCTGCTTGTTTGAATGGTTCCCATAACCTGGGCATCAGGGGCCCCAGAGGGTCACAGAACATCCTCCCCTTTCCCCCTTCCCCTCCCTCTACCACCATCCGAGCACACCCATGCTTGAGCTGCCCCACACCGCTCCAGCGTGCTGCAAGAGAAAGAAATGGATTGTTTCTGATAGTTTGTGTACTTAATGGCCTCAAGATATAATTGTTTCCCTTTGGCTTGGTCTGGCATGTGGATAACCCTGAATTCCTCCTAGCACTTGTTCTTGCTCCCCAGCTGTGCTCGCTTGGAGGAGGAGATCTCTGCTATCGGCACGCAGTGGCGTTTGCCTCCTCCGGTATTCCCAAGTGCCTCCTCCTGTGCTGCAGCCCTCGTAGAGTAGGCGCTGAAGTTGCACACCACAGGCAGGACCCGAAGGTTGCTTGTCATAGGGCCCCGGCTCTCCCTGACCCCTCTGTTCACATTAGGGCCATACCTGCCCTTGCTGCTGTGCATGTTGGCAGATAGCCAGCCATAGATCTATGTCATAGGGTCGTGGAGTCATTTGGGTTGGAAAAGACCCTTAACATGATAGAGTCCAACTGTAAACCTAACACTGCCAAGTCCAATAAACCGTGTCCCTCTACTGCAAACTGCTTTCCTTCAACCCATGGCATTGTTCTATCCACCAGAAAGCAGCAGACTGCAGGTGGTGTGATGCTTGGTTGACCCTGGGATCTATTCTGCAAGGTCCAGCATGGATCTTAAAGTGCAGATGCACCAGTGCTGAGCCTTCAGCATTAGCACAGGTCCCAAAGAAAGCCATGGACAGAAAGCCCTGTCATTAAAAACTGAGGAGAACCAACAGTGCTTCTGGTGGATTCAGACCTGGAGACAGGACTGAAGCACCAGTGCACATTTGGGGTGGTTGGGTCAAAGCCACACATCTGTTGTGAGCATTGTGATGACTCTGTGATGCCTAGAAACCCATGTTTTCCTTTTGCTCTTGGGTGCACATCATGTTAGTTACAGTCTGTCTAAAGCAAAGGATAAGGTAGACAGCATGCATATGTATCTACGTGCCACACAAATATAAGCATACGTATACCTATATTTATGTATCTCTATGCTTTTATACATACTTTAGATAAATATTTTTGCCTAACTAATTAATGCAGCCACTCCAGGGTTGTATTTGATATTTGATTTGCCCTGTCAAATACCAAAAATAGCTGTGAACTCCAGGGTGGGTGTATTGCCTTCCACTATAAATAGGCCCAGCACAGGTCAATCCTCTAAGTAAAGGGCTATTTAGTGAAGTAGGTTATGGTCTTGTCCAGCTGTCAGAAGCAGAATATGCTAATCTTCGCCGGTGAATTATATCTCTTTCTGCACATTAGTCCCTAGCACCCATCTCTGCATATGGCCATGACGTTTCTGTGCAGGCTGGTGTGCCTCTAGACATCGCCCTGAGGAGACCCTGAGGGGATGGCATTGCGCTGCTCTGCTTCCCTGTGGAAACAGACTGCGGACAGTGCAGCAAGTTGTTAACATCAGGTAATAAAAGTTGGTTTAGTGTAAACATGAAGCAGGATATGACCTAGCGGAGTATGAGCGCGATGCCACCGAACCTGCAGGCAATGTGTCACGGATGGTCTGTGTGAAAAGCAAAGGGGAAGCCATGCAAAAATTCTCAGCTCCAAGTGACAATGGGCTTGGTTGGTAAGGGGTGGCTGCCTTCAGCCCCCTCCCAGGCAAAGCCAGGCCTTTTCCCCACTGGAAATGCTCTGCTCTCATTGAGGATGCCCCAGGGACCAGAGGTCAAGCCAGAAGGTCTGAGTCGTGACGGCTTGTCGCACCCTTCCTGGGCACTAACATCCCCTGCAGGAATCCTTTTTTCATGTTTTGTAGAGTATTAGCCATACACGTCGTACTGCAAACACCTGAGAGGCTCTCTGACAGACCCTGTGGCTCTTATACTCCTCCTTTGCCAGGGGAGCTGAAGGCAACTGCATAAGGAACGTTTCTGAGCTTTGTATAGCAAGGATTATACAGAAGGATGCCATAGAAACTTATTTACATAGCTTCACACCCTGATTCTTTCCTAGTACAATGGGGCTGCTCCCTTTAAGATCCTGAATGCTTTAAATCCAAAATTAAATCTTCTTTTTGCCAACTCAAGAAATAAAAATTAAAAAAAAAAAAAAAACTGCAGTAATTCCTGATCAGATTTGGAAAAATGTTAGTTTTGAACTGCTCAAAAAGCAGCGCTGATGGGAAAGCAAATCTGTGTGACTGTGCTACCACAGCTGAGAGAAACACAAATCATTGGCACCCTGATCTCTCCCCTCCCTCCTTCTGACTGGAATGACACTGCAAGTGTCTTAATTTGCTGTATCCATCATATCTTTCATGATCCTGTGCTGAATTATGTTTACGTCTTCCACATAGCTTTATACCTATGAGCATAATATTCACTTAATATTCAGTATTTCTTGATAATGAAGCAAGCTCCCCGTGAACAGTGTTATTTAGCAGCACAAGCTAATTTCAGATGACTTGGTTTTATAGCCGGTACAACTGCCGGATGCTGATACATAAACTCCTGCACTTATTCTGTGGGGTGGTGCTGAGCCCCACAGCCAGTGAGGTGGTGAGAGCCAGAACAATGTCTTCTACGTGGCCGTGCTCTGAGTGCAGACTTTAGGCAGAATGTGCATCCACAAAAAGTGTCACTTTTGAGGCTTTTGTTTTATATCGGTTGTGTTTGTCCAAATACCCTGATTTACATTTGCCTGAGAAGGTGCTTTTTTTGCTGCTTTATGTTTTTTAGTCACTCTTGATTAACATGTTGTCAGCACATTTGTGTTCCCATGAACAGGCAGGTGGCTGACCCTTGGCAGGGGCCAGTAAAGACACCTGGTTTAGCGTCAGGTCTGCATGGCAGGGAGATTCCGCCATCAAATTGGTCATTTTCACCAGTGCCAGCCAGTCACTGGGCGTGTGTTCTGCCAGTTGATAAATGCGTTATCTTCAACGCAGTGAATCACCAAGTCAATGCGTGTGCGCAGCAATATTTTTTATTTACTTCTTAAATTATGCAGGTGATGGGGAGCCTTCAAATAATGCTCAGTAGAAGGACAAAACAAACAGGGGCTGCAAGTGCTAGGGAAAAAAGCAAGAAATGGGGCTGCTTCTTTAGTTGTTCACATAAGCAGAGAGCCAAATGCAGAAGGGCTTGTTATTACCCCTCCTTTCTTTAACAGTGTCTGGTACATATGTGCCCCCAGGTAAATGGCGGAGGAGCAGTTAACCCCTCCACTCCCAGCCCTTACCGCCGTGCTGGCTAGTGTACACAGTTTGTCTGTAGCACTGGGGAAGGTTGGGACTGTGGGTCAGGTGGAGCTGCACTTGTCTCCTTCAGGCTGCAAAGACATCATCAGCAAAACAGTCTGGAAGACAAGTTCTCATGTAGATCTGTTTTTTCTGTTGCTTCCCAGGTACTTCAACAGGGCCTAAAGAAAGGCCTTTAAAGTATCACATCCATTGCAGTTTCTGATGCTATCCATAAAGACTGATAAAGGCTCGTTCAACATCGTGGAACTGGTGACGTTGGTGTGGTAAAAGGGATGACAGTGCTGCCTGCCCCACAGCGTAGATGGAGGGGTGATGCCTGGCAGGCGCGAGATGGGTGCAGGCAGGCCTCTGGTGTGAGCAGGCCTCGGATGCGGGCAGGACTGCAGGAGCCTTTCTGTGGGTGGGGAGCCTGCGGTGCAGCCTGGGGGCTCTCCCCAAGCTCCAGGTAGGCACTGGCCTTCCCCAGGGATGGTCCCAGGTCTGTCCCTGCTCTGACGCAGCCTTCACAGTTCAGTGTGTGTGTGTGATCTATGTGATTCCAGCGAGTGACAAATGCCTGGTGACACACAGGGGTCCGTAAAGACAGGTCTCACAGTGACATCCCTGACTTCTCACAAAGGGATGCTGTGAGTGCTCTGAGGGCTGCTGGGAGCAGTGGTCACCTCTCTCCTCTGCAGCTCACCCACATCTCAGGCAGGGACAAGCAGCTTTAGGTTCCAGAGGAGCCAGCGGTCAGTGTTTGCTTAGTGTCCTACTGCAACATGATGGGGAATAAATTCCCTGTCTGGAGCCGCATTTCTGAGCCTCCAGTCCCAGTCTGTTGAAGACCAGAGAATGATCTGCAAAGCAGCTGCCGAAAAAAAAAAAAGAGAAAAAAAATTATTTATAAATATGGAACGTGCCCATGCATACAGGTGAGTGACCAGAAAAAGTAAGCTAGCATAAATAAAGAAGCATCTCTACTTGTAAATTAAAAAAACCACTTTGGCTGCATGGAGCAAGGTGGTGCCCAGCTTTGTTTCAAAGAACTCTGTGACCCTCAGATTAAGGAAGGTGGGAGATGCTGATCCCAGTGTAGCACACATGCAGTATATCTGGTATTATACAGCAGACAGGGCTGCCAGCAAGACAGGCCATGCGTTCAGCAACGTGTAAACTGGGATGTTCCCAGCTGGATCTGCTGGCAGGGTGGGCAATGGCTCAGAGCCCCTCTGATGGAAGCAGGGGCTCCACCACAGGGGTCCTCACAGCCACCCGTGGCAGTGAGATGCTCTCTGCATCTGTAGCCGCTGACCTGGGCTTGATTATCCCTTCTGGAGTCCAATCTCCACTGAACATACCCTGTGGGGGTGCTCCTGGGCTGACGGTGGCTGTGAACGGCCGGAGCAGCAAGGTCCTAGAGGGATGCTGGAAATGAACCACAAGAAAAGCTATTTAAGTTCTCCAAGGCTTGTTGTTGGTTTGCTGGCTTGTGTTTATTTTAAGCCTATCTGCCTTTTTGAGGCTTCATTTTTTTTCTCTGCTTCACCCAAGAAGATACACACCCTGAAGACCTGACTCCCTGAGGCCAAAGGACAAGGCGGACAGTGGGGCTGTGGTTGCCCTAAGAAGGAGGGCTGTGTGGTGTCCCAGACATCATGGCCACTGCGGGGGGCTGCGTGTGGTCCCCTCCCTGGAGCAGGCGACTGGGCTCTGTCCTGCAAACAGCAGGAGAGGTTTTGCCCCAGGGGGTGGGGAGTTGAGGAGGAGAGATTTCTACTTTTGGGAAGGAATGACAACTTGAAGCTATCCCATGCCTTGGAGATACCTGTGAGGTTTTGCCTCTTTTATGCAAGCAAGCAGCATGTCTGCCCTCCTCCTGCCTGGCTTCCTAGTCCCCCAGTGGCTACTGAGCCTGTTGGACATTTGAGAGAGGAACTGGAGGAGAAACTATAGGAACAGTCATACCAACTTAGACAAATTTGCAGCTGGGAGGAAGAAAGAGATCTCAGTAACTGCTTCCACTGAAGGAAAAGCAGGAAGGTTTCGGGCTTTGGTTTGGCATCAAACAATGGGCCACTGGGCTGACCGGCTAACAGGGGCTTGTCCTGCCTCCTGCCCAGCCAAATGCCATGGGGTGGGGACGTGAGGGGTGGCTGGTGGCACTAGGGGAGGCAAGATGGGTATTTAGGGATGCGGGAGGTAGAGAAAGCAAAGGGCTTGTGAGGCAAGAAAGGTCTTGAGAGGTGGAGAGGATCTAAGAGTATGGCAGAGGAGGTACTATAAAAAGCAGGGATTATCATGGTGTAGGTGGACGTGGAGTCGCAGAGCCACAGAGTGGCAGGGACACAGACCCAGACTGCATCCTCCCACTGACACAACTGAACCTTATTCCTGATGAAGGAAACCTTATGTAGGTGACCATCTTCCCCTCACACTCGTTGCAGTCACAGTGCGAAGAAGTAATTTGTTTCCAGAGAAGTTTATCTTCCATTTTCGTACTGGCTTTAAGGGTTTCTTGAAATTAAGCTATCTAATGGTTATCTGCACATGGCTGTAAGTGTCTAGCACTGGGTACCTGTACAGAAGTATTTTTATGTGACAGTTGTATTTTTGCCCTGAGGCCTGTAAATTGTGATACCATCCTAGTAAAAGTGCTAGTAAAAAGGAAGGTTGCTAAACCTCTACATAAACTTTTTTCTTTCTGCCATTGGTGAGTGACACAAAATAATTTGTAGGGACAAGGTTCTTTTTGACTGTTATTGTCCAATTATAGCTTCCATCTGAGACGGAAACAGTCTAGCCAGGTAGCTGGAGATGGGGGTAATACACTGTTCAACAGATCTGTCTGGATTAACAGCAGCTCTGCAGTGACATCTTACAGCTATTCCATTGTAATCCTTTAGTATTTTAAATATATCAAATATACCACTTTTAAATAAATCAAAGCATAAGAAAGCCTGAGACTGGGATTTCCAGGGCATCCCGCAGCATGAGTAGCCAGCAGCACTAGCACACAGCACAACCACACAGTTTGGGGATTCAGGGACAGCACCCACCAGAGGAGAGTGCGGGAGGTTTGTGGATGCTCTGACTATGCTCCCAGGTGCCTGAGAGTCCTCTCCTCTGCTGGGGGAGCTGCATCTCCCAGTAACCTCTCCTCAAATAGCCAAGAGTGTGATAGGGACTATAACCGTGTTCTCATTACCCGCTTCTGATGGCTGAAGCATGAAATGAACTGTGCAGTATTTTTTTTAAACAGAGGGTGTAGGCAAAATTTTGATGTATGCTGCCATCTACTGTGGGCTTAATATTATCATAAGCATTTCAAATTTGTTTCTGATAGGGGTAAGGGTGCCCAAATAAATGATGCGTGGCAGTCTCACTAGTTGTACAAAAAGTATCTAAAACCTCTTCCTCTTGACCCTCTATGCAAAACATCCAAATGTAGGAAATCTGTAGGAAGGAATTACAATTTACGATGATTTTATTTTTAAGTGCAAATGATTTCCCCTAAGTGCTTCAAGAAAGCTTTGTTCTTTATTCTTCCTTTCTCATTTTTCACTCCCTCACTGCCTTCCCTCTCCCATCTGAAAGTTTCAGGAGTACCATATTTATTTTAAGACCACACCTCAGAGAAGAAGGCCTCATTGTCACTACTGTCCTTGGGAGCCACTTTAATTTAATTCAGCAAGAATTAAGCAAATCCTTTCTGCAGAGCGCCACAGGTGGTCACCCAGCCGCCTGCCTGCCTGCCTGCCCTGTGCCAGGCTCAGCAGGGGATGGTCCTTGGAAAATGGGTACAGGGGCTAGGATCCCACTTGCTGCAGCTCATTTCCATTTATTCAGCTCCCTGCTAAAGGACTAAAGCAGTTTCTTTGGCCTTGTTTTCTCAGGTTGAGTTTTGCCAAGCTTGTTTTCACTGTGTGGCTGTACCCAGCCCTGGCTATAGGCTCACATAGATGTGTGCTGGCAAGGCCAGGCGCCTCGCTCTGCTGCTAGTTGTGTGCCTGCATTTACCTTGTGTAAATACACCCTAGCATTAGGAGATGGGGCATCATTAATTTTTGCCCTGTTGTCCATGGCACTTGGCACATTCGCATTGCTCGGTCTGACAGCAACCAAGGTGCTCTTCAGGAAAACAAATCAGTTACAGTGTCAGTTTTCTTTTAATCAGGAAAAATTGGTCATACCATTTTGTTCCATCCACAAGGCTGCATTTTTACCTCTTCCCTGACAAATCTTGAAGTGAGCTGTTCAAAATCCTTCCCATCTCACCAGTGTCAATGCTGGGGACACACGCTGTCCTTTAGTGGATCAGGAGCTCCACGAGCAAGAAAACGTGTGACAAAAGCAACAGAGCAAACTGAGAAGCCTCTGTTTGCATAAAATACACAAAAACAGAGATTAAAAGCAATGATCGAGTGTGTTCTTTCAGTTCAGATAAGAAACACTTCCTCGTACCTTCCCTGAAGTTAAACAGCTAAAAGTCAGCTCACTTCTTACTGGGCTTTATGTAATCTCAGGCTCCTGCTGCCCACAGGTGTGATACTGCTTCTCACAGGGCAGTTTGTAGAAGAAAAGAAATTTGATTTGCACATCTTAAAATGGTGCTACACTTACAAAGATACTCACAAAGGAGAGTGTGTACCTTTCAGGGATCAAACCAGGTTTGCCACCAAACCCAGAAAGCACTTAGAATGTAAGATTTCAACCTGCTTTGTTTGGATGTTGAAGGCAGTCAAAAGATTGGGCAAGCCAGGTCTATTTTGTTTTTAAGTTTAATGTACAGTTCTTGAATTTTCATGTACAGGCTTATATGAATCTTGCCAGTGAGAGAGTTCCTACGAGCAGAGCTGTGCTGCATCCCCGTCTCTGCTCAGCGATTGCTTCCCGGTGCCCGATGTTAGCATGTGAAAGCACATCACCTCTCAGAAAACACTTTTGCTTTCCCAGACACCAAAACGAGGCATTTGTTGTTATGCTTATCTCTATATCTGCACAGAAAATGCCTTTTTATTTGTACATCTCAAGTGAAAAAGATGAATTTTGGTTTGGCCAAAGGAGAGTTTATCCATATGACATTTTCCGGAGGGCCTGGGAAAACTACACGTTGAATGAAAGTCACATCAGATTCATCTAAATTTGCCAGCTTTGTCTCAGTCTCCAGAATTAAATATCATGATGACAGGAACAGATGTTGAATGGTAAAGGAATTTTTCTTCACATACAGGACATTCCTTGTGAAGTTGTACATCAGATTAATTTTCTGAGAGTCTATTACTTGTGGATGCAAGTTTGCTCCGCAGGCTGCCCGTACAAGCAGGCTGTGTTTCTGAGGGTTATTATGGCTTTAACATAACCTGTGTTAAAGCACTTTAACTAGTGATCCGAGTTCACAAGCTAGAAGCTGTTTCATCACCCTCTTTAATAATGTAGCAGACATACAATTCTCTGGCATGAAGTTCTTAAATGCTTCCAAGGTGTTTACCACAAAACTTCTAACCAGGATTAGTTAGACTAGAGCTGCCTGCAGCCCCACCTGGTTTGGCAGGCCTTTGTACACGCACGTGTGGTGCAGCTGATTATTTTCCTCGAGCAGACGGAAGAAAATCCAAGGAAAAGGAAAAGCTTGGTAACTTGTATCACCTCTTCAAAAAGTTACTGTCAGCCAGTTCATTCCAGAGGTAAGACGGACTACCAGTAGGGAGAAGGTCATCGGCCCTACCCCTCTCTGAGTAAAATGCAATGCTCAGCTTGATACAAAACCCTCCCCGCAGCAAATGTCCTAAGCCCCCATGTACCTTCACCTGGGTTAACACAGAGAAATACGCTAATATTGTGATTATGTTTATTTTTAAATCTCTGGCATGCACGTTATTGGCGTAAGTTGGGGGAAGAAAACCCAGCTTTATAGAGCGACTCTTTTGTATTCTGCCTATAACTAAGACCCAACAGCAAGGGGCATAACAGGAATCAGAGGAAAGATTTGCAGCACAGTGAGCCCAGGCTAGGACTACCCATAAGTGACTGCCATTGAACTGGGGGTCAGTGGGGCTTCTTGTTGGGAAGCGTTCGCTAGATTTCTACATTTCACGTTTGATTTCTCTTTAATGTGAAGGCAGACCACTTATCGTACAGTCTTTTTGGGAGTTCAAAAGGAATTTTCAGAGGTGTTTTCAAAAATACAAAATAACAACTCCATGAGCTCAGGGAGCAATGCCTTCATCTCCAGACTGCTGATAACACTAAAACACGAGCCATGTTGGGGCTGGGAAAATGTTATGATAACAAACAGTGAACACTAAACCTCTGGTTCTGTCAAGTTGAAATCTCCCATTTCATTCCAGTTTTTCTGTCGGCTTTGCCATAATGCTTCCGTCTTCTTTATAAAAACATGCCATTTCTGGAAGTGCTGTTTCCATTGCACAGCAGTGTCTTTAGCCATGGTGACAGGTATGGATGCAGTGTCCCCTGAGATCAAAGTTTGTATCCACGGAACAGCATGGAGGTTCACGGTTCGCTTGGGTTTGCGATTCTCTCTCGGTTTTGACCTGACGCGTTGCAGCGAGAATGAAGCTGCAGTTCTGCCAGCACTTTCTTGCAGCAGTAGTGGATGACAGTGGTGATGCAGATACTGATTTAGAAGCATACAGACTGCATCCAAAACTGCATTTCAAGCAGATCAGCAGCACTTGATCAGATGCTAAGACCAATTTTGGCTGATATCAAAAAGCTCTGACAATATTATCCGTCATTCAGCCTACCTAGTTCCTGGCAATCAGTTCTGAAATTGACAACTTTCATCCCAGGATTTCTACAAAAAGCAAGTGCTAAATGATCAGGCATTTTCCAGCCCTTCAACACGAGGCTGTTATATTAAAATGGCTTGTAAAACAGGAAACCACAGCAGCACTTCATATATTTTGTTCCTTGCCTGACTGTCATCAGTTCATCCACACCACTGATGTCACTAACAGGTATGGAGAGTGTGGGATCCATATTGTCCTGACTGCAGAGAAAGGGAGGGAAAGCAGGGAAGGCAACTGAGTGTGAGTGCCTTGGTGGACTGTACCGCACTATGTGAGCTTGGGAGTATTCATGGCTGCTGCACTGCACGTTGGATCATAAATGGAGCAATGATTTTGGCTCTCTGGCTTATTGAAAGGTAGTAAAAGTAAACCCTCTTCCCTGTAAGACTGTTCATTAGTCTCCCAATTTCTCAGTAAAGTTACAACCCGTGTGGTGTTCATTTCAGAGTTATTTCCTGCAAGAAAGCACCTAAAAATTAAATTTTTAGGGACTTTTTTCACAGCCACATGCTAAAAATTTTGAATCCAGAAATATTTTCTAACATGACTTGAATATACCTGACAAATGTTTGCAAAACTGTTTGCTTCCTGCTTGTTTTATGGCTTCAAAGGAAGATGCTGCTACCTGTGCAATGTAGCATGGACCCTATGTATGAATACTTTCAGGAAAGAAGTCTTTTTGTAGTTTGGTTCTTGGAAGGTAAGTACTAAAATAATAGCTAACAACCTGATCTGAAGTTGCTCTAGCCTTTTACTCATGGTGCCTGCAAAACTGTATTTTGCTAGCATCCTGGGTTATCAGTCTTAGCACTTTTTCTGCATGTGAAATTTGTATCTGACAGGAAACACACATGCCCATCATCCAGCATCCAACTGCCTTTTCCATCCAAAAGACACCGAACGTGCAACAGTTTACATTAAGTCCTGTTACCGGTACCAAGAAGAAACGGTGAAAAGTCATCTGTGAAGGTACAAAGCTCAGAGCAGGGATCCAGAAGTCTGTGGTGCATTCTTCTGTGGAACTGGAGTGTGATGTGGGTTTTCAGAAGCCCAGCGCACTGCCACTCTCCTCAGGTCTGCAGTTCTTCTCTCTGGGAAGCAAAACCATTATGCGTCTATGCAAAAGCTCCCGTTGCTGCCTATTGAACTCTGAAAGGGAATGGCCTTTTTTTTCCCACTGTACTAAGGTCACCAAAGGAACCGCGAGGCTGCTGGAGCCAGTTCTGCCAGCTCAAGTTCTTCAGAGGAACACACCACCTTGACAAAAGTGCACTGGGAACCTGAGCAAATGCCGTCAGCTTCTCTCCCCACTTTAGTTCTCTGGTTCTCAGCTTTGCATGAGCTGAGACAGGAACATAAGGCTCATAAAGAAATAAGGTTATGGGGGATGGAGGAATATATTAGTAATAGTGGTAGATATGGCATGCATGGAGCACATGCATGCACAGACCTAAGTAGGCTTTGGAGGGGTTTATTTAGTTTCCTCTTAGTTGTTCGATTGCTAGTTTCTTTTTTTTCTTTTTTTGCAGGGTTGGGAACTTTTCATTTCTATCCAGATTTAATGGTTGAGACATAGGATTTCTCAGACAGCAATGTATGTAGGTCACCGGTACTCCCCTTAGCACTATAAACCTTTTGTTTCCTCCCTAGGGGAGAGCTGTTTATAACGGAGGCAGGAGAAATTCTGTTCACAGTCTTGGCAAAACATCTTGCTAAATGACATCAACTACTTTTCACCACTTAGTGGAAAGCAATGAAAAGATTTTCTTTGCACTCACAGGAGAGGGACTTTAGCAAAATGTCTCTATCCTCCTGAAAATCTGAGAGACAAAAGTGCTTTATTCAGGTTTCAGACCTGGAAATGGAAGATCAGAAAACACAAATGCTTCCTCTTTGATCATGCCCTGCATTAGATGATTGGCCCTGACAGGTGAGTTGTTATAAAGCTAATTTCCAGAAATTAGCTTTTAAGGGTGTGCTGATGGCCAAATTCCCTATTTTGCACCTCAGACCAAAATATCTCTCTCTCCTAACTCCTTTGCTAAGCCTTAGCCATGAGAGTTAATTTAGTCTGAAGAATGCACGGAAACTTCGGGAGAGACCAAGTGAACCCCAGTACAGTGAGCAATAGCAGATTAGAGCAGACCAGGACCGTTATGCCACAATACATATCTGCCAGGTGCGAGCCATTCCCTTGGTCCCATTTTCAAAGGTACAGCAGTGCTACTTTCTTTTGGTTTGCTTCAGAGTCTCTTAAAAAGTGTCTGTGTTTCTATGCTCAGTTGAAAACCCTTTCTAAGAGGATAAATTGATGAATTAATGTTTACTTCTGAACGATGTCCCTGTGAAAAAAATTGTAGCATGTTAGCATTTAGCTAAACACCAATTTAGCTGTACTTTTCTCCCCTTGATCCCTTCGTTGTAATGGAGATCTGTGCTGTCATTGGATATGAACCTTTCACCTGAAATGTCTGGGCTTCTGTATCTGCAAATGAATCGCAGTGATGTATACATTTGTGGGGAAGAAAAAAAAAGTAGTATTAGAGGTCTTAAAGATCTAGACATGTTATCCCGTCTTCTTTAGCTGTGTTGAGTGACAGATAAGCATGTGATAGCATAAGTCTTCCTAAGTAATATAGGTTGTGAAAAGAGCGTGTCATACTGTATGCAGATGGGTGTCTGGACTGAAACTGCACGCGTAACCTTATTTCAAGCATCTGCTTGTGTGTGAATGCTCGATATTGGCACTTTGGACTGAGGAGGAAGTCTCACATATTTCACAAATGAGATATGGGCAGGTGTGGTTTCATCACGTGCCATCGCGGTGGCACAAGGAGCTCTCAGGGCTGGGAGCTGCAACAGCATCATTGCTGTTTATTCATGCATTCATTCGTTCATTCCAGCAAACCGGGTTCTGGAATAGCAGCACTGGCACCCCTGTCTGTGAGGTCTACCTGTGAGCTAAGTGCCTAGGCTCCTGCCAGGACGGGGAGGGATGATTCACTTGCCTTGCACATGCATATCTAGTGCCACTTGAGGTGTCTTAGTGGGCTTTACCTGACCTCCAGCAGTTGGTCTGAGAGGTCCCCAGACTGCAGACCAACTGCAGATCTCCCATAGGTCCTCTGTCATATCTACCCGAGCTATTGCAGGGAATCTGGGACATCCCCATGGATAGAGGATACAACCCAGGGCTAGCTGTAGATCCTTGCCCTAATGCAGGGACTCCGATGAGCCAGGCAGGACAGCCTAGGGGTCTCTAAAATGGCTCTAGATGCCTCTGCTTAGGAAAAAGATCCCTACCTGGGGTCCACCTGAAGCATGGTAACTCTCCCTGCTCAGCTGACTGATGCCAGAATCTCTCTGGCAGCGTTGGAGGGGTGCTGGCAGCAGAGAACCTGGTCTCCAGAGAATGGGCCACCCTCAAGGCAGGTGAAAGTGGCTGCAGCATCCCCCCACTTCCCACATGCCCCACTCTGCTCTTTTCTCCTTACAGACAACACCATCTCCCCCTTCCATAATTTCTTTGGCCCACTCAGCTTCCACTCCCCAGGCTTTTTTGTAGCAGCCTCCCAGCTTCAGGTGAAGTCTCCTAGCATCTCTTCCCTCACCCCCCCATCTCCTTACTCTGCCCTTTCACACCTTCCCCTCTCTGCTCCCCACCCCCAGGCCCCCTCCCCAGTCACTCCCTTCTCTACCCCTGCCCCGATGCTCTCCACATTTTGCTAAGACACAGCCCCTCCCCCCTTCGCCCCCCCCCCCCGCCCCCCCCACTCTGCCCACTGACCTGCCCCAATCCCTAAATGATCCCTTGGGTTGCACGTGGCCTCACGGCACAAGTAGGCTGTGACAAATATGAGCTAAACACGGTGTGGTACAGGCAGAGCAAGGCAACAACCAGAGGTGGAGAAACAGGGCAAAACCAGACCTCCATCTGCTCGTGTATCCAGTCCAGGAAGGAGGTGGTTCGGCTGTAGACACCTGGCTTGTTCCTTTCTGCACAGCCCACGCCGAAGCTGGTGGTCCCCACCAGCTTCCAGATACTCATGTCTTCGCATGCTAAAGGGCCCCCACTATCTCCCTGGAGGACAAAGGATTAAAACAAATGTCAGCGTCCCAGAGAAGGAGGGGAATGACTGTTTGGAGGGACAGGGGGAGAAGCATAGTCCAGTAATTCAGTGTCTCCTATTTCTGCTCTGTTCTGGGTCGTGGGGAAAGCATAAGCTACAGCAGAAGTTGGAGATTTCTTAGACACATGTATTAGACCCTATTTTTCTTTCCCCAGTTAGGAGTACCATACAACAGAAGCAACCCGGAAGCTTGGGGTTAAACGACGTTTAGGTGCTGGGGAGAGTGCCTGTCCTGAAGGCAGGACATCACCAACCTGCAGTCTCCGTGCCTCCGTCTCAGTCTCCCACAGCTGCTTCTCTCAAAAACCTTCTGACTACTGAGCTGAGCTGAGCCCAGGGTTGCAAGAGCAAGCATGTACCCCATCTCCCTTCCTGCCTGCTCCTGCCTGCAGTCTCACACACTGCTTTTCTGGCCCTTCCCACACTCTGCTGAGCAGATTCGACTCCATGGACTCCTGCCTAAGTATTGAAAACTCTCAAGTTATTCTGCAGGGCAGTTTCCTGCCCTATCAGTGTCAAAGCCAGCACAACAACAGAAAAAAGGGTATTTGGAGCGAGCCTCCCCCTTTTGTGAGTAGGGCTCATTTTGTCACTTGGAGCCGTATGCTGAGGGTGATGCCTCTGGGCAGCTCTCCGAGCACGGTGACGTGCAAACAGGTGCTTAGAAGAAGATCGGTGCACCTAACGCCTTTGCTTTGTCTTGTCCCCAGTGTAACTGGGACTGAGAAAATCTGGAAACATGAAGTTCCTCCCCAGCCATCGCTCTTCATCCGTGACTGGCTAGGTGAGCCCACCTTAGTGCGTATGGGGATGAGACGTGCAGTGTCATGACTCCGACAGTGAATTCTAATCATCACCAGCCTGTGATGTGAAGTATCCTCTGTTCCATCGCTGCTATGAACCCATCTCTCCCAGAGTCGTTACCAATCTGATTACCAATCTATCTCAATTACTCAAACATCTCTCCCTTTCTTCCTTCCCCCTGCCTCACTCGACTTTTTCCAAAATCACATGCTTCTGCCTCTCCCTTGACGTGTGCTCTGGCTGCTTTGCACCGTGGAGTTTCTACACCTTGTAGGTCTCCAGAGCTGCTCACAGGGCAGTGCAATGCAGAGGCCACAGCCAGGGCAAAGAAAGGATGGCACCACGCTGCAGCACATGCAAGAAATTAAAAAATGTCTTAAGTAAATTTGGCTTTTGAAGTAGCAGATACGTTCCACGGAAGAAATATAAGAACGGGATTGTAGCGTGTGAATGGGTGCACAGTCAGTGATAGATATTCATGGCAAACAGAGTAATGTGGCACAAACCCAAATGTTTGCCCAAGAAAAGCCTGGGAGTGCCTTCTGATAGCTTATCACCCATGTTTTTCCATTGCTGCTGTTAATGAGCACGGTCGCAGTTTGGAAACTTCCATACCTGGCAGGTGTCTACCCCTCCCTTGAGGAAACCTGCGCAAAGCATTGAAGGAGTTATGATCCCACCGTAGACATCCCTGTGATTGCAGATGGCATTAGAAATCAGGGGAACGCCTGCATAGTTCATGGTGTCAGACGTATCACCTGTTAAAAACATAAAAATTAAACACAGCAAAGAAAAAATCTTAATCCCTGAAACTGCTCTCTAATTATAAACAGAAGATATTTTAGCATATGAAGAATGGGCAGGCAAGGGTTGAAAGAAATACAGTTAAAATGACAACATACAAGTAGGGCCATCAGGTATCTCATCACTTACAGAACCGAGTAATTAGAGACTCTATAAAGCTGTGGATTATCACAGTATGAAACATAAAGCTGTACAGTATATGTTTTTAATTTGAACAGTAGTTACTCAGTTACAGTATTATTACATTCAGAACAATGACAGTTATGAACTTGAAAGATGGTTGGACGCTGTCTTCACTACTAGTGCCAAAATTCGTATTGTATTTATCCCCTGTTCTGTTAGTCAACAAATCATCTGCAGACATCTGTTTTATTTTATAAATTTTTATTTTATTTATTTTATTCAGAGTCTGAATGAATCATTTCTACAAATGGGAGTATTTGCCCGCTGTCTAGTGCCAACTTACAGCTGACTTCTTGTGTGGTAAACCTTACTTTTGGTTTTCCCACCTTTTGCTGTTATCTGTAGGTCAGGTAACGTACTGTTCTTGTTCTCTGAACAACAGGAACATATTAAATGAGACAAATGAAGAATGATAAAAAAACAGTGAATTCAAGTATTTTCACATGAAAGCAATTCAGTATATATTATTGACTAACATAACTTGTGAGTCATGGTAAAGAAAAAAAATAATTCCCTTTTCTTTGTAACATTCACAGATTCGATTTCTCCAACGGCCAACCTGCCTGAAAAAATGTACATGCTTTTCCCTGAAAAAACGGGTGCTTGATTCTTGCATTCATGCTGTACTTTCTGTGAGTGAAGTTATAAAGGATACAGCCTGTCTGACTGAGATCTTTGACACTATATAGTTCAGGGTGAGCATAAAATTTAGGAATATGTCTTCTTTCTCACCCCAGATATGCCAGAAAATTTAATGTTGAACAACGCTCCAACCAAATCCTGTATTAACTGTATGTGAGATGCTTTCATGTAGTGTCATGGACAGAAGACAATTTAAAATACCTCCTTCCACCGTTGCTCCCCATCCTGATACCCAACACATTTTCCCTTCCGGGAATTGTTCACCGAAGTTAGGCAGACAAATTGGCTCTATGTGACCTATTTTTAAAAGAGTGAGAAGAGAGAAAGAAAGAACCGCTTTTAAAATCTGACAAAAAAAAATTGTACGTCTCAGTAAAACTGGAGGATTTGGCTTGCAGTGAACTTGTTACGAACACCACCCCCTCCCCACTTAAAATAGCCAGACAGTTCTGCGGGTCTTTTGTCATATGTCCAAGGTTTGAAACAATACCTACGCCAGGCATCGTTACTTTCAAGTAGGAAGCAACAGAGGGAGGTGTTGGCATGTCAGCAAATTGAAGAATGAGCAAACAGGAAAAGCATTGGTGTGCAGCTGCTGGGTAGATCCGAGACCCCCCCCCAGCATGCTGCTCCAGCGCAGAAAAGCCTTGGCTAAGGATGGCATGACCGCGTGGCACCTCCCAACAGGTTTTGTGCAGCGGCACGTGCAGAGAGACACGCGTGCACATCTCTGCACTTTTCTGAAAGGGCAACAAGACGTCTGGCCTGCTCTTTGCTTCCCACCCACTGGCTCGTAGAGTTTCAGGACCTCCCTGTCCTGGGGTGCTGAATGCCGTGCAATATGATCAGTGTTTGATGCCTGTGGGGACAAGCTCCAGCGTGTCAAGATGACCTGGCACTTAGCAAAGGGAGGGAAGATACGAGATATTACTGGGCAATTCCTAGTGGTTCTGGTCTCCACAGAGCAATGATCCCAGCTCAAAGCATCAAGCCCCCAGCGTGGAGGCTCCGAGGCCCCCGCGGGCAGAGCAGCCATCTGGCTCAGGTGCAGAGCCATTACTGTTCTTCACAGCCTCCCAAACTTATTACTGAGCAAAAGAAAACAGCACTAGCTGAGATATAAACCAAACCAAAATCAAGCTTAATTTTCATTCAAAGTGGAAGTTTAAAGTATATTAAAAGAATTGATTTAGGAACTGACAATCTAGACATGTCAGAGAGAGTCATCTCCCCTTTACAGAGAGCTCACGGTGACTAGGAGGTACTGGCAGGTGATCATTTAAATTCATACAATATTGTTACACATTATTTCAATTCACTAGCAGTGTCAGCTGTATGTAGCATCCTGCTGAGAAAATTAAAAAAGTTTTGATTTAAAAGCATCATTATATTTGAATTGCCTTTTCTTCTCTTTGAAACTTAAGCTTGATTTTCAGCTTTGGACACTGCTGGATCTCCCTATACTCACAGAAATGACATGATAAAAATCTCTGTGACCTCCAGGTAAAATGGGGTGGGGTGTTTATTTTAGATAGGAAAAATATTTAGAAAGAATAAAGTTAATGTTTGCCTATTATTAAATGCTTTCAGTAAGCCAATACTAGAATGGACTGGGAACATTTTGCAGGGCCCTGTGACCACATTGTTGCCTTCTGCCTGGCTATCAATACAGAGGATTTCCTGATACCGAGGCCGGGGTGGGTTTCTGCCAGTGTAATCCGACCAGGGATGGCTGCCTTGCCACCACCAGCAGCAGGATGGTTACACCCACGCTGCACCGCCCATTGCTTTTAGAGGTGGTGGGGATCCACTTGACTGTCCTGGGTCAGGCATAGGACACCACCAGAAGCTTCCCTATCTGTTCTAGGTAAGACCCTTCCTGCTTTTGATTGGAAAGGTGAGAAAGTCAAGTGAAAGCTAACAGAAAGGGATTACCGTTGAGAGTAAGTGGTGCTGCCAGTTTCATCAGTGCTATATCATTTCCCATTGTCTTGGGTTTATAATTCCGATGGTATATTATTTTTTCCACCGAATATGGGTGAACCTGGGTGTCTTGTTGAGTCACAAAACCAACCTGCACACTCCATGAGCTCGGCAAGTACAGGCTGAAACAAAGAGGTAGGAGAGAGTGAAAAACCATCAGAAACCCCTCAAGTTTTCTAATTGTCTCCTGAGCTTATGAACCACATAAAACTCTATAGGTAAATAGCTACAGTCTGCTGTATTTGCTTACCTATCTGTTAATATTGGCTCTGTTTTGCATCTGATTTCAAAAAATGTAGAAAGGGTGTGTAACCTCAGCAAGACACTGGGTCGCTGGTACGTTACCTGTGCAGCTTTCTACAAACACATGAGAATTTTGCATTGGCCTGCCTGCCTGCCCTCCTATGTGACCCTGCAGCCATCCTCTGCCCAGCAATGGGACTAGCTCAGGGGCACTTGTGGCAAGGTGTTTTCAAGGAAGAAAATTTCCTTCTGGAAAGTGCTTCTGCCCCCAGTTCATGAGCGACCACATCTTTCAGCCTCAGGCACGCGAGCAGCTTCTCTTCTCTTGGCTTCACCCCACAAGGTGAGCAGGAGGGTAGTGGCGGTGGTGGGAAAAGGCTCCAGGGACGTGGGTTGTGCTGCCAGCTCCCATCCCTGTCAGCCTTTGAATACACCACAACCAACTTGGTTGTGTAGGACAGAGCTTTGGACAAAACCCCTATAACGCTTAATTCCTAAGTAATTATACTCATGGCTCTAAATAGGGTCTAAGAGTGGGGTTTGTCTGCCCCATTTCTTCTCTGAGTATAAAAGCAGCCTGCAGGACTTGCTCAGAAGCAAGCATCTGCGCTGTGGGCACCTAAAAGTGGTCAGACAAATCCCATTTTAGCTGTCTAAATGCCTTTGGTGAAAGCAGGCTGGAGTTCAGAAGAGACAGCGAGTAGAGCTCTCTTGCACTGTTGGCAACAGAAAAGACTGCAAAACCAGACAACTCATTATAAATAAGAGAGAGGGCTACGGAGTCTAAGTAACTGTTTAGCATCTATTTACAACTCATAGACTACTTCAAACAGCATAAAAAGGAGTAGTGAGTACATGGTAAAGGGCACTAAGCACAGTCCAACTCATTCACTACTACTGATTGATCCTGTCAGCTTGAAAAGAGTCTCCTAATTCATCTGGGAGCTCTGGAGCACAGGGTCAGCCAAGTGCAAATTCTTTCTGAGCTGTTAATTCACATGCAGTGTAGAGAAATTGCAGAGCGGGTGCCTAAAGTCTGGCCCTTCAGTGTTGTTTTGAAGTGATTTCCCAGGCAGCTGGGAGTGCCCAGAAACTCGGGCCCCTGAATTGGACCACTTCTTGGGGAGACACATTTTCAATCAAGACTTGCACTGGTGCAAGAAGAGAAAGATGGGTTAAATGTTACTGACCAAGCCTGTGAGATAAGGGTAACCCAACGTCTCCTGCCGTTTATTTTTATGAGAAAGCACAGTGCATTAGCCCTCTTCTGCGGTGACCCCCCAAGCAGACCTGCTGCAAGCGGGGTCAGTGGGACATCCTGAGCAAGATGCTTTAGGGACTTACTCATAGACGCAGTGGGCAGCCGTGATGATCCATCTTGGGGTGATGACAGACCCCCCGCAGAGGTGGTGCCCGTGGAACTGCAGGCTGACCTGCCAGGGCCACTGCCGGGGGGAGGATGCGTTACCCCCCACGATCCGTGGCCCGTAGCTGGCCCGTGTCCCACATGCTGCCAGAAAACAAAGGTTATGGTCTGAGGGGGAAACACAGGTATGTTTTTAGTCACCTTCAGCCCCTCTGCTCCCAGCCTTGCTGAAGCCAGGAGGTCTCTGCAGCAGGACCATCCCCATCCCCATGGCCCACATCTCAGGCTGTGGCTGCCTCCAAAGGTTTATCCTCCTCCCTCCCATCCCTGCAGCATTGTGCCTGGTAGCTGGAATGGGAGCTGTGGGGCTCACATCTTCTCCCCTGCTGATGTAGTGCTCAGCTGAGCTGTAAAACCTGCTGTTCTGCCCTCCTTAAATGCACAGGGGCTCAGGGGCCCACATCTCCTCTCCCCTGGTCATTATTTTGCGGTTGGTTTTTGACTTTTCATATCTGATCTGAAAACTAGCTGACATGGAGTGGTGTGGGATGAAAGTTCAAATGTTAAGACTGAATTTCCCTTTCCCCACGGAGATGGCAAAGGGTTGGAATTACAGTATTGGTCCATGGACTCAACTCACAATCCTTAAATGTCTACCTCTGTGGTCGTCACTGAAACATTCCTGCTACCCGATGCCCCCAATCTGCCCTCCCAAGCTGTTCTTACTTTCTGAAATCCTTTTAAATGTTATATAACAAATACAATTTTTCTTTGATGTGATAAACTGATGGTATAGTATGTCCCGAGTACACAGTTTCTCCCAACCCTTGCCATGCAGTGGAAGAAGGACAGTTGCTGATTTAATTTTCCCTTTTCCTGATTCTTACCCAAACATTTTAAGATGATCACATTGCCAGAAGTGCATTCCTCTCTAAGATGAAAAGACAGTGCAGTATTAGTTCTGATTGACAAATACTGGGGTTTTTTTCCATATTGTGTCATAGAATCATAGACTGGTTTGGGTCAGAAGGGACCTTAAAGATCATCTAGTTCCAACCCCCCTGTCATGGGCATCTTCCTGTACATCTGTGTCATCTTCCTGTACAGCTATGTGCACATAAATATAAGTATCTCATCTACTGAAAGAGGTACAAAGTCATGTACTCATCCAATCTACTTAGGGCATTTAGCTGAAATACTTAAGTTAGGAGCTTAGATGCCCTGGGGAGTCTGTAGACCATATGTTGCCCTGCTGAACAGTGGTTCACGCTTCTGCGAGGGGAGGCTCATCGGCAATTTTCAACATGTGATCTGTAGTATCCTTGGATCCATAGCTTGCTTCTCAGTGAAAGGTAACTAAGAAAAACAAGCAATTGTCAGGAGAAAGAAATGGACCATAAAGGATTCATAAGCCCACTGGGAAATACCTAGGGATCTGTAAACTGCCCTACAGTGGAAAAAGTTAAGTGCCTGGTGTATATTCATTTGCAAAATAAAAGGGTCATGGGACAACTAAGCATTTGAAATAGCTCATTTTAAAGCCTCCATTGATTTTAATGGGCCTTGGATCAGGCTCTTCATTTTCTATTCCAGCAAGACTGTTACTGAACCGTGGTCTATGATGCATAACAACACCAATCACTTATGAAGTACTACATGCCTGAAAAAACAGGCACCAATCTCAAACTATTAATAATTCTCCTTCTATTGATTACTCTTGTGCTGTCAGGATGAACAAGCTGGTTTTCTGCCATTCGCCCAGCACGCTGAGGCATACCTGAGGTTTGTTGCATTGTGCAGGGATGTCACTTGATCAGCTGGTAACCAGTGGCTGAGGGATACGAAATGTCTTTGAAACTGTTTTTCGACGGCAGCCACGGGCAGGTAACTTGAACTCACGTAACTGCAAATAAACCATAAACACAGCTTCCTCAGACAGCATTTCAGTAATCTGTTTAAATAATTCAGTGGTTCTGCTAATGAAAACCCAGTGTAGCAACCACAATAATCGGATTCTGACACTTGATAAAGTAATCCTATCCTCCCCAAGAAATGCTTCTTATAATGTGCGCCTATTTTTGCCATAATCATGTGGGAAAGTCAGACATGCTGAGAGGTATTTAACTGGCTGAGAAAGTAAATTTTAACTCTAATATTGCAATAAAGCTTTGATTGTAACTGGTTGGCACATTTCCTGAAGCACTAACAAGCTCATTGTCTCCTTTTTGTAGAGTTATGTTTTGCAGCAGGGATGATGGATAATTTGTAATTTTCTCTTGTCTTCGTTGTTGAACAATTAAGACGTATTTTATTCTAAAGGCAACAGGACTGTATCGAAAGATTTATAGTGCTAACTATAACGTGCAGAAGTCAGAATGGCGCCACTGTAAGAAACAACAGAGCATCATTGCAAGTCACAACTTGAAGCTCGTTCTCAATGGTGTGAAAGTCTGTGGAGGAAATGGTGCTTTTCAGGAAAGAGATCAATCCAGTAAGAACTGCCTCACCAGGTTCTCTAATTGTGCGATGGACCTTAATTCCTAGCAGACGTCACAACATGAATGGTATATACAATTTTCCTACAGAAGAAGCAGAAGAAATGGAAAACTCTCACACGCATTTTTTAGTGCCTGACAGGCTGTAAGCTACTAGAGAGACAAGTAGGATTCAGGCACCTGCACCACATAGGGAAGATTTAACCAAACCATTGTGTTTAGTGTCATCCAGGATTTAGAACAGTGAGAAATGGTATTTGCAGTGCACAAGTACTCAGGACTGTTTCCCACATCATCCCAAATCTCCTCAACCATATCATTCACAAAGGTGGATTGTTAAGTTCCTTTTTCATTTAAAGCACAGACTGACATGAGGTTTCATTAGAAAGATTGAAAACCTTGGAGGTTCTTCAAAATGCCAAATAAAGATTCTTCCATTTTGTATTCGTACCTTGAGAAACCCAGGTGTTTGCAGGTAGCGTTTCCATACTCTGTTTTCCAGTCGTCAGAACAGACTGTTCGCCAGGATCCAGAAGTGAACACTTGCAGCACTGCTTTCTTGCCACTCAACCTGACTGAGATTCAGGAGAAGAAAAGCCTGAGTAAGCTGTGATGAAAAACCACTGGCTACACAACAGGTACACAACAGTGTCGATGCACCACTGCTGCATTTACATTTTTTGGCTCACTGAGCTTTCATTGCTTCTCTTTTTCATCACTTGGGTCCTTCAATACAATTTTTCTGGGCTTTTGGTTTTTTCCCTCCTTAAGTAAGGGAACCAAGGTAGACTTGGTTCCCTTCCCAGGAGGAAACAGTTTGTGCTCATGGGAATGGATTATGCTCTGATACAGATGGAGAAGGCTGCCTTGCCCTTCAGTGAGCCTGAGCAAGTCTTGCTGATCGCAGTGAGTGGAAGCTGCAGAGACTTGGCACCGAGCAAACCTACGATCAGGGTAAGCGATAAAAAGGTGATTGGCACCTTCCATGCTGCACTGCACAGTTAGAGGTGGATGCACTTGCACCAGGAGCCTCTGGGCTGCCGTGGAGTTTCCTATCTGCTTACCTCTGCTGAAATGGGGCTGGCGTGTGTGGGCTGATCAGTGTAAAGGCTGAGGAGAGGAGAGGTGCACAGGTTGGGAGCTCAGCTCCCAAAGACTCCCTCTCTGTGCCAGCTTGGCTCTGCTCAGCAGAGCTCTTCTCCGCAGGAGGCGTTTCACGCCAGCCTGGCTGCAGGGCTGAGCTGCCCCATGGAGCACTGCTGCAAACTCTGCTGCCTCCAGCTAAGGGACCAACAGGGAAATAGTGCAGGAAACCCAGCTCCAGAGCCATCACCCACCGTCTCCTTGTCCTGCACATCACTATGTCCACCTCACCCTCCTCACTGTTTCTAAAAATCTGTTATTCTGTTTACTATAATATCAGACTCCTTTCCCTCCAGTGGCTGCAAACACCACAGTCATCTTCCATGGCACAGGACAAGTAGGGACCATTTAAAATGGCCCTGTGATGCCCAAAACCATTACAGAGAGAAACTCAGACCGAGGGGCATACCTTTCACCCATGAAGCAGCAAACTGCAGTGCACAGAAGGCAGTGCTGAACTCCCCTGTTCCTACATCCTTTAAGATAAAAACAGGCTTTTCCAATCTTCAAAACCAACACCGTGCAGCCGTGTGTCAGTGAACACAGAGAGTGCTGTATATACACACCATAATGCAGTGATGCTATAACTTGGAGGCAGAGGAAATACTAGCAGTCAAAAAGCATCCGGACTTCTAATGGAGAAACATACCAGATGAGGCAGTAGCAATATTCAGCAATCATCACATCTATCTTCAGAGCAATTTCATGTCTCATAAACTGTGAATCAATACCTCTGGGCTTTTTTTCCTCTGAAGTGGTCATTTAGACAGACCATTGGTCTCTGTCTTTCTTGTCTCACCCAAAGTCTTTACATCATGCATTTCTTGGTAATGTGCCAGATGCTACAGGTGAAGGTAGGAGGGATTTATAATTAAATTTAAATTACCACATCCGTACTCATCCTCCCCTTCTTTACAGTTGAAGACACCATTGCACCTGGCCGATTTCTGGATGCACT
Organism: Rhynochetos jubatus; assembly: GCA_027574665.1. Lineage (NCBI taxonomy): Eukaryota > Metazoa > Chordata > Aves > Eurypygiformes > Rhynochetidae > Rhynochetos > Rhynochetos jubatus. Next base: position 41,604,155 of record CM050649.1, read on the forward strand.
TAAAGGATGACCGGCAGCGGAACTTCCCAATGCAGTTGTATTGGACTAACAGGAATGAAAGAAAACAAGATGATTAAAACACACTGGGATATTAGTTTAGAACTTTTGACTTCCATCATCTGTCCAGATTTCTGTCTTGCTAAGGACAAGACAGCTCCCGTACTCTAGGAACTTTTGAAATACAACCTGGAGGTCGCACATGGTGCTGCTTACCTCATCCATTAGTAATGACTTGTAGGATGAGTCAGCCTCGCTGTCTGTGCTGACTCCTTCCCAGCTCTCTCCAGCTGGTTTACGTTTTGCTCCAGGGCACCTCAGCCCCTCAGCAGCAAAGCAAGAAAACCCTTGCAAGATACGGCCAGTGCAGTCCCCCTGAGGGGATGCCGCAGCCTCCCACAAGCTTACCCCTGTGGCGGGTGGGAAGGCACTGCTTGAGCATCAACATGTTTGGCACAAATATGACTTAGTCAGGTCTCACTTTCCAGTCGCAACTGAACACATTGTGCTTTTTCTTGTCCCTTGATGTTGTTTGTGATAGGGGAAGGTTGTTTAATTCTTTGAAAACAAACTTAGAGAAGTGCATTAAAGGACAAAAATATGGTGGGCTACCTGAAACCTCCCCCAATTCCTAAACTTTTAGTTCACCACCCAAGAGGAATCGGTGAAGTTTTACTAGAGAAAGGTTTCCTGGAGTTGCAGGTTCCGCAGTGTTGTAAATATTACACCAATCCTCTCATGAGTGCCAGATCTATTTTATCCCTATGTGTAAATAAAAATTAAAGCCATCACCTCAACAAGATTTTTTACTTCAGGAAACAAACCGCAGTAGCAGTTTAATTCCATTCTAAGTACAAAAGCTCATGAAAAATTAAGCATTTGAATGGTTAAGTGAGAACTTAATGAATAACTAATTGTACTCACCACCCAGGCAAATGGCAACCGCTAGGATTACTGCAAGGAATAAACCACAGATATATGGAAAGTATTTTAGGGAGATAAAAACATGGCACATCGAAGGTGGTTCGATATCTCCTAGGAACCAAACAGAGAGAACAGCTTCTGTGAAGTTACACCAGCTTGAGTTGGCAATGAAAAAGATTTATCTAACATGAAACTAGATGGCAGTAGTAACCCCTGCAGACACTTGGTGAGCTGACCTGACTGGGAGGGGCTCATCTCCCCTGGCTCAGGGGCTGAGAAGGGCTTCGGGGCTGGCCAGTGCTCTCAGACCCACCTTGAGCATTTGCCTTGCGAGGGGTCTGAATCGTGCCCCTGCAGAGCACCTGGCCTTTCCTCAATGCAATCAAGAATATGAGTCCTAAACTTTTATTTTTGTGGGCTGCATCACACTGTGAGGTTTAGAAGTATATGAGCACCTCTCCTGAAAACCTGAGCCCTGGAATAAAAATGAAATTCAGACCTGATTTGCTCGTGTAATCAAAGCTGTGTGCAGGGTACAGGTATATGCTCTGAAGACTTCAGAAGTGGATTAACAAACTTTTTGAGTAGAAGCAGCAAAGAAGGAACTAGTTTGAGTCTCCTTTTTACGACCCTTCCTGTCTGTGATGCCTCCTGACTCTGGCCAGTACCAAGCCCACAGTCCTAGTGCTTTGTCCAGCTGGAGGCCCAGCTGGATGCTGCTCTGAGCACTGTGTCTGGGACCACAGCAACCCTGGGATGAGGCTGGAGGCCATATTGCTCTGCGTCATGTGCTGGGGATCTACATCCCACCTGAGATGGATTCCTCCAGAGTTGGGGTAACAGAGGCACAGAAACAAGTAAGAGGAGCCTAAAAATTGGAACAGGAACAGGGATATTGGAAAAAGGCAGGATTTGCTAGTAAGTAGGTGTTCAAGACAAGAAGGAGGAAAGTCACTGGTCCTTTTGGACTTGGAAGCAAGTTTAAAAATAATAGAAAGCTACATTTGTAAAAACCAGGGCTTTCAAACTAGTCTTGAGAAATGTGATAAAAGGTGATCTGTTCAAAGTTCTGCTATAAAGACAAGGAGAGAACTGAGAAATGGCTCAAGGCTGAGTTTTGAGTTTTCAAGGAAAAAGGATGCATCTGAAGTCAAAATATACAACGGTAGTAACACTGAATACATTTCAGGAGCTGGACCAGTCCTGCTCACCAGCCACCTCCATAGCTGACCACAAGTTAGTGGTATTTTCAGTCTGAAGACAGCAACAGATTCCAACAGACTGCAGTGCTAACAATGAATTGTTCACTTGTTTCAAATATATTCTGATATACAAAGGGCAAACTGTGGGAAAATAGCATGCACAGCTCAGTCATGGGTACACAGGATGTGGCAGAACCTTGTTTTCAATTTTAATTCATGCAACTTCTTCACCCCATCATTCTTCAAGCTTTGAATCTGAGATTGGCAGACACTTATAATCAGCCAAGGATGAGGAGCGTCTCCCAGGGCTTATAGACTCACGAGTAAATCCCAGCCTACACAGACCCTCTCAGCTGCAACTGAGTAACTCATTTTGGCAACAGAGTTGGTGTCTGGTATGCCAAAATCTTAGACAGCTCTAGTAGCTAATGGACTAGAAAATTAAATAGCTCTATCTTCCTCCTCAATGCTCCACCTGCCTCTGTTGAAGTTAATTGTTATTTTTGCCACGAAACCTACAGGAAGTAGCAAAAAAGCTTACTGTTCCTCCAGGGCTGCTGTATTGTATCTGTATATATTTTTAAATGGATCAATTTCCAGGTCAGTAAAATTTCAAATAAGCCATTCAAAAATGTGTCAGAAAAGCGTGGGCAAATGTTTGCTATGTGGCTGAAGTGTGTGAATAATCTGTTCGTGAAAAATGCTTGTCTATGCAAGCCAACACAAGATGTCATCACCTATTAATATGCTGGCAAACCTCACGGCTGGGGAGTGAGGTTGTGTTTCTTCTTCCTCTAAGTGATTGCTTTCTCTGAATGAGTGGGCAAGCGTAGTTTTCCAAGGCTAAAGACCTACATTAACCATACAGATTACGAAGGTCAAAAAAGCTGTGCAGTATCCCTACCAGACCCATCTGCACTGGGGTCCACTTTTGCTTGTGGTATGAAGAAAAATCTTTTGAAGGAAAACTGAATTTCTGGTACTGGTGGTTCATCTTCTGTAATAGAGATGATTTCAAGACTTCCAGTAGTGGGATTTGTCTCTTGTACCTGGTTCAACAGGAGAAAAAAAGGGAAAAATAAAGGAAGATAATCACCTTGGAAAATGTTATCGTAGAATCATAGAACAGTTTGGGCTGGAAGGGACCTTTAAAAGTCATGTAGTCCAACCCATGACATCCTTAACTAGATCAGGTTGCTCAGAGCCCTGTCCAAGCTGGCCTTGAATGTTTCCAGGGATGGGGCATCTACCACTTATCTAGGCAACCTGTTCCAGTGTTTCACCACCCTCATCATAAAAAACTTCTTTCTATCTAGGCTAAATCTATCCTCTTTTATTTTAAAACCATTATCCCTTATTCTATCACAACATGCCCCGATAAAATGTTTGTCCCCATCTTTCTTATAAGCCCTTCAGGTACTGGAAGGTGCTATAAGGTGTCCCTGGGCCCTTCTCTTCTCCAGGCTAAACAACCCCAGCTCTCTCAGTCTTTCCTCACAGGCAAGGTGCTCCATCCCTCTGCTCAGTTTTGTGACCCTCCTCTGGATGCTTTCCAACAAGTCCATGTCTTTCCTGCACTGAGGGCTCCAGAGCTGGAGGCAGTACATTGTTATGTACTTAATGTTCATGAGAGAAGCTCTTATAATTGATTTATCACCAAACTACTGAAGTTAATTTCTGTTCAGGTTTGTCTAAGCATGGCAGCTACTTTTAATAACTCCCACTGGGGGGTCTGAAGCTATCCCTTGCTCTTTAATTGCCATAGGAAACAAGAGAAAGGCTAAAAAGTGTGTGACACCTGCAAAGAACCAGACAGGTTCCTCATGCAGGGGGCCACTGAATTTCATTCCAGAAAACCTTTGATCATTCTCTACACAGTGAGAAACAATTAAACCCGACTACACTAGAATTCTGGGTAAACAGATTTGAAATGCTAATTTCTGACTCCTGTTCCACACACTGTCACTGTCAAAAGGAATCACATTTCTGAACACACTGGTGTGAAATAGGTCCAGGTTTGTGGACAGTGGAGCTGGTAAGTTGTAAAAAGCAGCATAACTGTTTGCAGAGTCACTCCCTGAAAATTTTAGGCAAAGAGTACGTGCTTTGTCTGTGACACTGTATCTTTAAGTCACCTGGAATATATTTTCAACTTCCAGAAAACAACTTCAATAAGGATTCTGCTCTTTCATTTGACAAAATGTTATGCACATTTCAATGAACATAAATTAAATCTTATATAGAATCTGCTAGCTTTAAGGCAGAGAACAAGACAGCTTGCTGTGCATGATTTTGAAATATCTTTTTTAAAAAGTCTTCTAACAGTTGTCCATCAGGAAACAAAACACCAATGTGAAGTATACCACACAACAGCTAAACACCGATGCGTCATTTATTTAGAGGATATCACATGCTCCCAAAACTTCACTCACCTCTTCCTGAGAAGTCATAGTTAAAAGCAGAACTGTTTTCTTTCTTCATTATCAAAAGGAACCAAAAGGAAATTCTGAGGTTGCTAAGCCAGTCTGCTCTGGAAAGGTTTTTACCGAGCCGCCCGCGGCCACCCGTCCACTCATCTGTTGAACGCGGCAGTACGGCCGCAGCCGCCTGTGTAATTCAACCCGGCGAGGGGTATCGAGTAGCCCCGGATGGCATGGCTACGGAAAGGGGAAGATAAAAATTCAGCAACGCTTTCCAATTAGCCTAAGAGCCTCGGCTAACATTGTGGTACTTGCAAACCTTCCGGTAACCCCTCGCTGAAGGAGCACCACGCGCTGCCCGGGCTGGAGCTTGCTCGGCTTTTAGCAAAACTCGTGCAGCTGAGGAGTCTGCCGACCGCTGCACGTGGCAGGAGGAAGAGGCCCCGGGTGCTTCATCTCTTCGGCACCCAAGGTCCGTAGGCTCACCTTTTAGATTTAGAAAACAAGAATGTATGCTCAGCTCCATAAAATGCTCAAGAGTAGTAATTATTTGGCTCGGGGTTTGGTTTTTTACCAAGAAGAGAGATTGGTGGCAGAGGGGAAGGTGGAGGCAAGAAGGAGGAGGAGAGATGAAGCAAAAAGCCACGGCAGTGTAAGTGAAACAAGGCTCCCGAGAGGCCAGGGAAGAAATGAAGGATTTCCATGACAAATGCCATGTTCCTGGAACATGGCTGCAATGAGGGAAGCTGTTCAGTCCCTTTGCTGTGCATAATGGAAACTGGCACTTCCAAAGGAGAGGACGTCATGTCAAAATCCAGTTAACAGGGCAGGCTTCTCCCTGCTGCCACCCTGATGTGCTCCAAGCCCAGCCACAGGACATGACGTCTAGATGGGACATTGGGTTTGACCTTGCACAGTTGACCAGCTCATCGCCTTTGCTGAGAAGTACAAAGCAGGGGTCAAGTACGATAGGGATGGGAGAACATGAAAACTGAGCCTAAAAGGAAATAATCTGGCCTAGAGACTAAAGTTTTACATGCTGCAGGATGTCCCTGTTTGCCCCACACACACTGCAGTAGCAGCCCAGGTGGATTTCTTGGCTTTCTGAAGACAATTTAAAATGAAAGGCTAAAAAATCCCATCTCAGACCCTTTAACAAGTCCAAGCTGGCTGTGGTGTTTACCTTTGTACTACTAACCTTGTTCTGCTGGGACAGATGGGAAAAGACTGCAGATGCCTTTTGCTTTTTTAGCCACCTTAAACCAAAAACTCGGAGATGTAGATGCTATGAAAACAGGATGTCAGCTTTTGTCAGAAAAGATCACAAGAGGTTTGAGGGTTTTTTTTACTTTAGCTGCCTCTCTCTCTCTCTCTCTCTCTCTCTCTCTCTCATGTTCTTACTCCCTCCCTCCCTCGCACCCTCCTCCCACCTCCCAATTCCTGTCAGCGCTCAGCACACCGTCAGGGGAAGAGTGGAGGAGATGGCTGTGGCTGAGACACAGCTGTACGCAAAAGTGTCCAACAAGAACCGGAGAAAAAGCACCTCTGTACTCATCGAGTCGCTCCTCGCCAAAGGATTCCCGGCTCATATCGCGTGAGTAATGAGTTCGGTTGCCTTCGCACAGTGAGAGGTATTTAAGATATACGAAGTATTTCTCATAAGATCCTGAGAGCAGGCAGCTGGCTTTTTTCATCAAGAGAGTGTGCTGCTTTCTGTGGGTGATATCCCTATACAGGGATCAGACCTGTCTTGCTTTGAATTTCTTGTGGAGTGTGTATTGCTTACATTGAAAAAAACCAAAACATAACAAAAAAAACCCAAACAAACAAAACCAAAACCCAAACCTACTCTGCATCCATTTTTATAAATACTGTATATACCTGAAGACACACACCCTTCCACATCTTCAGGTTGAGAGTCTTTACAATTAGTTAAGAAGTTCGTGTCCATAGTTTTCTGTTGGGTTATATCCACTTTCATTTTTGGGCTTATCAATATTATCATAATGGAGTTAAATGTGGATATAACTTCTATCCAAAGTTTTTTGCAGGCCTGGCAAAAATCTCCTGCTGGATTTTGTCACTGGAAACTGTTTTTTCAAGAGTAAGCTTTCCTTAAGCAGGTGCCACATAAGTCTGTCGATTTTTCTTCCTGTCTTGAATCAGGATCTTGTTCCAAAAGTGTGTCCTACCTGGAAAATGTAATAGTAAAGAATGAGGCACTATTCTTGGCAACCCCAGTGGATGAGAGATTAACTGGTGGCAGCTAATCAAGTTAATAAAAAAAGAAACGTGGTGGCCACTCCTCCCCCAAACATCACTCTGGTAGGACAGGGAAGTTCTGGGGAGGGTTTTCCAGCTTCTGAAGGGCAAGTATGGACTTTGGTTCAAACTGTTCAAAAAATAAATCTTTTTATTTAAGTGTTAAAGAATCCTTCATAAGATATTTTAGAAAGGAGAGCAATGTCTCTCCCTTTTGACTGAAAATTAAGCAAGTTGAAAAGGCTCCATTCGTAAATGGCTTTTTTTAGGAACAGCTGGGTTTAGCAAATCAACTTTAGACATGATGGACACAGCTTACAAGAAAACTGTGAGTCTCTTGTTCCCAATTATGCCTAGTGGAATTTTAGCTGTGCAGTTGAAAACATGGTTCACCATTTCTCAAATAATACGCTAAGTTTGGTCACCCCAAAGTAATTTCAATTTTTTGTCTTGTACATGATGTTCTTTAAATCCCCTTTGAAAAACTTTCTGCTGTTACTGAGATGGATTTGGCCAAAGTCAGGTCAAAATCAAGAAGCAGTGGTAGAAGTACTATGTGAATCGACATAAAATGACAAAATGTTCAAAATCACTTTTTTTTTTAATTTATTTGCTTTATTTGACTTTAAGACCTTCAAAACCTTGTGTTTTTCTAAAACCTTTTAGCTGTCCCCGTGGTTCCTGGACTGAACTGTATATCAAAGTTCTGAAAAGTTGTTCTTCTGAGATGTTCTAGCCTGAGAGAAACAAGGCTGAGTGGAAATATTACAAAACCTTTCATAACGCAGAACCAGCGTGCCCCAAAGAAAAGAAAAGAAACCAAATATGTGAGGATCAAGTCTAGCATCAGGTCGACAAAATGGGCCTCCCCTGGTGTCAGCAGTTTCTGCTTTAGGGAAAAGACAGTTTATACTCTCTGTAAAGATGCTATTTTTAGCACAGGTTTTTAGTGATTTATTCCTACACTCTAGAGAAATTGGTATATACAGAATTTATTCTATGCATTGCCTTTCAATCTTCACTGCTCATCCTGGAAGCATAGGATGCCTATGGTCTACGCCTATGCCTATGGTCATCGCCTAATGGTGTCCTGGTGCTAAAGGCCCTACAAACCCTGCCGGAAACATCCTACAGCCAACGTATATGATGAGGCAAGAGGTGGGAACAGACGCAGAGAGGAACACAAGGAAGGAGATAGTACTGAGCAGCATGATAGTCCATGGTCTCAGGTCTCGCTTGTCTTATTACATTTACAATTTTGCAGGCCCTATGGTAAAGAGAAGCTGAAGTCAAGCTCCATTTGGCTTCAGAACTGTCTGCACAGAGCTCCTCCATGTGTGGGAGGAGCAGCATGGCACAAAGCAGTAAAATACTCACTTTGAGGTGTAATGAGTCGTTGACAAAATCTGGCATCGTTGGCTGAGCAGCAGCAGGCACTGACATTTCAACAGGATACTGCATGGGGAGGACAAAACCACGGGTTGTTCATGTTTGATGTGATAGAGGAGGAGGAGGGGGAGCCAGCAGAGGCATGGAAAGAAAATGTGCAATATTCAGTCACAGAGGACACAGGCTAGTTTTAGACCAGCTAGCTTATGGTTTTGCACTGATTTGGCCATGGTAGTTGATTTACTTCACAGAGAAGAAAGGTAGATGGTAAAGCATGAGTGGAAAGACTCACGCTATCCCTCATCCATGTTGAGCCCCACTAAAGAGCAGGGTAGGGTAGGGTTATACATGCAAACAAGTGCATGTAAATGTTTTTAATGAGCCCATGTGAAGTTTTTGCACTAGAGAGAAGACAGAAGGCTAGGAGGAAGCACCAATGATGAATCTGAGTCCTGCTGCTTGCTGCACTCATTGCACTGCTGGTACGTGCTCAGAGGTCACAGGGATGGATGGAGTATAAAAATGTGAGACTAAATCAGTCAATGCCCTCAGGACCCAAGTGGGCTACAGGGCTGGAAATGGGGTGCAGGTGCTACTTAAACACTGGAATCCTTCACTCATCCCCTAGCATTTAGTCACAAAGACGTGTTCACGTGAAGCACATAGTTGGCATTTTGAAACTCTAGTAAGAAAAGGAAATGTGAATCAAGTCCAATCCCAAAGAATGACAGTTGCATCATCTTGAACTGAACTGGTGGCTTAGACCTGGTGCTCAGCTGACCTATGAGAGATCCTCAATCCTGATTTTCAACCCCCAATGTAAGTGTGTTTTGCTTTGTTTATATGTATGGGCTTGGACCTGGCATCATGAACCAGAACATTATCCTATGAACGGAGCAAACCCTACTCTTACGGCGCGTGGATGGATTGTTTACTCAGCCCTAAGGAAATCCATAGCGTCAGTAGGGCTGCTAAGGAAACACCACCAGAACACAAAGAAGGACATCCTGTGGGGAGGTCAGGTTACCAATCTTCAGGGAACTAAAGATTTACCGTGGAAAAAAATGTCTGGAGAACTTCAAGAACGTTAACATTTGCCAGGAATAATCTAGTTGTTAAAGGTCCTGCGTATGCTGGAAAACAGACTTGGTGACCACAGCATGTCCATTCTTCACTTTTTAGGAGATTTCTTTCTGTTATTCTGACGAATCCATTTTGGGTTTTTTCTAGGCAAAAAGCCTTGGCTGCTACTGGACAAAAGACAATAGAAGACGCTGCAAAATGGTAAGTAACTGTGATTTCTAAGGAGTGCTTTTGCATTAAACCTGACTAAAAATCCTTGTTCATGTGCTGGTTTTGTTACTGAAGTTGAAGTTAGCTGCCATAAAACCCCCCTGCATCTGAGTTCTTTGTTTTTTATTTTAGTTCACGCAGACGAAGAAATAATTGTGTTTGTAGTTGTTCTGGGAAGTGAAGTTATTCGCAGGAGGCCCAGGGTAAATTGGAAATCTGGGAAAGAAAGGACAGTCTCAGGCAGAAGCAGCTACTTTTACCCCAGTAATGTTAGCCACTTCATGGGACCGGCTGCTTTGGACAGACACTTCTCAGTTTTAAGCCTCTTGCTTATTTACGGTCATGGCCTCTGCGGTCTGCTCACTGCTCCTGCGACAGGTTCCTGGGCTCTGAGCCAGGACTGTGGGCACACACCAGGGCATGACCAGGAAGGCCTTTGGAGGCACCCGCGGGGTAGACATCCTCCCTGCCTTGTCACAGTGCTCACACCTGCTGTGCACCCATAGGCAACGGGCACGGGGCCCGCGGATGGGACCTGGGCCCTCTGTCCCGAAGGAAAGGAGGAAGGAAACTGTGAAAATATCTGCAAACCCACGGTTGCAGCTACAAACACGTGCTGTAACATGTGGGGTTAAATGGCAATGGCTGAAGGCAAACAGCCCGTCTTCTTACCTTGAGAAAGGCACATGATAAAATAACCTGAGGGGCTGATGGCCAGATGGTGGTATCATTGGTCAAAATCACTTGTTAGTCTTCATCCCTGCAAAGTTTTTTTCTCTGTACTAAGATTCTCTTAGTGCACTCATATGTTATTCTTGACTTTTATGCTTTAATTCACCTTCAAATTAAATCCAGTCTTTCATCGCACTTACTTCTGTTTTTCTGTTGTTTCTTTTTTTTTCTTCTTTTTTTTGGGGGGGGGGGGTTTTTTTTGCTTGGTTTGATTGCTTTTTTTTTTTTTTTTCTTTTTTTTTTCTTTTTTTGTGAAAAGCCAGAGGACATGTTTGAGAATGGCATGTTCTTCTCACACAATTTTTTTATCAGGGATGCTACTGCACTTTCCAACAATCACTTCCAATCCCACAGCTGTGAAGCCAAATACAGAGCATGTGAAGAACAAGTTGAAGGATACCATCACATGGGATATGAGTTTCTGATCTTTACTTGTGCATGTGGTGAGGCACTGGCACAGGTTGCCCAGAGAAGCTGTGGATGCCCCATCCCTGGCAGTGTTCAAGGCCAGGCTGGATGAGGCTCTGAGCAACCTGGTCTAGTGGAGGGTGTCCCTGCCCATGGCAGGGGGGTTGGAACTAGATGGTCTTTAAGGTCCCTTCATTCCATACCATTCCATGATTCTGTGGTTTTCTGATTTGTGTTGTTTGCTTTGATTAGAGCTGAGTAAAAAGGCTAGCTCATATTTTTTTTTTTTTTTTTAATCTTCAGTTAGTTTTAATTTTGTCATTCTTCAACAATTTCTACCCATTTCTTCTTTTTCCTTCTCCAGTCCTCTGTTTCCAATCAGGAAAAAGGGGTGAAAAAAAAAACCCTTAAACCCCCTTTTTTGTTGTCTTTCATTTTCATATATTGAAAGAAGTCAAGATACATAATAAAATGTAAAGTACACAAAAAATATGCAGGGAAAAACCCCCTTTCTCCATCAGTTGGTACTTCAGGGAGAAAATGAGTAAGGAGCTTTTATTTTAGCTTTTCATTTCTAAGAAAATAACAACCTTGTATTTCCTTTTTCTGGTCTCTACTATGGATGCCTTCAACCACAGGAAACGAGTAACTGGTGCACACACTTACTGTCTGTGATATGCTCTTGATTTCAGGTTGCACTCCCACTGCAATGATCCCTCTTTGGATGACCCCATCCCCCAGGAGTATGCGCTCTACTTGTGTCCTACAGGCCTTTTGCATAATCACCTGCAAGAGTTTTGGAAGGAGAGCAAGCGCCAGTGTGGGAGAAACAGAGCACACGAGATTTTTCCACACATCACTCTCTGCGATTTCTTCACGGTAAGGCACAAAAGTCATGCAAGGATCAGATATCAACGGCTGGTGAAACTGGGCCACCTGCCATTGTCTGAACACCAGAACTTCTCCTTGGAGGTCAAACTGACATGACACAGGTCCAGGCGTGCTTGCTTAATATATGAGTGTTCAGCCTCTGCATAGGCACAGGGGGCTTTTTTCCTCACTGCCTAGTTTAGCTACCCACCTTAAGCCTCGGCATACCTAAAAATTGGCTGCTGGGGCCAGTGGGATGCTTTGGGGTAGCTGAATGATATGTGTCTAGCATCCATCTAGAGCAACCCTGTGCAGTCCAGGCTGCACATGGACTTGGCAGCAGGAAACATTGCCCCACACATACACCTACCAGCAGGCTCTGGAGTCTGTGCCCATTGCTGCATTGATCTAGGATGTTAAACGTTCCCGGCCAGGGCAGCAGCGACAGCGTTTTCATAGGATGTAGACAGCTTTGGTATAAAGCCTATGGGAATCTCAGGGAAAGCCCTGCCTTCCCCAGAGAGCCCCAGCCAGAAGGTCATTGCTACGGTGGTGTGTTCCAGTCTTTACCCTTTCTGTTGAAGCTTGGATGTTGGGAAATAGAGGGAAGCAGAATGCACAGGGATGGAATGAGCAATGGGAACCAGTCTGGAGTCCAGCAGTGCAATTGAGTCACTGTCAATAATTTAACATGGAAGCAGGCTCCTGAGCTGGGGTCCTGGTGAGCTGTTTTCTGGTTCTAGAGATGCTGCTGTCCTCCTAGGTGGCCACCTGTATGCTGGCTAACCCTCTAGAGAACTTTCCAGCAGAGCTGCTTCTCCTGCATAGGTAAATGTTCCTGTATCAGCAAATACCAGCACAGTCACTGGTCTGGAAAAACTCCGGAGCCACCTGGAATCCAGTTTTCACCTGTTGGTGGTGCAGTACACGACCATCAGCTGCAGCTGACATGCGCTGAAACAGACAAGAGCTAGAGCAGCTGGAGAAAAATAATTCTGTTAATCACATTTTGATGCTAAATCATGCCACTAAGCATAGGCCGTGAAAATAAGAGTATTCTATTGCAAAATAATGAATGGTACCCTGTGGCCATTAATCACAATTATACAGAACAAAAATAGTTAATTAATAATGAGTGTCATGCTCTTCAAAGGTGTCAAGTTTAAAGGCCTGTCCCTAGAAGAATCAAGTGAACTGCAATCCTCATCTCACGCATCTCAGCCCTGTTTCAGGTAGCATATTTCTAGGGATAAATGCACCCTCCTGTGCTGTCCTCTACTTCTTGGCTGTCAGCAAGAGGTGACCTAGGTGACACATAGGCAGAAAGCGAGACTTACTGACCTTCTCCCGACCTGGTCCTCTCCTGTTTCCTGACTCCCGACATCTTTTGCAGCTCCCAGACTCATTGGCCCCTGAGGTGCCTGCTGCATGGCACTTGCCCGAGTGCAGGATCCCACCCTCTCCTGTCCAACCACAGCACAGTCTGACCTGTGCCCTCTCAGTGCATCCTTCCTCTCTGTGGCCTGAGAAATGCTCGAGAGAGCAAGACGGTCTGAGCAGGAGCTCCTTTCTTCAGTTCTGCTCGTCCCCTTCAGCAGCTTGACCCAGCGTAAGGGCGGAATGGAGCAAATAGCTCTGCGACGGAGAAAAATCAGTACAGAGGCGCAGCACCTTTAATGTTCCTGTGCTGGAGGGCACGGATTCCTTCTTTGTCTTTTCACTTACATTGCTTAATTGCCACTTTTTTTTTTGTGGAAACATGGCTGTGTACAATCCTTTAATTTCCTGTGACTGGAACATTAAGGATCACAATGACAACGATGCCTTATGAATTTTGCTGTGTATGTTGCACAGCACCTGAGATCTTGAAGTTTTAACAGGAGCAATTTCATCTAAGGACTGTAGGATAACAATAACACAAATTCTTGCTTAGAATTTAAGAGGGAAATCATGATCCCTGCCTCATTTCGGACAGATTACTGCACACCTGTCAGATGGCAGATCTTTTGGCTCTTTCCTAGCCAGGCTAGATACACCTCCTGGCAGAAGACGCCATCTCCTGTTATAGCACCAGGACTCTGTGCTGGTCAAACTGCCCAGTATTACTGACTTTAATACCAGGAATTTCAGGCAAGTTCATAGCTGTGTTTTCTCAGGAATTCTGGTGCCCGCACTGTTTTCTGACACTACTGTGTAACACAGGCTACAATTGTGGCCGTTGAGCCGGTGGGTAAAACCTGCTACTCCTCTGTTTTCTTTCAGTGTGAAGACCAGAAAGTGGAATTGTTGTATGACACCTTAAAGCGAGTTGGTGACAGCTTTTCCAGGTGTTTTCCATCATCCATTTCCCTATCACTACATTCATCCACCAGCTACCTTGGCTTCTTCGTTGACGACAGCCATGCAAATATCCTCAAAGAGTTTGCTCTGGCATTCTCGTCCGAGGCTTCAGCCCTGGCAGGTAGGACCACATCAGAGGGAAAATGGTGGATCATAGCACAGATGCTTAGGCATGGTACTGACATCTCCTGTGCCCCCGGGGAAGCTTAGCTGATGGTTTGTTGCTAGCAAGCACCCTTTCCTTCTGCAGATTTGAAAACAATGTGGCCAGGGGAGTGTGTTTTAGGTTTTGAAGACACAGTGCTTTTGTCTAGAAGCTGAAACGGTTGGCTGTGTAACTTGGTAGGCCATTGATCGGGATATCCAAGATGGTCAGAGTTCTAGTACTCTCTATTCCCAGGCCTCTGTCCCCACAGTGCTGTGGGCCTGATGGCCCAACTGCATCCCTGAGAAACAGGACCTAATCCCCACCCCAGTAACATCCAAGAGAAACTGCATCCCTAGTGGAGACTGAAGGGACACAGCACCAGCATGGCTTCATCTTGGAGAAAGGAGTTCAGTACATCTCAGACTGCCAGAGGAATTCAAGCCCTCTTAAATTTTTTCTCCCAGCCGAAGGCAGGGAGCAAATCCAGTCCAGATTTGTGAATTATTTTGGTGTGATGAAAACCATGACATTCTGCAAAACCATTATTCAGCAAAACTATGATCTACTCTTCTACTAATTACAATGACATTTCCTGCATCATGCAAAGCATGTAGGATAAAACAAGAAGATGACCTTTGAATGACCTTCACTTCTATGTTGTGTCACGATTATCTCATCCCTAGATTGCCATGTGAAGCCCTGCTTAAAGCAGCTCCACCTTACCTTGGCTCACAAGTTTTATCCTCACCATCAGAAGACTTTGGAACAATTGGCCAAATGCATTAATCCCAGGGAGACCTGCCAGTGGGTAGCTGCTCTCTACTCACGGGACATGCGTTTTGTGCATTACCAGGTACTGTCATCAGATTTATTTCATTTCCTAAGCCCACAGTCAGACCCTTGGCTACAGTCATCTGGCCTGGTTTTTTAACAAAGCAGATCAGTGTATGCACAGAACAATGTTTCAAAAAGCATCCCTGGAAGTGTTCAATGCCAGGCTGGATGAGGCTTTGAGAAACCTGCTCTAGTGGAGGGTGTCCCTGCCCATGGCAGGGGGGATGGAACTGGATGGTCTTTAAGGTCCCTTCCAATCCAAACCATTCTATGATTCTAAGCATGGTTGTTTCAAGTACCTCTTTGGGTTGAAAAACTGTACTCATAAATCAGTAGATGATACCTTTATGGTAAGCTGCATGACCTGCATGTCAGCAAGGTCTAATTCTAAACTCCAGTGGAAAAAAACTAATCTTACCATGACATGAGAGAATTAAAAAGACAGGAAATGATGGTCCTTGAATATTTGCTAGGATTTGTCAGATCACAACTTTGCAGTAAGATTTCAGTCAGCAAAATTAGTTTTCTTGATTTTCCAGCCATGATGAAAACTGCGCAGTTCAAATATCAGTGAGCAGGGCACAGGTATCACTGATGATTTCCTGCTTAACAGACTCAGAACCAGTCAGCATTTTTTTCAGTTCTCATTTCCAAATTTAAGTTATGGAACGATCAACATTTTTTAGTCAGATCAACCTATCGCTTTGTCACAAGTCCCGTGTTGGATGCTGGTCACACTCAAGCGAGCTGCAAGCAATCACAAAAAGAGATGATAACCCTTCTATTATGTTTGCTTTCAAATAAGTCTGTACTAGTTATAGGAAAAAAAGTATTGTCATGAAAACCAAACGCCTGTATTTACACGTACTGCAAATGCGGCAGCGTCTTCCTTTTTCTCTGCCAAAGTACCATTAAAGAGCACGTTGCAACGTGGAAAATAGCACCGGTCGCTGTGTTCAGCAGAGAGCTGACCAAGCATCCCCTGAACCGCTGCGGCACGTGCAGCAGTGGGCTGCAGGCAGCAGTCTGACCCTGCTGCTTGCTCCCCCCAGACGCTGAAGGCCCTCTTCCAGTACAAGCCCCAGAACATCGACGAGCTCATGATCAATGCTGGGGACTTCATCTACGTCAACCCGACGCAGCAGTCCAATGTGAGCGAAGGCTGGGTGATAGGAACCTCGCATCGCACTGGCTGCAGGGGATTTCTTCCTGAAAACTACACTGAGAGAGCTGATGAGTCGGACACATGGGTTAAACACAGGTAGGCTGTGGTCCTTTATGCAGTTGCTGGGGTTTCCATGGGTGTTGCTTCCTTTACGTCAACCGCTCTTCCTGCTGGGGAGCCGTGACAGCGTTCCTCCTCGCCATGAACAGCAGACGGGAGCTAGAGGTAGCAGGACAGAGGAGAAGGGGTCCTGGGGATCTGGGTGGGATGCTGAGACTTCTGAAAGAAAAGAGATAGGACACCCCCCCCCCCCCCAGTTCATTAATTTAGCTGCTCAAGGGATGACACCCGATCCCTCTTGAACAACCCAAACATGCTGAATTTTAAAAGACCATGTTCTCTCAGGCAGGCTGAGCCTTCAACCTGGCTCATCACTTTCTTCTTTGGGTTTTTTTTTCCCTCATTTCAAGAGCTTGCAAAGTTAACTTCAAATGAAACCACGCACAGGTTACTCCATTACTTTGAACCCACCCTTGTCTTGTCGATTCACCCCATATCAGCAGGCATCTGCCTGGCTTCCTGCATTTTGCTTTGCAGCTGACAGCACAGCTGATGCTACTTGTAGATTAGAGCTGATTTTAATAAACAGGGAGTTGTAGGTGCACTTCTTGCTGAGTCCTCAGAGATGAGGCAACCAGGTAGTATTTCCTGCCAGATGGTCATGCTTCAGCAGGGCTACACCCAATATACGCCATCAGTTCATATTTTAACCTTGTTTTTACTGGGCATATTCCAAATCAAGAAGAAAGCAATGAAGTGGATTGCAAGCGTGCAAAGAATATTGAATGGAACGTGAATCCTCACTTACAAATTCTGTATCCTGTAGACAAAATCATGACATAAAAATCCCTTCTGTTTTGTGACTGCTCTTATGTTTGCATGTATGTGTGTTGCTTCTGCTTTTTCTACAGGGAATATGTTTTTGTAACAGCTCCAAGACTCTTCACCCAAACTGAAAATGAACCTAATGTAAGGCCGAATGGAGAAGTCCGTAATCCTAGTGTGTCACAAAGCGTTACCAATGTACTTTCTCTTCAGGTAATTGTTTTTTCCATTTCTTAACTTGTGCAGATATGTTATTAATTAAAAGCATTTAGTAAATTTAATAGTATCTTCATTTTTCTCCCTCACATTTTCATGTTTTATTGTTATGCACACATACACCTGCACAGACTCATACTGTATGATATATCATAAATATTTTGTAACATATATGATGTATATTATTCTTGCTTTCTTTTATAAAATTTGTTTCATTCTTGTCATAATAGCACAACATAAGAGTTCTCTGCTCAAGTTTCTCTGTGCACAGCCTTACTGGGCAAGCTGTGCAGAGGTACGGCGACAGGTCTGACAAGTGACACACAGGCACAGCTTCCCCTGACTGTCATAGGTGCTCACAGCAGAGTAACTAAGGCAGAATTAGTCTCATTGTTCACTGTTACTTTTATGTCGCGATTCTATGGTGGTTTATGTGGTCCCAGATCTTAGCACATTTCAATGTTTCATCTTCTTTTGTATTCCTAGGTGCATAGCTAGTGCAAATAACTGCATAGAACCACAGCAAGAGAACAACTAGCCTGGAAGGTTAGCAGCTCTGATAGGATTACGTTTTTGCCCCAGTTTCAAAAATCAACATGTATCAATTTTTTCCCAGGTTTTCCACTGGCCTTCCAGTAGAAGGAGCAAAATAAATAAGGACTCTGAGGTCTTTTAGCTACAGCACATTTGCACCTGCACTGCATTTTTGGCTCTGTCTGGGATGCCAAGACAGTCCTTTCTGGCACACTGACATGCTGCAGAAACCCCTGGGGCTTGCTGGCCCTATAGCCTCTCTTCTCACTGTGCTGGGGGATAACCCTGGGTTCATTTGTGCTCACATCAGAGAAACTTGAGGGCACCTTGAGGGAACCTCCATCCTGGGGCCACCCAGGATGCCATGTGTACAACAGTGAGACAGAAAATTCTGCATGAGCCTCACGTCCTTCTCCTGGCTCTTGACTGCTCTTGGCCTCCCTTATCTAGCTTGTATCTGTGGCAGAGCCACTGCTTGGTCTGAGGAACACGTTTTGCAGATATGCACGTCTCCAGCCTAGAGTTTCCCCAGCCTCTGGGTCCTCTCAAGCAGAACAGCAAAACCACAAAACCTTGGTTTTAAACTCCAATCTTGTGGCGGTTGATTTGTGTTTCATGGCAGAAATGCAAGAATGTTTAGCAGAATACATGAATATAGATCTCATACCACTTCTTAAGAATTCCCTTCTCTGCTGCTGAAGATACACATCGCTAATCTCAGTGCTGCAGCTGTAATGGGTTACTGCTGAAAAAGTTTTAAAGCCTTTGACCTGTTCTTCTTTAATCTTCTCATCTGATTTAATGTGCATTGTATAGTAATCCCAAACTGCTTGGAAATTATTTGTAATTTCATGCAGTCTGAGAAAAAAAAATGGCCTCAGGAGATCTGGGATTGCTGTTGGTTTGACCACACAGCTATGAAAAGTGTAAAAGTGTTTTCACTGAGAAAATGATGACGTTGCTGTTAATCCTGGTGTGGAAAAGAGCATTACCACTTAAATCTTAGCTAGTTTCCCTCTTGCTTATATCAACTGTATGATAGATATTAAAATTATAATTCCTTCCCACGCTGGAATTAAAAGATCTGTTATCAGAACTGCCTTTCACTAGTCTAAACAGAGAGTTAAAACCTAATCTGTTAGGTTTATGAAGATCGGGGATCTCTTTCATTTGACTTCAGTGGGGAGCCAGTCAGCCTTACTATTGTCCTAAAGATAAGCATTGATTATAGCAGCTCCTTTCTCTCCCTCTCTGTGCTTGTTATAAACCTTCCAGGATAGGTCTGCCATTCCTTCCTCCACCAGGCAGCATGCTGGAATCCAGACTTTTCAGGCAGGTTATATATAATACCATAACAAAACCCCCCTTCTACACAGCTGTCTCAGAATGCCACCCTGCGAAGAGGCGTGCTGGTGATGCGCCACGGGGAAAGAGTTGATCAGGTCTTTGGCAAATCTTGGCTTCAACAGTGCTTGGCTGCAGATGGTGAGTAAGATAATAGAAGGATCTTAGCAAACCCAAATCAACCAAAACCAACTAACCCCAGTAATGGGTATCATAGAACCATGGAATCATAAAAAGGTTTGGGTTGGAAGGGACCTTAAAGATCATCTAGTTCCAACCCCCCTGCCATGGGCAGGGACACCCTCCACTAGTCCAGGTTGCTCAGAGCCTCATCCAGCCTGGCCTTGAACACTTCCAGGGATGGGTACAAGAGTGTCAATCTCCTATGTGTAAATGTAAACACTGACACAAAAGAGTGAGTGACATTTCGAGTCAGGTACAGCACTGCTTTGAGCTGAACGTAACCAGTATTTAATGATGTCCTGAAGTCCTTCAGGATTATGTGGGACAAACTCTGCAGAACAAGCGAAGCTCTTGTGGTACTGACAGGTGTGTGTCTCGCCAACGGATGTACAAAACACAAGATCTCTACTGCTTGTTACACGAGGTGGTGGTTGTCAGAGCCCTCCACCTTTCTGCGCTTGAGTCAGAATCACAGTCTGTGGATCAGAGTTGCAGCATGTCTCTAGTAAAACCTGGGGAAGAAGAGCAAGGGCAAACCATGGTGGAAATGAGATGTCAGCACTGCCCTAAATTAAAAGCTGCATTTCTTGGCCCACTCTCTCAACAGAAGTATGTTTTGAGGTGAAGAAAACTGACCCAGAACAGGGAAATACGTGTGAGGAGGAAGGAGGGGAACAAAATGTTGGGAATTCAGGAGGGAGAGCTTTATGCTGAAAGTGTCACTTGTTGTGCTGGAGATCTCCTACATTAAGTGTGTGAAATTGACACTAGATAATGTGGGTCATACCTTCTGACCGCATGATCAATTCTTTGGTTTCATTTTTCTTCAGCAAAAATGTTTTTTGTCTTTTTGGCAATGGTAAAATAGTAGCAATATGGAGCAGATTTTTCTATCTTTTGAGCCCCACGAAGCCAACTTCTCACGATTTCCTGTCCTCTCTCTTCCCCTCCATTTGCTCCTTCAGAGCTTGCAAAAGAGGTGCTATTTTACTAAGACAGGTGATTTCCAAAACCGGTGTTGTCACCTTAAAAAGTGATCTCTTCAAGGTAATAGCAGTCACTGATCTTTTTTCATCAGTGAGAGACTGACTATGTCTGTAGTACTAAAATAATCCTGTAGGCATCTGAGTTCAGGCACTGCCCCATGATCCCCCAAACTACTTAGTTACTAGTTGTCTCCTTGGCATGGTCTTGGCATCTCCCCCTTGCCCACATGGTTTCCAGCTGAGGTTTGGGGAGGGCACAGACCATAGTTAGTCCCCAGTGGACAGACAGCATGGGTGTTTGAAGATGGAGATGGTGTTTGGGATGAGAGATGAGGTTCTTGGGCAGATGCCCTGCTTCATCTCTTGCCCTCATGGCCAGAAAACAGGCCTCAACTTGTTTCATTTGCCAGTCGAGGTGTCGCTCTGGGATGAGCTTTCAGAACCAGGGTGACAGAGCACTGGGACAGGCTGCCCAGAGAGGTGGGGGAGTCTCCTTCCCTGGGGACTTTCCAAAGCTGCCTGGACTTGTTCCTGTGTGATCTGCTCTAGGTGATCCTGCTCTGGCAGGCGGGTTGGACTAGATGATCTCTAGAGGTCCCTTCCAACCCCTGACACTCTGTGAACCAGTTATCCAACCATTCAGATGGTTGGATGCCATTATAATGAAGCCCTTATAATGAAATGCCACCTATACATTCAGCCGCTGCCTCCCTTAAGACACAACAAAATGTCACACCTTGTTTCAGGAAAATACTACAGAGCAGACTTGAACTTCCCTTCCACCCTGCCGAAGCGGAAAGACAGCGTGAAACATTTTGAATACGATCCTCCTTTATCTTGCTGTGGTATTTTCCAGTCAAGGCTTATAGGTAAGCTGCATAATAGCCTACTGCAAACACAACGGTTTGGGAAGAGAGGCTTTCATCATCTGCAAAAGCTCATACTGCCTTTGCAGTAGAAAAACCTCCTAGCAGCACTCCTCGTGGTAACAATTCTCTGTGGGCAATCACTGCAAGATCATGTTAAACAGTAAAATAGAGAGCGGGGCTGGTTCCTCATCTTTGAGACCCACTCTGCCAGTTCCTGGCAAAGAAAGTTAAAAGAAAGAAGCTGCAACGCTACCTGTGTCAGGCTGTGTGTCTGCAAGAGACTAATGTCCTGTGCAGTTGTCACTGAGTGGGCAGTGAGGAGTGAAGGGTCTGGCTGGAAGAAGCAGCTTCGCGGTCAGTAGAGTGTGGTCACCTCACCACAGGTACCTGACTGTGGTATGGGTTGCTCTGGCTCAATCCACTCACCAGATGAAGTTGTTTGTGCTCCCTGACCAAGCACGTCTGACTGTGATAACGCAAGTCTGGTGCAAATTATTGTCTCTGATTCAGATATACGGAGGCAGTCAACTGCCTAACTGCTATTTGCAGATTTGGAGTGAATTTCTGTAATTATCTTTCCAACACTAATTTTAAACTTGCTGTTGCCACCAGATTAAGCTTTTTAGTGACCTCAGTCAGCTGATAGAGTGAAAAATATTGATAGGGGCCGTCACTGTATCCCATTGTCAATGAAATGAAAAATCTCAGTGCTGTTTTTTGAAAAGGATTTGGCAGTAGTTCTCCCCTGTCACGATTTGTGAAAGTGACCCACGTTGCTGTTCCTGTCCAGGGGAGGCTCTGCTGGAGCAGGCGGTGCCAGTCAGCTGTGTGTACTCATCACCCGCACTCCGCTGCCTACAGACCGCACAACACGTACTGCAGGGTAAGGCAGCAAAACCGGCCAGCTGCTTTTGCCAGGCTGAAGATGTCAAATTCCTGTGAAGTCTCTGAGATGAGCAATTAAGATGATGTATGACTTCATGGTGGTTTGTTGTTATATTTAAGCAGGGAAGACAAGGTGGTTCTGTCTTGCTGGTAATACTAGGAAGTAATAAACCTGCTGCCATGTATATGGGCTGGGGAGCACAATCCCATTAATTCTGGTCCTCGCTAGTTAAATTGGAATATAATGTTACATGAAACAGAGGTGTTTCACATCAGGTTGAATTCAACATGAGTAGCTGTTAATCATATCACTGCTACCACCTCTTCCAGAAAACGTTCTGAGCCAAAAAGCAAGTGTTTCCATGCTCTGAAGGACATATATGTGAATCAGGGAAGACAGTTTTCTGCTTAAAGCATTTGCTTTTGCAAGCCAAACTATTTTAATGCCTTCATACTGCAGAACCTCTTCTCCTCCCCCTTGCTCTCCCTCTCCTCTTTTTTTCCTTTCCTGTCCCCTCTGATGTGTCTGTCAGAGGTTCACAGTTCATCACCAGGTTTACATCAGAATTATGATAGGAGTGTATTTCTTCTGGGAAGTAATAACTAGTAACTCAGTAATCACTCTTGAGAATAATCAATAACATAGTATGTCCTTTGACAAGAGAATTCATTTTCTAACCCTGTAGGACAATTTATTGCTCCTCTGGGAACCACAATGCTATATAAAAATGGTAAAAACATTTCCGGCCAAGAGTTTTCTCAGATTGAAACATTACTGAGGTCTGTTCTTCTATCTTCTCCTGTACCTTGCAGGTCCTCACAAGATAGCTCCAGAAATAATAGGAAGAATGTAAGAATTTGTAGTGCCTTAACATTAGGCACTACAATGCCTAACGATCTGGTTTTGTTTAATCAACACGATCCTTTTTTGTTCGACAATAAGTCTTTTTCATTAATTAAAATGTTACAGAGAACATGGTAGAATGTACAGCACAAATGTAACACTTTGCATGGATCTTTCTCTTCTTAATAAATATTTCTTCTTGCAGGGCTTAAATTAGATCAAAAAGTCAAAATCAGGGTGGAACCAGGACTGTTTGAATGGACCAAGTGGGAAGCAAGCACAGCAGTTCCTAATTTCATGACTCTGACAGAACTGGCAGAGGCATCTTACAGAATAGACACAAGTTACAGGTAATTGCTCCGTATCTAGCTCTTGAAAGATGTTTTGGGTTTTTTTCCCCTGAGGTATCTTTTCATCTTTTTACTTGTCATAAACCATTATGAACACTGTAAAAATATACGATTCTGGTCAAGTTCAAGTCTGCATGATCAGTTCCCAAAATATGATACACGTGGTCAGCTGTCTTGTGCCAAGGGTCAACTTTGCTGCTCTGGCACAGAGATGCACATAGCACACGGGTGCACCTGGCATATGCACAAACTTCTGATTCTTGTGTATGGGACCAGCCCTGCTTTGGTGCTACCTGCAGATCACAGAGTCACAGAATGGTTTGGGTTGGAAGGGACCTTAAAGATTACCTAGTTCCAACCCCCCCTGCCATGGGCAGGGACACCCTCCACTAGACCAGGTTGCTCAGAGCCTCAGCCAGCCTGGCCTTGAACACTGCCAGGAATGGGGCACCCACAGCTTCTCTGGGTATCCGCCAGCTGAGGCCCATGGTTTGTCATGCACAAGGATGGCTGCATTTAGGCTTCAGTGTCAGGCACCAGGAGTTTTGTTTTTACGTTTGGTTCATGTGAAGCACACTAGAAATGTGAAGAATAACCTGTTGGGTAAATAACATGTTGGTTTTCAGCAGCGAACAGATGTGACTTTAGAACAGGCTAGTAAGCACTTTGCTCAGGGTCTGCAGGGCAGCAGAGGCAGGTCTGTCCCGCGGCAGAGGGTGAGCCCAGGCTGGGACGTGGCATGGAACACATCTCCGTGCATGAAATGTCACCGTTTGTGTCACTGAAGCAACTGCTACAAGAGGAAGGGAAAGCACGGAGCCACCCCTGTGCACCCTGGGGCAAAGCCACACAGAGTCTGGAGAGAGAGAAGTGAGCCTGTCACAAGCAAGCTGTCCCAATTTTAGGGGCAGCCAGGATAACACATTTCACTAAAACTGATGTTTGTGCCAAATTTGGTTGGGGAAGGGGGATGTTATTGTCTGAGTTGCTCAGCGATTAATATTGTGCTCAGCTAAGGACTTGTTGGGGCACTCACAAGGGGGGAAGGGGGGTGTTGATGCCTTTTCTGAGCGCTTGTAAACCACAGGAGGGCAGGAAATTATAAACCTCCAATTCAATCTAGCTCCTCATCTCGCTCACAAACCAGGCTGCTCTGTGTTCGCAGTGCACAGCCAGATCCAGGAAATTACTCAGCTAATAAAAGTGAGTGTCTCCGGGGTTTCCTACATACGCAAGAAAGGAGAAAAGGAAACTTCTCTCATGTCTTAATGCATTTCTTACAGCCGAGCAAGTGTCATCATTTGAAATCACATGAAGGAATAAAATCTTTCATTTTCTTGGGTCATGGTGCTTTCTGGCATGTGTTACCATGGACAGACTGTTTTCCCTATTTTTTTTTTCAATACAGAATCATTTGACTCCAACTTCCACATAGAAAAAGGTGCAAATGCAGAGCAGTGGGAAGTTCAGAGGGGAAGCTCTGAAGCAGAGCTAGCTACAGGGTTCAGACCCCTTTCAGGTCCAGGCAAAAAAAGAGTGGCTGAGCTATAACCTTGCACATATGATGCCAGTTTCTTCCTGTCACATGCAGGGTTCAAAATCCTCAGGTCCCACGGCCTGGTTTTACCATATTCACCCACTGCAAATGTCAGCCTTCAACTAGGTTAAGTCCCTGATCATTCCCTGTCAGCAGTGGACCTGACAAATTCTTCTGCTTCCAGTGCCCCTAAGAGACAACAGGAGTGGTGCTGAAAGATTTGCTGCCCATGCATTGTGTGCTGAGATGAAATCACCTTGAAGTTCACTGCACCCAGCTGTAGACAACTACAAGTTGGGTGCCTAAGCTGTGATGGTTAGCCAGGAGCCTTCTTGTTGGTAGAAAGGGGACTCCCGAGACAGCGATTGTCCATCCTAGATAGCCTGTGTCAAACCCTTCAGAGGGCAATTCATGCTATTTTTAGGGGCTTACGTGGCTCCATTGATGTAGCCAGACGCGTGTTGTAGGCAGCTAAGAGTGGCTGACATTGTCTGCCTCTTGCGCTCTGATGGAAGCAGAGGGGTGGTAGATGTTCCCTGTTCCAAAGCAGGATAAACTCCACCTTCGCTGTTCCTGCTGATAGACTGTCAGTCACAGTATAAACTACTTCTTTCCTCTTCGCTCTTTGTGTGGAGGACAGACCCTTCCTTTCCTCTTCACAACAACCTTTTTCAGACTGTAATCACATCCTTCTTCAGCCTTTTCTCCAGGCTAAACTCTCTCCGTCCTCCCTCATGGGCTGTGCTTTCTGGAGCCCTGTTCACTGCTCCCCTCTGGATTTACTCTCATTGGTCCTCATCTCATTTACGCTGCAGCACTCACAGCTGGACACAGCACTCCCATCGAGACCTTAGCCTGGGCTGAGCACTCCTGTTGCTATTTATCCTGGAAACCACTTGGGCCAGTTCTGGGGATTCTCAGTTCTGCTGCAGGATGGCTGGTTAGTAACAGGGTTAGTACTCAGAGTGTTCAGGTGCCGCCAACAGGACAACACTTTAAAAAAACAAAATTGCACCTCTAGAAAAAGGCAGACTAGTTATGAGTCCCCAATATAAACTTGTCCAACCTAGCCATGATTCATATTAGCTATGATTAACGATCCAGAATGAGCTTTTCACACAGTTTTACCACCTATTTTCTACTTCTGCCTTTTGTGCCAACATGATGTACAGAGGACTCACCTGTGAAAGTACACTGTGATACCATACCTTACTACAATATGATTACCTAATCTCACTACTGCCTATTCACTGAATAAAGAGACAAACAAATTGGGGTGAGGGGGAAAGTTTTTTGTAGAAAAAAATTAACACCCTGTATGGTATCACAACACAAGGCTAACAATATTTGCCAGCCATAGCAGTGAACACCTCCCCATCCTGGAGAAGACAGATTAAGAGGCTTACATGAAAAACAGACAAAGAATAGAAGTGCTCAGATACTTTGGAGTGGTGCATTCTGAATAATGTCCTCGGAAACACCTTTTTTTTTAACTGTAGGAGTGAAAGTCTTTGCTATCCATTTGTATACCTATACAGATATTGTTTGTTGTTGATTTTGGTTTGCTTTGTTTATTGCTTATTAACACTGAGGTGCCAAATCTTGAAAGCATTCACATCATCAATGTCTCACCTTGGTCTGAACTCGGTCAGGATTGCTAGAGCTACGCTGCTCTGCAAGTCTGCAGTCCCCTCCTGGACAGCGGTCATTGCCGACAGAACTGCTCAAAGCACGAGCCTTGTTTAGGCATGAATTCTGCTTTAAATAGTCTCCACTGTAAACTACAAACGTTATTAAAGTGTGGCTTTCCTTGCATCTGGTGCTTTATGAGCTATGGGGTTTAGCCGTAAGATTTAATAGAAATTACTTTGGGGGAAGCTAATGCTTCATGCAAGCTGAGGTAGCAGTATGACAACCAAGTCGGTAGATAAACCTATATCCTTTCAACCGTGTGCCTTTTCTCTGATGTAGTCATTCAATAGCGCTAACCATATCTCCATATTCATCTAGATTAACATATCTTTGTGACTTTATTGACAGAGGTCACTTCCCGCTCGCTTCTCTGGTGCCATCGGAAAGTTATGAAGAATACATAAGCAGAAGCTCTGCGGTTATAAAACAGATCACCACTGCCTGCCCCAGCAAAGGTAGAGGTTTCAATCTGGGTGTATTCTGACAGACACTTTCAGTAACAGGAATAGGCAGATATTTGCCAACAGAAGCACATTTGACTTGAGTTGTTGGTGTTGTGCAGAGCTTAGGGTAGACTCTTAGTCCTTGTCCTGGGCTACGGTGAATCAAAACACATGCAATTTACGGGATAGAAATGAAAAAACAAAGTTAAACCG
This sequence comes from Rhynochetos jubatus, assembly GCA_027574665.1. NCBI lineage: Eukaryota > Metazoa > Chordata > Aves > Eurypygiformes > Rhynochetidae > Rhynochetos > Rhynochetos jubatus. The sequence continues at coordinate 41,631,120 of CM050649.1, forward strand.
AAGACAGTAGAGTACTAATTGCGAGAGTATACTCTTTGCTTGGTCGTTCTACGTTGTGATGTAGCTCAGCATAAGTTAATATACTTTTGGGGAGAAGGGTTTTTTTCCTCTTTTCCTAGCAAATGCTTTCTCTCATTAGCTAGGATGCCTACAACAAACCTGACTTTTTCTGACCAGCAGGATAGACCCTGACACATTATCAGAGAGGTCTGCAAAGATGAGCAGCCCCGAAAGAGCCTCATACCCACCTGCTGATGGGTAACCTGAAAATACTGCAACTCCCTTTCTAACTTTCTTTGCTTTCTCTGATGTATCAGGCGTGATCCTCATTGTGGGCCATGGCTCTTCCTTGGCATCTTTCACACGACCTCTGATAGGGCTCCCTGCCAGAGACAGCAGCGACTTTGCCCAGGTGGTACGAAAGGTAAGAAGATATTTTTTTCAGCAGGAAGCTTTCTTTTTGTTTTGTTATACTTTTAATGAGGAGCCTGCTTACTAAGTGAGACATGCGTATAACTGCTTGCCAATACCAATGGCATCAGCTTTGTCATTACAAAGGGCTTGTCATCTAGTTTTAGCAAAGCACTGGAGGTCAAGAGAAGGATTTTCTCACGGTATGTGACTAGCAGCTAAGTCTTCGGAGATTTTCATCCAACGCCCCTGGAAAGTCAATACTAGGTAACACCAACAGAGAAGAGGCACATTTGGGAATCTCTCCCTCTGGAGCTAGCCTCTTTCCTTTAGAAACAGGGCTGAGAGTCTTCCCTCTCCTCCCTGCGGTGTTGTGAGTGCAACCTGCAGCTACATTCAGTGAGCCACTCCTTAAGAAGTAGTGTGTTTTTTCAAGTCGCTGTAAGTTCACAACTTTGGTGCTCAGTCACAGAATGGAGAAAGGTTTTCTTGGCAGCTTCTTAAGTGGAGCCTGAGCTTGAGACTTGGTCATCAAGGTCTTTATTTTATTTGTGTATTATCACCAGTGGCAGAATTCTTCTCACTGGTTTTCCTTACCTTCTGCCTTGGTATGACCAACTACAGTCTTTAGGTATATTTTTTTACTACCACTGATGACACATAAGAAGGAGTGAAAACATTTTGATCATTAGATCCAAGTATAACTGTGGGGTGATGACACAAGCTCAGCTATCACCCCACAGGCCCCCAGTCTGTTTATAGTTCATTGCAGAAGTGGCAAAATGTCCCAGGCTCTCTTCCCAGAGCAGTCTCAGGGTCTGCTCTTTTCTGCCTCCTTCATGTCAAAGCAAAGACCCTGCTAGTAACTCCGCTGGCAAATTCTTTCCTAGATCCCTTCGCTGGGCATGTGTTTCTGTGAAGAGATTAAAGAGGAGAACAAGTGGCAGATGGTCAACCCACCAGTGAAGACATTAACTCATGGAGCAAATGCAGCGTTTAACTGGAGAAATGGTATTGTGGAAGATTAGAAGACCGGCTCTGCCTTTGCAGTTGTCAAAAATGAGCCAAAGACAGGTTATGGTTCAGCACAGTCCAGTGATTCATCCAGAAGACTTACAGAGGGTGGGAATTACCCTCTCTCCATTGTTGAAGGACAGAAGAACACTTCCAATTTTGGTGCCTGAATTTTGTTTTCATTTCAGTGGCTGACGAGAAGTAACCTAGGAACTGGCGTGCAAGTGAACAATAAATCTTCTGGTCGTAAAGGATGTACCTTTTAACCTTTTCTGAGAGTACCAACGTTTAATAAATACGGAACTATCTGATTACAAATTCCACTGCTAAAGGCACGAAAGTCTGCAATGTTGCATTTTCCAAGACCAAAATACATTCAGTAAGAATTACTTTTTCTCATGCACTTGGATATTTTCAGACAAGCAGAGAAACTGGGACTGGAAAAAAAAAAATCATCTGCTACCCAAAGAGGAGACCAGCTCTGCCTAAAGCTGCTGGGTTTCCTGTTCACTTCACCAGTTCCGTGAGAGCAGACACCACACTGACTATTTATTTACTCCTTCGACAAAGGGAGTCTATTTTCTACCACAACAGCTTCCCATTCAGTGATTCCCGAGTGATCCGTATTGTGAAAGGGACTAAATGATTCCTGTTTGAAGACAACTGAACTGGTTGTTTTATTGTTTCTGGGACAAAGAAAGATGCCCTGTGTTACTGTACTGATGACAAAACTGTGATGTGAGCAACTCTAACTGCTGAACACTTCCTGAGATGGCACTCGCAGGACAACAGCTTTGCTTTGTGCTGTTCCATGCCAAATTGTATAAATGGGGACACACCTACCAGATAGGTCTCCCAAAAGGTCTCTGTATCTCCTTTCTTGGTTTTTTGTTTGGTTAAGGAAATGTAGCACCAAAATTTTACACACAAACGAGAACACGCCTTTCCTCAGAGTCAGATTTCCTTTCTAAATTTCCTTTCTTCTTATCCTCTCAGATAACTACCTCTGGGAAAGCACAAGTGTTTCTCTAAATGGGAGGAAAAAATGGAGGTTTCTGATTCTTTCTTAGCATGGCTAAAAAAGCTTTCATTTTTCCTCTTAATTTCCATGCTCCTCCTTGACGTATCTCTGCATGCATTACCTTTAACCTCAGGGTTAGAGCCCATCCAACATTCAGGCTTTGAAGCTGAGGGGTGTCTGACAAGCATCCTTCTCTGTGGGTGTGGAGATTTTGTATCTCACTCTTGCACCTGAAACGATGCATTTTGGCTTTATGTTGCTTGGGCTCTTGCTTTTCCAACAGCACTGTAATTTTGAAGTGAAAATCTAATGCCCCAGAGCCAAGGCAGGAGCTCCTTAGCTAGCGAGTGATGCAAGGAAGGGTATAGCACTGCATCGCTGGTTGCAGCCCAAGCGCATGAGATGGGTGGCTACAGAGTCGGCCCCGGAAAATGGTAAAAACCCAAGTAACACAGCTGCTTCTTGATCCAAGGGAGCAGGATGCCACTGCAGCGCCGAGAAGACTGCGGCTTTGTTACTTCTCCACATCTCACCCCTTCACGCACTTGTCGTCAGCTGAGAGGGGCGGCAGCAGGGCTCCTCTGTGGTCTTCAGGGAGGGCTGTGAGTCAGAGGCTCAGCTGAGAAAGGACCGTATGATACAAGACAACCAGCACGTAGGAGAAGAGGAAGGTGATGAGGGAGGGAACAACATCTCCACCACGCTAACAGCAACCGGCAAGGGCTCCTACCACACTGCCTGTTCCCTGGTGCTGGGCTCAGCCCTGGCTGTGGTGGCAAGCCCAACCCGCTGTGGTACAAAGCAGAGCTTTTGGGCAGCCTGTTTCCTCACCAAAGAACCTGTCCAACTGGGAAGGGAGGAGGAAAGGGGGCAGGTGTGCAATGGGGGTGGGGTGGGGCAAGGATCTGGCCCTGGCCATGGCATGGCATGTCTCCAATTGCTCCTGAGAGGTTCAAGCTCCATACCCACAGAGCAGTTGTCTCCCACCTCACAGTGCTCCCGTGGGGCTTTCCTTTCTATGAACACTATTGGTTTTGGTGTGATTTGCGCTGATTTCATCAAGCAATTTCAAGCCATAGGACAGGTGTCATCTGAGAAGCTGTCACCCCAGACTGAAACCCCCATGTGAAAGATGGTCCCAGCTATGACCAGGGCTTGAGGGTGTGTGGTACAAGGGTTGTGCAAGCATTGGTGTGTGTTTCTGGGTTGAGGTTTGGCTAGGGATACAGGCTCCGGATAAGACCTGGCTCTTTTTTAACACATGGTAGCAGCTGTACTTGTCCATCCTACTGCTGGCCCTCACCTCTGAAAAGCTGCCTTTTGAGACAGCTTTTGCCATCTGTATCCCAGGTTTCAGTCTATCTGCTTTCAGCCTTTTGAGTTGCTCCAGCCTTGGGCCTGATCCCTCCTCTCTATGGTGAGAAGAGACACAGGCAGGTCACAGCAAATGTCTTTCTTCTCCATTGGGCCACATATCTATGCAACTATATTGCATAAGAAGAGGTCTTGAGCTTGGTGGCCCAGGCACGGAGGCTGGCTGGGGCAAAACAAAAGCCTGGGTGAGGATAAAGATGCGTGGGAGTGAAGGTGGTGCCCCAGGTTCACACAGGAAGGGAAAATGCCTGCTGCTCAAATGACACCCCATAAAAGTGGGGAATGATGGCACACTGCCCACCTGGGGATGGAGCCAGGAGCAGATAAGGAGATGTAGATGAGAGCTATGCTCTCCTCCTTACATGATGCACCTCCCTGTGTGGTATGGAAGTGGCACTGACAAGAAAGAGAAAAAGGAAATTTCCTTCAGGAACAGGAGTCTTAAAAGCCATTTAAAAGACTGGTCAATTTAAAGGCATTATTGGCATAAAATGACAAGTGCTTTCATGAGAAACTTTCCCCTATCTTCTTAGAAATAATTTTTTTTCCTGTAATATTCTTACATATTAATCTTAGGTTTTGCTGCAAATACCATTTTGGGTTAAGAATCTGTGTCTTCTTTTAAAAGAGAAAAATATGACATCACTCCCTTCACCCAAAGGCGTTAGAAGTACTGTCAGGGTGGGTCTGTTGTGATAAGTAACCTGAAAGAACAGCAACACCTCCTTTCTTTGAACAGCTTTCCTACGTTGCCGCCACCGTTTGCAACATAGCAATGAAATACTTGTCTTTGCTTTACTCCTTTTGGTCTGCAGAATGTTACTAAAACCCAGTTTACAGCAGTTTAATCCTGTTACTGTCCACCCAGTGCCTATCTGAAACAAGTAGGTGCAGGCTGCCCTAGAGGCAGGTGTTGAGTGGGTACGTGCCCCCCTGTCTTGTAGGGCCTTTCTTACAGGTGAGAGGGGACGTGGGGGAAGGATTCAACCAGCTTACCCAATCTTGGCATGTAATCAAAAGGCCCACAGTGCATGAAAAACACTATTTGCAAACGAAACATGCTGAATAGGCAGATTGCTAAGACACTTGACTCGGAATCCCACTATGCTTCTGTTTTTCAATACTGATGAGCTCCAGCGAATTTAACTTTGGTGAATGCAATGAATTAAAACTCAGAGCAGGTGAGAAAGAGGGTTTGGGGTCTTAAATATTTATCTTGTGGTGGTTGCTACTTCAGACAGTGCTGAGCAGGTAAGGACAAACGTTTAGTTGCGAAATACTTTCTTTAACTTATACATACTCCCTTATTTCTACCATCCAAATCATGGTACAGAAAAACAGGCAGCAGAAATAGCAAGACACTGAAACTGTGTCTCAGTCTTAATAACAAAATGGCAAGGGCAAGCTCTTCTACTCACAAGGACCCTGCTTTTGGCTTTCCTGGGCCCCCATGTGAGCACGGGTTCACCTCTAAACAACACCTTTTAGGATCAGAGATGAAATTGTATCTCTGATGTACAGGGGTTCTTAGTTGTAAAATCTAGCGCTTAAGAGTGGAAGAGAATATGGTGCGTTCATAATATGAAAGTAATCGCTGAGCACAGGTGAAAGGAAGGGAATGTCCTTGGAAGCTTTGAAGGTGGTTTTGTAATAAACAAAAGGAATAGGAAATTATTTTCCAGTTTCTTGATTTTTTTAGGCAACTTTAAAAAATAGATATTGCTTTACTCCATTGCAAATTTCTTTAATCTGATCTATTTCATTACAAAGTTATATACTTTAATACTGAGAGACTTTGAATGTTTTGTTTATAGCTCAAAACCTGAAAGTATGTATTCTTTTGATGAAGACCTACAATGAAGTTAACCAATGGTGACACCTTGTGGGAAGGCACAACCTCAGATTTACATGACTAAATAAGATCATCTGGTGTGATTGAGGGATGGGGAGGAGAAGCAGCCTTTTTTTGGTTTCAAACAGGAATGCTCCCCCCATACACTTTGAAAGGATAATAACATAGAAATTTATAACAACGTTTGGGACTACTTTTACGCAGAACTTGGAGAGGTACTTGAGTTCAGTTCTTCTGAAAAGCAATATAAAACAATTTTATTAATGTTTTTTTCCTGGGTTTTTTTCTGAAGCTTTTGCCTTGTGCCAGCACTGATGCTGGTGCAAGGTGAATGTGCAATTCTGCTGACTCAGAAAGTAGTTATTTCTATTCACTTTGCACAACTTTAAATCATCGGGTGGGGAGTAAAGCAGTTGGGTACATTTTTGACTGTCTCCTGAGAGGTTTGTTATTGAAATGCTGTGGAACACAAGGAATTTCTTTGAAAAGACTGTATGCAGTGTTTGTTGTGAGTTCAGAAGGATGTATGGGTCTCGTCTTGATCTTTTAGTGCTTTCCTTAAAGAGTGATGAAAAATTGAATTTTTCGTGACTTGAGAAGAGTCCAAAAGCTTTGAACAAATGGAAGGAATTAGCTAATAATTTAGTTTTACAGTCCATTTTTTGTGTAGACCACAAAGGGTCTAGAGAACGCTCCAGGGCTCTTCATTCTAATACCTATTTAGAAGAAAAACTTGGAGAAAAGTTGTGTAAAACCTGCAAAGGGAATCTCCTTGAGCTTTTTGGATGCTCGGTGAAGATAGCCAGGAGACAGCATCTCCTACCTCTATAGATGCAAGGAATAAAAACAAAACCATACTGTTAAAAACACTTGAAAGTGGCTCATTAATGAAACTATTTGTGTAATTGCACACTTGGAAAACCATGGCCTAAATCTAGCATTTTGGTGTTTCTGAATGCCAAAATGCTACAGATTGGTGGGGGAAGCAAATAGAGATGCTACTAACAAACATATGATCTCTAATTCACAGAAGGAATTTCTGTTACAAATCTGTTTATGAAAATTCACTAATCCAATTTTGACAGACTACATAGAAAATACAATGACCTTATTTCTGTCTCTTAAAGCCTGGTTGTCCCTATGTTTGTCTAAATATAAATATCCCTAAATATATCTTAGTAATAAGATATTCCCCCCAAGCTGGAAGGGTGAGCTGTTGACGAGTGGCAGCTCCAGCTCAGCGTGGGCGAGGACAAGAATGAAGGTGGCCAACCCCCTCATGGACAAGGGCAGCCCCTGGGGAGCACGAGGGACCCAGAGCGTGGGAACAGCGTGGGCAGACAGGGTGTGGCATGGCCGTTGGCACAGGCCGGGTGGGCAGGTGAGGCAGGCGGGCAGGGCCCAGCAGTGGTCAAAAGCCATTTCCAGGAAGAATGTGGTGACCCAGATGGTGCCACTTATTATTTTAATAATAAGTAATTAAAATAATATAGGAAATAAAACATATGATACAATAGCCCACCACCTGCCGACCGATACACAGCCAGGTCCCAAGCAGCCAGACCCCAAGAGACAGAGAACCTGAGAGCCAGAGCTGCAAGGTTTCCCTAATGCAGTCCCTCACACTTGCAGGGAGTGAGGACTCATAGAATTTGATGGAAGGGATATTTCCTACGTCTTGCACACAAAGACCATAATGCTCTGGAAAATGGCTTAAATTTCCTTAGCATGAAGTGGATGAAAGCGGGGAAAGCCTGCTTTATACAACAGCTCAAACAGGTCTTTATTCCCTTATAATCTGTGAATGTAAAGACATCTCTGTCTCTGAAGGGGTCTGAAACACTTGCATTTTCAGGTGGAAATAGGTGCACTCCAAGACCACCTTGGTGTGAGGAGAATGTCAGAACCCAGAGCACCTCATTTGGCTGCAATGAACTCTTGTGACCAGCTTCCATGTCAGCTGTGGAAAAAGTCCCATCTCTTGGAAATAAGTGGTTCTGCAAGTCACCTATGATAGGGTTTCCTGATGTTTTTCTAAGACCTCTGGAGCACAGGTGCTCGGAGCACCATTTTTTTTCATACACAGTTTTATATGTGGGAAGAAATTACTGACTCAAGCTCATAATGTCTTATGTGTCATTGATACACCAAGGTCAGGTTGGATGGGACTTTGAGCAACCTGACGTGGTGAAAGGTGTCCCTGTCCATGGCAGGGGGGTTGGACAAGATGATCTTTAAAAGGTCCCTCCCAACCCAAACCATTCTATGCTTTGAAGGCAAAAAGCCGGGCACCTAACCAATATTAGACACTTAAGTTAAAACGGTCTAATATTTGTAAAGAATACTTTACCAACTTTGGCGTAAGTAAGTTGGACACCAGAGTGGTAATCTAGGGACAAAAACTGGAGGGAAAGGATCAAAGCATTAAGTTCATCATCATATCCTTGTATTCAGTACATTTTTTTTTAACTCTATTTAGGAAGAGATCTGAAAAATGACTGCTCTAGTACTACCGAAAACAGTCTTTTTCTTCATTACTGAAAAGTTAAGAGGCAGAAGAATGAGAGAGGCTTAGCACACCTTTTGTGCAACAAGTTTTGGCAGGGGTTCCTCCCTCCCCAAGATACAAATGAAGGAACTACTATTAACTAGTTTCCAAGTTATCCTTAGAAACTTCCAGATGTTCTTAGTTTTCCTTGATTGTATCCCAGACAGGATGCATTTTTTTGCAGGTGTACCACTGGAGGTCACTCATGTACTAATAAATAGTATAGTGCTGCAGGGGAGAAGGTAATCTAAATTATCCAACAACGTGCTCAGCTTGACCTGACGGTTACCTTAAAGTGGAATTGAGCTGGGAATATGTTGTGCAGATGTTTCTCAAATTTACAGAAAAATATATTAAAAACAGCAAGTAAAATAATAATTTTTAGGGTGTTTTTTTTTATAAAAAGACAAAACCCCTCAACATTAGCAAGACAAGTTTGCTAGCTACAGTAATAATGAAAATGCAGCATTTTGCCAAAGAAAGCAAAAAGAGGAAAATATAAACACCCCTAAAAATGCTCGCTGGCTGTAACAAGAAATTGCAAACAAAATGACATGTAAGATAAGAAGGGTAAGATTGCATGGGAATTTTCTCACTGTGACATTTCTGCTGGAAAAAGTTGTATTCACAGGACTTCTTATCTCCACTTTCTGTTAATGCATTTTTATCACTAACTTTCAAACTTCCAGACATATCTTTGCTGAAATTGTGAACTGTAGAGAGAAGGAGCTTGTTAAAATGTTTTCCTTCTTTTCCCTAAACTAAAATTTTGGTATAAGTTTCCTTCTCTGAGGTGAAAATCTAAGTCCTGTTGAGGCAATATCAGTACAACTTCCCTTACCCCAGCTAGGCAAAAAACGGTGTTTTGTACTTCAAAAGCAAACTGCTACTGTCTGGCAGCTCTCCACCTCAGGCTCCAGCCCCAACAACATTCATACCAATATTCCCACAGTACGAGACAATCAATTAAGTCAGACAGATACATGTGTTAAAAATTAAGTTATTGCTTACGTATTGACAGGAAAAATGTTTCAGAGCAGCTTTACTCACCTGCAGAAGAAGAGAAAAGGTCTGTCTGTAGCATTTAGGGCTTGTACAATACTTCATGCAGCTCTGCCTTGCTCTGTACTTTCAACTTACTATTTATATAATGCCATTTGATTCTGGTAGCTTCTAGGGGGCTTCTGCAGCTGCTGTCTCCTGCTGGCTGCTTCCTGACTGGCAGGTTCCTGATCTAAAAGGAGCTGCATGTTAAGTAGTTAACTGCCTGCTGATTAGGGGGTGCTGGACTGGTTTTTGCCTGCTGCTGGGGATGCTTATTCAGCTGGGAGATGGGAATACAGAAAATCAAGCTTTCGGTAATTTGTGTGGGTGCTGGGAAAAGGCGGAAACACCGTGGGACTGTGCAACACCAAAGGTGATGAGCTGCTGGGCATGATCTCCAGCACCAGTGAAGAAAGTACCCTTGGCACCTCACTGGTGACAGCCTAGACGGGGCTTGGGCAGGGGGATGTTGTGTCTGAGTCTCTCACTGGGCTGTGGGCGATGGGGTCCCCTGCTGTGGGAGGTGTGTGGTGTTCCAGGGGCTGTGGGTCCAAGGGCTCGCAGAAGGATGTGTGCAGACGTGTGCACGACTAAGGAGGGTAAATGGGATATGAGCAGGGCGAGAGCCTGAGCGGAGGTCTGTCTCAGGGCTGTGGTGGATCAGGGGAGGATGGGCACTGCCCTGAGGGAAGTTGTTGAAGTTCATTACTTCTGGCAGCAGGAGAAAAGTTCCTCCTTCCTGCTCAGACCTGAATGCAGAGAGTTGGTATGGAGCCCCAACGGCCGTGGGAGGGGAACTGCTGAGGGAGGGTCCAGAGCCAGCTCTGCCCAGCTTGAGCATCCTCAGCAAGTGGTAGCATCCCCTTCTACAGGGAGTAAAGGAAACTGTCTGCTGACCAGACACGTTGTCATGGGAGATACTGGGTGTTGTAGAGAGACAGCCAAGGCTCACCCAGTCCCCTGACTGTTACCCCTCATTTGGGATCAGTGTGACTATCAGTGATACTGCTGAGGGACACCTGGAGCAAAACGAGAGTAACTGCAGGGTTCTGGGTTGCAGAGGACACGGAAACCCACTGGATGTCCCCTTGATCCTCCATGGGAACAGGTTGGGTAGGAGGGGACACAATCCTGAGAAGTAACAACTGGTCACGTGGCTGCTGCCATAGGCTGTGCTTTGGCTTTCATCACGGTGGGTCCCTCTTGGAGGAACAAGGAGATCTAACCAAGTGGGGTCAGAGTATCTTCACCAAGCGGTTTGAAAATCTGGTGAGGAGAGACTTCAACTTGGTACCACGGAGGATGGCGGTAACTGCTTACGCTGAGGAACGGAGTTGTTGAGGAGTGGTAAGTAAATGGGGTGGGGTGATGGGAGCAAGATACCCCATGGGACAGGCACAACAAGTCAAAAGGGAACCTACCTGAATTATATGTGCACAAATCGATCCAGCCTGGGAAACAAAAAGGAACTGCTCTGTGTGCAGGTGCAGAATCGTGACATCCTTGGAAAAACTGAAACGTGGTGAGACAGCTCAGGCAACTGGAGCTCTCCAGTGAATTAAGGGCTCATTAGTGAAGACAGGGAAAATGAGGAGGAGAGTTTTCCTCTACGTGAAGAAATAGCTTGAATGTATGGAGCCCTCCTATACTATGGACAACATGCTGGTTCAGAGCTTGTGGGTCAGAGAGGGTATTAAGTGTGGCATAGTGTTGGGAATTTGTTACCTCCTCAGCCTGATCAGTTAATAGTCTCCTTTAAACAGCTTAAGGAAGGCTACATGGTAAACAAGAAACTTGGGACTGAGCTCCAACACAAAAAAAAAGAAGTAGTAGTATACAGAAGGTGCAAACAAAAGCAGACTACAAAGGTAGCGTTTAAAAACACTGCACCAGGAGTTCGGAAAGCAAAATTCAGTTTGAGTTCAAACTGGCAAAGGGAGGTTTAAGGCAACAAGAAGACCTTCTACAGCTACAGAAACAATAAGAAAATAAAGAAGGAAAGTGTAGGCCTGTAGTTGGTGGTCTAGTGACAGGGGACACAGAAGTCCAATACTGCCTTTGCCTTCACAAGGAAGACCCACAAGTCTCTGTGCCCAGGGGCAGGCATCAAGGAAGAGAAGAACTACTAGTAGTGGGAGAAGATTGAGTTTGTGTCTGGAAACTTGTGGGGACACAATGTCATGAATCCAGAATAATCCTGTACCGAATTCAACAATTGACTATTTGCTACATGCAATAAAGGAAGTTGTTGTGAGACTGCACAGTCTAAGGTCATCAAGGTTTCAGAGATATATGGTCCAGACAGAACCGTGAGAGAAATGTTTATTCCAAGTGTTGTAACTCAGCCTTTTATGAATAAAAATATTGCAGGTTTATCATAACAAACTATTTACTCTAAACTTTCCTTTTCTGGTTCTTTGTCTTTAGTTGTATCCAGTTACTCTTCTTCCTTTGATTCATCCTCCTTATCCTCTAAACCACTAGTTCCTGTGAAGGCAAAGGAAGGACAGGACATAGTGATGCATTATATTATAAAATGCTGGAAACTAATCCTAGTAAGATAAAACATAATTTTAGGACTATGCTGTCTGCCTCAGTCCTCCTTCCCCACTGCCTTTCACTGCCAATACTGGAATGTAACTGTTAGACATTGTTTGTCAGCTGCCAGACAGACTCGGTACACACATGTTGACTGCCAGCCAGCCCATATGTAACTCTGGAATAGCCAAAGAATGTCTCCTATTTAGAGGGTATCATAAGAAACATGGAGCAAGAAGGATGGACCTCCTGTGTGGGAAAAACATGATGGTAATGGGATAGAGAATACCAGGCTGCAAGAAAATAGATTTTGTTACATCTGCTCTTCACTCTATGTGTATTTTCTTCACATCATTTCCTCTTATTATAACTTAATCTTGCTAAATATAAAGACGGGGGAACACTACGTTGCCTAAGTAATTATGGATGTAATTATGCTGAAAAAAATGCATAAAAACATCCAACTCTTTGATTCCAGAAATAAAGAACTGGAAGGAACTATGAGAACATGTATCACATTCCTATGTTTTCATGCATTGGTATGTGCATCCGTGCTGTCTCTGACAGATACTTGGGTTTATTTGTTCTTAAAAACACAAAAAATGCATGGGTAGACTAGAAGTGCTTCACTGTGGTGGGCCAGAAAATTTATTGAAATCAAATTCGGTCAAAATGGTTGTTTGAGTCCAAGAGACTTTGAGACAAACCAGGCTCAAGGTTTGCCAAATCCAAAGCAGAGCTATGCAGGAAACCTGATGAGCTTTTTGCTGGATCTGACCCAAGCCTAGAGATCCTGTAAGATGTCAGTCCTACACACCAGAGCAGCTAGCTGGCTAGTCTGCCCTGAAGCAGGAGAGCACCTTCAGATGTGATGGGTAAAAAATGAGAGCAAATAAACTACAAAAGTTCCAAGAGCTGACCTAAACGTTTAGTGTATACCTCCAGGCATTTTCACCTGGTTTAATAGTCTTTCTGATCCCTATGGGTAGTGCTTTGCTTTGATTTATTGTAAAATGGACTGATTACAAATGGATAAGTTTATCCCTTGTTTTCATACAGCAGATATGTAAGCTTGCAAATGTTAACAATAAGTACAAGCAACACAATTGGGTGGAGGTCTGTAGGCTAAACGTGAGTAAACCCAGGTGCATCCTTTTTTCATTACTCTGAAATTTTGTATTTAAAACAGCCTACTGAAGTGCCTGGAAGAAAACCTGAGCATCTGATTTCCAAATCTCTTTGGTTTGTAGGAAAACAAATCAGCCAGAGACTGTTCAAACCATAATGCATAAAAATACCTAAAATTTGTTTCTTCAGATTTGTTTTGCCTGCTTTTTAACTTCAGTTGAGAGAGTAAGAATACACAGTTCCATTCATGACAGAAAAGTGGAGTGCTCAAAACTCCCTGAATTTCCCTGGAATTTTCTTTCTCTCTCCTTTTTTTTTTTTTTTAACAAGAAATGTTTGCAAATGCAATCATTTAAAATCAGCTCTGCAAGTGCTGTCAGCTGCACATGCATAGATAATGGTGCACAGAAGTGTCACTTCTAATTTGTGCTGTTACAGGATATGAACTTGACAGGTCAAGACCAGTTTACATCTGTAGAGGCCTTCCCCCTCCCCCCCGTCTGCCCGAAAAGTATAGATTCCCATGGTCTCTTCAGCTTGATAACGGGCCTCTCAGCAGCAGCATGACTTCAGCTGATTGCTATACATCATTTCAAATTCTGATGGCTAATGGAAGGACGAGCATGCATGCCCCATTCCTCACCTTGATCCTCCTGATCTTGAGTTTCTTCTTCTTCTCTGCTTCCCTCATCTTCCTCTCCTGCAACACTTGCTGGGCTAAAAACCTCACTGGATGCTTCATGAAGGGAAGGCTCATCATCCCTACCCTCAGCAGACTCGTCAGTGACTGAAACATGAGACGTTAGAAGTACCAAAGACAATTAATTTTACACATTTGCACTCAGCCGTAGTTTTCATGTACTATCTAATATCTCCTGCTGAAGTCTGCAGACTTTACTCACGTGAGAAATCCCACAAAATCTTCTGAAACTGTTTATAATCAAGTTTGTATAACAGGCCATGATACAGACTAAAATGATTCACAGGCTTCCCCAGACAGCTGCATCTCATGATGCTGTTTGAGATAAACCAGACGTATATATGTTGTGCAGTGTATGAACGGGCTCACATGTGCCTGGCGTTCAATACGTGGTAAATTATGAGGAAAAAAAAAATGAAAACCTAACACACCACTTGATATTGAACCTGAAAAACACGGTTTCAGGGGAGTTTCCAGCTGTCCAGCAGAACAAACCTGCAATTGATGGTATTTTTTCCTCTTCAGTTACTGCTGCTACGGCTCTCTCTTCCTCTGCTTCTGCTGCTGCCGCTACTAGGGAGGCTTCTCTGGGAGAAGGCGGGTTTTCCCCATGGGGAGTCCAGAGTGTTAATTTGGTTATTTCTAATGCTTTCCATTTGGGTGCGAAAAGTAATGAGGGTTCCTCCTCCTCTTCTTCCTCTCCTTTATCCTAGAAGACAACCCATGAAATCCAGCATCTCATGTATTAAGGGAGTAACTAAGATGATGGTTTTGTGTAGTAAAATCTCTTTATCTGGGCTCAAAATGGCAATGACATGGCCTTTTAAAGTAGTTACAGGCGGAGGAACTTCACCAGCCACAAATCTGGGAAGAGAACTACACTTTGAGCCTTGCTGAAGTCAATTGACTAATGATCAGTGTTTGCCAACTTGCTTTCTTTAAGGTAAAATTTTGTCTTTCCCTTAAATAGAATGGCTGTGAGTGGCCTACCAACACTATCTCCCCTTCTGTGCCTATTTACCATGTAAGAGCAGCAAATAAGACCTGGTGCTCTCTCTGGTACCTGCTACAGTGTCTGTCCCACATCGGAACAGAGTGGCAAAACTGCCTTTGCTTGGGGAAGACCTTGGAATGGATCTAGGAAGCAGTGACGTACTGCACAAAGCTTATGTTTCTGAAATTTGAAGCTAAATTATTTTTTAAATCAAGTTTTACTTTATCCAAATATGAAGGAGTCCTAGTGATGGAGTCATGGTGTGTATTGCAAGCTAAACTCTTTTAATTTTTTTAAAATGGTCCCTGTTCTGAAATTCTTTCAACAAAAGCAAAGAGGGAGAATTTGATCTTACTTTGGTGACAGCATTGTCCCTTGCTTTATACAGTCACTACAGCATTCACATGAGAAGAAATTATCGTTCCTGAGAACACTGATTTTCAGAAGATGAGTGTTTAACCTTGGGTTCTTAAATTCATGTTTAGACTTGCACATCAATGGCCTAATATTCCAAAATCAGCACTTCCAACAATTCCCAACTGAACTGAGGTTACTAGGTATGCATCGCTTAGGATACTTACGTGAATCTGATACTTAATTTGAGGGTGTCTTGCATTTAGCCAAACAAGCAAAACAGTCTCCGTGTTTTGCAAATTTCTATCGCTAATAATGGGATTTTTAAAAAATTATTATTTTGTCCTTGTATTAAAAAACAATTGATGCATTGGAGAATTTCAAGGGGTGTGTAATGGGAACTAATGTGTCAGACAACACAGGTAGCAAGCTCTAAGCTAAAATGTGGCATATTTTCATGAAATCAAAACAGTAATATTAAGATATATTTCTTATTTCTATAGCTATTTTGCACCATATTAATCAGAAACATTTCAAAACATTTATATGTGAAGAAGAAGGAAAAACAGGCATCGATCCCCTGCTCCCTACAACTATTAGGAGCTGTAGATATTAAGCTCCTAACAGGACCAGGACAACAATGGTCCCATGTTGTTGTCCCAAAACATGAATCTGCTGGAAATTGCCATTTGTGTGCCTAGCATCACGCAATTCAGAAATATAAGAAGAAATACTTTTTATTGTTTTCTGGTGTTCAGAAAAAACCTGGAACACATGTTAAAGACATAGAAAAATACATCTACATTCTTCTGTGGTTTGAAACCTCAAATGTTTCGAGAAGGTCCTGATTCTTCTAAACCTTAAGCAGAAAGGACTCCTGTCTGCAAGCAGTGCAAAAGTCACACCTTACAGAGTAGAAAAGCTCCATAAAAAAGCAAAATGAAACCTCATGTAGTTCTTAAGCATGAGTTTCTACTCTTTTTTAACTAGTTAGACCTACTTTAACATCAGTATCTATAAGGCATTTTATAGATCACTCAACAATAGGTTTGAGTTACTGAGTTCCCTGATACCCAGTATAATTTACACTCTTTCTTTTACCTGCTCTGATTGTATGTATTCACCATGCAGTTCGCATCCAATGTCAAAGACATATTTGCCACGACCTACGGGCTGCACAATGATACAAGAAAGTCAGCAGAACCATACAGTGAGTACATTCTAAGCTTTTAAATGTAAAATACACTTTACTACAAAATGCATACAATAGTCAATAACAGTATAGTTTGAAAGCAAAGTTGCAGAGAAACTTGGCATTCTGTCCTACAGATTAATTCAGTTTCATATGTTACACTTATGGCACAAGAAATACTACAAAAGATCAGGAGCATAGCTTCTTATTTCAAATGGAAACAGATCATATTAAGGCAATTCCCTGCTAACTATTCAGATGAATAGAGAGTTTTCCAGCACACTTACATTTCCATTGACAAATTTGCCCTTAAATCTGTGGTTTAGGTGTATGAGTTCAGCTTCTCCTTCTTGGTTTCCATTTACCCAACCACCAACATACTTAGATCCTGTTTCTTTATAGACATATATACCTTGCCCATGCCTACGAAGAAAATAATAATTTTGCTTTATATTGCTGAATGTTAAGAATTTAGGATGTTGTTATTCTGAAGGTATTAAAGCTGTATTATTTGAGTAGATAAAATTACTGAAGTTGATTTAAATCACCAAGGTCATCCACTAGCACTTGATCTGCTGCAGTCAGCCACGCTTCAAAAATAACCTTTGCATTTTAATGCCATTGGGTGAACTGAAACATCACGGTAAGAATGAAACAAACCTATGGTGGTTAAACCATTCTCCAGTATATGTGTCTCCATTTGCATATGTATACTCTCCATAGCCATGTCTCTGGTCATTCACCCATTCTCCTTTAATGAAAATACAATAAAAACAGAGTGAGATGTGGTTTATTTCATTGTGTGATGTAGTTTGTAAAGTTATCATACATCAATTATTAGAGAAGGAAAAGAAAGCTATGACACCATTATGATTCCTTCCCATTCTGTACACCATTCCTTACTCTAAGCCCTTGCTCTTTTTCCTTCTGCCTGTCCCTCTCCACACATATTTATGCATCTGCCTGGACTCCCTTTCATTTTGTCCACCACAGTCTGTCTCCTTTATCACTATGAGCACAAGAAGCCCTGTAACACCCTGTTCCTATCTTTAAATATGGTAATGTGTTACAGTTGCATTAGTCAATGTGACATTTCCATTCAAATAAAAAGAGGGGCTATTTTAGTTTGACTCATTTGCTAAACTTGTCCTGTCAGTCAGGGGTCATATACACTCAGAAGGATGCTAGATTGTGTGTCGTAATTACTCTTCTCCTCAAATTTAAACCCACACCACAGGTTCATATGCTCCTTCTCAAAGCTTGTAAAAATAAATAAATAAAGGAAAACATTTCATAGCAGATTTATCTTATTAAAATAATACATTCTCCAATTCACTATCTCCATGCGTTTGGGGGAGAGAGGGGGAAATGCATCCTTTCAGTTAAAGAAATCCTTGCAACAGTGTTCAGTGTTTTACCTTCATATTTTGATCCATCTGGATAAAAAAAAATACCCCGGCCATGCTTCTTGTTTTGCAGATATCCTCCAGTGTAGCGAGCTCCATTGCTAAATGTGTAGGTCCCCTGAAACGTATTTGGTATGGATAAAACACCTGTCAGTTCTCACTCTCGTTTCCGTGCCGTGCCCGATCTAACAGAACTGCTGACACGTTGAGCGCAACCCCCGTCACTGTCTCACCTGTCCACTTCTGAACCCGTGTTCGTACTCTCCATCGTAGGTATCGCCGTTGGGGAGATGCGCTTTTCCACGTCCGTGTCGCTCACCTTCTGAATCCCGTTCACCATCGTACTCCTGATCAAATGCGAGAACAAATTAATTGTTCAAGGGGGCTAGACCTGGCTGAATCGAACCTCGTTAGACCGAGGAAAGCAGGTGTTTGCTCAAAACCGCTCCAACTCGGCTCGAATCAGGGACGGCAGGAGCAGCTGCCCAACAGATGTGCTGCTGATGCAGACACCTTCATCGGATCCGGGCACCCAGGGGCCTTCCGCCCTTCCTGACACACTACTGGAAAGTAGGGATGCCTTGATCCGCAGATCCCAACTGGACTGCTACAGCCCCGCTTCCCAAACCCCCGTGCCCACGGGAGCAGCGCCTCGGGAGCTCTCGCAGGCTCGGTACGGCCGGCATACAGCACTGAAGACCCCGCGAACGATGACGGCCCCCAACCCCTGCCCGAGGCGCCGGTGAACAGCCTCCCGCCCCGGCTCCCACAGCAGGGCACGGGACACACGGCAGGGCCGTCCCCGCCCGTGCTGCTGAGCCGCCCGCGGCACCCCGACCGCCCCGGCGGACCCCCAGGTAGGCCTCGGTCTCCTCGGTCTCCTCCGAGCTCAGGTCCGACATGGCCACGGCGTCGCCGTCACTGTGGCGATCAAGGCGCGGGGGAGAGGGCGGGCCGCGCCGCCGCCGCTGCTGCCGTGGCAACGCCCGCGGGGGCTGGCGCTGCTGTCCCGGGTGCTGAGGGCAACGGCCGGCCCGGCTCCGCCTCTCACCGTGCCCATCCGCGGCCGGGGCCGTGGGATGCGCCTTTCCCCGGGCCTCAAAGCCCTTCTGCTGCCGGCACCCAGCTTTTTCCGAGCTGTGTGTACCCTGAGCCTCGTGAAACAGGCTGGCGAGGCTTGAGATGTGACCTGAGGGCTCCCAGCAGTCGGGCTGCTTTGGCCTGCAAGCAGCATTGTAGATTTTGCAACATTCCCGCACTTGGATGGTGCTTTTTTTTTCTGTCAGGTTTAACGATGTTCAGAAATTCAGCCCGTGAATCTTAATGTTTTGTTGTGTATCACTGAACCGCCGTGGTGTCAGGGGCACCGTGCAGTTCTAACACAGTTACCAGTGAGGTCGCAGAACGATGGGTCAGTGGGGCTTTTACATCACGTAAGCATCTTCTGCGCTCACACGTACAGCTACTTTTACTTCCACTCAGATTTTTCACTCCTTTTAGTAACTATAGTTCTCAGTGACCTTAATATGTAGGAAATTCTCTGTATTCTGACTTTTCTCCAAACCCCATTATTCAGTGAGCATCAGCAGTGAGCTATGTAACTCTGATGACAAGGTCAGTCACCTCAGACACTCAAGAGCTTCCCGTACTAATATGATTACAGCTAAATCAATGCAGGGGGACAAGAGAAGGCATCTCCTTTCTCAAAAGGCCAAGAAGAGTAGAAAGGAGTAGCTCACCAGGAAAAGGAGGGAGGGTAGTACATCATAGCCATCCTCAGTCCATATTAGCCAATAACAGTGCCTCAAAAGGAAAACACCTGCTTTGTTATTTTATGTAGCACCTTTTTTGTTTCATACGTGAGCTGCAGTATTCAAATCACTCTTTAAAAGGATCTCATTTACCTCAGTGCAAGGTACTGCTTTCTTATTCTTTACCGAGGAAAATGCCCTAAAAATCTACCTTGGCTAAAGGAGTTGATGATGACTGTATTACAGATCATGCTCACCTCCTGCGGATGTTGAGGACGCGTTGTCTTGTTGAAGGCAGGCGGTGCTTCTCTGCAAAGCGGCAGCTCCGTAGTGCTTTCAGGAGCTTGGCAGGACTCAGGGCCTGCCAGTGACAGAGGAGTCAGGCAAATCACCTCACTGTTGCTCTGCACAGTAATTTAATGGCCAGGGTGTCACAAGAGGGGCCATGTGAGGATATGTGTGGTGACAAGCTGTTAGATAACTAAGCACTGGGCAGAGGAGGTGACACTTTTGAGGTAGCAAAAGGAGTGGCAAGAGGTTGGAAAATGCAGTGAAGGTTACGTCAAACCTAGGTCAAATCTTTCTACCCAAACCAGAAGAAAAACAGGGTCATCTCTATACCAAGATACACCACATATTCAAGTAATTTTCTAGTTTTCTTAGGTAGGAATCTAGATGATATTTAGATAATAAGTATTATTTATTTATTAGGATGTGTCACTTATGTGGCATGTGTGTCTTTTTGTTTCCTGTTGGGCAAAGCTGAAGGCAGAAGAGAACTATTGCTAAATACCATCTTAGCTCATAGGAAGTGTTTGGGTTTCCGAGTGAACACCCAGTTACTAATTTCAGAGTGCTTTCTGTTTGAAACATTTAAGAGCACTGAAATTGAATTTTGCTAGCTGGCAGAGCATTAAGAAGCTATACATTTATTAACTCAAATTTGTAAGGTTATTTCTCTTTTCTGCTAATCCCCAGCATTTAACTACAGGAGCCTAATTTGCATAATGGCCATACTGTTGATAAGTAACTGCAGAATATGCAAACTACTGCTCTGATTGCTTACCTCCTGCAGAACTGGATATGAGTGCCTGTTATCTGAAGCATAGTCTGCTCATTTGCTCCTTTCTCACTCTTGATGATGCCTCAGTTTCTTCTTTCACTGAAGGATGACTAAATTCTTTTATCTACAATAAGGTAATGGCTCAAATTATAAAACTGGTTACTTGGTCTGTGAGTGGCATATTAATTCTAAGCAGACACTCTGGCTCAGAGTTATAAGAGTTATATGTTCCGGATGCATATAGAGGTGCTCCCTGTTAATGACAAAAATAACCAGGTATGTGTTTTGGCTTCAAAGTTGACATAGCCCAGGGGACAGCTGGGACACAAACAGGATGCAGTGACAAGCTGTCACAGAGACACTCCCCCTAATGATCACCAACTGCTCTTGCTCGACCTACAGTGTCAGAGTCCTGAAAGAAGAAAAGGTCTGAAGGATGAACAGTGCATTTTCCTGAGAAACAGACAGGAACTATTTCTTTATAAAATTTAAACTGCTCTGAACCTAAAAACGGCAGATAGCACAAGCATCTGTGTGTTGAGATCACATAGCTTGACCTCTATGAGGGAAGCTTCATTTAAAGTTTTCTATACCTAGAAACTGTCTTGCGAGGACAACTGCAGCTTATACAGGTGCATGTAATTAATGACAAGGAGGATATATGTTGTCGTTCCTGGGCTTCCAGTGTCATTCGAGTACATTTCAATGACAGATTGAAGTTAAACTTTAAGTATGTTACAACTGAAAGAAGGGCTGCTGTCATCCCAATTTTCTTGTCTTTTTTCCTTTCCCATTAAAAGGCCAACAAAATACCATAATTATTAAGGTCCTGCTGATCTTGTATATAAATTTCATTTGGCAAAAGGCCTGAGGGGGTTAGCGGATGTGCTGACTATCTGCTCTACTCTTACTGCTGGCTCAACCGGCTGCTGCCGGCACCAGTTGGCCATCACCCTGGCAGGAGAGCGCAGAAGCTGCCATAGCTGTGAGCTGCCCTGAAGAAGCTCCTGGTTTGCAGTTTGAGCTGAACCCCTGTAGGGAGAGGGAGCTCCAAACAAACTCAAAGCTGTTGATGCCAGGGGTGCTTACAAGCAGAGAAAGACAGTGACACAGCAAAGCAAGAGGCTGCTAGGCAGAGGACCCCGTAAGGTGCATCCTAAGGAGAGGACAGCCCTGCCTTTCCTTTCACCCTGCTTTGCAGGTCCTCACTTCGCATTTAGCCAGAGAGCTCCTGGGTAGGGAGGAATGGCCAGAAGGTGCTTTTGAAGCCCGTTGTGCTCAGGGCTCTCTTTGGACTTTATCCAGGTTAGGAGGGGGGACACTTTTGGCAGTGCCAGGCCTGGCCTTGGGGGTTTCCTTCCAGCACTGACTGAGCTTTGAAAACCCAGCTTGCACAATGAACGTTAGAAACAATGGTACTATTTGTTCGCCTCTACACTGCAATCCGTGTCTCGCTTCACGGGGGTGATAAAAATACAGCGGGGCGCACACATTACCTCTGACGCGGTAAGGTGGTGGTGCTTCTTGATTCGTGCCAGGTGCACGTTCCTGCCCTCTAGCAGCATTCTGCTCTGTGCCCCTGTCCTACCATACATCCTTCTTCCAGGGCAATGCCTCTGCGGACCAGCTTTTCTCCGCCAGGCCACCGACGTGGCTCTAGGGAGCTGCCTTTTCAAGTTCTGCCATCAAAATTAATAGGGAGAGAGGAGGTAATTAGCCTCATTCACAGATTGGTTTCCTCACTTCATATACTGCTCAGTCACTACTGACAGAGCTGGATCCCTTGTGAGGGTCAGTCCTTGGGCACTCAAGTCAGTTTGGGTTTTACTCTATGCTAAATTAGAGACGCAAATGACCATTTATTGCTCTTGGTAGGGGAGACCTGAGCAAGACTATGTCTTTTGACAAGAATTTAAAGAAGTGGAATCTGTCAGGAAATATTTTGTAATCTTTTAGAAGGCAGTAATTTACATCTTTCTCCTTATAAAAGCTGAAAGCACAGTGTAGTGTAGCTCAGTACACAGTCAGTATCACTATCATGGTGAGTGTCAGATACCAGCAAAGTGTAAACTGGGATTGTCAGGAAAAACTTAATGAAATCAGCTCTCTTACTCCTGAAATTGATTTCATCAGCCTTTTGGAGGAAAACTGTGGGATTAGGGAATTAAAATAATATCTAAAAGTGAGTTCTTGTTTTGGAGTATACATTTCAGGTCTTTTACTTATTCTACAATATATACTATCAGACACACTTGAAGAATTAAAAATATTTTCTTATGAGACCAAACAGTGGACAAAGTGGAATTTACTGTCACTAAAATCAGTTTTGGTTTTTTGTTTGTTTGTTTGTTTGTTTGCAAAATGGGAACTTCTTTCTGCACAGCTCTTTTTAAGCCCTTTACAGGCAAAATGAAAGCTGCTTAGTATGTTTGTATGCCAAGGAAAGATAGTCTATTTTTGTGCTCATAACCAGCCAGAAAAACAAGTAAATGACCTTTCTTACCACTCAGTTCACAAGTCCCTCCTCCAAGTGCAAGTAACTTTGGGATATCCTGAAGGGACGACTGGGAAAGAAAAGTTTTTATGAAAGTCATTCTTGAAATACCGGTAATACTTTTTTGCATCTTGGTTAAATATAACCTTTCAGCCACCTCCTGCAAATTATCCAAGGGAAAATGTTCTGCTGTATTTATACCCTGCCTCCCATTTTTTCTGACCGTACTGCTCATTTTGAAGTACAGAGCACATTGCATACTTCAGGCATGTGGGAAAATTGTCAAGTATTTCTTTTACATAAGGGGTCTCCCTTCCCAATGAAGTGCAATAGGGACGCATACAAGCCACTTCCATTTAGGAAATTCTTGCTACTGCCTTTTCTTAAGACTTTTATGACAGCATTTCTACAGCTACCGAGAAAGCGGTTGGCATTCATGAGATAAAAGAATCTTTTGGTCAGTGTAAGAATACTGCAGTGTTAATATTACGTTTTTCTCCACATTTCTCTGGAAGAGGGTTTTCTTTCATTAAATAAACAAACCCCCAAACCTAAGCTTCTTTATTTAGGCATAGCTTGTAATGACATAAAGGTAAAGCAGTCCAATCCTTTTGTCCATGCCATCTGAAGACCTAAACTGGTAACTCAGAACAAATTCAGTAGAGAAGAATTAAATGACTGAGGTAGATGGGACCCAATTTGCTGCCTTCTCATTCCCATCAGCTTGAAGACCTTCATACTTCATCTTCTTATACATGACTTGCAGGGCAATTGCTTTAGTGTAAACTCTCTGTTCTGGTCTGCTTTTTATTTTACCATGGTATTTGTAACTGTTCTGATATTTATTTTCTATTAAAATACGCCTCAGTCCTCCCTTCTCATATAACTACCCTCCAGTGATCGTCTGCAGCCACAGAGAAATGAAATCTATTAGTAGTCTACCTGCCTATTTCAGTCTGTTTACTCCTCAGCAATTGTTTCTGTAGCCATTTCTTCCACTTCCACTCAGTTCTCCAGAAAATTTAAGAAGACTAGAAATAAAGACAATGTGCCAAGAGAAATTCTCCCATTTCCTGCTCCAGGAACTCTTCAAGATAAGTACCTCAAAATAGATGTTATTCTGTAATGAAAGATGGTCTATATATTGTTTTGAACATTGCATTTATAGTAGTATAGATTGGTTGTATTTGGGGGGTGGTGGTTTGGTTAATTGTTTGGTTTTGCTTTGTTTATTTGTTTATGTTTTTATTTATTTATTCTGCATTCTCAGTACTTCTTGTTCATTTTTCTATGAGCAGGGGGCTGAAGGTATGAGAGCAGCTCTGGGTCTCTAACCAGGGAACCTCCATCCTGGCTGTAGGGGCTGGCGATTCCTGCCACAACAGGTCACGTGCAGCAGCTCTGCCCAGGACCCCCTCGCGTAGATCCTGCTCCAGCAGACACCACTGTTGCTATAGCCACTTTTTCGCAGAATTTTCCTCGGATGGCACGAGGTGATTTAACAGTCCCACTGTCCATCCCTCTGGAAAGCCCCTGGAAGAGTCAGAGCAGCATACTGTCAGCACTACTGACCTCATTTTTCTGAACGGATCAGGAGACTGACAGGCAACTCACAGGGTTCAAATCAATGCCAGTATTCCTAAATGTCTCCTGCCGTCTTAGCAATATCTATCTTTATGTAGGAGGACTGGAGGCAGTTTTACTGCCCGCTCCCCCACTTGTATGTTTCCCTTGCTGTAGTTTTTTTCCTTCAGAAGCATCCTGTAGTATTTGGGTACCACCCTGGTCTAGCTGGGGAAAGGTCTGTGCTGACACAGTGGTCTTGTCCACTGCCCTCTTTTCCTAAAGTTCCTGACTAGTGATTCTCACTAGCTTTCTGGCAAGCTAGCTGTGATGAAAGTACCAGTCTGGAAACTATGTAGTCATATTAGTGTGGTGCTGCGTGGCGCCAAGATTTCTCATCAATGGGCAGGACATACTGTGCTAGCTCAGCTAGATAGCTTCCAGACCACAGCTGGCTTACCTCCAGCCCGTCTGAGTGTGGACACAGCAGGGCTATACCTGCCTGCTCCCACACGTACAGGCACAGCCTTTGCAGCCTCTTTCCTCTTTGCTTCTTTGGGATTTTTTTTTTTTTTTTTGACTGCCACAGTTTGATGGCAGGTTATATTTGGGTTGCACCCAGTGGTGATGTGAATTGCTTATACAATATCCCAGCTGCTCTGTTGGGAAAACAAGGCATGTAAAACTAAAAGAGGCAACTGAAAGCTGTGACTGTATCAGTCCTGAGAATCCTGCTACTTCTGTGGAATAAAGTCTAAATAAATGTTGATTTTTATATAGCAAAATACTATTTAATGACCCAATATTATGTAAAGAAGTTACAAACTTTTCTGATCCCCTAAGACAAAGAGATCATTCAGTGACTAAACAGATTAGCCTTTTCCATCTGTGCAATTACAAATCATAAAATATGCTCACATAATGTACTGGAGAGAAAATGAATTCATTAATCAGCTAAAGGATGCAACAGTCTGCCTTCCGACCTCTCTTCAGCCAGCATCACCTATTCAGCAAGGGAAAGACTGTGCTGACATCCACTGACTTCAGTGTTTTGCTGTCAGGGCTTAAGAGCACTGTTCTTGTCTAGGGGAAGTAAAATTTAACTGTCAACCAGGAAATTAGATTATCTTTTCTGAGAGAAGTGCCAGCAGAAGCATTCATATGCATCTGTCAACTCATACATCTTCACTTCTGTTTGGTTTCCCAGACAAGAACACGCCCTTTTCTATTTCCTCTAGGACAAACGTTGCCAGAAGCTTAGAAAGCAAAGCTGCTGCCACACTTGCTAACCAACACAAGTGTTCACTGGACCGTATCCTTCATTTGTATCTCCTGCTGGAAAGGAACTTGTGCTTTTTTTTTTTCTGTGAGGCTCTAGATAACATATTATTTTTAATTTTTGGGGCGGGGGGGATCCTGATTTTTAATCATTTACTCCTGGCTGGCCTGCCCTTTATCTCCAGCGGAGTTCTGCCCCCCCTTTGATACCCTACACCAGCAGGCTGTTGTGCAACCAGCAGCACAAGCTCAAGCTGCTCCTCCTCTCTCCATCCTTACTTACTTGATGCCTTCTGGCAACCGTCGCTGCTGTTGACCAGCACTGGCGTAGCAGAGAGAGCAGCTGTGCCAAGCGTGGCAGCCAGCAGGTTTCAGCGACAGTAGAGGCACGGATTACGAGGGACCTTTATTTTATTGGGAGATGCAGTTTCTACTTTAAATAGGAAAATCAGGGTGTTTTGTGGCTGTTTGCCTTGTGCTTTTTGCAAGCTGCTTGTAACTGAAGATGGAAAGATACTCAAGCAAGCTTAAATTCTTTAAGCAACTTAAAAAGAGCCAAACCAACACCAATTTAAAACGTGAGGATCCTGCATGATGATGATAGTTGTGGTTACAATTTGGGAGGATGGCTAATGGTGTGTGCAAATGCACTGTGATGGGTCTGACCTTTCCTGCTGTAAAGAGACAAATCTGTGTGTGTGTGTGTGTGCCAGTCAGAACAGGCAGTGCCTGGGTGCCTTCCCGTGATGGTGCTAAAGTGCAGCCCCACGATTTCATGCAGATCCCTTTTCCTAGAGGAGCATTCCCGCTCTAGTTTTGTCTCTGCTGAACGGTTGTTACAGCAGAAACAGCAGACATCAGCACGCATAGATGCCCTGCTCCAGCTGTAATTACCCCATCTGTATCTGACGTTCCAGGGGAACGCGTGCCCCCTCACTAAGACAATGGCATTTGCATGATACGCCCCATCAGAAGAGCAAAAAATTTCCTTGTCTGGTCCATGCACCATTATACCCGGGACAGCAAACATGGAGAGCTGAAGTGGCTCTGGGACATGCCCCTTCATGCTCCACCTCACAAGGGACATGGGGCTGTGTTGTTAAAAAGCAATTACGCGCCCTCCTTTCCCCGAGACACTGGATGAAATTATGGTTTGTCATTTACTGCATGACAGTTCTGTAGAAGCTGTAAAAGCTGTGCTAATGCGAGACCTTTTGATGCCGAGTAGCCGCTGCAGCTTTCATCTGTGAACCAGAATCATCTCCTTAGAAGGGAAGATTGATGCTAATCAAGAGCAGCGCATTAGTTTTTCAAGTAGTAACTTTGTAGCATTTGGGGAGATGACATGAAGACTTTTTTTTTAACTGTAAGCGGGAAAGGCTTGTTTATTGACGGAGAAAATGTGAAGGAAAGGTGTCACTGGAATCGTGGAGCAAAACTGAGCACGTTTGGAGCGTGGGTCCTGAATAACATCCTACTGGGAGTCACAGTTTTTTATTGGTACTAGCGGCATCAGCAGTGCGAGAGGAGAGAGGAGAGACAAAACTGAGGGTTTCACTGAATGACTCAAGTGGGTGGCTTGTGCCAGGCAGGTGGTTACAAGGGGCAAGTAATTATACAGGTAAATTAAAACCAGCACAGGGTAACTGTTAGCAGCTATTCAGTTCTGGGTGAAGTAAACAGCGTAGGGCCATCCGCGCTGGTGAGGCGGTCACGATAAAGGAATACGCCTGCAGCTGGAAGTATGCATTTATATAAATAACCAGGCTTTGAAATAGATATGGTTGCTGAAAATGAAAACGCACTGCAGGGTCAGGAAACCAGAAGGCAAGTAAAATAAATGTATGATTTCTTTTTTAAGGAAGCACCACTGAACCGTCCCATCAGTTTCCAGATGACCTGCTGCGTGACAATCCTTAACGCTTGGGGCTTGGCACCACAGACCCCCTTGCGCGTTTCAGGCTGGGCACCGGCAGCGAAGCACCTGTGCTCCCCCCCTCCAAGGGGGGCAGCTCTTCTCCTCGCAGGCGGCGGCCCGCAGCCGCCGGCACGGACCGGCCCACCCGGCGGGAGTGCCGTGCCGTGCCCGGTTCGCCGCCGCGGGGCGCCTTCCTCCTCCCCAGCGCGGCGGGGAGGGGCCCAGGCAGGCCGGCCACGCCGCGCAGATCCCGCGGCCGGGCGCGGCTGCGGATCGCCGCCCGGCCCGGCCCGGCCCGGCGCAGGCCAGGCAGGAAGCAGGAAGCTACCAGCGTTCGGAGGGCGAGAGCAGCGGCAGCGGGTAGGTTTGGCGGGCGGGGGGCGGCCGTGCACCTGCCGTGCCCGCGGTTGGGGGCGGAGCGGGGGCGTCGCCGGCCCCTTCCCCCGCGGGTCTGCTCGGGGGCGGCCGGGAGAGGGGTGTCCCGGGCGCGGCGGCCCCGGCTCTACCGCCGGTAGACGTTGGGAACGCGGCTGTAGTGCTGCCGGGGCTCAGGCGTTCGCCTCCCCGGCCACCAACGCCCCCGGCTCTCCGTTTTGTTTCCTTCGCCCTTTGTCTTGCTTTACCCCTCGTATTTCTTCGCGGGCTGGGGTTGCTCGCGGACCCCTTCCAGCGCCCCGGCCGGCCGGGTCAGGCCCCGGCCGGGACTGCTTTGGGGGCGGCCCTAGGCGTCGTTGGTAGCGGCGGGAGCCCGCCGAGCAGTTGTAACCCGGCGGCGGAGGCCAGCCCCGGCTGGCGTGGAACTGCCTGGAGCCTCCCCGTGGGCTGCCAGCGGGGCCCCCGGAGGCCACGGTACCTCGTACCGCTGGGCAGGGCCCGCCGAAGGGGGGAGCTGGGTGCTCGGCTCCTGGCCTGGCCCCGCAGGGTGAGGGTGCGCTGTCCTGGGCCTGGGACCGGCCTTTAGGGAGGCTGGGGGTGCCCCCCTCCCGCTGGACCATCCCGTGGTGCGGCCGGTGATGCAGAGTCCCGGGATGCGGGCGGGCACTCGCTGTGTGGTCACAAGGGCTCCTGGCCCCTGTTGTTAAGCCAGGATGAGCTGTTCCCAGCTTTCCGTATTAAAGGGAAGGACCCTTTCAGCTCCGAAGCTGATGGATTTGGCAGTCTGTGGCTCAGGTGCAGAGCTGCTGGATGTTAAGCGCAATATGCATTTGATCTGCGTGTGTCTGAGGGTCCTTTGGGTCCTTAAGGACACCCCGATGTGGACTCGCGCTACCCACTCTCTCTGCATGCGCCGAATTAGCATCTGCCCTCCTTGGGAATGGGGCCTAAGGGGGCAGGAGCTTCATCCCATCCCTCCAGCGCCCAGCACAGCTGAGCCAAGGTCTGCAGTCCTTGCAGCGGTACGGGCCAGTCGGGAATGACTGTATTTTCCTGGAGCAGGGAGGGAGCTATGGTTTCGCCAGCGCAGCGGGAAGCCTGAAGGAGCAACACAAAGTTCGGAAGGTAAATATGGATTCATAGTAAGTACCAGAGTGTTGCTTTCTGTGTTGCAGCACAACAAGGAGGAAGCAAAAGTATTTGTTTTCGCTGTCAGATAATTGCTGTTGATGGCAATGAAAGACCATAAAACCGGTTCAGGTGATTGGAGCTTGTCCTTGGGCTTTGTTAGTGAAATGGAAATATAAAGGATGTACTGGTGACCTACCAGTTGTGTGTTGTAGCCTGTTAGTGTAATTTCTGAAGAATAGCTCGGTTTTGAAATCTGTTTTAATCTAGAGCAGGACACGATCTTTATAACCTGTCATCACAAGTTTTATTGCCATGAGTTTCTTTGCTTTTGTGGCAGAAGTTTAATTTATTAAAAGAACACGAATGTCAGAGGAACTTACGGATGTATGGGGGCAGAGGTAAGTCATGGATGAGTGAAGGAGAACTCGGGTGTCTCTGCCTGCAGTAGATAAAATGAAATCAGCCCCTGTCAGATAGAGGTAGGGTGCAGTTCTGCTCCTGGTAGTCCAGTCGACTTTGCTGGGTCCTTGTGACTCAGGATTTATGGCAAGGATACAGTACTGGGAGGTGGTGGGAGTATGGTCTGTGCAGCAGGGGCACGGATGTGTAACCTAGTGTGACCACTTAGCATTGAAACCTGTTGTAAGGTGCCTGAAGTCTTTTTCTGCTTGCACTAAAGCTGTTTAAATAGTAACCCGTTAAACAATTGCTTTTCCATGATGACACTTGCCTGGTCCTGTTATATTTTAAAGGAACCGTTTAAGGCCTCAGATTTTTGTTCTTTGCTGGCCTCACAGTTTTTTCCCAGCAGATATTTCTGCCACCTCACTTAGCATAGTCAGTTAAATAATAGTTTTGTGTTTGTGCTGTGAGAGAGGGGAAATAGGGTTTGGGATCACCCTAAAATAGGTCTCTTACTGCTGGCAGAAAAATCCACTCCCCCTCTTGGCTGCTTGTGCCCACCTCTTTCTTTTCTTACCTTTCTTCTCCCACTGGAGCCGTGCACAGCTCGTTTCAACCGAACGGGAAATCACTGCCAAGCCGTTGTTGGTCTGAAGTTAGAGTTCAGCTGACCTAAGTAGCTAGCCACGGATGTAAGGGGCAGTCCCACCTTTAGTCACGGCTACTTCGAGTTCATCCTACGTTGCAATTTTGTGGCCACAGAGTGAGTTCATATTCTGTATTGGATCAGCTGTATTCAGGGCAGGTTTTCTGGTGGATCAGCCACCTGAACCATCGCTGTATGTGTATGTCCAACGGAGAGGGAGGCAGGGACCTGTCGCTGGCTGGGAGAGGGGAGGAAGGTGTAAGGCTGCACTTCCCCTAACCTCTGCAACCTCAGAGAGGAGGTAGGAAACTCCTGTTGGGTGGGAATGATTATGGGCTTTGCTGATTAATTGCACAACTAGTTATCTGATTGATGGCTGGGAGGTGAAGGTGGTGGAACATGCCAAACGAGATTAGCAAGGCAATTCACTTTTAGGGGAGGGAGGTGTTCAAGCTGCACCAGGACACTGTGGAAAGTATAAAGGTATGACAAAAATGCGTTAGCACAAAGGAGCAGACCCCTGATCTTTTGGTGGGATGCTCTGTTATGTGAAGAGGTGGTAGTTTTCCTCCGTTCCTGAGGAAAAAGCCTATGTGGACTGTGAAGCTTTCAAGTTGCCAGCTTTGACACAGCGATAGTTTGGTGGTGTCATTCAGCCAGCTGAGGAGCAGTCGGTTTTGATTTCTATAGTAAGAAAGGGCAAGAAGGATGAGGGAAGAGAGGCTCACACCTTTGCTGGCCCTGTGGCAGACTCTGAAATTCCCAGGTTAAGAGAAACCCTTGGTCTTGGCAGGTGTGCTTACCTGAAAGGAGATTGTGCTTTGGCTCCCCTCCTGTTGTTTACCTGTATTCTACCCGCTTCCCGTTAGGAGCGTGGCAGTGGCTGGTGCTGGCATTATCCCGCTAGCTGGGCAACAGGGAGGGTAGGGGTTACGTTGCAGACCCTGGCGTGTTATTTGGCATGGTGCTAGGGTGGCTCTGCTGTTAGCACACAGGGAGACTCGGTTTGCACGCGTGAGCTGCTGTCACACCTTTTGCCCACAGTGCCTTTTGTTGTCTTACTGGGCAGCTGGCTCAGGCTTGCTGCAAAATAACAGTGCAGCTGGTTCCTGTCGCTGTAACTGTAGTAAAAGGTACTGTGCATCTTCCTCTCTCGAGGGGCTTCAGCCTAAATTTGAACAAACAGGAGGAACTTTACAAGATTTCAAACCAAACTGGATTGATGCTGCCAAGGTCTCGCTCTTCCCTGCGTGTCACGTAGGCATGCGAGCCTGCCTTCTCCCTTGTGCGGGATGAGCTGGGGTAGGGAGTTCAAGTGGTGAGAAAACTTCTTGTTTTCTTCTTTTCCAAGTTTTCTGAGGACGTGGTGCTTTGTGCAGGACTGATACTGGGACAGGGAAGTGGGGCTGGAAGGAGTGCTGGCCAAGGCTTGCTGGCAGCATTGTTCAAGCAGCACCCGCTCTGGAGCTGGAGGAGTCTCTGTTCTGGGCTGAAAACTCTACGATCATTTTTGAACAAATTTCAGCCTCGTGAATGTTTCTGATGTGTTAAAACAGTTCTTTGAAGGTGGGGAATTGCCTATTTGTAGTCTTTCTGGGACAAAAGTGTTTTGATATCAGCTGGCTTTGGATCGTGTTTTAAGCACATCTTTCCCCTGTGTCCCCACTGCTTTGTACTAGGCTGACTTCTCAAAATCGATTATGCATGATAAAGTTCAGAAAAGGCTGTGATTTAATTGGCTTAAAATTCTCCATTGAATTTTTGGTGTCTAGAAGGTTAGTTATGGTAATTATCTCCAAAGCAGATAATTGCTGATTCAAGTGTTGTGATTAGAAAATATTACAATAACTCGATAAGAATATTTACTTATCAGTTTCTGTTCTTTGGAGATCGGCAGTTAAAAAAGGCAGAGTGAAGAGTTTGCCACGTCGCGACTGAAGGTATAAGGAAACAAAAACCCCTACAGGGAGATCAAACTCAGCAGCCTACCTTCCCCGTTTGTTACCAGCCTACCGTCTCACGGCTTTGGGAGGATCTTTGTTACGCATTCTGAAGAACAGATAACGTCGGAGGTACATAATTGTGTCGATAAAAGTTGATACCAGCCGTAGAGTAGATGGCTCAGCTTCCCCCTGGGATTCGCTTCATCACGTCATTTTCACGCGATCAGTGGTAAGTCTTGAAGTATGGTGGTGGTCTTTGTTTTGCACAAGGTGAGTTTGTCTCTGGGGAAGAGGATTTTTTTGCTTTTTCATTGCTTAATATGTACAACAAGAAAATACAGCCAGTTGTATGGTAAATAAATATTGCTGACATGAGATGCGTTGTTGGGGGAACCCAGACAGACCGTTATTAGTCAGGGGTACTCGAGAATTAAAGTCTTTTGTCCTTTCCTTTGCAAGGTATGTGTTCGAAGGGATAAATTTCAGATTTTTATTTTCAGACTCTTAGGTGGGAGGATTGCACGAGGTTAGCTTTCTTTTCTTAACCAGAAGTGTATTTTCTCACCCGTAATTTGATAGGTAATACAGGCTTGTAGAATTACGGTTTTAGTTCTTGCTACTGTAATAGCTAAAAAACAAAACACCCTTCTTTGCTTTAGGAAAATTAATCCTGGAAGTTGGATGGCATCAGTTCTTGTGTTTTCTGAGACAGAATACTAAGTCAATTGTGTGTGAATAACAAAAAAATAACAAATGGAAGACCAAGCACTTCCCATTTGAGCAATTTTATCATGTGCTTTCTTTACTAGAGCAGTAAGGATGAAGTAATTTCAGTTTTATCACTTGTGAGGATGCTTTCACTGATGGGGGTGAATAACTCAACTTGTGTGATAACTCGCTTTATTTTTTTTTAATGTTCCTGTGAATATGCCAGAACTATAAAACCCTTGTTATGTAAAAGCTTGTAAGGCATAAAATGATTGAAAAAAGTTAATTAAAAATTAGGGACCGTAGTAGGCTGTGTAATATCACGTCGTTGTATATATGTACTTTTATTTACAGATGCTAATTTTAAGATCAAGGCTGGAAGGAGACAGTAGAGACACTCTGATCTCTGTGTATTGTTAAAAGCACAAATCCACGAAATGCTCTCCTTAAACAACTGAAACATGCTGCAGATGGAGAATGGAATAGATCAGATTGTTATCTTTGTTTAGTGCTTGCAATCAAGGGATTTTCAGATGCCCTTTCGAAGGGCTGAGGAAGACGCAAGGATAGAAGTGAGGGAAAACTCCTTCCCAATCCCAAAGCTGTTAATTATGTTCTTGTGCTCCAGCTGACAGTACACACAGTGTCAGTTCCTCCGTCCATCTCTAGACATGGCTGATTCCTTCTGTTACAGAGGAGGGCAAAGGTGAAACAAAGTCCTAAAAGCAATAAGGAAGGAAAGAAGTAATAACCCACAGTAGCCAAACTGAAAGTTCGTGTACCAGAAAACCAGATGAGACAGTGAAACGTGAAATCTGATTATCAGTGTGTTTAAAGTTGAACTACCTCTTCGTAGCCCTCAAAGGCAGGCTGTAAGCAAGGCAGGTCAGCTCTGTGGACTCCAGAGCACTGCCGTGCTGTCCTGCCTGTACCTGCGTGCTACCGAGCTCCCTCCCAGAGCCAGGTCACAGCAGATGATGTAAAGCAGCCTAACTGCCAGGGTGGTTCTTCAGGCTGCGGGCGGACGTGAGAAAAGTTGTCTTCCACTATTCCAAGATTACCAATGACTTGTGTAAAGTTTTTATGTAACGTAGTGCTAAAAGTAAATCTGAATAAAATAATTTTCAAATACTCTTTTGGGTTTTTTTTATATTGCAGGTATAGAGCCTTCATTTTCTCTCTCACTTTCTTGTTGTATGCCAGCTTCCATTTATCAAGGAAACCTATTAGTATAGTTAAGGTAAGCAAGGTTGCGTCCTTGTTTAAAGATCCTCCTGTTCCTGTCAAACACGGAAGTAGTTGTCTTTTTCAGTATTTCCCTTTGTGAAAGGCAGTGCTAAAGTTTAACTTGGAATGGTTTAAAAGGTTAAAAACTGATAAAGCTAGTAAGCAGTGACATTTGCTTGATAAACTTTAATGACACCACACCTAGGATATTGTGTACACATCTAATCTTTGGGTTTCAGGCTTGAAACAGCTATGCCTACACTCAGTTCACGTGAATTAACCTATTTAAGAGTTTACAGGTTTGCATTCATATGTTTGAGAGAAGATGCTCATATCTGATGAGTCAAACGTGATAAAATTCTACTGGCATTTACAAGATTCTTCCAAGTACTGTTGAGCATCATAGTTGTCGTTGTCTGTACACTTGGGACTCTGTTCCCAGCAAAGCTGGTAGCAAAATATTACCTAAGTTTGTTAGTTTAGACTTTGGCCTGTATAACTTGCCAAACACAAATCAAATCCCCCAGGGCTGTGCTGTATATAACTGGTGAGTAACAATGGGCAACACAGCTTGATATTAGTGAATAATTTTGAAATTCTGCAGTATCAGAAACATCAGTTCACTATAGAGTGTTGTTTCCAACCACGTAATTGCTCTCTCATGTAATACTGGCTTCGCCCAAGAAAATACCAAGCAGTTGTTAATGGCTGACAATTTTACTGAGTTCAGTGGGTTTGACACAGGTAAAATATAGAGCTGAAATTGTTGAATTTGTTGCTGTATGGGGATCAACAGTCACAAGTGAATTTTCCATTTTCAAACTTCCTTTCTGTATCAGGGAGAGCTACATAAGCATTGCGCTGCTTCACGTGAAGTTGAACTCAGCTCCTACAAAGAACATGCTGCCCAGATTCAGCCTGTCAAAAAGCCGTCTAATGTGTCTCAGTGCGGCTGGGAGCCATTTGGTAAGGGGTGGTTTTGGGTGGTTTTTTTGTTGTGGGGTTTTTTTTTTGTAATAATGAGCTGATATTCATAATTACATTATTTACCTCTTGCTGTTTCTTCTTTGTGTGTGGAGGGATTCAGGAGATGTGTATGGGAGGGCGGGTTTGTTTCCCACGTTCCCACTGATTTTTCCGAAGAAAGTTAAGTTGTGACTTATCTCTTGGTAAGTCTTTGCTACTTAGTCATTTAAACAACTGACATTGTTTTATTTGTTGTGAGATGGTTTCAGTAGATCAGTTTTGGGTCAGAAAATGGGATTTGTCTTTAGAATATCTACCAAGGACAAAAATGGTGAAGAATAAAGTAAATCATTATAACTTTCTGCTGGTTTAGTTCAAGATCCAGCAATCACTTACATGAAATTACTCGGTGTTTATCTAAATTGGAACTTTTCAGAGCTCTTATCTGCTAGAAAGAATATTTTCCTCCCCATTTTAATGGAGAAAAATGGGAGACTTTATTGCAGAATAAAGCTGACAACTTACTGAATAGCTTATGAACCTGGCCTTTCACTTAAATAGAAAAAATATTTGCCTACTTACAATTAAACTTGAATTTAATTGTATTTGAATTTAATAGAGATTTTGAATCATTCTTTGACATTTTTATCACTACCAGGAACATCAATAAAATAGAATAGTCCTTTCTGTCAATGTGCCAGTCCAGTCTAGCTAGCCATCCATTCTAATTATTCTTTAATTAGCAATTAAAAAAAAAAAAGCTCTGCTCTGTTCAAAGATAATTAAAGATCTGAGCCCTGGGTTTTCTGTGGACAAAATTCTGTTTTAACTTCCTGCTGCAAGGTAATCAGTCTACTGGAATTATGTAGTCCCACAGGGTTCCAAGCGCACTGGGATGCAGTTAAACTTGGTTGCTGTTTCTTGTCCCTGGACCAAAGGGAGACTGAGTTTGCCTGTCTAAAACACGAGTTAGCTTTCTTAATGGAGGCTTCTGAGCTCCAGTATCATCCTTTTTCTATGACCACACAGGTTATTTTGAAGTTACCCCTTTGGGATGGCACTCTAGGCTGGTTATTTCAGGCAACGTAGCTGGCAAGCTGAGAGTAACACTGAAAGAAGGGATGCTTTAGTAACTGATGTTATTCTCAAAGTCAATGGGAATTGTGGCTCCTTGCAAACGCACAAACAGTCTTTCTTGGTGTGAGCTCAGGGCTGTTCAGACCAGACTTGGTGTTTCTATATGTGTGGAGTCCCTCCTGCTCCCTCCATCCTGCTTGCAGGTCCCATTGAGTTACGATTGTGGTCATTTGCTGTACAGAGCATAACCCTGTGGTTTTTTTAAACCAGATTTCTGTCTCTGTGCCTTATGAGTAGTTGGAAAAAAAATGCAAAAGGCTTTAACCATTAAAAAAAATTTCTTATTAGGCTGATTCCTTAAAAGCCTATGATGATGGAGTGTTTATTAGCCATTTTGACTCTTAGGACCTCACACGTATGCGACATGTCTTTCCACTTTTAAAGAAGTCTGTTAAAGTTTGGGTTTTCTTTTGTCTAAGGAGCTATAACAAAAGGGCACCTTGTTAATGACTGATGCTTCTTCTTTTCCAAAATGCTGGTTTTAATTAGGTGGAATTAAGAATGGGCCTATCAATATTTTCCTAATGTGTTACAGGCAAAAGGGTCAGTTGTAGAGGCTTGGGGTTTTTTTGTTAAATAAAACTTTTTGTGAAATGCATGCTTAAGTCTGAAAGTGCCTGTTGAAAATTAAATGTCAGTACATGTTCACTAACCTTCTTCTTGTGATATGTAAAAAATCATTGGGAAGTTATTGGTACATTTAAACTGATCATCTGTTTTCAAAATTATTCTTAGATAAGAACAACTACAAACAGTTACTGGGGGCACTGGATTACTCGTTTCTGTGTGCATATGCAGTTGGGATGTATTTAAGGTAAACCTCACTCTCAAACCTGCTTTATGACTTACTGTACTACTAAGATATTGTCCTTTCCTACTGTGAAATTTCTGTTAAAGAGTGAGAAATGGTTTGCTGAGGAAAAAAACCCCACATCATCCTGAGTGCCCAGTGGGGTCATACCTGTTGTCTTACAGAAAGCTTCTTACCTGCACCCATCCTGACTGCCTTGTGCAGGAACACTTTCCAACTTGCAGTCAGGCCTGTCTTTCCTTCCTGTGTGTGGAATATATGTCCTCAGACTGCTGTCAGTCCCCAGCTTACACACACAGACTAAACTGATTGTCCTGGATTTCTCTATAGTCAAAAGACAGAAGCAGACCCCTGCTAAAAATAATACCAAACCCATCTTAAAATATGCAATGTTAGCTGTTGTCTGGAGACAACTGCTTTTTATTGAATAAAACCAGAAACTTTATAACTGGAATCATCGGCAAGGGAGACACGTCTCATTTTAAATGGCTGGAGACGTGTCCCACCATACGGGTCATTTCAGAAATGACTGTAAGTAAATGACTTCCAGTGTGCACCAGGTGAGTAGCTCCCTGAAAGGTGTCTTGTGCAGATGGCAGCACTTGGCAATTAGTGAACATGAAATGTTTGGGTTTTGGTTTTGTGGGGTTTTTTTCCTGTCAGGTGCTAAAAAATGCTCATTTGCTGCTGTGAAGGAAAACATCAGTTTACCAGTAAAGTTTCTTCTCAACCAGAATTAAACAACACAAAATATTCTTATTTGTGAAGGCTTGGGGTATGATCTCATTTTTAATTGTTGCCTTCCTTTTTATTTCCTTCCACATTCCAAGTGGAATTATAGGAGAACGGCTGCCTATCCGGTACTATCTGACAGTCGGGATGCTTGCTAGCGGACTCTTCACTGCCATGTTTGGATTGGGTTATTTCTATAATGTACATAATCTGTGGTTTTACATAATGGCCCAGGTAGGCACAGTGTTATTTGGATACTCTGAGTTTCCACGGTGCTGTTTAGTGTTTTACTGGGGTGTTTTTTCAGTTGTGAACAGTGATTAGCGCTTAGATGGGAGGACGTAAATGCTGGCATACATCGTCGTTGATGACAGGCAGAAATGACAGAGTGGGTAGCCCCAGGTTTTATTTTTGAAAAAGGTATTTTTTTTAGTGGAAGAAATCTTTGAAAAGAAATTAGCGTTTCAGTCTGTGTCAAATCAGTGATCAAATCTTTGCAAGCTTAAGTGTGGGTGAGTTTTAAAACAAATGTATGTACTTTTGTCAGTCTGCCAAGCCCTGAGTGACGCATCCTGGCTTTCTCTGCAGGAAAATTGCATTTATGCTGCTAATGATGAACAGTCTCCCATGCTGGTGTGGCTGAGAACAGGCGCTTTCTGTAACAAGATTCATTGTGTGGGATTTTTCAGACCTTTTGTAGATCTAATCAGGTGTCAGGCTGAAATGGAATATAGGTTAGGACCGGGATGTGGTTAGCACTGCTGAGTCATTTGGACAGGTCTGCACCTTGCACTGCTGCTTTCTCCTTGTTCCTGCAGTAGCACTTTCACCGCTGGCATGTTTGCATGGCATTGTGCAACTTGGCATGCAGCGATACTAACTGCCACCTTTTACAACCATTTCACCAAGTCATCCCTTTAACCACGTCACTGCCCCAGCGCTCTTGGCTTATGTGGTTTCCAAGGCAGGAGCTGGCTCCTTTAGGGTTAAGCGAGGTGTCTCCACCAGTGCTGCACTGCGGAGAAAAGGAGGCTCAGGGGAGCCCTTACCGCTCTCTACAGCTACCTGAAAGGAGGTTGTAGCCAGTGGGTGTTGGTCTCCCAAGTGACAAGTGATAGGACAAGAGGAAACGGCCTCAGGTTGTGCCAGGGCAGGTTCAGATGGAATATTAGGGAAAGTTTCTTCACCGAAAGGGTTGTCAGGCACTGGAACGGGCTGCCCGGGGAGGTGGTGGAGTCACCATCCCTGGAGGGATTTAAGAAACTAATTGATGTGGTGCTTAGGGACATGGTTTAGGGTAGACTTGGCAGTGCTGGGTTAACGGTTGGACTCAAACATCTTAAAGGTCTTTTCCAACCAGAACAATTCTATGTGGTCAGTGAATCCTGGAATACCAGGGGAGGTCTCGCACCACCAGTCTAATTGTTTTTTGTTGGGTAGAGTGAGGTTGTTTCGTTGCTTGTTCAAATGCTCATTGTACATGTGATTCATTGTATTGTGATCTTTGATGTGTAATTCTAGGTAGGGAGCTTTTTCAGAGTTGAGGTGAGTTAGGGTTATGATTTTGCGTCCTGGAGGCTGAAGTAGTTCTTATTTCAGCCTGAATGTAGTAAGTTAAGTTTCTCCTCTCAGTTTATTCACAGGTGTCTGCTGAGCATTTTAAAGTTAACGTTTGAAGTTATGCAGTCTCCCCTACAGTTTTGGGTTTTTTCTGCTTCATTTGATTGCAGACACGCTTTGCCCTGCGTTCGAACTGAGATAAGCGTTATGTTGCCGTTTGAGTGCGGGGATTTTGGTTGTCTGTTTAGTTCAGTGTGATTCACCAAAAATCACATTGCAATCTTTTCTGTTCTAAATCATAAAATAATTGGAGACATGTAGGTAGAGGCAAGAATCTCTGCAAAACATCTTAACTTGTTTATTCTTGGAAAAGAATGCTTTCAAACACCCTCACTCAGTTTCTAAATTCAAAACGTTTGTGTAGGCTTCCTTTTCCCAGTGCAGCACTTGGCAGGAATTGTGTAGGAACCAGATTTATTATGGGGTATGTTTGTTTATTATTATTTTTATATACTTTCAGATAGCTAATGGGTTGGTGCAGACTACTGGCTGGCCGAGTGTCGTTACATGTATTGGCAACTGGTTTGGAAAAGGAAGGTAAATAATACGTAATCCAAAGTTCTGGAAGTACAAATCAATACATTCTGGGCTGTAATGTTATAGTCAATGTAAATATTTTTCTTCTGCTTCAGTGGGTTTTTTTGGGAGGGATGAAACAAGCAGTTAGGTAGATCTTTGAGAGGAGTTTCCTTTGTAACACTAATTAGTGTATATATCGGCTTGAAATATTCTCTCTCATGTCACAGGTGTGTTCTGTGGTAGCTCTTTAGTCTGATGTTTAATTTTTCAGATGAAATATTTCAGAGTTGAATTAAGAATAATTCTTGCAAATATTAACAGTCTAAACCCACTTTTAATAAAGGCTGTTGCTATGCCATTTTAATGTGGAATTTCCCACGTTTTCATTTGTGTTTCAAAGCAGTTGTCAGGGTGTAACTCAGAGTATCTTTTTGTCTAATGTCTTTTTTCTAACACGCTTACAGAAACCTGAAAATTTAATTAAAAAAACCCCAAACATATGGCAGCTTGATTTAACCTTTCTTTTTGTCCCTTTCTTTAAATCATCTTTTTTGTTTCCCTTAATCCTGCATAGAGATCACTCATAATGTTTATTTTGTCACACCATACAGGAGTTTCCCATAAATTTTGCAAGAGCTGCATGCTAAATCCATCAGCTCCGATAATGGTTGATGCATGTAGCATATAGTAATGCTACTGTAGTGCCATCCACTGTAGATACATAGCGTTGGATGAACATTATTGTCAGTCGGTGCAAGGGAAGGACGTATGAAAATTAAGTGTATGCTTTCTAACGGGATAGTTAAGAAGATGTAGGCTCAAACTAGTTTTCTATAGTCCCTCCAGCCTCTTTGGTGAATGTTACAAAATGCAGAGAACGATAACCGTCACAAAATACTGAACAAAATCGTCAAGCCTGTGCAAAACAAATCCATTTATTCAGATTTTGCTCTGTGCAAAAGCACCAGCCTTTACTTAGGAGGGTGCCTAGTGGTCTCTGGTGGATATGGCTTTGGTTTAATGACAGTGATCTGATTCTTGTTTTCATTTTGCTACAAGTGCCATGAAACATGAGCTGATCTCTTAGATCTTGTCTTCAGCCAAAGGAAGAGGTTTGGTTTAGTTCAAATTAGGTTGCTCCTAAACGCTTGCTGAGGGCAAGGCAGTTTTCCCATGACTTACAAGAGGGAAAAAAACCTCCAATTGCCATCACTTCAGCAGGATTTTTGTGGTTCACATTAATTCAGCTGGAGCTGTTCTACAGCAGATCTAATCTGGGATTTCCAGGCAGACAGCAGTTTGAGTCCGTTACCCAGGCT
Source organism: Rhynochetos jubatus (assembly GCA_027574665.1). Classification (NCBI taxonomy): domain Eukaryota; kingdom Metazoa; phylum Chordata; class Aves; order Eurypygiformes; family Rhynochetidae; genus Rhynochetos; species Rhynochetos jubatus. The sequence continues at coordinate 41,672,299 of CM050649.1, forward strand.
TGTGCGGGTGTTATCTTCTGCTAGTGCCTAGCAAGTCCAGAATGTGGTCAGAAAATACTGAGTTTGATCTAGCTATCCTGTACACATTGTTTTCCTCTGCATGACAAGTCTAACATATCCTGAAAGCATCAGATTACAGGTGCAATGTGTTTGCAGGAGGACCCTGGTTCCCAGAAGCATCAGACTTAGCGTGCATGTGCTACCCATCATCTTCGTACTTGTTTTTGTCAGAGAAACCACCCAGAAACGTGTAAGCCCTAGTGGTGCTGTTAAATGCAGGATGAGTCTGGCACGCACAGAGCAGTATTTAGAACACTTCTATTAGTATTTAGGTGCCTTGAAATTGCCAGATGAAAGACTGTAGGATATAGTAGTGGTCAGTTAAGGAACAGTAAGTTTGCAAATATGACACTAATATCACAGGTGAACAGTCATTTTTATACACTTAGGATAGTGATGCTTATTGTTGGAATAATAAGAAATGTTTCTATTGGTTTTGTTTGGTTTTGTTTTTTTTTTTAATGCAGGAGAGGTTTGATCATGGGGATCTGGAATTCACACACTTCAGTGGGAAATATCTTGGGATCCTTAATTGCTGCTTATTGGGTGTCTACGTGCTGGGGTCTCTCCTTTGTGATGCCTGGTGTTATCATTGCAGTGATGGGGATTGTTTGTTTCCTGTTCCTTATTGAACGTAAGTGCTTTAATGGGGTAGAACCATGAAGAGCGCCAGCTGGTCAAGCTAAATGACCCAGTGCAAAGTATATTCCTCAAGATATACTAATACGTAAAGAACTTTGTCGTAGAACAATAGGTGGAGAAGAACCTGTATACATCTAAAGAGTTTGTATGCTCAGACTCTAGCATACCTGAGAAAGTAACACTTCAGAATTCAGTCCACTGCCCTGTCATTAGTTTCCTGTCTTTATAAATGGATCAGGTATATCCCAGCAGAATGTCCCACCTGGCTGCGATGTATATTCTGCGCTACCATTCAGCCCATGCCATCCATATTCTCCGCTGTGAAAATACAGAAGTCAGCTGATAGAGCAAGTTTTGTCACTCTAAATTAGAAATTAAAAGGAATATGCCTGTCTTGTCCTTACGCAGACTCGGAGATGCTGGTGTGAATGCTCGTTTTACTGTAACTGTCCTATTTCGGGAAGTAAAAAGTTCTGCGGATATAACTAGAATGCTGTAATGAGCTGGGCTGACAGGATAGCGCTTACTGTGGTCACAGGGTGGGAAGGGTAGCGTGGAGCACCCTTTTCTTTTTCTATAAAGCTACAGTTACACAATTCTACCAGGACTACTTCTGTGTTATCTGTCCTGTTGGTTTATTGTCAGTAAATTGCAGTACTGGTAGGTGTTTTGAGACATATTCATTATGCTTGTTTTCTCTATTAACTATGCGCTGTGGTGTGTTTCAGATCCGAAAGATATAAGTTGCTCCTGCACGCCATCCAGTGTAAGTGAATGCTTTTTCTATTTTGATTTTTGTTTCCTAATACACGTTTACTATAACAGTTCCGGAAATCAGATAATCTGCGTGACCCTATACTTGAGGGAATGATGGGTCTTCTGTGCTTTACTGGTAGACCAGTAAAAGCAATGTGAATCCAGGGGTAAATGAGTTTGGTTTGACTTAAGTTTTGGAATAGATGATCTTACTACAGTAAACCAAGTAAAAACTGTTCATCTTTTTTTATGAATTTTCTTACTTTCCTCCAGTCTTCCTGGGTATCTTCAGAGCATTTTGACCTATCTCCTGCTGTTGCCTTCCTTGCTTAGGTATGGCATTATGAGATAGCTGCCAACCGTATCCTGTGAAGGGTCTCGCTGTTTGTGTATTGGGCGTTGCAGAAAGAGCAAACAGCCCTTTCGCTGACACAGCATCGGTGAACCATGCATCTCTGGGCTCCGGGATGAAATGTGGCCTTGGATAGAGGGAAGGACAGTAGGAGTAGGATAGGGAAAAGAGGAAGCAAGGGATGGATATAAAGCTGAGGTGAAGTGATTGGAGCAAACAGTCTGTGACAGTGACTTTAGTTAGTCATGATATAATATGGCCTTTATTTAACCAAAACTGATGTTAATGAAGAGCTGTGAAAAGGAGAGAGAAATAATCTGTGCGTAGTGGTATGGATCACATGACAAATCAATGTTTTAGTTTTTGTGGCATCACAGAATAACTTAGGTTGGAAGGAACAGGACCTCTGGACATTGTATGGTCCTACTCTCTGCTCATAGTAGGTCTAAGTTTGACATAGGATCAAATTGGGTAGGGTTTGTCTGTCAAATCTCCTCCATTGAGGACGGAGATGTTGTTTATACACAGATGCCTTTTAAACTATGGAGTGAGCATTTAGAATGCATTGATGACGTTTTACTTGTATCAAGGCAGCAGATCTTGCTATTCTATGAGAACTTATAATTCAAGGGCTCAAATTTTGGCAAGGTAGTAAAGTTCGCTAAGCTGTAAATAGACTATCCCACACACAAACTGTGGAACACATCCTGCCTGGGTCACAGGGGAAAATGCAACTGTCTTGACACAAGAGTTTGAAAATCCAGCATCAGAGATGGACCGCTTCAGGCATCGTTGGAGCAGGATTGAAGTGTGTGTGTGCAAATGTCTGTGCTTTCTTTGAGTTGCTGAACGTTGCGTGTATACTTCTTCGTGCCGTTGTGGCAGCAAAACTTGGAACTTTTAAAGCTCTGGTACCAAGGTATTTGCCCCATGCTTTTGAAACAAAAGTTCAAAAGACATTTCATGTACTCAAAATTAAGCAGTGTAGAAAGCCATGTCAATGGGGAAAAGATGTGCCTTGGACAGCTTTGGCTACTAGGTGATGATTCCTTTCTCGCCTCGTGGAGCTGTGACCTAAGAAGAGGGAAGCAGTCCAAACAGAACGAGAGAAAAATAAAGAGCAAGGAAAAGGTACAAAAAATAGAGCATTAGGAAGAGCAGCTGCGTGTAACGTCCTGTAACAGAATGCCGTTTGTTGCCCAGTTCCGTTTAGGAGCATGTTTGCAGGTTCATGGCTGTTTCGTGTTCCATAAGGCTCTGGTACGTGTTTGTCTCTGCTGTAACCGAAACCTGGAGCAGCGTGTTGCTCCAGGCTCTTTCTCCTTTGACTCCCAGGGACCTGTGGGCAGCCAGGTCTGCCACATTTTCAGTTGGTCCTTTGGACAAATAGTAGGGGGAGATTGGCAAAGAAGGCCTTAAGGTTTCCCATGTGTGAGGGTGAATCAGGGCTGTTGGGTAAGGTGTCAGAGGAAAGGTCCCAAGGGCATCCCACATATGTTTTCCAATGCTAGGGGATTATACATGGAGGTTGTCTGCACGTGTAGGTGTGTGTGAGCTGCACCTTTTAGTTGCAAGTCTCTCGGGTAGATTGTACAGGATCGGTTGCTATTTTTTTACCACCCCCTCCCAATAGTTTCAGATACATGGCTTTGTACATTTAAATGCTCTCTTCTTCTTGAATACCAAGTGAAGGCAACTTTTCTAGTCTGTTATTTCTTCTTTACAAGTTAATAGGTGTTTTTCTCCTCATACGAAGTACTTCTGATAAAGCTTCTGAACACTTTTAATGGGCTGTGGAACTCCTTTGTTACTGTGAGATAAGGTATATTCACAATGCCCTCTGTGTTTTTCATTTAATTCTCTTTCATTTCTTAAAGATAACTTCTGTCCCATAAGAGAATATTTCAAGTGGCTCTTAGAGGCTGCTAACAGGAGGCATTGTTTTCGTTAGCGCTTATGTGGTTCAGAAATGCTCCCGTGAACATTTCAGCTGCTGTTTATAATGACTAGAGCATAATGTTTACAGGATTTGCTGTTAAGCTTTATGGAAATAAACATTTATTTCTTTCAAATACACTTTTACTGGAAAGCATAACTGGAGAGTTGTGCGTAGTGTGTTGCTCCTATGTCTCTAGGAGCTGGTATGGAAAAATTTGACATTGAATATCTACTTGCTGTGATATTTAACAAAAATTTCATATTTTAGGAGCTTTTTACTCCTTCCATTCACCACCCTTTCCCCCAGTCCCAGAAAAGAGCTGGCATTTGACCTGATCTTCTCTAGGACAACAGCAAGATCACTGCTCCAGGCACAGTCTCATTGTGTAGGGATGGATTTGACCTTCTGTTTCCCGGGAAACCTTGCTCTCCAGAGCAAAAAGCATCGCTTCTTCCTTCACTATTCCATATATTCACATCTGTAAATCTTATCGGAGGTTTACAGAAGTGCTTCTGCACCTGCCTCGGACCCTTCTGGGAATAAGATTTGCCATTGTCTTTGGAAGCTGCATGCCATTTTAATTGCTCAAGTACCTGTCTTCAGACCTGTGTGGTCTGCAAAGTACAAAGGATTCTAAATCCTTAGTGAATAAGGCTCACAGCTTCTGTTCCCAGTGGGGAGGGTGGTTTTAGAAGTTAAGGAAATTAAGAAGGTAATAAGGTAAGAAGTTCAAGAACATCTACAAATGCAGATGTGGTAATGACAATGTCTGACTGTAAAGAAAACCCGATTGCTAATTCAAGGAAGGTTCATGTACTAAGATAGACTTATTACTGGGAAGAAAAAAAAAAATCAGCTGTGTTGTACAAGGGGTAGAATATGCTGGCAGGCATAAAATGCGAGCTGTCCTTTTGCACTCAGTCATTTGAGTGACAACCTGAACAACCTGTGTGCTTTTGCAAATAGTTAGAAATATTTTTGTCCGACACACTGAAGAAACATGCACACTTGCTTTCATCATAGGGCCGTAGTAGGTCACTTTGGACAGATGTTCTTGGTTAGGTGCAGGCAGCTCTGCCAGCTGGTGCAGAACCTCATGGCGAAAGAATGCAGCCAGTTAAATTTAGGCACAACTAAAATAAAAGCATGAGGGAAGGAGTTAGGGTAGACTTATATTAAGATTTATGGATCAGATTAATCTCTGTGATATCACTATCTTGGATGAATTTGGTCTACTGTTTATTTGCAGCATGATCATGTGCCCAATATTTCTACAGAGTCTGTAGTGGTGAGTAATCTGATTTCACGGAGTTGCCCAGCAGCGCAGACGGAGAGCCGGGCGCAGAGCCTTGAACGCGCGGTTCCGCACTCGGCGATTTCTTGGGCTGCGCTTCGGTTGCTTGTATTCACCTTGGCTCTGATTTGTGAATCTGAAATTTGTTTGAAAACAAATATTTCAGTACAATGAAGTGATTTTAAATGCTAGCGTTCAAGGCTTGGTCTGTGGCTTTCCAAAAGGCCTATGAGAAACAGAAGCAGAAAGTCGGTGTGCTTTATTAAGCGTTGGTGCAATTTCCTAATGAAAGTTAGAGTAGATTTAACAGCGTTTGTGAAATGTGATGATTTAGAACTGGTTTACTGCTTCTCATCTTTTCACCCTGTACATTTATTTTTTTTCCCCCATAGGTGAACGTGTTAGTTGCAGCATGTTCAGACAGAGCTGTCTTTATGTTCTAGGAACTTTCTTTAACCTGACTTTGCATTTCCAGGAAACTTAGCGTGCTCAAACTCCTGTGGCAAAGTGCTTGTGCGTTTAAAAGATACCAGGCTGCAATTTTTATCTTCTGAAAAGGTCAAAGAAGTCTAAGTATTAAATGTGCAGCCTCTCAGTCTAGTCCTTTTCCCCAGACGTTTCCTCCTTACCACAGTAAATCTTATTTTTGACAGTCAAATGAAAAAGTCTTTCTTTTTTTTTTCGCTGCTGAATAAAGATATAGACGACTTGACTCTAGATAACGGATTTTCTTCCCCACAGATGATTGTAAATCACTTTTCTGACAAGAGCCTAATTTTCTGCAAGATAAAATTTTAAAATCTGGTTTATCAGACCCTGTGGGTTTGAGTGCTGTTTGTTTATTCTGGGGAATGCATGCCCAAGACTGCTTGCGCCTCAGCTCTGCAGCGAGCAGCAGAAATACTTCAGTTTATCCTCAGAGGGTTTTTGCTGCTTTAGAAGGATTTGGCTGATGAATGGCAATTTGTCTGAAGAATACTACAATACATATCTTGTATTTTTTGCTGGGGAGGAATTACTTAGTGATTCATTTTGAATTAAAATGTTCAGCTAGGATAAGCATTCTTTCTTTTTATTTGTGATGGTGGGTTTTGGGGATTTTATTTGGGATCGGGTTAGGATTTCGTTGTTTCATCCCTTTTTTTTTTTTTTTTTTAATGTGGCATCCAGAGTGTGATTAGACACTGAAGCATCTCATCCCCAAGGAATGCACAGTGCCTCTTACGGCCTCAGTAGGTTGTCCATACCTGGCTGCAAACCTACTTTGAGTGTATATTTAATTCAGCAGACAAACCTTAATATCCCTGGTAAATCTTTTTAGACCAAGAATCTCAGAATGATGTTTTCCAAGCAGTGCAATTTTGTTGTGAACAGGCACACGCTTGCGCTTGTTAATAAGTAAGCATAAAAATCAGGCCCATCTGGGGTCTAAAATATAGCTTGTTGGCTTGGTTTCTGTACTGAGCATGCTGGAGGTGCTCAGACTCTTCATTAACCCTCCTGCCCACAAGAGCACAATCCATTTCTGGGTTGGAAGAATATAGTGAACGTAAGTTAAAGGGATAAACTTGTATCTTAATGGGACAGGGAAATGAAGAATCAGGGTTTTCCTGAAACAAATCAACTTCTGTAGTTGCTACTAGGATCATCTGCTTATGAGAAAAAACTAAGTTTGCAATGTCAATGAAAGTTCAGTAGAGGAAAAAGCAGCTAAAGTTGTTAAGAATGGCATGACTGTGCTCTGAATTCAGTATGCTGCTTCTATAAAAAAACCCAGTATGAATGTAGCCTTCAAATAAGTTTGTGATTGCATTTTATGTACCTTGCCATAGGTCTGCGTAAGAACTTTAAAAAAACAAGATACATCGTTGTTAAATTAAAGGAACTCCATTTGGGATTATGTTTATGTTACAGTGCACAAAGATTTTTGTTGCAGAGAAATGATTAACACCAACGTAATCCTTTAAAAAAACAAGCAACAAAAGTACAGGATTTTTCTTTTCTGTGTTTTTTTTTCCCCCCCCAGACTTCTAAAACCTTCCTGAATGGTGCATCTCGATTCAGAGTCCAGATGCCAACCTTAAATGCTAAGGAAACCAGCAAACCTCAGGTAAAATATAACATGTTGTTGTAAAATAGTGTAGAACACTTCATAAAGCTCACATGGAGTATTTACAGTAGTTTTATTCTTGGTAAAGATTGCTCTTCCTTTTATGATGCTGAAATGTACTTCCATCTTCATACACAAATGTAACTTTAGATGAGGGAACTAAGCATTTTCTAACATAAATACTGCAAATCGAGCTGAATAAGATAGCATGCTTATTCAGTTGGTCTTATCCTGTTATCTTTATATAATTGCAGCAAAAGTAACGCATGACAAAATATTTTAAAGATAGCCCATTTGAAATCTTTAAACTCCTTATATTGTGTTTGTCCCATTCTTGCAGTCTCACTTCTCTCCCTTTTGTATATACATCCCTGTATGTACTTACAGGATTATACATGGAGACAGAGCTCTAAATGTGAGCAATTATTCACAGAAATCTTGCTTAAAGCTTGCAGAGTAAGTGCTGGTAATTCTCATTAGAAATTGAATTCTGGATTTGCCCTTTTGTGAGCAAAAAGACGTTTTATCTTTGTGATGGACATTAACTGAAAATTTCCTTTTGAAATTTTGTGTTTGTATTCAGTGCACTTGGCACATCATGTCCCGAGAGGTAACTCTTTTTCTTTTATAACTGTGTTCAGCCTTTTACAGGAAAACAGAAAATTCCTGTTCTTTTCATCCTTTACCTGTAGTGTAATAATCAGCTTTTACCTGGTATAAAAATTTGTGTTGATGAGAAGCTTTTGAAATTTCTGCTAAGAAAGCACTTCACTCATCATTTTGGTCAGTCCAGGGGCATAGCAACTGGGCATGGAAAACATAACCCTCTCTCACGCTGAGCAGGACAACAGGGACGGCAAAGCACGAGGGCACTTGCTGCCAATCCTGTCAATATTCTGTTTGGTTGGGTTTGCTTCCCCCCCGCCCCCTCCACCCTGCCAGCTGGGTTATATGTTTGTAATATGGAGTCCTAACGAGGTTTAAAAAGAAATTCATAAAAGATTTAAAAAATCCTTGTTTGTCACAGTTTGGGACCCCCTGAATTTCTGCCCATGACAGGAGATAATTTTTTTCCTGTTGAAGTGGAGTTGAGCATCTTTCCTTTTTGCAGTGGTTGTGTTACTGTTCTGCTGAGCCGATTATCTCAGTCAGCTTTTGTGCCTCTTCAGACAACAGATGTTTTGCGTTTAGGAGCCGGTCTCCTCCAAGCACACTGGAATGGCAGCTTTTTGTGATTTTTCATTGACCTCTTCAGTTACTGTAAAAAGAAAGCGAATATTCAGCATATGCAGCGACTGAAAGCAGAATGGGGTTTTGGCTGCGTGGCCTGAATACCTCTGTGTGTTCGTTACTGCCTATGTCAGGTTGGCCTCTTAAAAATTACACAAAATTGAGGGATAATGATTCCTTCCCCAGAGATGGAGAGTGTGCCATATGCCTAATCACACTCTGTGACAACCTGGCAAGGCTGAACAACGTGATCTCTGCCAAGCACAGACTGCTGCTTTTATTTATCATTGAGCTACGTGCAGCATAAAAATCCCATATTGAAAACAAAAGTTTCCAGCATGAGTTGCTAAATAACTTATTTGGGCTTTGGTGACTTCAGTATTTAACCCGCTCTTCTTCAATAGGCTCAGGGCTACCTGTCTGAGAAAGGAGCAGCGTTACCTCAGAGCAGCCTGGTTAAGTTTGCTGTGCAGATTGCGCGAGAGATACTCACTTAAGACGCCATCTATAAGTGTCTTCCGTTGGAGCCAGTCGGGAGCTTCGCTGCTTAAGCCCTCCTTTTTCGCATTGCCTCTTTCCCTTTCCCTTTTTTTAAAGCATTAATAGCTGATGCTTTTAATTGCTGTTGTTAAAATAGTTCAAGTTTTGAAGTTGCTTCAGTAATTCAGAAGATAAATACTTAGGATGGTGATGGAGTGACTCATGTGCCGTAATACAGGTTTACAGTGCCGTGTCAGAGTCCTAGGTGTTTTTCCTGTCTTCTGGTTAATCTTCTAGTTTGTCCAGGGTGCAGGGTCTCCTGCAAGTCCTGCCTCCTGCCTTCCAATCCTGTACAAACATTTTGGATGCTGCAGGATAGCTTCTAAAATTATGCTGAATGTCTGGGCTCAGGTGCCCAGATGGTTCCCTAGTGTCTTCTCCTAAGTGAAGTTCTTTAAAAACAGAATTTATTTAGAATCACTGAGTGTAAAATAACAGAATTGAATTTTTCCAGCACTTGCTTATTTTTTTTTCCTTCTTCCTCCATCAGCTTACCAAATATTAATCAGGAAGTTTTCATCTTTGTAATAACTATTGGAAATGGAATGGCCTGCCATTTTGTCCTTACTAACCTACAGCCAAATATGTATTTGAGGCTTAATTCTTCAGTAAGGCTTTATTCAAATGCACAAGAATTAGGGGGAAGAAGGCTGTATGTAGAATAAATTCATAGCTGGTAAAAGTACACAGCTAAGTAAGCTTCTCAGCGAGGAGGTGAATGGGAGGACAGGTACATCCCGTCGCTTTTTCTGACGTGCAGAAGAAGTACTGAGGGCTATTTATACCTGAAGTTTCTTTTTCTACATACAGCTGTAAGCTGTACGTTTCCAGTTCTGTTCTGAGAGCTCACTCCAGTGTGGGGGGTGGATAAATATAACGAGATATCCTCATGGCTGAACTGGGATGGTTGCTTCTTGTTGAGAGAGATCTTGCTCCACAACTATTCTTAGAAGCCAGTATTAAAGTAAAAACCTTCCTAGTGCTAGTAAAGAACTCAGAATTCACAACTTAAGTAATGTTGGTAAACTCTGGGCTTTTAGAATTTGTGAATTGCAATGCTCGAATGAAACAGATGGGGAAAAAATAAGTGGTCGCTTAACATAAAGCACTCAGTATCCATAATTCAATTGGAAAGATGGCCTCTATTTGTATTGGTGAATAAGATGGTGTTAGGGTCTGAAAAACAGGGTTAATATTTGTACAGAAGGAAGATAATGCATGCTTTTATGCAGAAATGTATTGTAGTACTCAGTAGATTGTCAGTTTTAATTAGATCACATTTGTGTAATGGGGTAAGGGAAGACTTGGAAATTATTTTGTTCCATTAAACCGTACTCTAATTGTTGTTTTTTGAAACTTGAAATTGTGCCACAATAGAACAGAAACTTGATTCCCTAATGGAATATATGCACTCAGACATAAACCACCAGCTTGTTTCACCTGATATTCTGAATATACTCTATACTCTCTATATACTCTGTATATCCAAATCAGGAGATTTTTAAAAGCTGTAACTTTCTGTGATGAGATGATTTTTTTTTTAATATTTTGGAATTATTTGATTCCTTGATACGTATTTTGATGCACTGTTCCTTTGTTTCTCATATGGTGTTCCTGGGGAAAACAGCAGGATCCAGAGATGCAGCACTTGCTTATTGACAACGAAAATTGCAGCGTGTCACTGAACCCCAGCACTGTGGTCCCTGGGGAAGGGAGACATGGGACATCAGCTATCAGCTTCCTCGGGGCCTTGCGAATACCTGTGAGTACATGTGCTCAAAATTCCTATTTCCATGAAGTTCTAGATGAGTGGTAGATGGCATTTAACTTTGCATCACAAGCTTTGATTGGCAACTGTGGGGTGTGTAGGCTAAAGCAGACTCTGGTACACAACATAAGGTGTGCCCCTCTCAGAGGAGAAGAGAAAATCAACACAGGAGCACTCTCTTGCCCAGTAAGCAGATGGCATAAGCTCATTGGTTGCATCTTAGAAACTACAAGCATCTAGCCTCCCATATAAGGAGGTTAACAAACAAACAAAAAAGCAATTTATAAGTGATACGAGAGCAGACTACAATGTAAAAGTTTACTGGTCTTTGTTAATGACAGATGGGTATTAAGGATGGAATAGCAGGCTGAGTCTATAAGCACTTCTCTGCATCAGAACTTCCTTCCATGGCTTTCCTGTTACACTCCTCAACATTGGTTTTTTAAAACCTTTAGTTCTAAAATCTCTTGTGTGGTTTATGTTGACAAGTTTCAGACAGCCCAAACATTCCGACTGCTGGGAAAAGGAGAGGAAGTTTCCCTTAGGTTGAGGACTATCACCTGTGATTGTCCTCTCAGCTTAAAGCCTAGCAGCTTCTGTACATTGCACGAGTAGGATTAGATGCAAATTGAGTTGGACCAGTTGCAAAGTTCAGAGAGGAAATCTCCAGCGCCAAACTGCTGTGTTCCCACATCTTCTCATCCCATCCAGTCTGGTCCTCTGTCTCAACTGTTTTTCCTATGGCAAAGTGGAAGTAACGGGTAGAAAAATTGCTGTTGCCACCTGGAATGTCTGTGGTATTTTTCCTGCCTGTTGTTGGGAAGGGTCACAGCTGGATGTGACATAAAGCGAGCTCTGTGTGTGTTGGCTGTGCTGATAACTGCAGAGCTTCATCCCAGGGGTTTAAGAAATCTGCTTTTGAGCAAAAATGTATCAGGTGGTGAGAGGAGTGAAGATAGGTTAATTTGGCAGTTTGTAGCTCTATGCAGTACATATACTTTTCATATATACCCAGAAGGAAAGCGGATGGAATAAATCAGTGTTTCAAATAGGCACATGGCCTGTCTGTAGTCTGCTGTTACAATATACTGGTTTGAACTGTGTCATGCTGGTTAACTGGCTTTTTGTCAAGAGTTAAACAATAAGGGAGAATTCTTAGACCCATCTAAAGGAAAGCTCTAAAGAACAACAAAAAAAAAAAAAGCTGATTTCTATGGAATACACTCCAAATCTGCTATAATGCTATATAAAAACTTTTTACATGGGGAAAATGACGCAGGTGTCCCAGACGGTATTGAATCCTTCCTGTTTGTTTTGGTCTTCTTTTCAGTCATTTCAGTACAATTAAGAGAAAACATTTAAGTAAAATACCACGGTCTGCTCTGATTGTAAGCTTTGTGCACTCAGGGGAAGAATGCTGCTTGGGAATTCTTGAGAGAAAAAGACTACGTTCTTCTTAGAAACTATTTTCATAATGGTCTAAGAAAGTAAATAGCAGCCTGTACCAAGATCCTAACTTCCTATTCTCTGTATTCTCTCAGGGAGTCATAGAGTTCTCCCTTTGTCTTCTGTTTGCCAAGCTGGTGAGCTATACTTTCCTCTTCTGGCTTCCCCTCTATATCACAAATGTAGGTAAGTATCACATTAAGGGTGTACAGAATTATGACTACAAAGTGTCTGGAAATAAGAGTTTGAAATAAATATGAAAATAAACATTACCCCTTCTGAAATAAGCTGGGTTTGCTACAGTAGCAGGAGAGCTGTAAGTCACCAAAGAACATATTTCTCAGTCTTATGAGTTCAGTGTTATGAAAGGGCATTTTCAAAACAAACAGAAAAGGAGTCTGGCTTGTCTTCCACAATTCCAAGCATCAGTGCTGTGTCTCTGGCTCTTGCAAACCAATCAGAAAGGCTTACTTTCTAATTAATGCTTTTACATGATGGAAGTGCCTTATTAAAACCTATACAAAAAAAATCTTACTGAGCTTCTTTATCTGTTCAGCACTGCTTTTTTGTTTTGTGCTGTAGAGTGCAGAGAAGGGACTTCTCCCTAGCCAGAGAAATTAATGTTCTTGTGAGCCACAATGTGACCTCTAAACCCCCAGCTAACAGCAAAAGCTGTGCTGAACAAGTACGGCAGTAACAACCGTCAGAGAGAGACAGGTGGAACACCCTATGAAAACACATAGAGCTCAAAATCTTATAGCTGAAGGCCATTGTGTGTGGGCTCCAAATAACCAGTGCTCCTGCAGGACTGGTTCCTTGAAAGCAGCGGGCTTTTAATAGAAAGGTTAATGATGTTTACCACAGTAGTGCCGTCTGTGCAGTGGCAGATGTTGGTGAGGTTATGGTAGTGCCACTGGCCCCACTGTTTTAGCACATACTGCTCTTTCAAATGTTTCGTAGACTTCTAAAAAAATACCAAAGGGGTTTAGAAATTCAGCTCTTTTTGAAACTTTACACTTAACAGGACTGGGTTGTCCAACTTCCTGGCATACTTTGGAAGTCTGACCCCATAGCACATCAGTAACTACATTTATCAATATGAAAGTGTGCGCAAACAGTGGAGTTAAGGAAATCGCTGTCTCCTCATAGTCCCTGAAAACATCACGGTGCATGTTGTGCCAGGCAGACTTACCAGAGGTAAATTTAATGATGAATATTACTGATCATGTGGTGGACGCGTACAGGATGAGGTTCTATAAGTGATCCAGATGTACAGTAGTCATGCTCTTACAGCAATGAGCCTCACAAGCATTTGTTAACTATTTAAATGAATCTGTGGCTATCCACAAATGAGAATATTGTTGCTCCAGACCTTAACAACAGCTCTATTGCTTGTTCTGTATCTGTCGTTAAAGTGCCATGAGTGCAATTGCATTCAAGACTGTACCCCTGAATGCCCAGTTATGATCCATTCTTATTTCCCGTATACAATGACAGCTTATGGTAGCTTGTTCCTGTGAACAAACAATACTGCTGTGAGAAGCCTTTCAGCATGACGAGACTGTGTTGAGATTTTTATGTTTGGTAGTCTGGAAATGAGACGTATGTTTTCCTTCCATCACTAGAGCATCTTGATGCCAAAAGAGCTGGGGACCTTTCCACGCTGTTTGATGTGGGTGGAATCTTTGGTAAGTTTTATATATTAATATTTCATCCTTAATCAAACCATTTCAGGAAAAGCCGTGGTACGCACAGCTTACGTATATTATTAATCCCTCTGCCTTATGTCAACTGAAGAAGAGTGGCTGTGAAGGTACTAAGTTAAGAGCTGGGTTGGCTGTTGAAAGCCTAACAAAATATCTTTAAATTGAACAACTCACAGAGCCAGTGATGTTGTCCAGTACAGATTGTAAGAGCCAAATATTATGGAGTCTTTTAGTTCCATGAACTCTGGCCCGTGAGTCTTGCTTACGCCAACATTCAAAGTATCTTCCTTTCGTTGCTCTAACATAGCAGAACTATCCCAGTTCGTACAGTTTTGTACTTTTCGTGGGCACAGAGATGAATGACTACAGGAGTTTTTTCTTGATGCATCATATAACTGTATGTGATAAAATCCGGAGATTGTAATAATAATAAGGATGAGACTATTCCTTTGTAATTTGTGAGGTCACCACCAAATAATTAAAATTTATGCCAGTGCGGACACTACAGCTCTCAATAAAACAACCACCATCATCTTAATGCCCGGCTGATTTATGACACACACCCCCACAGCAATAAGCCCTGTATCAGTCTACTGGAAAATGATGCTCATGGTGCTGAAGTTTCACTGGATCAAGAGCTGTGTACACCCTGGTAGTTTAAAGTGCAGGTGTCAGGGTGTGTTGCAGTTCTAGACTTGTGCTGCATGCGACTTCTACCATTTCTTATCCATTATTTCATCCCGGATAGCTAGAAGCCAGTCAGTAGTACCTTAGGGATGCCTGTGACTTCTTTCAGCAGCATCTTGCTCCACTGTGAATACAGGCTTAACGGTGTGCCAGTTCTGCTTGGACCTTTGGCGTCTACATTTAAATTCCAGTGGGATGTGGGCACTTTGGAGATGGGCAGCTGGGAAGGGAGAGGCAGGCTCAGCAATGTTTAGGAATCTGGAGAATTCAGAGAACTTCCTTTCTTGCTCCCTGTACCAAGTTCCCTTTATATCACTCTGGCAGTTCCTTCCCTTGGGCCTTCCAGCCCCCCTCCTGCAACACGCTCTGGTTAGTATTTCTGCATACAGTGATTGGCAAACACAAGAAATGGGGAAAATTAAGAGACTGGAGTGACTACCTGGAGAGAAAACCAAATATTTCATTTGCCCCAAGATCTAGAATAGCTCGTTTCCCCTGGTTGCAGCGCGATGTGGACAGAGCACTCGAGAGCCAAGTTTTCTGTTGCGAGTGAAGAGTTCAGAGACCAGTGAGTAGCAGGGCACAGCTGGATTGCAGAATGCCAGCCAGGAGGCCATGTGGCACCTGGCAAAAAGGTTTTTGGCCTTCAACAGCAGCAGAACAATGATTTCTGAATATTTCTTCCATTTCTGTTCTGCCTCAACCCCTGTCATCTCGGCTAACTGTACATTAAAAGTTGTATCCTATTGTTTTAATCCGGGTTGGGTTTCATCAAGTATAACTGGCGCCTTTTGTGTAAAACATGCACAGAGTGATTTCCTCACACGCTTATCTCTTCTTTCAGGGGGAATTTTGGCAGGCCTGATTTCGGACAGGTTGGAGAAGAGGGCATCAACTTGCGGAATGATGTTATTGCTTGCAGCACCCACGGTAAAAGTTTGCCCCTTACTGCTGTGGCTTGAGGCTTCAACAGCATTCCTCAGCGAGTTCTGCAGACAGCATCACCTAACTTGGATATAAAGAGTTCAGGCCAGGTTAAAAGCTGGCGTGAAAAGTTGAGCTTGTGAGCAAGTATAGGCATTGGGGCTACCTTTACTAAACAAACGAGTCTAATGTATTGCTTGTTGTGGGTTTATGTGGAAAGTTTATCACTCTTTTGTAAAACTCAATGTTCAGTTCTTAGCCAGAATTTTCGTTCCCCAAAGGCTAAAAATTTCTGTGCTGTCACTGTTGGAAAACTGGCAGTTGGACAGATGAGATGCCTTTTTCTTTGATTCTTTTGTGAACATCATTGTTCTGTGCTGTGTTAAAGCTGGTGATTTGAGTGGTTTAGTAACACAGCCCTTTCTTCTGAACAGGAGCCTGTTCCCAATGCCCTTACCTCCCTCCTCCATCCAATGAAACAATCATTCTGCTGTGGTCTAGAAGGGTTTAGTAAAAACTAGAACTAGCTTTCACGTAATGCCAGCTAAGATACTTCGTAGTTAACATGGGGAAAATGGGGAACCTAGGGTTAGTCTGTATGTTGGTGTTCTGCATGTTTGTGTGTTTCTCTTTACAGTTGTACATGTTCTCTGCAATCAGTAAAATGGGCCTTGAGGCTACTGTAGGTGAGTAGTTTTAAATTATTTTCTGCCTGCTTTCAGTGAACTTGCTATTTATCATCCTTTGCTGCTCTTTCCTTCTTTTTTTAATAGATTTTTTATTTTCCCTGCGAGGAGGAAGTATGGAATCAAATTCACTAGACTCTGTCTTGCAGGCTTTTTACAGGCTCAGGAAGGTGGGGCTAGGACATGAGTATAGGGTGGCATGAGAACAGTGATTTGGTTAACACCCTTGGTCTCCTTTCTGGACCTGCTTCTGTCAGCACAGGCTTTATTATATTCCCTATGCCAAATGTCAGAGGTGTTTCAAGACTGCTTGGAGTACTTCTGACGGCTGCATTAACTTTACTTGTGTAGGCTGAATTCACTTGTGGCTTTCTGTCTGTTCCCTCAAAACAGAAGTTGATACACAAGTGCTGCCAGACATGTTTCACCTACTGAAAGGCCTCGTTAAATTTTAGGGCCCTCTGGTGTTTGGTGCTGTATGAGCGGAGATGGAGCTTATGGGTGGATCCTGTGAGCGTCCCCAGCTCTTAAGGTCAATTGAGTCAATTTTCTCCTTTCTCTGACCGATCAGGATCGATGAAAGCCCTGGGAAGTGCCTTTTGACTCAGCCCCATCTCCTGTTACATTTGCAAATTCATGTCATCGAGTAAGCATTGAAGGGAAATAGGAATGTGTGTTGCTTTTCCTCCTTTCCCAATTCTGTAATGGGGTCAGGGGAGCCAGGGAAGGATTAAACCGTTTGAGAACCACAGGCTGTGATGTCTCCTGTTACGGTTAACAGTCTTTCAGGTAACTCACTGTTTCCATTTTTGTCCAACTCGCCACAGTGATGCTGCTTATCAGTGGTGCCCTGGTGAATGGCCCGTACGCACTGATCACCACTGCTGTCTCTGCCGACTTGGTGAGTTTGGCTTCCCCTCTGTCTCCCAGTGTAGCAGCTTTGGCCTCCAGAGAGACCCGCGACTTTGGCAGGGTCATCAGTGGAGGGGCCGCGCTGTCCCAAAGCACAAGGAATAAGGAGCTGGATCGACAGGACTGAACTCTGCCATTGAGATTGTTTTAGAGTTCATGTATTAGTACGAGTGAGTGTTTTGCTTGTGAGAGGCTTCTAAATTAATCTTGCCTACCAAGAAGGCAGCCCAAATCTTGCAGATGACAGCCCAGAGCGAATGTGAAGGCTGCACGTAAGGTCAAGCCTCTGTACAGGTGCCTTCTTCCCTTTTATACTTTGCATCTTTAAGTGAGGGGAGAGGCTGTGCCTGTGTGACAGACAAGCTGGAGACTTAATTCCCATGAGTGCGGCAAGCTATACATGACACATACCCTTACTTTTGTCCATGTTACCCTCTGCCTTTTCTTGTGCCATTACTCTTGTTGCCGGCACTTCCATCTGGATCGGGATGGTGAGTCACAAATGCCGGTGTGAAAACACTGACCTGGTACCTTTTGTTAACTAGTCTTTGGAAGGTACTTTCAAAGGTCCTCATCCCTTAAGGCACCAAGCAAGAGGCAAAACTCCTCTAACAACAAATGCTCAAAGTGTATGAAAAGGAACAGGACAGAAATCTCCAAACATCCTCTGGAGCGCTGTCCTTGGCCAGACAAAGAAGGCCACCATGCATTGTCCATTTTAGCTTGGCCTTGTTGAAGGGGCTGCTTGCTAGAAAGCGGGGCCTGACATCCCAAGATCTATACCTGGCCCTTGGGAAGAGGGTTGAAACTGCCAGCCAGAACCTAGGATGTCAGCGATCAAACATCTGGCACGAGCAAATGTAAATCTCCAATTACCTGACTGGATTCTTCTCGGTGTACTGGAGATAAAAGACTGTCTGTCTTAGCAGTTCACTGAACTATTAAGGTTTTCTGTCTTTCTACTAAGTCTTTCCCTTTATCAGTTGTTTTGTTCTGAAGACCTAGCTTCTAAAATTGGGACTGAACAGCTTATTCTGAATCAAGAATTCCCTGAACTACAATTTCAGTATATATCTGTAATTCTGGTACTCTAGTATTCCTGTCACACCAGTGATCTTTTTTCTTTTGTTCTGCAGAGCTTTGCTGTATTAACGGAGGGAAAGAGGGCTGTGGAAAGAGCCTTACAGCATAACGCAAAGCTCAAGTGCCATCCCTGTTGCTTGAATCCACAGTGGGCAGACCAGAAAGCTTCTTTATTAAATCACATTATTTAAACCACAGGAGCCAAGAAGGCTGTAGGCAACAGGTTGAAGGCTTCTTTAAATGGTGATATAAGGGTCTGTGCTAGGATATTGAAGGCAAACAATTGTAAAATGTGCATCTAATGTGGAGGGGTGTGAGCTAGATGACGTTGTAAGGGCTTTTTCGGAGTTCAGCTCAGGATGGGTCTAAGCAGTCTTTGTCCCTTTAGGGTACCCATAAAAGCCTGAAAGGGAATGCAAGAGCCTTGTCCACAGTGACAGCGATCATCGACGGAACAGGATCCGTAGGTAAGCCAGAGCTGTAAGGTAGCCTGCCTTAGCTGTGGTACGTTAAAACAAAGGACTCCGGAGAAACGAGTTTCTCCCTAGCTCCATTTTGCCAGGACGCGTTACAACTTTGGAAATGGGGAGTAGAGCAAACTTAGCCTTAAACCACGCTAGTGGTCCCACACCTGAGGGAGGGAGGAAGAGGGTGGCAGATCGATGCTGGGCACAGGCAGCAAAAGTAGATGCCGTTGGGGTGTTTCTGAGACCAGGGGTATCTTATTCATGCCCTCCACGTGGGTACATAGAAGGGAAAATTGAGTAGGATTCAGGTTTATACTGGGTGGGCACTTTGAGCTGAGGGCAGGCATTTCTCAAACTTCTCGTCTTCCAGCTTCCCCCGCGCTAGGTTTCCCATTGGCGTTCCCATTACCGGTAACGTTTTGCACTGAGTTAACTAGATGGATAAATGTATATTCTAACTCAGAATATCGATATTGTCAGACTGATGCAACGTAAGATTTACTATGCTGACAGTCAGTTATTCTATTTCAGGTGCGGCTTTGGGGCCTCTCTTAGCTGGCCTTATTTCCCCATCTGGGTGGAACAACGTGTTTTACATGCTCATGGTGGCAGATGCATGTGCCTTGCTAGTAAGTCTAAAACTACTGTTCAGTTGCGACGTATTTCCTTCGCGCTCAACTGTCTTAAAATGGGAATTTTTGTTTTGCAATTTCAAGACTCCGTCTTGTGAGAAACTTTCAGTTGGTGTAAGAAGTTTTCAATTAAAGAGCACATTTGCTCATTTTGAAAACCTCGTCAAATTTTTAATCAAAAGCACAGATAAGTTCCGATGCGCTTCAGTTCCTGAGCAAATGCACATCTGTTAATTGCTGGCTGAGCAGATTACAGCAGGAATAATTAGAAGTAAACCTTCATATGCAGACCTAGGAAATGCCTCAGATTCCACTCGCAGAAGAATTACTGCTGGTTTCTTTAAAGCCGGTTTAGCGAAGCGGTAACAAATGTTTTGCTGCGTTGCTGTATCACCCAAATCAGTGTGATAGTGAAGCTGTTGCAAGTTCATACATCACCTTCTCCAGGTGGGCCCTACAACTGCTGCACTGGGTTAGATGAAAAACTGGCATCCTAAGTTTCGACAGTAACCAGGAGCAGATTTTTAGGGAGAAGGAGTGCAACACACATGGTGGCTCGGCACAAAGCACATCCTTTTCCTTTTCTCTCCTGTTTGAGATCCTGTATCGTGGATAGGAAGATCTGTGGGGTTTTTTCCTCACTTCTGAGTTGCCCTGCTTTGCTTTTAAAGACTGAAGAAGACGCAAGATGAGGCGAGGCAGGTTGTGCTGTACCTTTGGAGTCAGTCTTGCTGCACCCACCTGTAGGTTAGCCTGTAGGTCACGGTTTTGTGATCGCCATGGATTTCCCTGGCAGGTGCCTGCACCGGCTTTGTTCTGCAGCAGAGCCGAATGCTGCTGCGACCACCTCAGAGGTGCCCTGGAGCGTCACCTGCTTATCCTTACCTTTTGAAGTCCTGGGCAGAAGTGCCCGTGAAAGGGCAGGGTGACTGTGAAACACTCAGAAATACCCCTTCCTCCTTACTGGCTGCGCCCAGACAAAACCCTGTGCCCCCATGGTACTGCACTGAGGCCTGCGCTTCCGCGGAGGAGCTCGTGCCAGGTGTACCAGACCGCTCTTTCCGGAGACCAGAAAAGCAGAAAGTCTTGCTTTGAGTTACAGTTGAGGCTTTTTTCTTGAACTCAAGTTAAACCCAACATTTTAAAGCAAATTTTTGCACATTTAAGGTGTGAAATCTCTGGGAATTAAGTAAATAAAGTAAGCTAGTTAATAGTTGAAGTATGTTCCCGCTGGTAGTCAGCAGCTCTCTAAGTCCTGATTCGTGCTGGTTTTAGCATTAAGTATTCCATGTGCAGAGTGAGGTTTGGGAGATTGTTGTAGTTTCCCCAAGTAGACCTAAAGTTCTGTGTTTTTTCCTTTTATAGTTATTAAAACCAAATTTAAAAAAAAAATCCCACGTTTCTTTGCAGCATCAGTTAAAATGCCTTTGCAAAGCTCTGCTTTTTAGAGGGTTGACTCTGTGCTATTGTAATAAATCCTGGGGTTTGTTACTCTTGTTCTGCTTTTCCTGTTCTTTGCGTTACAGCATATTGATGCCTGTGTTCAACTGCTGTTTCTTTGAAGATATCTGGAGGGGATTTAGCCTCTTTGTGGTCTCCGGTTCTGTCGTGCTTGGCCACTCACATACCTCTGAAACGTTAGGTTTAGCTTCTAAGAACACCAACCGTTACAAGAAACTTCCATTTGTAACAGTGAGTCTCTGAGGATAAGGAGACTTGTAACAGTGGGGAACCCTGGAAGTTCTAGTTCTGTATTTAACATACGTGGAAATTGCCCAATTTTATTTCTAACATCACTCTCTTGGGTACTATCTTAGTGCACCTTTCCAACTGCACTTGGAAGTCCTGATCCTGCACACACAAGTAAGCATGACTGGCTTCGCTCACCTCGACTAACGGTGCGATTAAAGCTTTTCACACACACAGAACTGTTTTTCAGAATAGCAGCTAGATTATAAAGAATAGAAATTTTGGAGCATAGTTATTTGCTTCAATTACATCTGCCATGCTTTCTTGAAGACTTGGGTTCCCTCTGCTGGTTTCTTTACACATCTGCTGGTAACGTTAACTTCTGAAAGCCGTTCTGGTTTTTATGAAGGAATGGATCTCTCGGTTGTGAAAGGGAAATTATGTTCCTCTTGCCTAGTCATTGTGAAAACTGCTTTTCCAAACATTGACTGAGAAGCTGAAAATCCTTTAATTTATTTTTTTACTGAGTTCAGCATTACAGGATAATATTTCAAATGAGAAACGCTTTGAATAACATTGTACATCTTATCCTGAAACTTAGTTTATTTGTATATCTGTGTAGATATTAATGCAGATACTGTGACTGTTTTTCCAGTTCTTACTCCGTCTTATTCAGAAGGAACTTCGGTGTAACGCAGATCATACCCTGTAAGTGTTACGCGTGGCTGTTGCTCTTCAGTAACAGTTTAAACACACGTTACTAAGCCTTTGCCCTGTAATACCTCAATGTAGACTGAACCTGTTAAGGTTTCTGCATGTCCGTTTCCATCTGGTTTAATTTTGCTTGAAAAGAATAATCTCATTTTGACATTTTCAAATCATGAACGTTTTTCTTTAGAATACCTTATTTTGAAAAGCATCTGAAAACAGGTTTCTCTGTCAAGATCTTAGTTATTATTTGGGGTTTTTGTGTGATCTTCCTGGTTTTCATTATGGAGCATCCAGGTGGGGATAAGAAGCTACTCCATTGCTTGCTCTATGTTTGTTTTTAATAGTTTCAAATGTAACTTTTCCCAAAAAGTTTCCTTAATGGAAAAGGTGACTCTGCCTTCTCAGTGTTTTGAATTGAGAAACAATAATCCACTGAATCAATGGAGTTACGGTTGCATAATCAAAATCTAAATTCGACCCCTCAGCTGTAGTTCTGGAGAGTTAAAATGGACAGAGAATAGAAAAATGCATAGCGAGGGATGAATCCTGCATTTTGAAGTTGGTGGCCTCAACTTTTCCTGCCTGATTGCTGTTCTTTCCCAGGTTTAAAGAACACTGAGCTGAGAGACCAGATTTGGAATAAGGATTTTGTAACTGATCAGAGCTCTTCCCTGAAAAAAACTTCACGGAATGCATTTTTCTGCATCTAAGAGATTGTATTTGGTGAAGAACTTTGCACCTTTACTGGAAGCAGTGTGAGAAATGCAACTGGTAAACCCCTGAAGCTCTTATTTTTGCACATGAATAAGTACCTCAGGATGGCAACTATTCATCAGATGAAGAGACAGGAACTGTGGGAAGGTTTGAGCAGCGCACCTCAACTGAGCCAAAGAGAAATACCAAGTGCCTTTTTATTTCTTTTGATAGAATGTTTTTAATTAAAATGCTGAACTGTGTGTTTTTCAGAAACAAGTCAAAACTAGAGCAGAAGGAAGTTAAAATAATAACAGGCAGCCTAGCAGCGACCTGTCCCAGTGTCGGTGAGCAAAACGTGTATCTCATGTCATCTTGTGCACAACGAGGGCTTCACTCTGTAGAGGACAGTAGCAGCTGGTTCTTAGGATGCACTGCTATTAGTATTTTGAAGCTTCTCAGACAATAACCACCTCCCCATATTATTAGTTTTTAACTACAGCACCACTTCTAATCCCAAGGAAAATATCCAGCTTTTTGGTCTGTAATGAAATGGAATTTACAGTTGCGGTGTACCGCAGCTAGCCGTTTTCACAGATTCTCTGGATAGATGTTGGTTCTCAACTAGGGTTGTGCAAAAAGGGGTCCTAAGCAACAAAAGTAGATTACGAGCCAGAATTTCCCATCGGGTGGGCTCTAATGATTTTCAGGGCATTATAAACTGGTGGTGTAAACGTTGTGTAATTGTTGTGCTGCTCCTCTAGGCTGGACTGAAATGAGAGGTGGTTCCTTTGGGGCGGTAGAGAACTGTGAGCTGTGACACTTTAGCACTACAGGATTGAACAGATGAGCTGCTTGCGTGCCCATGGCCGCCGGCATCTCTGTCGGGCATGCCCTGGTTTCAGTGCTGGTGTGTGCACGTGGAGGTCATCGTCAGATCAGGGCCTTAATAACGAGAACTTGTTCAATTGGCTGGGAATTTCACTTTCAGAGCCAAAATATGTTTATACTGGAAAAGAAAAATGACCTAGGTAGTAGACTGTAAGAGAACATTTCAGTAACTGATGTTAGCCAGCAGATAGATGGTTTAATGTCTTCAGAACATATCATTTCTGTGTACAGCTGTCTCCTTTGCAAAACAGATGTTTCTGTGATATTTTTTAAACATGTACAAGTAAAAAGGATTTTTTTTTGTATGAAGTGTCTATACTTAGATCATAAAGGGTAGATAATTTAAACTTTTTTATTCTTAACTGTATTTATTAAAGCTCTAGGTATATGTCTTGTTCTGTGAAACAATGCAGTAGTCTTTACACTTGATGAACAAAACAGCACTCTACAGTAGTCCCACAAAACATGGAGAAACGTTCTCATCGGCTGCTGGTGGTGTTCCACGTGCTGGCACAACACTTAATTCCCAGGGCTGTTTTGTAATTCTTCAGTCTTTCATCAGTTATTCTACTGTTTTGATTCATCACATGCTTTGTGCTTGACTTGACCAGTAAAATGAACACGTTCTTACTGTTTTGCTGAACAGCGATACAGGAAAGACCTCGGTCCCACAAAGACATAAGGAGGGTATCAAAGGCCTTGCAGGCGAATGCTCTGCGGAGGCCCTGGGCCCACAGTCACCTCGACGGTTGGTTGACTTCACGTGGTTTGAATTAACCTGACGAGACCAGTGTGGGTACTCAACATGTGTGTTGGTCAGTCTGTGCTGTGTTTGGGCTTTAGGCTGTGCTTAAGGCGACAGAACTCTGCAGCAGGGTTACCTGAAAGGACTTCTGTCCTGGTGGTGTGGCACGCTGCCCCTCGCTCAGCCAGGCTGGCTCTCTGAGGGACTGCTAGCCAGATCAAGGGTTAAAGATAGCATTGTAACCCTAAAAACCAGCTGTACTGGCACAAATTCAGTGGCTGTGTGAAGAGGGAGGGATGAAGGGAGGCCCTCTCTAGCTGAAGATGTCAATCCTTTCCCCCAGTAAGGCGTGTAGAGCTACATACTAGTTTATTGAAACTGTTTAAACGCTGCTGCGCTCAGATTTTGTGAGGCCGTTCTCTACGGGCTGAAGTCTTGGGGTAAAATGCTTTCAGTTGTATTTAACAGTTACAGGTTGTAAAGATATTTAACTGTGTTTGGGGGTTTTACATGTCTTACTTGTTGGGACTGCTGCTGTTATTTATTTATTTATTTGAATGGCTTTTGCACTGCAGTCACTGGGGTGGGGGATGGTGACAAAGTTGGAGGTGCCAGGAGTCTTTCCATCCATCAGTTTCAGGAGGGAGGTGGGACTCACCGTGTGCTGATGTCTCCTTCCTTGCTAACGTGCAGCATTTCAGTTCCTCGCAGCTATGAATTTGTTGGACAAAGAGGTAGAGCTTTGTCTGTCTTTCTTAGCAACCCCAAAGGTCCCCAGGTTGTGAATAAACTGTGTCTTTTGTTAGTATCAGGTGTCAATATCCATTAATCTGTCAATGAGCAAGACCGATAAAATTTTGTATGTAGAAATGTGAGTGACCAGTAGGTAGAGCCAAATTTAAATGACTGCAGGGTTGGGTTTGGTTTTTTTTTTTCTTCAATGCTGATTATTGTAAATTTTATTCATTTACCATCCTGTGTTGAATAAAGATAGATTCCTCTTTAAAATGAGAAATGTCAATTACTTCATCTTTTACATCTCTGTGAAGAAATGCTTAATTTATTGGTTGGAAGGGTAGACATCCCTGCTGGCACAGTGCTCCTGTCTCTTGTGACGGTAATGAAAATGGTTTGTTAGGAGGATGAATTAGAACCTTTATTTTCAAAACAGTGCCCTTCTCAACTTGGACATGTAATTTTTTCTCACTTCATGAGATGTTGGGTTGTACCACATCAGTGTTTCCAATCAGCTGTGTCAGTTGGTTATTTGCTGCCTCTTTATTTCAGGCTAGTAGGGAAGGGGGACACTCACCTGAGTCAGGGACTGAACGCAGCTCCTGCAGCGTAGATTTAAGGTGACTGTTGTCTGCTTTCATTGCCCTTCAATTTATATGGAGTTGACAGTGAAGAGCTCGATCTTTTCTCTACCTCTGATCATCTTGAGCACTTACTGTCTTGATTCTGTTACAGTATTTGATGGGGTTTGTGTGCCAGAGATACAGCGCCCAGAAAGACAGATCTGCTGGGGAAAAACTGCTGGGAAGGGAAAACAATTTCTGGTTAGAAAAAGGTGTCTGAGAGTCTCAGACAGAATTTCTCCTTAAAATGTGCCCGAAGTGCCTCTTGGGAATAGGCAAATACTAACCGGAGCATCTTATGAAGAAGGGAGACCTGGATCCCCGTTTCTGTTCTGCCTGGTTCGGAGCAGGAGCCTCCAGTCCAGCACTGGTACCCTCGCGAGCGCCCTGGCTGCTGCTGGATGGGCTGCAGCAGAGGTTTGTCTCCGACATGCGTAGGAAGGGTTTGTAGGGTGGGACAAGGATCAACAGGTAGCGGGGGAGGTGGTGGTGTGTTCACAGGTCACTCAGAGCTGTTCTGCCTCTGAAGTTGGACTGCTGACCTGCTCCTGCACTGAAACGCTGACTCCTACGTGTTCTGCCAGTTGGGAGGCTCCAGGAGGGATTCTGCCATCCCCCTTGGGAGGTTGTTACATGTGTTTCTGGTGTAATATCCTTAGAATAACAATGGCAGTCGTCCATGTGTGTTTGTGCCAGTGTCACGCTGCCTCAGACTTTGGCTGACCTCGTTGTGTTTGCACTTGGGAACCTGTTTGGTTGCTGCTGGTAGGCCGCTCCGGCAACCGATGTGTGGGGCTGTTTATGTGAGGAGTGCTGCTCAAAATTAGGTAGACGTGAGATGGTATAAATGAAATCAGAGGATGTTTAGAGCTGTTGGAGGGGACTGTTTTTCATGTGGAATTAATTTAAGGAAGATTGTTTACAATCCCATCAAGTGATGAGGCCCAGAATTGTGTTCCCCGGTCTGAATGAAATCTGATGTTCTGCGTATTATACAGGAGGTTAGATCAGATTATTTCACGATTTGTCCCAACCTCAGGGTTTATCTGATGTGATGTTCTGATGGCTGAACTACATCGCCTTCACCTGTTCTGATTTTGCGTTGCTCTGGGCTGAACTGGCCGGGCGACGGTGTGGACTCTTCCTCCTGCCCTCCCCTGGCAGGCTGCCACGCCTGGGACAGCTCGATGGGAGGTTTGAATCTGGGTGCTCTGGGGCTTTGGTCTTCTTGAACTACGTTTTCTGCCATGCCGAGTTAAAAATCTGACTGCCATCCTTAAAGCTGGGGATGGGGGAAGGAGAGGATTTACCTGCTGGTATGCTTCAGCCTCGTGTCTAGTGACCTTAAGGCCACCGCCTTATGTGTCACGCTGCCTCAGAGTTTATTAAAATCAATTGCTATGAAATGTTGGTTTTTTCCCGTTTGTGTTTCCCTTCTTTTGGTTGGTTTCCAGTTTGGAATAACGAGAGAGTTAGTTAACATCACCAGCTGATGCTTGGCGTTTATTTCTATTTTTTCCTCTGTATTTCTCTGTAGTACACCAGTTACCCTTCTGCTGCAGTGAGACTTTCACAGCTCTGTAAATCGTGAATACAGGAGCCAAACCTTCTTTAGGCATATTTCTGGGAACCCGCTCGTCTCCTGCATCAGGAGATCAGCTGTCAAAAATGTGTTGAAAGTATCTTTAGATGCTGTACTTAACTAGAGGAATCTAAGGATGTTTTCTTCACCTCGGGATGATACTGGGGGTAGGGTTTCTCTCCCCCCTTCTCTTATAAAAGCAGCTGACAAATACTTAGCCACATTTCCACAACGCTCCCTTTGGTCCAGTTGTTTGTTCTGGCAGAGGAGGACGCAGAGCTGACTTTACGTGTGCTGCCGTGTAAGTGGAAGCATTGAAGTGCTGTCAAAAGGCCGATGCACCAGGTAAGGCATCTCCCTTAGACGGGATTGCCACATCATCTCCTTCCTGGTTGTCGATTACAGTCTCCACTGCAAGTCCTTCCAGCTATTCAGAAATGGGAGACATTTAAGTGGTCTTTTCATGATTTATGCTGCGACTTCACATCGTAAGGGACTGTCTTTCTGGTCAAGAGTTATGTGTGTTCTGTGCTAGACAATAAAGGCATGTACACACGCATCCAAAGAATATCCTCACTTGTGGCTGTTAAATAACTATCCAGCTGTAGATAAATACAAATGAGTCTGTTTCCCTCTGACACATAATTAAAATGCAGGATGTAATCGGAGTGCTATAGAAACGTGGATGTGGGATGGGATAATGGTGAAAATGCAAAGATGGCAACGTGCAAAAGACTGAGTGGACTGGGGAACTGCAAAGAGAGCTGAAAACCTGGTGTTGGGATTTAAAAAATGGGAGGGGAGGGGAGGGAAGAGCCACCTCATCCCAAAGGTCCTGCAGTGTTTGCAGGCTGGAGCGAGAGGGCCACTCTCCCCACCTGCCTCTGGCAGGCACCAGGCTTGGCCTCGGGGGAGCCTGGGAGCCTGAGGGACACATCCCTAGGGGAGAAGGCTGCTGTGGCTGGGTGTGGATGGAGCTGGTCAGCTGCCGGGTCCTTCCATAGTATTTAGGCATGCGTAACCTGCAAGATAAATAGATCCTCTGCCCTGAAAAACCTTCTAATTCTTCAGTTGCCTGAAGATTCACTTGAAATACAGCTTTTTTGTGCTAATCGCATTTATAGTGTGTTTTTTAAAAGTACAGCAGAGAAATTTGAACTGAAACTTATTTTTCCTCGCCCCAACCCTCACTTTCTTGCAGAAACCTGGCCCTGAGCTTGAAAGGTTTCTCCCAATGTTGCAGTATGCGGATTTCGTGTTGTCGCCTTTTTGTGGCCTGCCATCTCTGACCCCGTTAACTTGTTTGTATGCTTGTTTCACATGAAGATTCACAGAAGACAAAGCCTTGGCAAGGTGCTATTGGGCAGATGAACTGCAGCAGAGCGGGGCGAGGTAAGTTTCTTAACCTTTCCCAGCGGTGAGTACTTTTGCAGTTGTACTCGCAGGCTGCAGCAGAGTTGTAATCCCTTCCAGCCTCTACTCCTGGGAACGGGTTGCCTTTTTGCTTGGATAGCTAGGGAGCAAGCATTTGGACAATCTGAGAAACTTCAAGTCCTTGCCATCTTGGGCATTACAGGTGGGGTTTTTGTAGTTTATGTGATATCCAAGTCCTTAACCGGTTGCCTGAATTTCTGAGGTTGTTCAGGAACCAGCCGCAGCTCCTCGCGTTGAGGTCAGAACTCAAAGCAGCAGCCTGAGTTCGTACGCTACATCAGGAGGGATACAGATGTGTTTGTGTACGTGTATGAGTTGCATCACAAATTGGGAACAAGCTGAAAGGGCTGGATTTCACTACCCAATAGGTACGGGGAGCCCAAAAGAGAAGCGAGAGAATGATTGATCACTCCTGAATTCTCACCTTCTCATTTTTGTCATGTCAGTACAGGCAGCCCATCGCAGCTGAGTGGCGTGCAGGCAACACTTGTGGAAGGAGTGGGTTTCTTCTGAACCTTCTGCCAAACACAGGGATGTTATTTCTGCTGTAGAGGATGGAGTATTGTCTTTGAGGCTGAATCATCCAATTTCGCCTCAGGCCACGTGAGACTTCAGCTTAATAAGTACAGCCAGTTCTGTGTCTATTCTTACATCCCTCTGATCATCTGCTAGGAAGCAGCTGAACGTTGCGTCGTGCTGTGGCAGAATCTGCAGGTTTGGGTTTGTACCGACGGGTGTAACAGCAGGATTCAATTTAGCCATCCCTGTTAGAAGTCTTCGTAAAGCATCCTCCCCCTTTTCCTTTGGCTGCAGCTTCCCAGTTATGTGAAAGGAAAAAAAGCATGTCAATAAAAGAATAGAAGAGGTCACTTAAAGGTATCAAAAGCACATGCTGTCTCCCAAACAGAAGAAAGAGCTGAAACGGCGTGCAGGGTCACCTGTGCTGGGGTGACCATCACACCACCGACGTGCATGTGCGCATCCAGTTTGGCGCCAGCTCTTTGCTTCCCTCTTGGCTGGGTTAGGGGTTTGGAAGTAAGGAAGTTTGCCTGCGCGGTTGGCACTGAGGGAATCCACTAAAACAGCTGGTCTGCATGTCTGGTTCCAAGACGGTGCCTTTGCTGAAAGCGGAGAGAAATAGCGAGAGACCTTCTGGTTTCCTTCCTACAAGTTTCACAGCAGCAGTTCTCAAAATAGGAGTCACCAGCCCAGAAAGGCAGAAGTGGGCTGATGGACAAATCCAGGGTGCAGGCAGAGAAGCAGATCTACATTAGGCATACTTCCCATACGCTTCACTGTCAGGCAAACCACGAGAGACTAAACTTACCCCAGATTGCAGCAAATAATTTTTTGAGGAGGATGAAGTCCCTCTCCAGCAAAGCACCTAAAAATGCTGAATGGATGGAATCCCCTGAACAGCTGAAGCAGAACCAACACGTCTAGTTCTCAGAACAGTT
Organism: Rhynochetos jubatus; assembly: GCA_027574665.1. Lineage (NCBI taxonomy): Eukaryota > Metazoa > Chordata > Aves > Eurypygiformes > Rhynochetidae > Rhynochetos > Rhynochetos jubatus. The sequence continues at coordinate 41,702,093 of CM050649.1, forward strand.
TTCACTGTCATTTGAGATGACACCTCTTGGTAGGAAGGTTGCAGATGATGTAAGTCATACAGTAGCAGGGAAAACAACGTTCCCGTGTTTGCTGGCTTGAAATCCTCTAATAAAATAATGCATCTATCAAAGCAGCCTTTAAATGTCATTTCTGTGTGTCATCAGAAAGGAAATGTTATTCCTAAGCGCAGGCTGGTTCCTATACGCAGTTTTTTCAGACTTGTAAAAGCAGTTAAACTGGATGATTAGCAGCTCCGGTACATTCACCGTATGCATCCCTGTAAACATCAGGAAATGCCTTCTATGTTGTTTTTGCTGTCTCTGTTTTTCAAGCACAGTTGAAATTGTCCACGTAAATGTGTTCTGCCGAGAACAACAACAACAACAACAAACCGCTCTGTTATAAACTGTCTTGCTGGTCTTGTTTTTTAGGTCAAAAAATGGATCTTGTAAGCACTCAGGTGCTGTGTGACTTTCCAGCAGTTTAGTATTCCGTGCCATGAGTCTATTTTCCAGCAAGATTTTCCAAGCAATAATTCTGTGAATTAAAGTTTGATTCACTCAGCATCAAATCCTGGATTGTTTTGGAGCGTGCAGCCTTTGCTGGGCTCTGTCCATACAGGTATCCAGGCTGTCTGCAGCAGTTAATGCTCCCGGGGGGGATGCGCTGGCTGACAGAGGCTGTGCCGGGATGCCAAGGACAGGATGCTTTCACAGAGTGACTCGCGGTGATGGATTTTGTGTCTCGGGAGGACCTGGCCAGGCTTAAACCTCCTCACCTTTAGAAAGCGAAGCAGAGCCGGTTGTGGAAGCTGGCAGGCTCTTGCGCTGGCGTCAAAGGAAACACGGAGCAGATGCACCCAGAGATCAGCAGCACCGTGGCGAAATGGGATCCGAAGGCATGAGAAGAGCGCGCAGCTCCTCTCAGGTAGTGGGGGGATGTCTTAATCCTGTGGGAGGTTTGGGTGTCCTCATGGAGGACTCCGTGGAAATTCCTACAAATAACACTCAGCGTTGCAGAAACAGTTCGTAACAGTGGCAATGTGATGCTACAGCGCGGTAGTCTCGGGGGGGGTGGGGGGTGTTTGGGGTGTGGGAGGAAGTTCATAACACATGCCATACCTTAAAGATTTAGAGACTCACGGAGACACCACGGACACGTGCGCACGAACCAGGGACACCTCGGAGCAGCAGCTCTTCAGCGGCAAGCGCAGGTCTTCTCCGGGTTCGGTCACTCACTCTGGGAACGTGGTGTGACTGCGCTGGGGAAGGGGAGAGGGTATACAAATAGACCAAAATCACCATTTTATTAAGAGAAACAAAGCGACGTGTTGCCTTTGGCCTTCTCCCTAGCGAGCGCGAGGGTCAAGCACTCCAAAGCAAGTGGGGCTTGGCGTCTTTGCGGGAGGAGTCCTGTTTGCTGGGAAGGGATCCTGGCTCCAGGGTTTCTGCTGCTCGTGGGCACTGTTCTACTGGGCAGAGGGATGGTGTGGAGCTGGTTGCTCTGCTGGCAGGAGAGATGGATGGCAAACGGCGGGGAGACTGCGTCCCTCGGGTGAAATGGGGCAGGGGGAGGAGTGTGGAGCACCCCCTGAGCTGTGATGGATGAAGAGACTGGGGCAGATAGTGGGAAGAGGAGCACTGGTCAGAGAAGAGGGTGATGGAAAAGCAGAGAAAGATAAAGGAAAGAAAGGAAAGATGCGTGGGGTTGGAGAGAAGCACACACACAATGTAGTGTCCTTTTTAGTGGAGGGCTGCTGGGTTTTTGCTTTGTTTCTGTGTGTTTGCTTTACTTCTGTACATTCTTGATCGTCTCAGTTTCTTGTCCAAAAAATTTCTTGCTGCCTACAGGAGGGGTTTAGGCAGTGGAAAAGAGCCAACCGTGCATTTTAATTGAATATTTGGGCAGAGGGAGAGATCCAAGGAGGGGAAAATCTTCACATGCAGTGTCCTGGTTGTGTGGAAGCAGCTGAAGGAGAGAGGATAAGGATTAAAAAATATATATATATATCCACGTGAATCCAGTGGAATCCATTCAAAGAAGAAGGAAAAAAAAGAAGGGAGGAAGAGGAGGAGGACAAAAAACTAGGAAGGAGACCTGGCTTCAGCTCTGTTGCTGTGAGATGGGAAAGTCCCTCTGGAAGAAGCTTCCAGGAGCCCTTGGGGACAGCCATGAGGGTTTTCCCTGGTGATGGTCCCTGAGCTGCTGTCCTCAGTTTTGAGGCTAAATACTGCTGTAGAACTAGCTGCAACATTGGTTCCTTTCCTGTGCAGGAGCTAGGAAGGGAAGCACTGGCTTGAGCTTGTGTTTTTTTACCTCTTGCAATATCTTGAATGTTCACACCTCAAACCCATGTTACTGGTCTCAGGGTTCGCCTGGGGCCACCTCTAAGAAAGGGAGGGTGCAGGAGGGGTTTGAGGCCCAGCACTGTGGTGAAAACTTGAGCTGTGCAGAGCAAAATCCAACACAGGATAGAGAAAGGGTAGTGAAAAATATTTAATAAAAGATTCTGTGTGAGGCACTCCCTCCTGCCATAAGCTACTTCCATTTCATTCTCTGTAATACTTCAGTGCTGCCCTTTCTCCTGACCACACTATTAATTTATGATATTTACTGTTTTCCTCAGGAAGTGGAGTCTTATTATCGCACGAAAAACCTCAGTTCAATTTTGTTCCTTGGTGAAAGTTTCTGGCTTGCCAAGTTGTAGAGGAAAGCTCATCTACGTGACCTGGATGAACAGTCAGGTTCAGAACATAGGAGACAAGCAAAAAGAAAAGGCACAAATGTGTTGTTTGAAAGCAGACACTAACGATTTCTCATCCAATATTTTGAGTTTCTTTGGTCGTGACCTAGGATTTTTAGAGAGGGAGATAATGCTAATAGAGAGACATGTGATGGGTGATTGTCTAGGCAACGTTCCCAGGGAAAAGCGTCACCGAACTCAACGTAGTTTTGCAAGAATAATTAAAAGTTTCCCCGTTTCATGCAGCCTTCAGTATCCTGGTGGAGCGGATCAGGCACTTTCGGTGCTACCTCAGGCTTTTGTCACACAGTATCTGTGGCTCTGTTCTTGCCTCCCACCCTAAAAAATGAGACTCCTCAATCTCTTTATTGAGAAAATGTGCTTCTGCCCATTAACAGAAACAGGACTGAATGATCTGTGCAAACAGAACAAATGTGAGAAAATATGTACATTATAAAAAATGTTACATATTTGAAATATTTGCTAGCTAGCTATGAAGGTCTGTATTTTTAAAATCATGTTAAAATAGAAGGTCTGATTTTTTATGTGCTGCAAAGAATACGCAAAGCCCCTTTACGCTGACCCCCCAGTAGCTCACGCGGCTAGCTCTGAGTTTTACGGGATGCAGGTGGGATGCAGCGAGGTACAGTCCCCCACCCAGGGTCCCAACTTTGCCAACGAACCTAGCTTGCTGAAAAGCCACCCCCTGCGCGGAAACATTTCGCAGCCATCCCTGCTGAGGTGACAGTGGGCGGGTGGGTGTTGGAAGGAGGGAGTGGGCAGCAGCATGCAGACAAGGAGGCACCCAGGGATGAGTCACGGATGCAGCAGCACCGACTGCCTCCTGCTCGGCCCGTGTCAGGTCTTCAGCCCAGGCACAGAAGTACGCGGATGTCCCCATCCCCCAGGCCCCACGTCTCACGAACGTGTGAAATACATTCCGCCAGGCTGGCACCGGTATTGACAACCCTTCATCAATCTTCGGGTTGCCGAGACTTTCGGGTGTCTGAGGTCCGCTTGTCAAGAAAGATGGAAACAGCTGATTTACAGTGAGTCACCGAGCTGCTCAGATGGCTGTCTCCCAAAACAGGCATCTGAAGTAACTTCATTTTCCTGCACCACATAAAATGCCAGGCAGCTTTCTTCAAGTCAAGCCATGTATCGCTTCCCTCCCCTTTGGGAGCACGGGCTACAGCCCCCGCTCAGGCTCTCCTGCCAAGAGCTTGAGCCAACCTTGTCCAGTAAAGGGAACTGACTTTTCCACTTCTTGGCTGTCACCCCTCTGAATGATCTAGCGGGCGACTCCAGACACAGTTAATTTCATTTATTTTTTTCTCATCAGTTCTTGAAATTTCCAGTTGGGTCTGCTAATTTCTTCCATGACTTTATGAAAACACAGCTTTTATAGCTGGGCTTTCCCATAAGCTCTCTACCAGGGATTCTGCGTGTGTCATTAGCAGCTAGCTAGGGTCTGTGCGTGTATGTATGTATGTATGTACCGCGTGCTTCCCATCACACAGAGCGATACCTGTGGCAAGATTGCAAGGCACACGGGTACTCCTGGCTCTGCATCCAGACTTTAAATGAAGGGCTAGGAACAGATAGCTGGATTGCAGAGATGGGATGGGAGTGAGAAATGAAGGGAAGAGGTGGAAAATAGGGGATGGGAGGGAGCCTAAAAATCAAGCAGAGAGGTTGTGGGATTGCCACAACGGAAGAAGATGCAGCCAAGCCTCTCTGCAGGCAGCTGGCAGCAAGCTGCACCGTGGCACGGCGATGCCCGAGGCCCTGCTCGCTCCTGGCAGGGAGAAGGGGTCACCTGGGGAGGTGGTGCAAAGAGCTTTTAGCAAAATGGTAAGGCTGGCTGCGCCACTGGGTTGTGGTGTCAAGGGCCTGGTTCTAGTGCTGCAACTTAAAGAAATGCTTGTGGAAGCCGAGCTTCCTCCACACCCAGCAGGGAGCAGGGAAAGGCGGTGGGTTTGCGCTGCTGGGAGACCTTCAGGAAATCAACCTGGGGAACTGACAGGTTTTGGAAACGCTCTAGAAAAGAGTTTACTAAAAAAATTGCTAACCTAGAGCTGGAGAAAGGTGGTTTTTACCTCCATAGACAAGAAGAGGAAAGTCAAGAAATGCCAGATGTTGTAATGGGCACATCAAGTGGAAGGATCACCCGTGGCGTGGGACGGCTATTCTCCTTCTCCAAGCCAGTACTGACACATGGATAAGTGTTTGTGAGTTAACAACGTTAGCTATTTTTGCTTTCCCAAGATTTGAGCCTATTAATTAGTATGTGCGAGTGTTGAGACACAAGTAAGAGCAATTGGTACCCGAATTTTAACCAGAGTTGTGAACAGAATAAAAGCAATATTATCACCAAAGTGGCCAGCATTGTTGGATTAAAGAGTAAGGCTGGTTCCCAAAAGAGTAATGCTACATCTCCAGCCCATGGGGCAGTGTGTGGTTCACCGGTCCAGCCATGTCGGGAGATGCTGCACCTCCTTCTGACCCATATTCCTGGGATTTTGCCACGGGAACTGGGATGCAGGTGATTACAGCTACACCATATCGATTGGGGATGGGGATGGGGCTGAGGAGAACAACGGACTCAGAAATGGGGCTGGAACCAAGAGCGAGGTGGAGAGCTGTATTGCTGTGTGGTGAAGGGCCACATGTGAGCTTCTGGGGCCTGTACAGACAAATCGTATTAAGGTCTTGGTGTTAGTAATCAGTAATTCGGTAATTAGCATTAAATCTGATCATTTCCAGGACAAGTCCTGTGGAAACCTGGCAGCACATAAAAAGAATGTGCAAAGAAGCAAGCTAAAATTTTCATATAGAGCAAGCCATACTCTTTCCATAGGCTTATGGAAAGGAGTTGGAGCTGGACTGAAAAGGTCAGTCATGCTCTGCAACAGGTGTGATGGAGGAGCTTATGCTGGCATAACCATCAGTTTAGCTATTAACAGTGCAACCGCCACAGAAAGTTATTTCCTGTAGAGAGTCGACACTGACTCACGTGTTTGTGGGGGAGAAAAATCTAGAACCCCAGTTTGAATGTACAGCTGCTCACAGCAGGTTGCAAGGGGCACTTATTTTTTTGAGTGCTGCAGGAAAACTAGGTTTTAGAGAGGCTAGGGGTTGTGGTCTGCAGTGGGTGCCGTCTCATGAGCACAGTGACTTCAGGACTGATGAAATGAGTCCTGAAAGGAGCCTGTGGCTGTAAATTGGTGACTATAATCATAGACTTATAGAATGGTTTGGGTTGGAAGGGACCTTAAAGACCATCCAGTTCCAACCCTCCTGCCATGGGCAGGGACACCCTCCACTAGACCAGGTTGCTCAGAGCTTCATCCAGCCTGGCCTTGAACACTGCCAGGGTTGGGGCACCCACAGCTTCTCTGTGCAACCTGTCGCAGTGCCTCAACACCCTCTCTGTGAAGAACTTCCTGATATTCAATCTAAATCTCCCCACTTTCAATTTAAACCCATTACCCCTTGTCCTATCGCTACAGACTCTTGTGAAAAGTCTCCCCCAGCTTCCTTGTAGCCCCTTCAGGTACTGGAAGGTGCTATAAGGTCTCCCCGAAGCCTGTCAAAGGCTTTGTACAAGTCCAGGTAGATGATATCCGTTGCTTTTCCCTTATCCACCAATGCTGTAACCCTGTCATAGAAGGCCACCAAATGTGCCAGGCATGAATCGCCCTTAGTGAAGCCATGTTGGCTGTCACCAATCACCTCCTCGTTTACCACATGGCTTAGCACGGTTTCCAGGAGGATCCACTCCATGATCTTGCCAGGCACAGAGGTGAGACGGACTGGCCTCTATTTCCCTGAGTCTTTCTTTTTTTCCTTTTTAATAACGGGGGTTATGTTTCCCCTTTTCCAGTCGGTGGGAACTTCACTGGACTGCCACGACTGCTCAAATACAATGGATAGTGGCTTGGACACATCTGCCAGTTCCTTCAGGACCTGTGGATGCATCATGGCAGGTCCCATGGACTTGTGAACTTGCAGGTTCCTTAGATGGTCTCAAACCTGGTCTTCTTCCTACTATAGGCAGTTCCTCATTCTCCCAGCCCCTGCCTGTGACTTCTGTGACTTGGCCAGTGTGGCTTGAGCGCTTCCCAGTGAAGACTGGGGCCAAAAAGTCATTGAGTACCTCAGCCTTCTCCATATCCCGGGTAACCAGCTCTCCCATTTCCTTCTGGAGAGGGACCACATTTTCCCTAGTCTTCCTTTTGACACTGACCTACCTACGGAAGCTTTTCTTGTTGCCCTTGACATCCCTGGCCAGATAGGGATGCTTCAGAGAAAGGACAGATTTAGGGAGACTGTTGCAAAAGGACGTTGCCACCTCGAGATGTGTCTGAGAGGGGCAGGTCCTTGGAGGGACCATGCAGGCTGGCAGTCTGTGTTGCTGCCCCCACCTTGTCCTTGTCTCGCTGTCTCGGTCCTTTTTGCAGCTATGGAGAGGACAGGGATGGTACCACACCACCCCATATGAGCCCTACCTGGAGAGTGACTCGAGCAGTCCTCCATCACTAAAGCTTTTCACTCACCCTTTAAGCAGGGTTTGCTGCAGGGGGGGATCTTGACCTGTCTTAAGAGAGCGTGGATGCTTTGTGCCTCAACAGCAGTGAGTCCAAGTGCAAACTATGTGTGATCTGAATATCCTCCAGTTAGTTACACCTTGGAAACCCTAATAAAACTGCCTCTGAACCGCATACGTGGAGCAGACACCAGGACCAGGAGACAGAGGCACCTTTTTTATTCCTTGGGAGCACCCACCGAGTAAGTGATACCTGGCTGGGGCACTGCCAGTTTGTTGAGCCAAAGGCTCAAGCCCTCCAAAAGGCACATCTGCTTTTAAGGGTTGCGTGTACAGAGTGGTGTGTGCTGGCCTCAGCTGAGCAGAGTCAGCAAAGCAGAGGTGTGCCACGCTTGAGGTACCGCCCGCGGTCTGGGGGATAATAACCTAGTGCTGACCTTAGCTGGTCAAAACGCTCCTTTAAGGCAAATGACGGAGAAGCATCATCTGGCACTGTATTGCCAGGATTTGGCCCAGCTGATGAACTGCTGAAGGGTTTGATAAGATAGGATCATTCTTCCAAGTCATTTTTGCCCCACACTGCACAGTGTATAATGGACTAAGCAGATTCTGGAGGCTTAATCCAGCTAAAGGAAGGCAGCAATCATCTCATGGAGCTGAGCATCCTCTTTGATGAATACCATCCAGGAATGGGGCTGAGCTGTGCCTTAGATTGCATCAGGCTTTTACCGTGATTTCTGAAAGCTCCGCTTTTGTAGATTCACTTCTACGTGACAAGTTCTTGAAAAGTGCAGTAGTCAGCAATTTTACAGCAAAGCGATTTTTCCAGCAAGTATTAATGTACCTGGGGGAGGATGTGTGCTGGAGCTTAGGAAACAGTTTAAATACCCAGGGACAATAGGTGTGATAAGGACGATGGAGAGGCAGGAACAGGTTCATCACCTGGATATCAGAGCCCACCTTTTCGCTGGCTGGAGAAGCTGGTTGCTTTTTTAAAACAGAAATCAAAAGGTGGATGCTCATCGGTGTGAGATTCTGATCATTAGGTATCTCAGCGATGTGCGATCAAACCCTGCGATGCACCAGTGACAGCATCCGACCACTCTTGGAGCGGGTCATCACAGGGAAAGCTCACAGCCCCCTCCTCTACAAGACCAAACACCCCTTGTGCATCTCCTGGTGTGAGTGCTCTTGCTGCCTCTTTCCAAATGGCTGCATTCTTGTCATGGCCATCTTCCTCTGGTATCTGCTGCGTGTCAACGTCAATCAAGTCGCTCAGGAGTAAAACAGGTTAAGGTAAAACAGGGTTAAGGTGATGCTTAGCAGAGCAGGGTAGGAAATTATCAGTCACAAAAGTCCCAACTGATGTAGAGGAGTGGGGCTGATGTGGAAGGTCTGTTGCAGTGGGAGAAACTGTGCCTACCTCAGAATAGCCATGGAGATAGCCTAGGGGATAACCTATGGAATAGCCTAGAGGATAGCCTCCAGGACAGCTTATGGGATAGCCTGTATCATAGCCTAGGGAACAGCTTACAGGATTGACCATGGGACAGCCCTGCAGTGGCAAGGGCTCTCTCTCCTGGAAGGCTTCAAGTACCTGCTCCAAGCTGGCAGAGGAAGGATGTGAAGCAAGGGCTTGCACCTCCCAAACAGTCACCTTGTTGCTGACTCTGAGGGCATTAGGAGCACTGCTGACTTCGGTCCCAAAGGCCAGCCTGGCTCTGACTCCCAGACTGGGTCCAGGACCTGCTCAGCCTCGCTGGCTCTTACGAATCCCCTTGGCACAGCCTCGGTGTCCAGGGGGCAGCCGGGGCTGCGCATCATGCAGTAGCCCGGCAGGGTCACCTTGGTCTCCTCTGCAGGCCAGTTGTGTCTCACTCAAGTTGCAGCGAGGTCCTTGGGGTGAGCAGGGAAGGCAGCACCCACTCTGCCGCCACAAGCCCCGCTCTTCCAGACTGCAGCTCAAGAGGCTGGGAAATGTTTTTTGCAGCTCTTCCATCAGAAGCCTCAAGACAGCACCGAGAAGTAACGCTCACAGGACAAGTGGCTTCCAGCTGCTGTGCACACTTGCAGCCATCAGACAGCCTCTGTGCTGCCAGGGTGGGGGAGCCGCTGCCTCCAAAGCTCGCTCCCCTCCGTGACCCAGCATCACCCGTCACCACTTCAGCTCCCCACAGGCGCAGGCACTGCAGCACAGCACAGACACGAACCAGATGGCATTTGGCATCCGCTCGGAGAATCCACCGTCGGATGCTTTGCTCCCTACTGGTTTTCGGCTGTGCCTTCCCATGGGAGACGCCTTTGCCAGGATACTTCATGTTCCCTTAAATAACAAATTCCTTTGAGCCGGGGGTGGCACGGATGGCGTTGGACGAGAGCACGGGCTTTACGCTTTCTTCGTGCTTCTGGAGCTTACGGGGAAAAAACAGCTGCTGCTTTTTCTTTCCGTCCTTGTAATGATAACAGGAGGGATGTGGAAATTAAGCTGCTGAGTTTGGGCTGAGAGGGTCCGAGCCCCAGCTGGGGCGGGTGTCTGAAAGGACACTTCCAGCGCAGGCACAGCTGGGAGCCTGTCACACGGCTTGCGGGGTACGGGCAGCTCACCAGGAGGGTCGGCACTAATTAGTAATTACAGTCCTATTGCAGCATAAAAACAAACGACATCTCTCACCACCCTGAAGAAAGAGGGGTTTTTTCCCTCTCCTCAGCCCCCCTCCCCCGCCCCGGGGGATAAGTGCCACCTGGTCTTGTGTGCCACAGGAGCTGGTCAGCCCCAGGGTCAGAGCTACAGTGCGGATGCCCAGCAGCTCTCAGCCCCAAAGCCAAGAGGGGTTGTTGCTATGGGAATCGAGAGGACACTTGCAGACAGCATCCGGAGCCTGTGTCTTTCCCTGTCCGAGGCAGCTGGATTTGGAGGGAAGAAGAACTAAAAGGAGGTGACAGAGAGAAACAGAGGCACAGCAAAATGCATGCATGTTAGAGGAGGGACCTTCCCAGAATGAGAGTACAGTGGGATACAGACAGAGCGGGGACACCAAACTGTGAGGCAGCGGTGGCTCGGCTTGGTAGGATAAATCTTATTTTCTGCTCTGCTTGACACTGGGAGAAGGTCCAGTGAAAGCCCAGCTGTAACAAGATGGGATCTGCCTCCTCAACTTACCGGCCCAAGTGTATTTATTTGGATATTGATGGAAGAATTCAAAAGGTACTTTTGCCGTTTTTCACGAAGTGGTGTCTCCAGCGGCCGCGGGCTCCGTTCTCTGCGCGACCTATTTCTGTAACGCGAGTTAGACGCGTGTTTGCATTCAGCGCCGTTGCGGGCTTCAAACTTCTCTTTTTTTAAGGGGGTGGGGGAATCTTGAGTGACTTCTGCTTTGTACACGGATGTTTATTTAAGGGGGAAGGGGAGGCTGGCAGCAGGGGAGGGCTGAGTGCTGCCAGCTCTCACTGCCCGAGTGGGGATCCTTGGCTCGGCAGTCACGCAGGCTTCCTCTCCCGGAGCAGCATCGTGGCGTGTTTACAAAGTTTCTGGGTCTGCCCAGAGGTTTTCACCCAAGGAGTGGGAGCCGGAAAGCACGGCGTGCCGAGTTATTTGGACATTGCCTGCCGGGTGGGGGTTTAGCGATGGGCATTTTCCAACCTCCAAGCTGAACGGCAGGCAGGTGCCCGGCTGTGGCGCGATGGGGTGTGCCGCTGCCGTCGCCGGGGGCTGCGGGGTCCCTGCCACCCTTGCTGAAGTTGTTCATAAATGGCATTAATTAAAACTTTCACTTCCATTAGCCTGCCTTGTTTGCACGGTTCACAGCACAGGGGGAACTGTGGGAGAAATGTGTTCTGGCTAAAAGGGAGAGCTCGCACGCTGCCGAGCTGACAGCCCACTGCTTTTAAACAGAAACAATGCCGCTGCGTTTTTGTAAAAGTCGCCTTTTCCTTCTTTCCTTTGGCCACAGACCAAGTGGCTTTTTTGTGATAGAGTGAAAGTGGCCGCGAGGCTGAAGAGCAAGTAAACTCTGACTTGCCAAATTCAAATCTCTCTGCCTCTCATCTTCCAGCTCTAACTCATTTCACCCAGCCTCGCCTTTTGTTTCGCCTTTAAAAAGGGACAGCAAAGACACCCTTTCCCTTCCCTCCTGTCCCCTTTCCTGTGTGAGTGACCGCAGAAAGGAGGTAAAGGGAGAGCCGACCCTCACAGTCCCATCCCACCGCGCACGCCTCCGTCACCTATGGTTCCCCCTCCACCGACCTGGAGACCCACCGCCACTGCCAGAGTTCCTGTCCTCTGGAACAAGTCCTTGGAGAATCCAAATCTGTGCCAGATCCCCCACAGCAGGCTGCTCTTCTTCATCCATCTTCGGGCTTAGACGTGACGGTGGTCCCTCTGCCTCCCCCCGCGGTGGGCAGGAGCGTGCCGAGCTCAGGGTTCCGTCGCCTGGCAGCCCCCAGAAGCGAGGCTTGTACGCAGCTCCCGGCCACCTTTGCTGTTCAGTATGAAATGCTTCAGTATTTTGAAAGGGTGATGAGTGTTTCCGTAGATGTTGGTAAAGCACATCGTCTGTCATCTACACTGCTTTTTTTAAAAATAGCATTTCTCAGTACCAGTCTCTGGAGAGTAATTTTGACACTAAAAACGCAGAAGAATCACAATCGCATGAGCAAACAAATGCAAACTTGGGCAGCATTAAGGTTTTGGGTTTTTTCCCCCTCTCAAAAAAACATTATCTGTTTCTTTTGTCAGATGTGAAATTCCATTTGTGCAATGTTTGGAAGGATTCCTGCAGTAAAAATTCCGTATAAATGGGGTTCACCCAGGGGTAAGCAGGGCATACCTCAGATTCTCATGCCTCCTCAATAAGAACACCATTAGAAAGGGAAAAAAAAAAAAACCAAAAACCAACCCTTAATCTTCCAAGGAATGCAGTTATTGGAGGCTTCTAAAGGGAACTCATTAAGTCAATGCTAAGCTACTCGTCAACCCAGTAATGAGGTCTGAGCTTCATTGTAACAGCGCTCATTGAGTTTGAAAGGGCTCAGCTCCAGCCTGCATTTTGCTGAACACCGCAGAGTCATGCAACAGAACTGGGCATCCTACGATAGCGCTAGCTGTGCTGGCAATCATTCCCAGGGAATTCTGTGTTTCCGCAGCCTCATTCTGAATTTCCACCGTTGCGGCCACGGGGCGTGCTACTGACTTTGGCAGAAGCTGTTCTGCCTCGGCACTGGGGTAGATGAAGGGACTAACCAGGCTCAGAGAGCCACGCGCCACCTCCCCCAGGAACCTGAGCGTCGCCATCGAGCACTTGAAAGTGCCCTGCAACAGGCATGTTGAATTAAGCTAAGTGGGTTTGTGTGTCGACAGGTCCAGTGGGGCACAGCGGGGAGGGCAAAGGGACGTGGCGATTGCCGGGGGTGAGTTTACTGGCTTTGAAACCCTTTGCGGTACTTGTTGAAGTTAAGGAGGCACCATCAGCAGGGGTTGAACGTGGCCATGCCCATGGCAGGCAGAGGAAGGGCTGAGGTTCGTACCTGCAAGGTCCGTGCCATGAACACCCAGTAGAGTCCAGTAGCCTCCCACAGAAGGGCAGTGGGAGGCTGAGAGCAGAGGGGAGCTCAGCCCATCGCTGCTGAGCATCACTCCCACATCACACCAGGGAAGCCTAGACTTCCCCTCAGTAACCTCCTCGGCTCCTGTCTTTTTCCCTCGGCCCCGAGGGGCTCTCGGTCATTCATCACAGCTTGATAAACTGACCTTTCAGAGGCACAGGCAGGCTCAAAATGGTCTTCACCAAAGCTGACCACGGGGATGGGCTCTCCTCCGGTGAGCAGAGCTGACTGAGCACCTCCCTATGGGGGGGGCAGCAAGGGCTCTACTTTGGGAGGGACGTGAGATGACCCACCACGGCCCAGCAGACACCAACTGCGGAAGCTCCCTCAGGCACCTGAGCTCAAGATCCCTGAAGGGCTGGCTTTTGTGTCCACCAGGAGAAGGCTTCAGGCTGATGGTAGCTGTGTACTGGCCAAGGGACAGGGGATGAGAGTCTCCCATGGGGTTGCTGCCTACACAGCTGGTGGAGGTAGAAATGAACACAAAGCAGGAGGTGGAGGGGACAGCCGTGCCGGGGCTGCTGGAGAGGGAAGATCAAAGGCTTTGCAGTGTTACAGCCACACACCAAACTGGGGCTTCAAAGAGGTCACTTGCTTTCAAAGCTGGTTGGCAAATGAAATTACACCGTAACACGCTCCCTGTCCGTTGCCTACATAAAGAGGATGCACGCCTGGGGAAAAAAGCACGGCGCTCTGTTTTTAAAGCATTCTCTCACCCAGAGCATTTCGTTACCTGCTTGCCTGTACGCCCGCCTTCCTCTGCGCTTGGGGCTTAGCACACCCCTCAAACACATCCGTGTCCCACCCCTGCCGCAGCCGGGTCTGCTGCCAGGCAAGGAGAAGACGGCGGGATGGGGGGAAGCCGTGCCCATGTTTTGTGTAGAATAAGGTGACCATGCAGAGACACTGTGGATGGGGATTTCTCGTTGTTCCTGGAGTGCCACTAGGTAGGGACAAGCACCCAAACCCCAGCCTGCCAGTGGAGAAGTGAGGTTTGCTCTGCCAAACTTAAGCCAGATCTGGAGTCTTGCTTTCCTTCCTAGCGTTATTAACCCTTTGGCTGTGTTTTTAAGAAAAATTAATGTGGAGCCTGTTTCAAATTAAAAATCCACCAGCAAGAAAATGTTCCCCAGCCCATGCCCAAACTTTTTCCATGAAAAAAGTACTGGAGAACTTTTTTTTTTTTGACCTTTGAGATTTAAATGGTAGCAGAGCCAAACCAGCCAGTGGCTCTATTCGCAGATGGGTGAGTTCATGGTTCTTGTTTTCAAATGTCACAGGTAGTGTCTTTGCTCACAGAGTTGTAAAGAGTTCCCCCGAGAAAAATGCTTAATTCAAGAGGATTTTTGTTTCCAGTGTCTTAATCAGCATCACATTTGTGACAAGGATGGAAAGTCAGAGGGATTCAGAGCTCGAGCTAACTGGAAAAAAGAACCGCCGCCTTTGTCAAGGATTCAAGGAAATCACCCAGGGTGGTATTTTCTTCCTCTTCAGAAAGCAAGTAAAGCATTTTGGAGCCATTTTGCTGGTCGACTGAGTCATTATAGATGCCAAGCAGAGAAATTACCTTTTTCTTTTCCTTAAATAAATGTATTGAGTTCAGCCTTTCTGGGTGCCTACTGTACTGAACTGTGGAGCAGGACACCGATGCATCCGCAGCCATTGTTCCTCTTGGCCCGAGGTCCACAACGAACAGAGCAAAACTAAGACAGCATTTTGGTGCTGTGGTTATTGCACTGAAACGTCAGCGCATAGGAATCATTTCTGTCATGTGAACTCTTCTTTTTAATTAGAGCAACAGCAACTGTGGTATAAATGCTTAGACTTTAGCAAACCCAAAAGATTTTTCCAAAACTTGCCGTGCTATTTTTAACACACCAAAATGGATTCAGATTAAAAACAAAATACAGCAGAAAAATACTGGCGTGATGATCAGTTCAAGGCGATTAAATATTTTTGCATCGCCATGACTCTTTTGGCACAGCAGGGCAAGCATGCCCTGCGGTGCCCATGGACCCAATTCCCTGTCTATTTGGACAGGGGATTTAGGGGATTTAGGACCCTTTCAGGTGCCAACCGCTTGAGGGGTGCATGGGCAGTAGGGACATGGATAACCCCGAGGTCCACTCTGCCTGAATGGTGTTCGTAGATTCCTCCTGCACATGGACAAGCGGATGTCAAAACCCTCCTCAGCACAGTGAGGCATAAGTATGTTTTCGTGGGATCAAGACCATTTTCTTAGTGCTGGCATACCTCTGTGGGTAAGGGAAGGTGCAAGGTAGCACAGCCTGAGTCTGGCCAGTGGTCTCAGCTCATCTTGGGTCTCTGAATTTAGCTGGCCCCTGTGAATTCAAGGCGGCTCCTAGATGCTTTCATTGTAAAGCAGCAAGAAGTGAACAGGGCGTTCCTAAAACTCCATCACATTACAGCACATAAACATTTTAAAGAGTAAAAATGGCTTAAAACCAGGCTTTTAAAGAAGTGAAAGAAAATGTCATAGCTGAGGCCTCTCTTTCTCCCACTCCCCCTTCTCGTTTCCCCCTCAGCAAGGGTTCCTCAGAGCATTTAGAGTCAAACCATAATCCTAGCACAGCTCCGTAATGCCAGCGTAGCTCCAGAATTCTTCAGTACCCATCACCCTAAAAGGCTTGTTTACTGCTGTTTATCTTTCTGAAGTCACATGCGTTCTGTTACAGTTACTGCAGTTTATGTTCACCTTAGCCAAGACAAAGTGTGGGTCTAACACTGTCCTGCTGGCCTTACCTATGGATTCAGACAAGGTAACCGTAGCAACTTACGCTACTCACATGCAAACTCTTTTGGCTTAACACAAACAAGACAAAACCATTTTATATCTTTCTAGTGAGCTTACCTCTACAGCTGCAAGTTGGCCTTTCACTGGCCTCTCACCATACCTGCTTTTCCTTACTCCGTTAACTAACATTACCATTCTGACAGTTCTATATTGTCAAGCGTGTTGGAATGTCAAGCATTAATTGTGTGAGTAACAAGCAGCCTAGCTTCACTCACATTTAGTGAGGACGTTTGGTGCTAAAGCATCCTTATCATCCAGTTTATGAAACATTTCAAGCTTAATGCATTAATGTGCTACAGGGTTAATTGCACTTAGTACTCCATTAGCAGCAACTGTGAGCCCTTTCTGTGTTAAGTAAAGCCAGAGTATAGACATTCGTTATTTGTCAAAGGTTAAAATACTTTCATGTCTGCTGCGGACAGTAAGAAACTTGCAGCTCAGCCTCTCACAACCAGCCTTGCTGGATCCCTGTCACATTCTGACATTAATCATTACTACTGAAAGACTGAATATTGGCAATACGTCCCTTAATGTAGTCAGCAGGTTGCACAAGATGCTCTAATATAACCTTGCTTCCTTTAAGAGTCCCAGCGACTCTGAAAGTAATGTGATCCTTCCTTGCTCCTAGTGACAGAGCCAACCCCTGCCTGCTGTCCCTCTCAACTGATGTCCAAGATTGCCCCTGAGAGCCACGCGTATGGGGGTATCGTAGACATCTTCTCTTTCCTGAAAAGAGAAAACTCTCTTCCCATAGCACTCTGCTCAGGGATGCTATAAGGATGGGAATTATGACTTACCATATAGCCACGTGCCTCGGGATCCTGATACGTCAACTCTGTCTGGCAGCTCCTGTTTCTCGTTTTAGGGTAGTGTATATAATTAGGAAACTAACGGGATTCACCCCACTTAACCGTTAACCATAGCCATCCAGAAGTTCAGTGATGACAGCTCCAAGCTAGTCACACAGGTTCCCCCGTAGTCTGCGGGGAAGCAGGTGGTACCTCCAGAGGATGTTTCATCCCATCTTAAACAGGGTTTTGGAGATGTGTGGGATGAGGTACAGTTTGGAAGTTATCCTCTTTCTCTACTGGCAAGAAAGGGAGTCTAGCAGAGCAACATGCACGAGATGCCAAACTTGTAGATGTTTTAAGTCACATCAGACGAATCCCACCAGTATGTTTCACTTGGGTGTCATGTTGAGATGAACGTTATCAAGTCACGTCACTGCCCGAAGATAAGTGTGAATCAGCAGGACTGCAGAGCTCCGGCTGTTGGAAGTAAAGCATCTACCACGCTCCTCATCCTCTAATGGAAGCGGTGTTTGAACAGCTCGGGGGAGCCTTCGTTTTTGCTCAGACTCTCAGCTGAGGGCTCTCGCGCTTTCTTCACCACACACGCACTTATTCTCTGCTCCTCTCTTAGAGAAGCTCCTACTGCACCAAACAGATGGCAGATCTGGCATACTGTTTTTAATACTGCCTCACATTTGAAGCTTAGATAAATGGAGTTGTTTTCCAAATATCTGTTATTTAGTGCGAGAAATAAAAAAGTAGGTATTTTGGATATAGCCGGGGCCATGCTATGCCTGTCTCTGAATTCCAAGAATGAGAACCTTGGGCGATGTTTAGATACGGTGTTTCAGGTAAGGCTTCTGTGGGATATTGGGGTCTATGACTGATAAGGTCATTTATCACCATTTTTTGGGGAAGACCTATTTGCCTACACATTTAGAAATATGAATTCCTTCCAGTGACTTCTACAGAGTGGTCTCTGTAAGTCCTGGATCCTGCTTCATTTTGATATGGACAACAAAGACAGCTGGAGAGACAGGGAAGATCACAATGAAAAATTTCACGTCAGCCTTCTGCCTTTGCAATTCAGAAATCCTCCGTGAAAGCTGCTGTTGCAGAAGCAGCAACAATTTTCACAGTTCCTGCAAGATACATAACAGAGTTTTACCAGGCTCTTTTTTGACACACTCTCCTCCAGTCTCGTTGGTGAAAGATTACCATTTTAGATTATTTTAACTCTGCGCTTCCAGCCCCGACTTCGAACATTGCCCGCTGGGCTGAATGAAAGACATCGCCAAGTGCTAAAAGTCTTGAACCCAGCAGGTTGAGACCAGCAAAAGGAGGTAGGACCGGAAACTGAGGACAGGCCGGCTTTGAAAATACGTCTGCATTATTTACTTAGGAATTTTACTTGGGTAATAGAAAACAAACACAAGTTAAGTTCTTGGAAGAAAACCCTATTGCCAACAACAGATCAGAAAAGGATAACATTCTGGACAGGCTTTAGAGTTTACAGAGAGGATTAGCTGTTCTGAGGATCAAATATAGAACAGAAATTGGATTTGTAGGCTGTGTTTTTACCCATCCCATCTGAAAGCAAAATATAATGTGATTAGTTGTAAGCTGGTAGGTTGCAGAGTATATGCACTATGGTCCCTTAGAAATATCTCCATCACAATCCTTAATATTGAACTGCTCCTCTGAGTGGGGAAGCCAGCCAGAGTAGCAGGGCTCTTAATCCCTACTGCTTCTGAGAGTGCTTTTAAAATCCTTGTCCCTGAGCAGTGGTGGATACTATGGATTAAGAGACAATGGCCCCTTGTTTCAGACGAAGATGTTTCTAAAAAATGCAGCACTGTGTCCAGGAAAGAAACCAGTCCTACAGACGTGAGGTCTGGGCCAGGAACCAGGCATTCCCATCGAGTCACACTGTCCTACTTCGCAGTCACTGCATTCTTCATCAAAATATTATTTCCACTCCAAAAAGCCTCAGTTATTATTCATTCTGCTTTGCCCCCCCTTTGCTTCATGTTACTTTCCAAGGCAGGCAGACAGCGTTCCCCACTTAAATCAAATGGCTACTTCTTGATCTTGATGGAGAGTCATCAAAATGATCAAGCTGAGCATTCAGCAAAGACTTGTAGAAAGAAATTACTTTCCTGTCATTTCTTTCTACACATGGTAGAAGTTTTGTTAAGAGTAGCAAGGACAGAAATATGAAATTATATTAACTCTCAAACGGGTCAAATGAATTGTTTGCAGATGATACATAATTTTTTGAGGAATATGTTCTTTTTCCTCCTGGCACAAATGCAAGGGAGATGCAATTAACAGGGTTTATCTGTGGCTGATTTTCTCCGTGGCCTTTAGTCATCAATCTGCAAGCTGAAGCAGAGGTCCGTTTCCCTTTCCCACGCGGTGTATCGCCTCTGTGACTAATGCTTGCATGATTTTGACTCTGCCTTTGCTTTCAGAAATGACACTGGCAAATGAGTGTCTTGTGTTGTCCGGTCTTGCAGGAGACTCCCATACCATGAGGCAATATTGGAGTCCCTGTGTCCACTCTTTCTCGTAGGAGGTTAGTCAGGAGCTGCATCCCTGACTTTTTTGGGCTGTGCTGACCTGTGTTACTGTGCACTTCTTTCATAGAATGGTTTGGGTTGGAAGGGCCCTTAAAGACCATCCAGTTCCAACCCCCCTGCCATGGGCAGGGACACCCTCCACTAGACCAGGTTGCTCAGAGCCCCATCCAGCCTGGCCTTGAACACTTCCAGGGATGGGGCACCCACAGCTTCTTTGGGCAACCTGTGCCAGTGCCTCACCACCCTCTCCAGGAAGAACTTCTTCCTGATATCCAATCTAAATCTCCCCACTTTCAATTTAAACCTGTTACCACTTGTCCTGTCACTACAGGCCCTTTTATGTGTATTATGCCTGTGCCCGTTGCAAATGCGTGATCTTAGCCCATTACCACAGCTCTGGAAACTGCTGTGGTCTCCGGCCTTTGGCCTCTGTTATGCTCCATAGTGAAGTGTCAGTCCTGTCCTAAGCAGTGATTTCTTCCATCACTGGACACTAGTGCAGGGAGTGAGGTGCTGTAAGACACGCCACAGCAGTGGATAGGAACAGTGACCTAAGCAAGATGATGACTGTGGGTTAGAGACAGCTCAGACTGGTCTGAAGGGAGATGAAGTCCCTCACTGCTGACGGCGGGTCTGAACCAGACCCACAAACAGTGCCAGCAAAGTATCCCCACAGAGCACTGAGCTGAAGGGCAATGCTTCAGGACATCTGCCCCAGAAAGGACATCTTCACACAACTGAGTAAGATACTCACTTCTCCACTCAGTGCCAACAGGGCCGCCTATCCTCAAAGCTGCAGGTCAACCATCTTCCCTGGTCACGGGAGAAACCATGTGTCCCATCTAGCTGAAGTATGACTGCAAGGCAAATGTCACTCCATTGCCTTCATGTCGCTAATGTCCCTGCAATGATAATGGACTTTGGGCAAATAGGATTCCTATACTGTGCTGGAGCCATCAATAGTACGCAGTACTGTCCTCCTGTCTCTCCAAAATACATTCCAATTGTGTTCCATCAGTGCAATTAACATCGACTTCACTCGGAACATAAACCAGCAGGCAATAACAGGAACAATTGCATATTGCTGGGAAACGTCTGAGGCTGGCTGCTTTGGTTTAGAACAGAAGGAAGTTGGTCAGAAAAGCTCAGCAGGTTGCAATAGAAGAAAACTTCAGTAGCATATGCTCTGATTAAAAAAAAACCCAACCAGCTGAGGACAACCATCCTGAGATGAGTATCAAAGTGCGGTGGATGATTCACAAATCCACTTTTAGAAAACTTAAGTAAAAATGCCAAGTATGGAAAGCTAAAAAGCATGTATGGAGATAGCTCATAATCTAGAAAATAGTATCTACAGTCTTTGTTTTGCTACCCACACTTTCACTATCACATGGAGTAAAGGAAGCATTAAAATTCACCCTCAATGCACTGAAAGCTCCTGCTGCTTTCTCTGAGTCAAGTTGGCTTTCTTACCTTTAATGTTTTGTGGGTTTTTGGTTTGGTTTTTTTTTTAATCTGTTCTTCTCTTATCTGTTCCAGTCAATAATAATTGATTTCCAGAAAAAGTAACCTCAATACCTGAAACAGCACTCCCGGCACATCACAAGTCTTTACCCTCTCTTCAGACACAATTAACATCATCTCCTCAGTTACTGTGTGTACCAGTCATTGTACTCTCCGATTCTCTGTCAGATGATTTTAGCAGCTATCACCCTTGTAGGATGCTGTGTTTTGCTAGGAGTGGGGTTTCAGCCCTATCTGAACTCGATTGGCAATGTTTTAGTTCTTTGATTGCTGCTCTATTTTTATAAACGAGGGTCAATCACTGGGCAAAGCAGGCTTTTATCACATATCTGGGCATTAATCCCACCCATTTTGCTGGTAGCAGTTACTAACTACCTCAGCAATCCAGTGCCTTGATGGTTTATAAGGTAAAGATGTTGCCTGGTGTAATCTCCTCTGGGTTGAAAAATGGGGAAGGTGGGTGTGCATGCGTATGTCAGTCACAGCCACCTCTCGAGGTGACCAATATGGCGCTCTTCTCTACCACAAAACCCCTGAGGCTTCCCTCAGGAGTAAGAGGGCTTCTCATCACCCATGGAAACTGAGGTCTGAAGCCTTGCTTCAGCATCAGCTCAACTGCCAGTGCACCACATCCCAGGCACAAGAGGACTCAGCCAGGCCGGCCAGACCTTTTCTCCTGACTCCCCCAGTCCTTGAGGCTCACCATGTCCCAAGCTGTGAGCAGGCCTTAGCAGCTGCTCGCTGGCAGAGCCTCCCATGGGCTCTCCCACAGCTTTGCCATTGCCCACGGCAGAAGTCTGGTCAGCGCCCCACAACACCTCTGGGTGAGGGATCTCCCCTGGTGCCTGGGAGGCACCTTAGAAAAGGCACGTGGGAAATGTGCTATCGTAATGCCATTGTGGTTTAGGAATCAAAGCACTCAAAGGCCGACACTGCTGGACTGAGGTGTAATTAACTCCTAACACCTATGCCCTTTGGAAGTCTTTAATTAGATGATGACATGCTATTTTTCCAGCATGGTCCTCACCTTGCATGAGGCCTTCTCACTGACCAGACATGGGGAGGGCTCACAGCCCCCACTGCCCTCAGCCCCCCCGCTACTCATCACCCCTGCCTCCTCCTGACAGCACGAGTAATGAAAGCAAACCGTTGGAAGGCAATCCCTGGGAGGGCAGGGGGATGAAGGGGGCATGGGAAGGTAACAGTGGCAAATCTTGTAATTCAAGGTTTGAGCATTAATCTAACAGCAGGAGTGATACAACCTCACAGACTGTTGGAAACTTGGCCCAACTGTTGGGGAAAAAGGCCTCTCTTCTGTTTAAAGCTACCTTAATTGTAGTCTAAAAAGCAGTGCCCTTTTATACCATCCAAGGTCCTCCTCAAATCTGGGCTGTTTTCTTACTAAATCTTGGCTCTTGCCTCCTTAAATCTGCAGTTGTTGTCATCCTCCAGCAATACTGCATTATGAGATACCTTTTGCTCTCAGTTCACATACATTATTGCTCTACTTCTGAACAGTGCAATTAGGTCTCCAGAGCTTGCTTGCTTTACCGAAAAAAGCATGGGTACTAGACAGGAGTAGGGAAATATTCCAGCTCACAAGACAAATCAGATAATTGAAGTGGTAGGTTGAGCCTTAAAATTAGCTCAGTTCATGCCTGAGTAGAGTTCATATCTCCCTGGGAACTAACTGTCCTTTCTCTTCTTTGTCTTCATTTTTCCCCCCGCTGCTGTTCGGTTTGGAAGGTGATCTTTAGTAAATACTGCAACTCCAAAGATATTATGGACCTCTTCTGCATTGCAACAGGGTTACCAAGGTAGGTCTCTCGTTTCATTTGAGACATGCACTTCACTTTTGTTCCTTTACTTCTGGGGACAATTTAAAGACAGGTCCCAAATGATCCGGTTACCTGCTATTCAGGCTTCTCTCTCATCCCATTCTGCTGGAAGAAGAAATTGGGGTAAACCAGAGAGCACCAGCTGGAAAAGTGCACGAAGTTCTGGCAGGCATTTAGCTGCCTCAGTGCGGGCTGTCCCTGACGAATAGAGTGGGACAGAGCAGAACAGAAGACATATAGTCTAAAAAAACAAAAGCAAGTGCAGAAGCCCAGCCTTGAGTGCACATGGGTTGTGTTATCCCTCAGTACTACATTTTTGCCCATATCGAATGAAACACAGCCATATGTTTAGAACCTGATTGTTAGGGAAAAACTCTGGGGCCAGTGAGAAGCATTGCCACTATGGGATAACCTCTATATTTAGATGCAGTACAATCTAATCCCAGGTATTGGATATTCAAACACAAAGTACCCCAGCAGAACTGTTTCATAGAACATAGTATCCCCAAATCCATTGCCTAAGCCAAATATTTCCTAGTTTACATTATCCTGCAAAGTCCATGCAGCTCTCCTGCTGTAATTTCATGTAGGGTTTGTTTCTCTTACCCTCAACCTAGAGAGCAGCATCCAACTTAAATGTCTGTGTTGCGAGGGATCCAGGGTTGAGTGTCTGTATGTGTTGAGGTGGGAGAGGCTGGCGTGTGGTGGAGGGTGGCACGGTGTAGCACCCAGCTGCTTCAGTACCGTCTGTTCACTGTGGTGGTGCTGGGGGAGGGCAGCCCCTTATCCACATCTACAAGGGGGCATCTGCTGTCTACGGATGGACCCTGAGCAGCGCAGGCCAGATGCACAGCAGCATGCAATAAGCCATAGTCTTTACCTTTGTACATACAGGTTTACAATGCAGAGAAAGCACAGGAAAAAATAAGCCAATCCTTTAATCATGGGTTTAGCGCATGACTCCAGCTCTGGGGATTTAAAGATAAAATTGTCTATATTGACTCAGAATTTGCATAAAATGCTGGAGAGAATTAGTGTCCTTTGCTGTTTATCCTTGCTATTTCCTCCCGTTCGATATTAGAGAGGTTCATAACTCTCATTTGCCTGTGATGTCAAATACTTCCACTCCATCACCCAGGAAACTTGGTTTAGCAGTTTTAGTCATTCACGAGCAGGGTGTTCACTGCCTATTTGTATTTTATTTTCCTCAGAAGACTTACAAAGAACTTCTCATTTCAGTCAGGCTCCTGGAGCCAGAGTAAACCTCCAAGGTGTACATCTGAGCCTATGAGATCACACCTAGCGCAGTATAAAAAAAAAGGGCCCCATATTTAGCAAGACATTTGTTTCATTTGTTCTGGTAAAGGAGTAACTAGACAATTTCAAGACATTCATAGCACCAGCAGCCACTTGTATAGTGTGAGTCAATACATGGCACCCTAGTCAATGTATCACAAAATACAGCGTTTCGATAGAAATTATTAGTTGATGAGTCAACAGAATACATGGGCTAGCAGGGAGCAAAGTCTGCTCTGAGATCAAAGATGATTACACTTAACATTTTGCCAGAAACATCTCTGGTAATTGAAATGGGCGAAGCATCAAGCCTACCCCATCCTGCGCTTTGACCCTTTCTGCACCAAGTTAAAATGGGACTGAGAAAGGGCCAGGAGTGCTGCAGGGGAGAAGATGAGTGTGCACCGCCTGCTGCGCAGATTTGCAACCAGCACTTCAGGGTCAAATAAACCTCTTTGAAACATGCTTTACAGGAACACAACGATTTCCCTTTTGACGGCAGACAATTGTATGGTATCCATTGATCCGACAATGCCCGCAAACTCCGAGAGGTAAGCCTTGCTGCAACCGGGTCTTCGAAAACGGGGTCAAGCCCAAGGGAAGAAGTGGTGGTTGCCTGCAGGTGCCTTTTGTGTGCAGCGGGAGGTGAGCAGCTCCCCGGAGGGAGGGAGATGACAGTGAGAATTGCGTGCTGGCTTATAGCACTAATGCCTGCTGGGTTTGAAGACTTTTACTTGTTGTTAAAGTAGGTGTAATTGTCTGAGGAAAAAATACCGCTTTTAAGTGTTTAATGTAGAACATCTGTTCCCATCCCACCCTGTTTGCTGTCAAGGCTCCCAGCTCCATGGTTCCCCCACCCCTTTATTGCTCTGCTGGGACACAACCATGACGCTACCTGCAAAGCGAAGTCAAAGTCTCTGATGAGGTTCGGTCTCCTTCTGGCTGGCTTTGGCCTTCCCGCCTCCAAATCCCTTTCTCTCTTTTCCTTGGTTTCCTGTTGCTTGCTCAGTCTGGCACTTTTAGTTTCACTCTGGCTGCTCAGACCTCCCTCTGACCCACAAAATTTCCTCACCATCTCAGTCTGCAAGCTATCAAAGCTTGACAAAGAGGAGGCATTTTTACCGTGTTTATTGTGTGACCATACGGCACAAGAAGGATCTCTTTGTCTCCAGTAGTACACAGGAAGGTCGCGCGTTCATAAAAAGTGCCAGTTGCATATTTAAGCTGGCAGATTTTGAGAGGGTTTAGATCATTCTTCCTACTTTTCAGGGAGTACAGATGTGAAATACAAACTAACATCAACCCTCTCTGACTCTTCCAGGTCTCCATACAAGGTGATACCTGTCTCCACTGGGCAGCTCTCAGGTAAAACGACCCTTTTGAACTGAATTTACTAAAGATGAATTTGCAAACATTTTCCACAGGCAAAATCCACAATTTGCCCATGGAAGTTACGTGGCTGTGATGCAAGAAAGAAAGATGACACTGTTGTGGTTGTAGATGCAGCAGAATAAGAAGTGTCTGATCACAGTGTTCTAGAGGAAAGCTAAAAGAATTGCCCCCAAGTTTCAAAGTATTCGAGGGTGAGGTGGAATGGCTGGGGTCCAGGGTACTTTCACAGAGCTTAGCTCTGATCTGACTCAGCACCACTGATCTCCTGGGGAAAGTCTCACATGGAGCCGTGTTCAGGAAGGCAACACAGACTGTGTTTGAAAGCCTGTCCTGCAGTGTTTTGTTAAACGTGTTCGTCTTCCAGCAAGGCTCTGCCGAAAGCTGAGCACAACATTTGAACCCCATGTTATTTCCAAATGGCTGAGGAGAGAGCATAATTTCTGTTGTGGGCATGGTAGCTCTAAGTGTAATAAATATTTAAATATACCTGACAAGATTAAAGGCGGCCTGGATGAAAGAACACATCTGGAACACATTCCCCAGCGCACAGCGCTGTTGTACTCCACAGGCAGGACTTAAGTGGCACTTCTACCATTTCTCTTTGCCTGCCAGCGTCGTGCTCATACCAGTAGCTCTCAGACACTGGAGCAGAGCATTTGCCTGGGGCAATTCTTGTAAAGCATCTGGCTCATGGTCTCTCTCATCTGTACAGCTGCAGTATCTCCTGCCACTCGCTCCAAGGCAGCCAGAGCAAGAGCCCTAACGTGTACGCTGTGGAGCTATAGGGAGAGGCTGGGACAGGGGCTGCAGGAGGGGAGGAGTTGTCAGCTGGGGACAGTTTGGAACAGTAAAATGGGAAGATAGAGGCAAGGAGCAAAAGGTCAAGATTATATTGGAAACGTACACAGAAAGAACAGGAGGGAGCCAGAAAGTCTGAGGCTGCAAAAAGTAGTTCACAGGAATGGGTGAGGCTCTTGGGACCCAGACAAGGCAGTTTTGCTGGTCCCATCTCGTCGTCTCACTAATGTTAATTGCAGGTCCCACCTCTTCTTCTTGTTTAGGCTCCTGTGTTACGCAAAAAAACCATAGCGTCTCACAGCACTGTCTTTTTGTAGATGGGGAGGCACAGGGAACCAAAGCCACTCTCTGAGGTACCTGCATCCACTGCAGCAGAAACATCTGTAGGAAAAGGGTAGAGCGAGGCAATGCAGGAGAGTGCGGGGGGGGGACCGAGGGGCAACAGCAGGGAGCTGGTGCATGCGGAGAGCAAAGGCAAACAGCAAAGAAGAACAAAGAAGCTAGGAAACAGGGAAGAACTTCATCACTGTAAGATTTGTTACAAGCCAACAGGTCCCATGTCAGTTATTGCCGCTTGCCGGAAGGAGGTGGTCAAAGCCGGGGGATGCACATGACTGATAACGGGAAAGAAGTTGTCTCCTAAACTATGTCCTTATTGCAACAAACTCTGCTGGAACAGCATCACTCTTCTGGTCCAGGAGTGCACTAATTGCTTTATCAGATCAGAAAAGGTGGGGCCTTTAGTGGTGCTTGTTTCTCTGTGTACTGAGTGGTGCGTTAACCCATAGCCAGTTCCCCCAAGACAAAGACTGGCAAATGGGGCCGCTGGGGAATGCCACTGTGTTATACCAGCTGGGAAGCTGATCCAAGGGCTTTCTAGGAAAGCTGCCTTTTTGGTTTTTCCTAACATGAAGCTAACCATATATTTTTATAAGATCATGTATGAATTTTTGCACTCTCCCAGGGCCCTCATTTTTCACCCCAGCTGACAGCACACGGCTCTGCTTCGTGCAGAGTGCAGCTCACTGTGTCAGCAATGTCTGTCTTCCTTCCCTGCACTTTATAAAACAAGGATTTCCAAAGATCTAAGCTGAAAAGGGCAAGAAAAATTCTGGTGGTAAGTAAGTTGCCATAGCATAAGACAGACTCTGCTGTGGAAAGAGGAAGAAAGTTGAACTGAGTGTGATGGAACTAACGTTCCTTGGTATCTGTTTTTCTTTCACATGGGTTGTCATTAATCTTAAGCATTCCTGACATTTTGCTGAGAGTAGGAAGAATAAACAGAGTGGGAAATTGTTCCTCGTCATTAAAAGAAAAAAAAAAACCAGCTCTGTTGTAGCCTTCACTTCTTAAACAACCCTGACTGCGTGATTCTGCTTCCCAAAGCAACTCGTTCAAGTACATGCCAAAAAGGGGGTCACCTCAATTTTCACAGCAGTGGGAGGTTATGCACCTCTTTTCAGCAGTCTCCCAGGCAGCTGGAAAAGTGTGACACATGCTTCAGTGGAACAAAGACTGCAAAAGGTGGGACTGGAAACTTCGATCCTTGGGGAGGAAAATATAAGCAGTGGCTTTTATCCAGCAGAGGAGATATCCACCGGAGTCCTGCTAAGAAACCGTTCTTCATTTCCTGGCCATAGTCATGGGAGAGAGTTGGAATTAAAACAATTATTATTCCAGCGAGCGTCCGTTGGACGCAGCGGCAATCGCCATATCACCGCGGGGTCAGCTGTCTGCAAGGCAAAGTCAGGGGCCCAGCTGGCCGGCTCCGAGCCTGTGGGGCCGTTCCATCACATGCTGTCCCTCCTCCCGCAGCCCCCCACCAGAAGGCTATCCGAGCAGAGCATCAAACCCCTGGTGCCAAACCCTTCCTTCTTTCTGAGGTGTTTAAACTCCCAAGTTCATCGAATGGGCACCTTCTCCCTGCCAACAGCGGAAAGGCTCTGGGCTGCGTCCTTGGGGTGGAACAGGCTCAAAACTCACAAACTGATGGCTGTGTTGTGGCTGTAATGAGAAGGGTTCAAGCACTCTGCAATATTGCTGCAGATGCCAATTAAATGAACAAATCCTACTAGCAGCACACACTTGAGAAATAAAATTGAAGTCTGTTATGATTCTGATAGTGCAGAGAAAAGGAACTGTTGTGCAGCCCAAGTGAGCCTGACCCACCGTGGTCCCATACGGGGGGGGGAAGCATGGGGAAGGGCTTTACTACCACTCCAAAGTTAGGGCAGCAAAGCACACAGGCGGCTGAAGGAGTCCTGAAAGATATCACCAAGGATGTCACCGCAAAGATGTGCAGAGCTTAGCCCCAGCTCTCTGCCTCCAGCTTGTTCTGGTGTGTCCTTCAACACAAGCATCCCCCCATCCCTGGCGAAACGGGAGAGGAAACCCAAAGGGAGCAGTGCCCGATCGGGACGGAGGCCAACACGCGGGGAGAGCTCGCCACCTGGCACTCCTTGTGCGGCAGCCTCGGTGCCGGGGAACCCCGCCAGCACGCGTCAGAGCCGCTCGGCCAGGCAGAGGCTGTCGGCAGCCCCTTCGCTTCCCGCTTCACTTGCCATACAGTTATTTGCCTTTTCGACTAACTAGCTACCTAGCACTTGCACAGAGGAAAACCCACGGCCTCTCCCCAGGGATATCGCCTTGCGCAGGAGAGCCAGTTCAACCAAAACCTGTGTAGCTGCCTGCTAGAATGCCCACGTCTGAATGGGTGCTAGCCCTGCCTTGCCCTCTGCTGAGCCCACCAGGGCTGCTTTTGTCCTCCAAATGATTAAATGCGCAAGTTCTTGTGCGGATTGCTGTTGGTAAAGCGACAGAAGCTCCTCACTGTGTCTCAATCTTCTCATTCTGGGATCTCTCTCTTCTCCTTTTGGAGGCATATTCATGCTTGCAGCTCAGGCAAGAGGGAAAAGGCAGAGACTGTGAAGGAAAAAAACCCTCGTGCCTGCTGCTCCTTACATGCATCCCACATGGATGCGTGCATCAGGATGGGGGCAGTTGCTCAACTGCTTCAGGATTACTCACATAGGCAGAGACTTGCATGCGGCAGCCCGAATTAACCTGAGCTGTCAGAAGAATTTGGAGCTTGGTCTGACGTGATTCACGGATGTGGGCTTGGGCTTTAAGCACACCCCTTCCTGAGGCTTTCGTCCACCTGGCTGTTTGTTTTCTTAAATTCCTCTGACTGCCCAGGTCCAGACAAACCACAGAAAGGGAAATACACAGAAGCCTGAGCCAGAGGCACAGGCACACATGAGAAAGAGGCCGTGTGGCAGGAATTCACCAGCCTGATGCTGGCAGGGACAGGCAGGTGCCCAAGTCCTCCCAGTTTGGGCACAGCAGAAATGATGGGGGAAACCAGCGCACCCCTACAACTCCAGGCACTCCCAGCTTGCACCCCGTTGTGGCTGTCGGGATGGTGAGGGAAGTCGGGAAGGGTAGGAGGATGGATGTGGCTTTCCAGCCGTGATCCCAGCAGATAAAACAGGAGAAGAAGAGTCACTGCCAAGCGGGGTGGTGCGAAGCAGAGGGTTCATGCCAGTGGGTTATAGGCCATCTGTGTCAGTGCATGCGTAACCCAAGCTGTCCCAGTGTGTACCTACTCCCTGTCTCACAGGGAAGGTGGGTGCTCACTGCCCAGCCTCCGATCCTGCTGCCGCGGGAGTTGCAGGAAAAAGTGCTGCTGCCGTACTCCCCCGTACCCACTTTCTGCTCAGACCTGTTGGAGATGGGGCTGCTGGCCAGGAAGGCAAAATGGCTCTGTGATGCCCTGGCCAAGCTCCCTACTGAGCTTGGCAGGGGCCAGCGGGTGAGGAGCCAAAGTCCCTGCGCCCACAGCGAGCACACAAATAAGCCTTGGGAAGCCTGGGGAGGCCCGAGCTGGCCCATCTCCTGCCTGGCATTACGCTATTGCAGCACCTTCTGGAGGGGGGGGGTTCTAATTTTCATATGTCAGCTCTAAAACGCCCTGCATATTGTGCAAAAATTCACCTTGCTGAACACCTGCGTCGGCAAACGTGGCACATCCGCAGTACCGGGGGCGGGGGTGAGCTGAGATGAGGGTCGCCGTTGGCTTTTGGGTTACTGCAGGCAGGTGCTGGTGACCTTGGCAAAGTGCATAGGTTGCAGCTGCCCACGTGACATGCAGAAGGATTTTCTCTTCCCAGAGGGAATAGCAGCCCAACAAATGAAGCAACTGAAGGAAAAGGTAGCTGCCTGCACCTGGGGTATCAGCCCTGCCTGGAGGTATCAAAAAAACCCAGACAGAGGGGAATGAGGGGAGTAAAAGGACACCTCGCCTTCCTGTTTTACAAAGGAGCGGAGAAGCGAGACTGATGTTGGCATGATGTCTCATTTTCTTCAGAATCAGGGGTTAGCAGAGGTCTTCCCCTCGGAAAGGAACAGGGCAAAGAAATGGATCTTTGTCTCTTTAAGATGAGATGAACTGCCACTCTTAGTCATATATCTTTACTGCACCCTAGGGTTATAAAAACATACATCTTCATTTTGAAAGTCTTTTATTACATCCATAAACATCAGATTGCAGCTGACTGTTCCGTGGATGAGAATGTCCTAGTACTCGAAGTGAGTTTTGACAGGGGGAGGGAGTGAAAGTAAGATTGTTGGGTTGTGGGGTTTTTTTACTGGAACGGTGTTTATAGGGAACTTGTCAGTCTCTGGCATGCTACAGCCACTGTCAGAGAGCTGAGCAGCACCGAAGTGAGAGGACACGGATTTCTCTGCTTATTCTTACTGTTGGACCCGGGTGCCATCCCAGGTGCTGCATACGGTAAGCTTTCCGCCTGTCTTAACTAGGACGCAGCAGCGTTTGCTTTGTTTCGGCGCTTGGGTTTTCAAATGGGTTTGTGAGAATACTGAAAAATGGGTCTCTGTGAAAAGAACTAATCTCTTAATTTGCTCTGCTAGCCACTCTGCTGGGAGTTGGATCACCAGGGCGGGGGGGGGGGGGGGGAAAGAAGGAATTAGATCTGAGGCTTTCGGCGCGCAGAGTGCTTGCTCCAGTTTAGAGACGGGATAACAGCCAAATCGCTTCGACCAGAAAAGCGAATGATCTTGACAACTATTTCTGACATCTCTAATACCTGAGGAATTGCAAACCCTTTCAACAGGTACAAGAGTGATTATTGAGAATTATGTTGTAAATGCTGAGCTGTATTTCTGCCTGAAGTGTTCTGCCTGGGCGATTGCACTCATGAGGCATCACGCTCCCTCGGGCGAGTGCAAGAATTAAGTTCAGAAATGCCATCGGGGTATTTCTGCGTGGGGTATAAATGGGTGTTCTGTAATCTGCGGCGATTATATGAGAGCGTGCAATGTTTCACTCCTTGAGCGTGAGAAACCAAGGCTACATCTACACTGCAGGCACGGGAACGACTGCAGCACAGTGCCGTTTAAATTAGCTGCTGGGGGGAAGTGGGAGCAATCTCAGAACAACAGCTCACAGCTCAGCAGAGGTGATTTGTGCTTCCCCTGTCTGTGTGAATACAGTGTGGGCAGACTGAAAGATGGGAAAACATTGCTATCGTACTTCTTCCTTCCTTCCTAAAGCGTACTGTCCCTAGAAATGCAGTATTTTTTTAAGGACTCTTGCTTTTCCCTGTGTTAGTGATTGCAATCCTGTGATGATCTCGGGAAGGGGCTAGGGCTTTCCAGGCTGACTTTCCCAAGCTGGCTGAAGTGCCCGAGCACTGGAGTTAGCAGTGTGAGGTGGGGAGCTACTGGTTCAAGTGCTCCCAGCATGGCTGCTGCAGTTCAGGCAGCAATGGGATCCCCACGGGTGCTTCCCCGTGGCAGCTATGCCTAAGTTATTCTCTCAAGGGAAAAGGGGTTGGGAAACTGGTGCCCTTCTACGTCCAGCCCACAAACGGGGAAGGGCGGCCCTCTTTCTTCATGGATAATCACTTTGACAGCTCACATTTTCCTGAAGTTTATGCATAGCAGTACAATCCTCATGAATTTGCTCCGAAAAATTGGTCTCCAGGATACTATCCCAGTGCAAACCCGGAAAGCAAGCTGGTTTTCTTGCGTTGATTAGGTGTTGCATTGTTCATGGGCACTGTGGCGCAGTGTGCTGACAGTGTAGAGACAGCTGTGTAAGCCAGACCTTTCAAAAGCAGATGGCGATTCTGGGTGTCCCACCCAAGAAATGCGCAAGGGGTCTCCTTTCCAGAGAGTGCTGCCTTAAAACAAGCCACCTCTCAGAGACCCAGCACCCCTCAACAAAGCTGAGAAACTTTGACTGTAATCTGCAGTCAGAGGAAGGTAGGCGAGACAAGGCACCATTCCCAAATGCTGTCACTGTCCAAAGCACCAGAATGACTTTTTGGCTAAATGCCTCATTGCCAGAACTGAAAGTCTGGGGATGCCACTTTTTGGGGAGGGGGAGAGGGGTTGAGGGTGTCTTCTTTCCTCTGTCCTTTTCTGTTATGTCTCCCTCCTTTTCTTTTTCAGAGAAAGAAGAATTGTTCCAGAATTTACTGGGACAGATTGCCGAGCAGTTCTCAAGGTAAGAAGCTGAACACCATTATTAATTTAAAGTGCTATTTCTCTTGTCAGCCTGAAGTGAAATTTTCACAAGAGGCAGAGTGGCATTTAAAATCTCTTTCAAATCCCATCCTTTCTGCCAAATTTAGGCCTGGTACACATTAGTTCCTGCTGACCAAATACGGTATCTTAAACCCAAACCAATTTTGGTTATTACCTTTGATCTAAAAAGGAGATCAAGTACTAAATATAGATGTTCCTATTGTGCTCCTGCCCTCTTAGAAAGCATGAGAATTGTTCCTTTGCTAAATGGTCAAATCACCAGATTTGTTTAATTTTCCCCTTTATCACCCAAACACGTCTCTCCTCCGAGAGGATTTCTGAACATCTGTATAGCTGTTTAATTTATTCCAGCTGTTTTCAATAAGACAGATCAATCCCACCACAGCTCAGCATATCACCAGCATAACTCAAAAGGAGGAGGGCTTCAGAGTGTGCGAACACCAAGATGCTGCCATTAGGCGAAGCATTATCAATTTAACTTTGCTTCCCTAGGGGGTACAATAACAAGTCACTGCGGAGAGAGGGGGTGATGAAGTGTTGCACAGTCACAGTACATTCCCAGTGCCATAACAAAATCATTTGTTGCTAATTTTTCTGAAAGTTAAATTCGGGTGTATTTTCTGCCCAAATTTTAGCATCTCCATGAAAAATTTTCTTTTCCCCAGGGCAAACACCATTGGACTGCTCAGTCCTCTGAAAAATATAGACATTTCTAGGAGAAGTCCTTTGCACCTAGGGTTGGTACGGCACTAAATGTATAACATTAATACATGAGGGTTTCCTTTTCAGGGTTTTTAAAATCAACGAACTGAAAACGGAAGTAGCTAATCACTTGGCAATGCTGGAGAAAAAGGTTGAATGTGAGTGTCCCTTTATTCGTATCACAGTGGGAAATTGTGCCTGAGAACTCCCCGCCTCACTGCCCCCGCTGTACCCCTGCTCCGTCCCGCTCCTCACAGGCCCTCTGCCTTCTCCAGTCACTCGTAATTTGGCCGGCCTTGAGCCCCCCAGCCCGGGGTGAGGCCTGGGGAAGGCGGGAGCCTGCAGTGGCACAGGCTGGTGGGGTGAGGCCGGGGATGGACGCCTGTCTTGGCAGGCATCCAGAGAGCCTGGGCGGGCTCCCCTTTGAGGGTCCGTCAAGCCCACCATCAAGCTTTGGGCCTGGGCCCACGTCTGCCTGCTACCATCTCCCCGTGTCAGAGGGTCTCTGCTGCCCACCTCCCCGTCCTCCACCTCCAAGCCCCTCGGCCCGCCCTCACGCATCCCCTCGTGCCCTGGCCCTTGCTCCCAGCCCCCCATCACCTCCCCTGCACCTAGTGGTGACCCCCCTTGCCTCTGTACAAGCATTCCCTGCAAAACAGCCCCCCCAACACACTTCTGCCCCAGCGCTCGCTGCCATATTTTGCAATGAATTAAATGGCTGCTGCAGCTGCCTGCCTTCTGCTTTAAGTCGGATATTTGCACAGGCCAAATGCGTTGCCTCGCAGAGCAGACTTGTTCCTTTCAGAAACTCTTTTACTGCGTACAAAGCAGTCAGGGGGTCCCCGCTGCCGATGGATGCCCAGCACCCCAACCCGCCTGTATTTCTGCTCAGTGCCATGTCGCACACCAGGCTCTGCCGGGAAAGGGCCGGACATGGGGCGAGGCCCTTCCTGCAGCACATGTGTGTGTTGCACGTGCAGCACACATACACCCCAATACTGCAGCATCCATGAATGGGCGACATGTCACGGGTGGAAATACAGCCGGAGGGCACCTCTCGGCATCTCCCAGGGAGGTCATTTCTGGGCTGTGAATGCAGGCGTTCCTCTCTCGCTGGCCATGTTGCCTGGCAGACTACTAGGCAGCATCAATTCCCTCGCTTGTTCAGCGTGTCAACAGTAGCACAGCCGTATTCAGCTACTGTGCCACGACCAAGTTAAGTTCATCTAGCCAAAGAGCTCCTTTTCTGTAGTATTTTTGTTTCTGTCCTCCATGCAGCATCTGACTACGTGTTTTTCAGTAGGTTATGGAGAACACAGGCCCCAGAAAGGCAGAGAAGTGGTGTGAACAAGGCACTGTGGCACAGCACTGTTTTTCACGCCAGAGGCCACATCCTCACTCATACGCAGCACTTAAGTCAGAAGCAGGCAGAGTCTTCCCTGGCACTATAGTTGCAGAAAGCACTTGCTCACTAGAGCTGACTGGAAAAAAAATAAGAGTTTCTGGTTCATGGAAGAAGTTGTTTGCTTGAAATTTCCCCTCCACCAGAGGCTACCTTGACCCTGCAGCTGCTCAGTGAGACTGATGCTTTTGTCAACAAGGAGATGAAAAAATATCCTTATTCAAAGCTCAGCTGCAGGGGAACCTCTCCCTGAGGCCACCCCAGCCACAGGCTCCCAGTGTGGTGGGAGCCTTCTGGCGATGTCCATGGAGGGAGCACCCTACAGCGTGCCTACCTACAGCACAGATCTCTGCAAGGAGCCCGGGTAGCAATCCCTTCCACGCTGCTTGGGTGTCATTTACCCGAGGCTCCACTGATTTATTCGTTTGTCCAATAGAAAAGAAAGAAAGGAGAAAAGAAAGAAAAATTATCTCAGTCAGTCTGTATTTTCTGTGAAACTTCTGACCAATTCCAGTCCTCAGGGCCAAGGGCCATGGACTAGAGCAAATGAGGCAAGCATTCCTGTGGGTCTTCCTATCCCTTTGGCAGCCCAGGCGAGCAACGCCCCCAGCCAGCTATGGGCTGCTTTCAGCCACTGGCTCTCCCCGATGACCCACTGGAACCCCCGGTTGCACCCTGCAGCCTTTCAGCCCTGCCAACCCATGGCAGCGGAGGGAGATAATGAAGTATTACATGCTGCTGCCGGCGGGGAAGAGTTGTGCACTTGCACCCTCCGGCACTTCATTGCTGGTTTAGGGAAGGCAGCCTACCCAGGGCTGATGTGCTGTGCAGGTGAACGGAATTCACTGGTTCCTAGACAAGGTTTCTTTCTGGAAGTGGGTCTTACAGCAGAGGGAAATAGCAGCAGATGGAGCAGTCTGCTGCCATTCTGCCTGAGCGTTCTCAATCCCATCTCTATCAGCCTCAGCCTGTGGGAAGGAGCTCCCTGGGTTGCCTGTCTACAAGTGCACCCATCTGCTAAAAATTGGACTTCCAGAATTTGCAACAGAGCCAAATCCACATCATTTTGAAATAATCCCAGGCTTTCATGTTTAAAAAGCAAAACGGTGGGGGGCAGGGAGTGTCTAACCTCCCTACTGGAGCTGGGCTCCCAGAGGGTGCTTTAAGAGACATGTTTCAGTGCTGGATTCAGCCCAAGGATTTCTTTGGACAGCACAGGGTCTTTTCAGGAGGTATTTCTTGCTGCAGAATAATATAATGTGCCCTTAATCAGCGCACATGACAAGGCCATTTATCATTTGTGAGCCAAATGTGAAAAGAATTGTGCTTTTGTTTTGCCATTTCTCTTACCTCCTTCGGAGATCCCTTTTCCACCGCTTTCACACGTGATCTCCAGGATTTCTTCCCCAGAAGAGATGTGTGTGTGGGGCTAAGTGCTCATGACAGCGCTACATCTGCACCTCACATAAAATGTTCTCAGCTTCCTTCCCATTACTGTCGAGAGACCACATCAGAGAAACGCGTTTTCAAAGAGCCAAATCTTTTAACTGATTTTCAAATCCCATCTAAAGCTTGCGACTTGGAAAACGCGACCACGCAGGGCAAACATTGGGAATGCTTGACTTACTCTGCTCGGGTGTTCACAGAGCAGCCCACAGATGAAAAAGGAAGCTGGTAAAAATCCTGTACGATTTGTAAGCATCTCACATCTACCTAAAGAAAATAATTATGTAAATTCTCTGCTCCCCTGGAGAGGTTTTGGAAGAAAACTAAAGAGACGCAACACCAAAAAATGCTCAGGGCTGCCATTTTTCAACATAACTCCCCTCTGCAGTTGCCTGCCCCACTACCCTGTTGGTCTGATAACTCTGCTTTGCTCCTACTGCTTCAAATAGGCGCTGGCCACCATTTAGACAGCTTGGCACATGGGCTACCCACAAACTTCTCCTGGATGAACACACCAAGGTGGTACATCACAGTGCAGGGCCTGCAGGTCAGCTGCAGCTCATCATCTGCAGCTGAGCCGAGTACCCAAAAAAGTCCAGCCAGCTATCCAGAATGAAGATATTGAATAAGCAGGACAGCATCTTGCCTGTATCATCACCTTGTGATCACCCAAAGAAAATGCTTGTAACAATGCTAGACAAAAAAAAACGTTAATCTGGAAATGGGATTTTTAAATGGAGGGTGTCCCTGTAACCAAGCATAAATCAAAACCTTTTCCCTTTCCTCTCCTAATATGTGGCTTTTTGGACTCAGCTCATACACCTCTGTTTTTCCCCTTTCCCAGTTCCAACAGCAATCTTTGCTGTTACTATAATATAGATCTGAGGTCTCTGCTTATCTACAGAGTTGTGCCCTTCCAAGGCAGTTTTTTATCATCACTTACATGCTACCCTCCAGATAAGTGTGATTTTGACTATTATTTTCTAAGAAAGTGGCTGAATACTGATTGTACGATTGCACATTCCCTTGAGTTCCCTGAACCACAGTTTGTCCATGCAAACAATGAGTTCAGTAAACAAATGAGCTGTGAAATGATTGCATATGGATGACACGTACTTAATAAATAGTGCTCCATTATGTCCTTGAGCACGCTGATAGTTCAACGAGAGGGAAAAAAAGGGAGAATATTCTCTTACTTGCACCACGTTAGGTTCTCATAGCTCCGTGGAATGAAGTGCATTGCTGCATAAACAGGCAATCAAACTTTTTGCCTCGTGGCTCTCGTAATTACATACAGAAGGGGAATATAGGATTTTTTGTGCCGCCTGCAGAAATAACCTTTGATTACAGAATTGATTGTCAAAAAGTGACAGATCTTCAATACCTAAAAAAAAAAAAATAATGAAATCAATCATTAGAGCTAAACTTTTCAACATTTCTCTCTCTCTCTCCTGCATTCTCACTTTGGTTTCTCTGTAGCTAGCAATGCCTCTCAGAGCTCCTTAATGCTCTGCATGAACTTTCAAATTAAAACCTTTTATCTTAATGGGAATTCTAATCCTACTGGGACGTGTTTGCCTAGCTGCGCTTATCATCCCATCACGGGAGGGTTTTCTTTCTGCTCAGGATTTCCTTTGATTCGTGTTCTACAGCAGACAAGTGAAGGCACCAGAACAGCTGACTGCTGCTAACAATCGTGGAAAAGCTGAGACGTTATAGCCGTTCTGTGAATTAAAACACTGCAGCTATTATCTAAAATTGGCAGCAGAGAATTCCTATGAGTTTTCAAGATATATCGTTTTGGCAGCACCTGCGTATGTGAGAAGCAGGGCAGACTGTAAGCGCTCGCTGGCTCACTGGATAAGCCCACTGTTAAAGCCCTTTGAAATTTTGCACAATTGTGAAACGAGATCCTTCGACTTTTGCCATGGTAACGCCCCTGTTGTTTTTCTTTGTTGACAGTGGAAGGCCTGAAAGTAGTGGAGATTGAGAAATGCAAGAGCGACATTAAAAAGATGAGGGAGGAAATGGCAGCGAGAAGCAGCAGGTAAGTTCTGCTTTGGACCTAACCAAAGAAATAAGCATCTGGTTTCAAACCCTAATGCAACATTTCCGCAGAATTGAGTTACCTTCTGGGCTTAGAAGTAAAGGAGCAAGGAAACCAATAACCGTTAAGGACAGTGGCTTTAATTTAACATTCGGAGATCTATAGCCATTCATCTGTTAAAATAGCCTGGGCCGCGGGAATAGAGAAAAAGGTCTTGCAACCGAGAGTTATTTTTCACCACAGAGAATGGGAATTCTTCATCCAGATTTACTAGGAGAGAGGGAAAGGGAAAAGAACTTCTGTGAAGTGCAGTGTTTGGTTGGAAACCAGCTAGCACTCGAATCAGCTCCAATATATTCTGGGAAAATATCAAATAAATATGTAGCAGCCCTTCTAATTATGATCTCATGCTATTATAAAACATCCATTTCCATTTCAACAAGAAATTGGGAATTTACTTTCTAATTCAAGGGCTCGCTGTGATTGTGAAGCTTGGTTTCACCGTAATAAAAACAACAGCAGAAAGAATTGCATTTTGTACGGTACGCGGTCTCAGCTGGAAATCCTGCCCCCCGTGTCACTGAAATACCCCATTAGGACAAACAATTCCTCACCGTGAGGTTATGAATACTTCTGGGAAGGTTGCTGAAGAGGGATGTGCCGCCTTGCTCGAAGTGTGGGCAAAGGGGTTTTTTCTCAGCAAATGTAACTATGCCATCTTGACAGCCTCTCTCTTTGTCTTCATTTGGTGTCAAATTCTCTGACCTTTAAGCAGAGCTATTTCCTACTGAGGGCAATGGTAGATTTGCTAAAAGAATTAGGCTTTATAATCACTCACTTGTATAAACTTTGCTATCCAGATAAGTCAGGAGGCACGGTGTTAATACATTCCCGTTAATTCGAAGGCCAAATTCAGCTGTCATACTAGCATAAATGCAGGGTAACATTATTAACTTCAGATCTGCTCCACATTTATACCAGT
The DNA here is from genome assembly GCA_027574665.1 of Rhynochetos jubatus. Taxonomy (NCBI): domain Eukaryota; kingdom Metazoa; phylum Chordata; class Aves; order Eurypygiformes; family Rhynochetidae; genus Rhynochetos; species Rhynochetos jubatus. The sequence continues at coordinate 41,741,172 of CM050649.1, forward strand.
AGGATGGAATGCAGGTTGCCCCAGGGCTTGCATCATTTCTTGTTCAGGTGTGTGAGGAATTCTCATTAGAAAAATCAGAGCTCAGATTGTCAGCGAACGCAAAAGCACGTAGGCTGCTTTGTGCCGGGTGTGATGTGGGTAATGTGTGTGCCCGTGCATGTGTCTTTACTTTTCCACGACTGGAGCCGGGAGAGCTGCACTTACGAGCATAGCGACGTACGAGCAGATGGGGAGTTAGAACCAAAAAAAGAAGTTATGGCAACTTCACATTCACCTGGTTGCCACCACACGCATCAGGAAGTACGCGACTGTCCCAGCAGCAGCCGTGACTCATTCCTGTCCCAGATCTTGTCAGCTTACAGTCTATATTTTGCAGTATAAACAGCAATCTGCTAACAAGAAAAGCAGGAATGGGGAGTGCTGTGTCTGCCCAGTGCAGCCAGCTCCAGCTGAGGTGCAGTCTTTGCCAAGGGCTTCTATGACAGCCGCCAAAAGCCGGAGACTAGCATGGAACGTGACACTGGAAAGCTGTGGTGAAATGGGTGCGGTGCTCCACAACAGGTAGTGCTGGGCACAGGCACCCAAGCTAGCTGGCTCTGAGCTTGCACTGCAGAGCTGCTTTAGCCGAAGTGGGAGCCTAACTCACCCTGCTCAGCATCACTTTGTGCTCTATCAATGTGGCAGCTGCCTGTCACAGCTCTTCTTGGTTGCCTTGAGCTGGGTCTTCCTCCTCTCGGCTGCATCAAAGCTCCTCATCCTTGCACAAAATTCTGCCCATGATTATCTGTACCCTAAGGGCTTGGGTCTCACAGCAGCAGCTACACTTGGCCAGGTTCAGCGTACAACCAGGGGTGGTACAAGGCACCTCCTTTTGCTACGAGGGTGAGGAGAGGATGCCCCTTGGTGGCTGGTCATTAAGAGGGACCCCATGAGGAGCTGCTGAGGAATGAGCTGTGGTTCCCTTCTCCCGAGAAACCACAGCTCCGCAGGGGCCATGCCACTAGCCAGCAGTGACACCAGCCTAAGGGCGCTTCAGCTCAGAGCACCGCGCAAGCTCTCTCCCATTGGCATGAGATACGTGTATGCTGAGGGGGCACGGAGGCATCCCAGGGCAAACGGAAATGGTTTTGCTCCTGTGTAGACCTGTCATCCCTTGTGCAATGTCCTGTGCTATAATAATACTACATTACAGTTGCAATTAGAGGTCACAATCTAAATTTAATTATCGTATATAAGTATGTGTGAGTGCCTATATTCCTTCAATAATATCACAGTGTACACAGCTGTATTCTTGTATGTTTACATATTCTTTTGTGACACTTGCTGTCACATTACCAAACGACAGAGTAAGGATGAACAGCTAAGTTTATAAAAGCACTCACACACAGTGAATTGTGCACCTCTCCTCGTCAGAATCAGAAGAGCAAAGCAGCCCCACTTGCATCCCCTCAGATTGCTTTTTTTGCTAGTCTGGCTTTTGCACTGGCAGAGGCTAATAACATTGTAGTGTCATTAAAATCATTATCATTTGCAGATACAGTTTTACATTCGAAAAGGTCTGATGCATCCTGTCTCTGGTGTGTTCCCCAGTGTGGTAGGATGAAGGCCTCAGTGCCTTACTAGACCTGGGAATTACAGATAATTGGCTGACCCTCAGCTAACCCTGGCAGACAGTTCCAATTAGGGCAAGGAATGCCCCAATCTCCCTATTTTTATCCGACTAATACCCCTCACAGTGGAGTTTTGAGGAAACAGCTTTAGAAACGATTAAGTCAGCTTTTCACCAACTGAGAATCTCCTTAAACGGGGCAGGAAAAGGCAGCTGGGTGAAGCCAGCCGACCACCGTGAACTATATGACATAACTTTTGCGGGATTCAGACACCACCACCGGAACTGATAGCAGACATCAGTGCTAAGAGGGGAAAAGTAGAGAGACCTGGACTAATTCCCAAAGAAGAAGAAGAGAAGCACTCAAAAAAAAAAAAAAAAAAGACACAATACAGTATATGGAAAACAATTTAAGAAGGAACAAATTATGTTAATGGAATAACTTCATTGGCTTCTTTGGGGGAGTTCTTTTAGCCAGGAGGCTTTCACAATAAGAAAGGGTAATCCAAACATTAAGGCTAGAGGGATAAATGCAAAATCAAGCAGATCAACTTCACATGAGAGTTATTAAAGTCCATGTGACCAACTACCTGGGAAATAGAATGTTACATTAAAATATCATGATTGCCATGGGTGACACCACAAAGCTCTTAGTTTTATTGTGTCCCCTGTGGCTGTAAGGCAAGAAACCGCTCTCGCACTGCAATGCAACAGCCCACACGTTCTGCAGAGGCTGTAAGGCTGGCGCGCACCCTCGCTGGCACGGTCCTCTGCTCAGATGGCATAGCATCAGCTTGGCCCTTCCGCATGCAGAGAAGGGAAGAGTAGTGGGTGCTCATGTTAATAACCAGGCAAGTGTTAATTACCTGTAATTGCTGGCAGCAGCTCCCTTCCTCCAGGAGCAAGGAGCCAAGCAGACTGTGTGTGCCGATCCCGTGCCACTCTGCTGTGGTCCCATCTGAAGGGCAGCAGGCAAGATGACCGTGCCATCCAAATGGGTGGTCTTGCCCAAGCTTTTACCGAGGCCTGGAGCTGGGCTGCAGTAAGCCATGGGCTCAGCGGGTGCCCACACTAGTAAATAAGCACAGGCATGGCAGTGTCCCTACTCAGCGCGGCCCCAGGCAGGCCCCTGCCATCCTCAGATGGCTATGCCTGCCACAGACAGCAAGCTGCTCGCTGAAAGTTACTTGGTTTAAATAGGAGTGGGTGTCCATGGATACTTGTCTGAAGACAGACGCTCCTTGCTTGAGTTCAAATAGACGGAGAATGGGTGACAGGGGTGTTGCACAAGGGGAGAAAACCCTAAAGAGGATTGCACTTTTAAAAGGCTTCAGCTACACATTAGCAAGGGACAGGGGTGATTCTCCGAGCGATGCCTATCAAGAGCCCGGAGTACTTTTGTCATTTTTCAACGCGCTGCAGTTCTGTTCCCACAATGTTAAGAGCTCAATATTTCATTTCAGGACTAACTGTCCCTGCAAGTACAGCTTCTTGGATGAAAACAAGAGGCCGACTCCCCGGCGCGATGTACCATCCTACCCAAAGGTACCACGCAGTGCTTCCTCTTCCCAGAATCCTACCACACACTTGCCCTCCTGACAAGTGCTGGTTTACAATGCATGATTCCCTAGCCATCTACCTCCTAGTTATTCTAAACCCAGAGCTTGATCCAGAATCCCTGGAAGCTGGTGGAAAAAGCTGCCATTGCCTGCAGTGACTTAAAGTTGGATCCTCAGTAGTCTTTAATACTTGAAAGCTCATTGGTGTTTGAAATGTTAATGAACATTTTGCATTTGGCAACATTTAACGTTCTTCTGTCTAATTATATTTGTTTATTCTCCGTGCTCATAGCAAACAATCAAAAATAGCCTATAATGTTGTATTCTAATTGAAAATAGGGCTTCTGCCTGTTTTCTCCTAATGGATTATTTTTTAATTTAAAAATTAATTTATGGAGATGCTTCACTTAGGGAAACAGAGATAAAATGCAACATTGGATTCTCTCCAGAATGATTCATTGTCCCTGTGAAAATAAGTTAATGTATTTGCTAGAGAAAACAGTAATGCTTGAAGAAAAATGTCTACTGGGCAAGTACAAGTACAAATCCACAGTGATGAATGAGGCTGAAACCATGAAGAACACAGGATCTTTGGTCCTAGCACCGGCAGTCTTTGCCCACGGGAATTATTCAAAGCTTCTGGCTTGTGTCTGCTCAGTGCCCAGCTCACACCTAGACAGAACACCAGCTCACACACGTGCAAGCTGTAATTTAACAGTGGGCATTTGCCTGCACACGTCATAGCTGGCTGAGCCGCACTCCATTTCACATGGTCCGGTGTGATGCCGGTGTATGATATGGACACATATCCTGGCATGTTTGTTCTCAGGGCCTTACAAAGCAACAGATTATAAGTTCTGCTGTTTGTTCTTCTCTGCCTAGCAAAAGTGACCTCTAGGTCAGTGAGACAGACATCATGAGACTTACATTTCTTTTAATTAACTTCTGCCCAAGTGGCTTGTGCTCCTGACCCTAACACATGATTTTGTAATGTATCGGTTCTAAAAATTATTTTTTCCCTCGCTAAGTATATTTGTCAGATCAACCTTTGACCTACTGCTACGATATTAGGATCTTGAATTACCAACAAGTGCAACAAAGAGTTGTACTGGGTGCAGAGTAAACTGGTAATCTGTGTTGTCCCTAGACCAAAGATCATAGGAGTTTTGGCTTCAGAAGTTTGGGTTCTGTTTGACTGATTTGGAAAATTTGTTATGAGTTGTCAAGTGCTGGATTTGTCCAATGTCAGTGAGGCTAGGAAGTGATGAGCACACTGAAAGAAGATGTCATCACAACACACTTATCAAATAACAAATCTGCACTGCTAATTCACACATTTCTTGCAGAATGCCATATTAAATGTACATTATATAGGCAAATGCAGAAATCATTGCCTTCTCAAGAAGGGAAATTAATCTTCAGTGTTATCCTTCTTTGGATTAAGTATCAACACTTCGATGGCTCGGAAAATTTCATTCACCTGCTTAGTACAGTAAACTCAAACTAATTAGAGACAGCCATGGTAAATGAGCCAATCAAAGCTACAAGCTTTTAGTGTTCAGAAAGACTCTGATCAATGAAGTCTTGAAAATATGTTTCGGTAGAGTGCAGATCTCCCCTGGTCTTTTAACCCTCCACATTAGGTTTTTTTCATTTTGTATACAAATCATAACTGGCCGTTGAGCTTGATTTTGGTTTAAGCCTCTGAGCATAACGGTAAAAAATCACTTCAATCTTGCAGGCTGGCAACCTATTTGAAAACGTGGGCGTTCTTGAAAAAATACCCAAAATGAGAGTATAAATCATCTGAAAGCAAATATATCATACCCACCAGCTAATTTAACACTATCAGCATAGACACTTCACACCATCCAGCCATGACTGGCTGCACTGAGTATTGCTGATGCTCTGAGGGCAGCAGAACCAGTTTGGATCTGTGCCCTGCGTCCCTTACATCCCCTTGCTGGCTATACCCACAACCCCGTCCATAACCCCTCCGCTACCCTCCCTTTTCACCCAAACCCCCCACCTCTCCGCTTCCTCAGGATCTCCACCGATCCTCGGGGTCTCCACCGCGGCAGGCAGAGAGCTGCCTGAGGGCTTGCTGCCCACCGCGTGTGGGCATCCTGGTGTGAGCACGAGCAGCCGGTGGGGAGGGAAAGATGAGTTGGGCAGGCAGAGTTGCTCTATCCTTGGGAAATATGGCTAAATTGCATGTGAATGGGAAACGAGAAGGCCCAAGGACATGCCGATGGAAGGTCCCATGCCAGGGCAGGGGACCCTCACACTGACTGCCTTTCTGTCCGCAGTACATGCTGTCCCAGGAGACCATAGAAGCGCTTCGGAAACCAACCTTTGACGTCTGGCTGTGGGAGCCCAACGAGGTAAGGATGCCATGTTACCTGGGTTAGCACTCTTTCTGAGAGCCAACAAGGCCAGAAGAGCCCTCTGAGATGGTCTGCAGGGTTTTTCCCCCTTTCTGCTCCTTAATCTCTATTTTTGTTTTCATATTTTATTTTTATTTTCATATCACACCAGAATACAATACTTTTTCCCTACAGTTGCCAGATAGATTATGCTGATTATCATAACCTGATCCCTCTCTATTTTTTCTTTAACCTCTTCCTAGTGATGTCCCACAACAACCAACGCACTATCATTGCTGCCACGAGTTCTCTCGTGCCATTTTATCTGTACAGATCGATCCCTGGCAAAGTGTATGCTTAAGCACATCATCAGTAACTCTGCTCAGATCAATGAGGCTGTGTGCCGCTGCGTGAAGCCAGGCAGAGGCGCATGCATTGATTCACAGCCTTTGAGGCAAGGGGTTTTCTGCGGTGTATTCTGAAGAGCCTGCAAAGCTGCATGCATGGCCTATTAATAGTTTCTTATTGCTACATTTTCTTATTTTCCTTACTGCTTTTAGTATTATTCTTTGTTCGTTACTTGTATTACAGAAGATTCTGGAAGGCCCATGCGTAAATCTCTGCAGAAACATGAAGGAGAGGAATGTTTCTGTAATGGTCATCTTATAATATGATATAATACAGATTAAGAGCAAATCTCACCTAGGAAACATATAAGGGAGGGCAGGACTAAACTAGGGCTTTAGTGTTGGATTTCTCCCAAAGGAAGGATTGGCTAGTTCTAGCTGCACCCCCAGCAGCCATCAATTACCTTCTCAATCAGACGGTGCACATACAAGAGTCATTCTGGCTCAGCACCTGTAGATCAACGTGACAAAGAAAAATACCCCATACCGCACCCTCAGGAACAGCATATGCCCTTCAGGATATTTCACCCTGCTGGTAGAATAACAGAAGGACTCTGATCTTGTTAGGGCCATCTCCTGTTCGCAGAGGTGGGCAGAACATCCCTAGTGCGCTCCGTGCCAAGCTGAGGCTGGCGCTCTGCAGTTACTGCTCCCTCTCCAGTCCCTGTTCTCTGTACCACGGCCATACAACTGCTCAGGCAAAAAATGGCTCACCCCCAGCATTTAAATGGCTGTCAGCTCTTTACAGCAAGAGAGAATTACGACCTGCCAGGTGGACCATAACCCTGTTGGCTCATTGTTGTTCTGACTGTTAAGAAAGAATAGGGAGAGACAAAAACCATTATCCAGGGATTCTTGTGTGCTGAAGCATAGTATTTTAGCACAGTAACTCATTCAGAGTACTAGGAAACACTATATGGTGGCATGAATGAGGCTAACAAGAGGGTGCGGGGATTGGACGTGCCCTGCAAGGAGGAATGCTGCTCAGAAATAAGATACCGCACAAGCTCTAGTGAGCCCAGCACCGTATGAGTTTATCTCACTCTTTTAGGCTCTGGTTTGTGTTTACAGAGAATATATCAATTATGTCAGTGATGGTTTAGCAGTGAACATTTGCCCACATGCTCGGTGTGGGGCTGGCGGGTTATAAACCGTAGTCTCCTGTAAGCAAATTAAAAACGTGCTCTGCAGCATCTCAATAAACTGAGCTGTGCAGCAAGCTTGTGTTCTCTGTCTCAAATACCCGCTCACTTTCAAGCCACAGAAGAGCCCAATATTCAACCTTTTGCTGTTGATCAAAAAAGCCAAAAATGAAAACTGAGATTCTCATGTGTTCAGGGGCAGGAGTTTTGGGACTCAGAGTCACCCTGCCACTCACCCAAAGCTCTCTTGGCAACAGCTGGAGGGAGATAGGCTTTTCTGAGGGTAATTCAACCATTCTGGGTCAAGTTTATTGTCTCGGAAAGTCTGTTCTAAAACTATTGCAAAACATATATTCTACCTCTGGGACTAGGAACAAGACAAGGTGGTCTACAGCAAAATGCTGTTCATGTATTCTGAGCACATTTCAGCTCGTGACATTGTCCCTCAAGTCTTGCAGGAAAGTCTCTTTCTTCCTGTTCAGATTACTCAAAACCACTCCTTGTTACTGCATGAACTATGTATATTCCCTGGATAAATATGAAGTTCCATTAGATTAAATCATTTTTCTGGTGAGTTTTTAAGAACCTAAGTAACAGAAACCTAACTAAAAATGTCTCCAAGGCCATATTTGTGACATCACACTCATCACGTTATAACCCCTGGATCAGTCTGCAGTCTAAAAACTGCATCTGCTAATATAATGGCTACATTTCATCCCCTGCAGATTTTGCCTTCAGAAATGGGAATACATAAACTCCCGTACTCCTGGAAGTCTGTTCATTTCTGACTGGTAGCAGCTGTTAAGTGCCCAGACACATCGGATTATCAATACCTTTCGTTTGCACTATTTTCAAACCCAGAAGATTACCCGGGAGTGGCAGTGCTGAACTATCGAGCAGCCTGCCTTTGCATTTCAGCCCTTGGGATTCACAATTAGAGTTTACACGAGCGGACGGTCAAAAACCTGCTGCAATTTTGTAGGGTTGTAATGGGAGATCTTTTGTTAAACAAGAAATCCAAGTTAAGACACTGGAGTTGGGAACTCACAGGAAGTCATAAAGATATTGGCACGTATCTAGAATAAACATTTCTTTAAGGGTCTCTTCTGCTGTCATTTCTGTACAGCTAGGACCTGATCCATTTCTGTACAGCCAGGGCCTTCGGAGTCAGTGGGAAAACTCCCACCGATTCCCCTGAGTGTTAGAACATATCCCAGCTGAGTTAGAAAAACGGCAGTTCTTCTTTGTGAGAAGGGAATTGCGATGATACACATGAATCACAGTTATGAACGTGAGCTGGTGTGATTCAAAGCCCTGCGCAAAACCTATGAAGTCAACAGCAATCTGTCTACTTCAAAAAGCTTTCCGAACCTCTCCGTCTCCCCTCTTGCACTCTCTTTAATCATGCAATCTTTGAACATCTTTCTTTCATCTTAACAAGAGGGCTCTGCAATTATTCGATGCTTGCAAGGAGGAAATTCACTCTGCAATGTACCGTAAAGTGATACTCACCAAGCCAATAACCTATCTGTTCCCGGCTGCAGATGCTGAGTTGTTTGGAACATATGTACCATGACCTTGGGTTGGTAAAAGACTTCAGCATCAATCCTATCACGTTAAAGAGGTGGTTGGTAAGTATTCCAAATGAATGATGTTTGCAATTTTTCAAATTCAAAAAGCAATAAACAAAACGTTTAGTGATGGAATTGACTCACATGAGTAGTCCCACTGAAAACAGTTGATCTACCTAAATTCATAAAATTTAAGTACTTCAGCAAATGTTTGCATTCTTGTGGTCATAAATGATATTTTTTTAACTGTTTTACATTTGTTTGCCGAGCTTTCTGTTACTGAAAGCAGTTCATTTCTGATGAAGGCTCTTGGTACCTACCATAGATGTAGACAAGACGAGTGTCTTCAGATATGGCCAAAAAAAGCCAGCATGTGCAATAATCATGAGATGTCCTAAATCACAGGGAGTGACAGAGCGAGGCAGGAAGGAAAAGGAATTACTGAGAAGTTAAATAACTTTCTTTGCCTTGGTCTTTAATGTTGAGAATGTTGCAGAGATGCAAGACACGATAAAGGTGAGATTGTACAAAAACTAAGATGTCTAAAGAAGAAACACTGGAGTATTTAAAAATCAAAAAGGTATCAGGCCCAAGGGAGAGAATAAGAAAGAATTTGATAAAAAGCTGAAGAATATATTGGCTTTCTCAGGAAAAAAAATCATGTTCCTAGAGGACTGTAGAACAGTAACTATTTTACCCATTCTTTAAAAAGGATCTGGAGATAACCTGAAGAATTATGGCTAGTAAAACTTACATCTGTACCTGACAAATTGAGTGAAATAATTAAAACCATCATGATAGGAAGTTCGTTATACAGATGTTTCATATGATTCCCGTAGCGAAGAATTATATCTCACTAATCTCTTCTAATTACTTGAAGAGTATGGACAGAATAGAAGGATTAAAGGAGACAAAAAAATTGATTGAGCCCTAGGAAATCTCTCCCCGAAGAAGACAGAAAAGCTCAGTATTGTTGAACTTGGAAAGCAGCTGAACAGAAGGGGTGGGATCAAACCCAATATAATCAAGGCTAGCACAGAGTAGATAAAGGAGAAAATTTCCTCCTGCTGTCTCACTGCCTGAAAACATGGCAGGAAACAAGGTGATATGTCAACACACATCAACATGCCACCCACATGCATTGCTGCAGGCAGCTTCCCGTTAGCTTGGATCTCCAAGTAATTCGTTACCACTAGCATTTAAGACAGCCTCGTTTGAGCAATGAGGGGAATTTATTGTGCATTTTCTACAAAAGTAAGACAGGATGAGATTTCCTCTCTTAAACACTAGCTTCACGGGAGGAAAAATGATTAAAGAAAGTCCCAAGGACTCTGATTCAAACGACGATATTTCCCCAGATGCAGTATGGACACCAGCTTGAACTTAAGGGAGTGAGAAAAAGCCACCTCATGCAGATGCTCACTTCCTTGCTCCCACATCCACTGGCTACAGAAATGCTGCGGAAAGTGGAGGAAAGGATGATGAATACAAGCCAGTCACTCCAGCCCTTCAGTACTCTGAGTCAGAAGTCCCCTGGGGTGCTCTGGGCTCCACTGCTGGATATATACATTACATCCATGCAGCGTTGTACGGTGCCTGGGCATGACCGCGGTGTCCATGTGGAGGCTGTGAGATACTGCCCACCACCCAGGAGCCTGGCTGTCAACCACGCTGTGCCATTGTTTATTCATTTTTAAATCATGTAATCTATTTCTAAAGTCCTTGCTGCAGAATAATCTGAACAGCTTTTGCAATTAAGCCCCCAAATATTGAGTAAGCTTTGAAAACCCACAGTTCTCTTGGCCTCATCCAGAGCTTTGAGGCTTCCTAGAAGTCAGGTCCCAGGCTGAAGGGTTTGCTCCTGATGGGGTTTGAGGGCTCTTGCAGTAAATTCACTATTTAGCTGGAGAAGGGGACACAAATTCCGTCCATGTCATTAATTCAGGCTCAGTAATTGAAGCATGTGTGTAAGGGCTCTCGAGGGTGCAGAGGATTCAGCAGACGGGGTCCCTCAGTGCTGCTAAAGCTTGGCTGTTTTGTGCAGGACAGGATACCGAAGGCTATCCGGTGCATTGGAAGGGTGACTGTTAACCCAGCTGTGCCAGCTCCACTCAGCTAGCCCGGCTGACAGCAGCGAGGACACGTGGGAAGACAAGTTTTAGCTTGCATTTGTCATGAGGGCACACAGCCAAGGTCTGTAGAAAGTTAAAACACACAGCAATCCGTCCCATGTGTCTATATGGCTAAATCTCTCCCATGCTGCCTAGCATGGGGAATCCACACAGGTATGCCAGTGCATGTGCATTCACATCTTCGCTTTGCTAAGCAACGCATCCCGAAGTGCCACCCCTGAGCATTTGCAAAAGACATAACAATTACATTTCAGCCGAGAAGATTTCAAAGCTGCAATTTGCATTCAGTGAGAGGGGGGAATGGGGACGTACTTTGAGTTCTTTACACACCCCAAAGTCACCGTTTAACCACCACACGGTGTGAAATACAAATTCAGGATGAGAGCCGAGAGTCCTCTCTCAAGACTGAGGTGCACTTGCAGCTCTGCTGGGATGTTTACCCATTTCTGGTTGGTATGAGAGAGAAGTTGCTATGAGCTTTACCTGTAGACAAATTCTTGAAATCTCTTATCCTCCCCTAGAAGGCAGAGTGTCAGAGGGCCTTGTGCTGCCACTCTGTCCTAGCAGAAAATAATCCTGTGCTCCACAGGACTCCTGGAGGGATATACAGTGCTTCCAGGGAGGCTGGGACTCATATGTAATCGCATGTTTCTGAAGAAAGAGGTTTCCTGTCTCTGACTGCTTCATTATCTCTCTCTGCAGCTGTGTATTCATGACAATTACAGAAACAACCCCTTTCATAATTTCCGGCACTGCTTCTGTGTGACCCAGATGATGTACAGCATGATCTCGCTCTGCAGCCTCCAGGTATGACACACACACACACCCCCTGCAGGGGCACATCATGGGACACATGTCCATCCACTGAGCACCACGACACCTGTGCCATTTTGCTTGCCAAACAGGCCACCAGCTTGCTGGCAAGTGATGAGCTTTACAGTAACTGCATTTGTTCGGTCGCTGGGGAGAGGAGGAGAGGTGCTGCGTTTCCACCTCTGGCTGCCCGCTCAGCCATCCCAACCCCGACCTCAAGCACCTACAGAGCTTTCTGAGGCTGCTGGGAAGCTACCTTCACCTCCCAGATATTCCCAGTTTGTACACTGAAGCACTTTTGACACTCTGATAGCATGAAGCATCTATGAATCAGATCCAAAAGCCTACTGAATTAGGGTCTGTGGGTATGGTCCTCATCTGTGACACAAAACATTCCCAGAAGAGGTTTTTGCAAATGTGCGCTTGCACCTGGGTGAGCTACTGCAAAGAATGCCTTGGATGTACCGTATGCAAGATGAACATTCGACCTGTACTTTGTCCAAAACTATAGACATTGTTTATTTTCTTTGACTGGATAACCTTAGTTTACAGATTCATTTCATTTCTGTACAAACCAGATTTTCACAGATTCACACAGTGTTAGGGGTAGGAAGGGACCTCTGGAGATCATCTAGTCCAACCCCCCTGCCAGAGCAGGATCCCCTGGAGCAGATCACACAGGAACAAGTCCAGGCAGCTTTGGAAAGTCCCCAGACAGGGAGACTCCCCCACCTCTCTGGGCAGCCTGTCCCACTGCTCTGTCACCCTCACAGGGAAGAAGGGTTTCCTCATGTTCAGGCTCAACCTTCTGTTTTCCAGTTTATGGCCATTTTCTTCAGTTAAAACCCCCCTTTCTCCTCCATACTTAAACATACCCATTATTGGCCTAAGTCTATTTTCTTGCCAGTAAGAGCATGAAGAAAATCTCGCTATAATGGAAGTTCACCCTATTCAGAAGCTGTGGGAAAGCAACACTTACTTAATTTTTCTCACTCTTTTCACAACTTTAGTTAATGCAGAATGCAAAGGCAACTAAGCTGTCTTCCAGCGCTCCCTTAACTCATCAGGATGCTCAAATGACTAGTAAGAGACTGTGCTAATATCTCAGTGCTTTTATATGATCTCTGCAGTAATAGCAAGTTTCAAGCAAATTGCCTCTTCCAAGCAGCTGTTATTTAATGCAACAAAGGCAAACCTGAGTCATTTTTACTGGAAGGGAAGGTAGAATTCTCTTTCTTGACCAAAGTAAATTTATCTATGGAAAAATACTTTATTTTGCTTAGACTTGCATTTCTCTAAAAAGTAAATGTGGGTGGGGTTTTTTTACTTCTTTTCATTTATGGAGGTAGGGGAAGTAGAAATCGTAACACTACATTAATGTTTTGTGGCTTACAGGAGAAATTTTCCCAAACTGACATCTTGATTCTCATGACGGCAGCAGTATGCCATGACTTGGACCATCCAGGCTATAATAATACGTAAGTCTGTCTCTTGCTTTCTCTTCCCTTAGAATTTACTGCAAGGGTAATACCAGCTGGCATTTTTGGAAGACCAGGTTTTCCTTATTACAGCTCGAGCTGGCCTTGTCCTTCCCCCAAGGCCCTGCTGTTCACTCACACGTGGGCCAAGGCAGAGCTTCACGCAGAAAACTCAGGTCTGGGTTGGGGTTGCCAGCTGTCCTTGGCCCTGCGAGTAAAATGCTTTTCCAGATTTCTATTCCAACACTTTCCCCCACTCCTGAGAAAATAAGTAAAATATTTTACAGCTGAGAGAGAGGGTATAAATTATTATAGTTCCATTGACTGAAATGGAATAATTACACTAAAATGCAAAGGGTGATTTAACTTACACATTATTTCATAATTATAAATCATGAAGTGTATATTAATCTATTTATTATCATGTGAGGAAATTAAAATTGTTGACCCGTGGACACTTTTGTGTGCATGCATGTGTTTGTGAAAAAGAGAGAATCTAATTTATTTCTAGCCATTCATTCAATAAGGGCAGCACCCAATTCTGACTGAGATCAGTAAGAATCTGTCCGTTGACATTAGTGGGAGTTGAATGAAGCCCAGACGTTTCCTTCTGTGTTTGTTCTGTGTCCTTTTACGCTACAGAGACTTGGTAAAATGGAAAAAAACCCAAAACACCCTAGAGGGGAATACTGCCTGAGATAATATTACAGTATTATCTGTCTTCTCTAAAAAACTGATTTAGTATTAACAATCAAAAAACAAACTGTAGCTAATTGAATAAGTATTGAAAAGAATGTAAATAAAAGTAAGCAGCACGGTCTAGAGCAGCTGGTGTGTGTCTGCAGGAGCTCTCACTGTTTTTCTTCACATCAGCTATCAGATAAATGCACGAACTGAGCTCGCGGTACGCTACAATGACATCTCCCCACTGGAGAACCACCACTGCGCTGTGGCTTTTCAGATCATTTCCCAGCCAGAATACAACATCTTCTCCAACGTCGACCAGGACCAATTCAAAAAGATACGACAGGTATGAATGCTGCTCCCATCTGTGTCGTACAAACTGTTCCTGAAGATGTAAGCATGCACAGACCTCCCTGCTGTACAATGCGAGTGAATCATCCTCCCTAGGGGATAGGACTGAAAAAGCCCCTCGTGCTGGAAGGATCCAAGCGGGATTCTTGGAAAATTTCCACAACAGCACCCCCTGGAATGTCTTGCTGAGAAATAATGAGTACATCTTGACTATTAAAGCCTATGACATTTTGGGGGTAGATATTTATATTATTGAAGGAACCAATTAGCTCTGACTGGGAAAGGATTAAACTCTCGTGGCAGAAGTTCATGCTTTAAGAGAACATCATTGTATTAATTTTAAGAGGGACTTCAAAATAGGAAAAGATTTACAACAGCAGAGCACTTGTGCTGTTGGAAGAGGCTCTGGTGGACTGGGAGTCATCAGTTATCTCTGAGACAGTGAACGATGCTACGATACCCATTAGAGCACTAAGGGCCAAAACTCAGTTTCCGTGTTACACCTTCCTTACACACCAGATGAAAAAGCAGACCAATGTAAGGGCTTACACACCGATCTGGGTGGAGTTCCTGATTCTGCCAGTCCATGGGAAGCAGGCCTGAAATGGACAGATCTGCATGAAAACCTGCAGTTAAACTGCAGGTTTTCCCATCATAAACTCTGCCTGGCAGGAGGATACAGAGCTCCTAACACATTGGCTGCATCTGGGTATTTCAAAGCCCTTAATCCAAGGAGGATGAGCACAGAGGATGTCCACATCTATTGATTTTTGTCTCTTCTTAGGGCCACTAAGAGCCAGCAGCAAAACCTGTGGTGCTTTTCCCAAGGAGCCAAAAGCGGATCTTGGCAAACAGAGTGTGGCTTTTAACATCCTGTTGTACAGTTTGTTTTTCCACAAGTAGTCAATCAGAAAAGAAAAAACCTCATTGCCTCTGGAATATCACACCAGTGTTACAGAGCGATCCAACCGTGATCTTCATACACCATGAACGCTTTGTAACCCTCTTTCGGTTTTCTTGGCAGTTTCAAGTCAGGAACTTCCCCTTTCGGTATTAAGTATCTGAGGCTTTTTGTGTGTAAGAAAGACCCTGCTTTGCTCTGCAATAGTACACTTTGCAAAGAATACCAAGTTAATATGTGAACATGTTTTCTTTGCTAGGGGATAATTACGTTAATCCTGGCTACAGACATGGCGAGACATGGAGAAATACTGGACTCTTTCAAGGAAAAAATGGAAAATTTTGATTACTCAAATGAAGAACACATGACCTGTGTAAGGAGGTTTTGTGGATTATTATTTCTCTATGCATAGTGTGCAAGCTTGTAGATTAACATTTGTTTGTTTAAAAACCAAGATTCAATATACATTATCAAAAAGGAATCTTTCCTACATCCTCTGCCACACCAAAAAGAATTACAATTTGGAAGCGCTCTACATAAAATAGATCATTCCAGCTTTAGAAATCCTAGAGTCCCATTAGGAAGAAAATATATATTTACTCTGTCAGGCCTGAAAATGTTATTGTCTATTACTGTGGGGCAAAAAGTATCCACAAGGGTACCAACTCTAGTCTCCTCTATTTCCCAGTCCAGTCATCTTTGACATCCAGGGAAGTCTTTCCCAGCTGCCTCCGAGCGCCCCATAAACAACTTCATGATCATTTGTGGCTGTATCTCTTCCTGCAGCAGACAAGCGCGCGTCCCACTGTGGCACATCCCAGTGCTACAGACAGGGAAACCAAGGCAGAAAGGGGATAAATTATTTACACAGAGTAACCGAGAGAGTGGAAAAGAACCCAGATCGTTTAAGACCTCTGATTTAATCCTACCACTGTCCCTTCTGTTTGAAAACATGGCCTCCCACTGCGTTGTGAAGACACAGGTTCTGGATAGGGGAAAACAGGCTGGCGTTAAGACTGCAGTAATAAAGTATTCTCTTCTTTCAGCTGAAGATGGTACTGATAAAATGCTGTGATATCTCCAATGAAGTCCGCCCAATGGAAGTAGCGGAGCCTTGGGTAGATTGCTTACTAGAGGAGTATTTTATGCAGGTAAGAACGAAGGAGAGATGCAGTTGCACAAATTGCTGCTCTTCCCGAATCCCACCTCGGCTACAGGCGCCCTGCTGTCTGACAGTCCGGTCTAGCTCTAGGATGGAAAGGCTTCTTTTACAGAAAGCTGGAGAAGGATGTCAGCAAGAGAAGCTGTTCAGAAAGCCAGTGACGCAATTTGCAGATGAAAGACAAAGGCAACCTAGAGACCCTAATGCTGGCAGATTGAAGCTTGTTCTCTCTAAAGTGGCTGCCTTGCAAGTTTGTTTGACATGTAAATGATTTTTTGAGCCAAAAAGGCAAGAACGGTGACAAGAGAAAGTTGTCAAGTAAATTATGTCAAATACCACATAGGAACTAGCATAGATTATTTTCACTGCATGTGAACATTCCCATGAAGAGAAAGCACGAGACTTGCTGAGGTGTGCAAAGTCAGACTTTAAGCTCCACGAACCATTGCTCCTCACTGGATTCCCAACTGAACACAGTTTCTGATTGCTTAAAAAAGGATCCCTGGAAGAGCAGCCGGCAGCTGCCTCCGGCACACGGGCTCCCGAGCAGAGTACGTGCTGCAGCAGTGGGACCTCAAGTGACACACAGCTGCAGGGCTCTGAGGGGGTGATGCCAGAGCCGCCTTGTGTGTTTTGTCTACACTTTGACAGGGTGCACGCCAAGGAAGGCTTCTCGCAAGAGACAGACATCTCGGATGATGTGTCAGGAACACTTCTAGCTCACTGCATCTGCAGCTTTTTACTCAAAATTACAGTATCTGTGTGCCTTACTGTTCTGGCCATACAGCAAAAGCACTATGTTCCAGAAGACCCAATAATACGTAGAATCATAGAATCATTCATAGAATTATAGAATTGAGAGATAAAGTCTGCTATGGGGTATCTTTTTCACACACGCAGTCTGTGACCTCCTTGCGCATGAACCCACACAGAAGCAGTGAGTTATGTGGTCGAGTAGGCAGCTTGGCAAATCCACTGTAGTCAGGGAAGCTGTTCTCCATTGACCTAGCAAGGCAGAACTAGTTTTAATCCTTAGTAAAGAAGATTATGCAATTTCTGGGTGAATACCTGAAAATAATCACTCTGGAGAATGAGGAGGAAATCAAAATCCTATTCCTTCTCTTCCACAGCAGCAAGAGCCATTACTACCCCTCTGAATGCTCAGAAATACTTTACCTCACAAGTCCCACGGGGGTGCAGAGGGAACCAGGTGGCCTCCTTGCCTTGTAATCCTGGAGGGGAACGCTTTCATGTCAGTGTCGTGCAGAAGCAGCTGAACAGAGCTCTCATTATTCAGATGCTTGCTCTCAACACAGCAGGATACACTGGCCCAGGGGAAGCCTAGAGCTATTCTGTGCTGTCTTCAGACACCACTGAGATCTGTATCTGAAGGCTACTGCTCTGTAGCTAGGGTTCTGCTTGGTACATTACTCTCCTCACAGGCTTGTAGCCAAGATTAATATTTGTTAACCCTCGATTTGTTCCAGAGCGACCGAGAAAAATCTGAGGGGCTTCCAGTGGCACCGTTCATGGATCGCGATAAAGTGACCAAGCCGACAGCGCAGATCGGCTTCCTCAAGTTCGTTCTCATCCCCATGTTTGAAACAGTAACAAAGGTAAGTCACGCAAGGCCAGGAGCAGAAGCGGGGCCGTGCAAAGCTTCAGTGTTTGCTCTGGCAGTGTTTAGTTATCCAGGGAAATGGGGATGTACAGCTCACACCCTGCCTTTCACCCCATTTCTAGCATGTACGAGTTAATGAATACAAAAGGAAATATTGATATTCTCTCTCTTGTTTTCACCTAGCTATTCCCAGAAGTGGAGGAGGTGATGCTCCAGCCTCTTTGGGAATCCAGGGACCGCTATGAGGAATTAAAACAGATAGATGATGCTATGAAAGAGGTAAGCTCTAAATAGCTCTTTGATAATTATGAATGAATAAATCAAACATTTTCATTTAATAGCAGCTTAATCTCAAAAAAGTAGGAATGCTTATGGCATAATCGTGAGAAACACATTCATTACACCTGGGTGGAAAAAGGTGTATACCGTGAGCAGTAAGTGAGCAAAAGAGCACGCCCTTGCAGAGCTGTGCAGGCACCACACAAGTATGGCCGTGGGAAGGGAGCTGCTTGCCAGAGAGGGACAAAACCCACAGATAAGCCCTTGAGGGGAGAGTGTTATCAAACACCTCTTCCTGGAGGGAGCTGCCTTCCCCTGGGAAGGAATTAGCTCGAGCTAGATTGCAGCAAAACATCCTGGGGTTGGGCAGTTCAAGGCACTGCACCACCAATGCGTAAGTTTATTTTCTGGGAAGGAACTTCCACTCACGTATCTGTCATCAGGAATGTGCTTGAAATTTTACGAGGGGCTGCTCTGTAACACACAGCACCCAGCAGGATTAAACACATGACTAGCGAAACCATTTTATGGCCCAGGTTGAGCGAGGACTTCCATTTACAGAGTGTCTCTCATTTTGACATGTAAGGCTTAAGGGAGGTAGGATATACCACGTTTGCTGTCTCCGACCCCACCTGCGTTGCCTCAGGAGCCTGGCACGCCTTCCTTGCACGCCTTCCTTGCACGCCTCTGCCAGTGCTGCTTTTTCCTGCCGAGGCAGACGACAAACCCAGCCTGAATGGCATTGCAGTCCAGAGGTTTTCTGAGATGAACAAATACATCACGTAGACAGGATACTGTCAGTCAGTCTGTCATTAAAATAAATTGGGAAGCGCCCCGGTGCATTTGTTACGCTGATATTGTTTGATCTGTGGGATATGCAGGTTCAGTCACTTGCTCATCCTTGGCTGGATGAGGGGAATAGGAACTTTCTGGTGTAGCTCCCATCCCCTCCCAAGTGCCTTGGAGGAAAAGCCCTTCAGCAGCACAGATACCAAGGCTGGTTAATCAAAGAGCACGTGCTTTAACAGCGCTAAGTTATAAAGTAGAAGAAAGTCTTTCGGGTCTTTTCCAGTTTAGAGCGGAGCATTCCTCAAAGGAGGGAAGAACTCCTCAAATATGGCTTCCAGACTTTCTGAGTCCTATTCATCTTTCAAGCTGAGCTGAGATCTTACTTGTGGTTTACAGAAGTTGTCACAACAGAAATTTTATACAAACTGATGGAGCTTTAATTATGGCGTATTGGCACAAGAGGTCTTAAAACAATAGGAGCTGCCTGAATTCAGAAATGTCTTGAAACAAGAGGAGTTAATAGTCCTAGAGCCTAGCACGGCAGATGACAAGAAACATCGGATGCTGTTTACTCAGGACATACATCCAGAACCGTTTGGATTAAACGGTGCCTATGATATACCACGCTGCTGCTTATTATTTCCCAAGAAATGTCGCACATGCCTTGCGGAGAGGCGAGCATTCGACTCGCAGCAGCAGTGGAAAGCAACACTGTGTGTATCAGGGGTATTAATCTTGCCTTGCTCTTCGTTTCAGTTGCAGAAAAAGAAAAGTGAAAGTCTGACCACCGGCAGTACCGAAAAGTGAGATGAAAAAGACTTTGAGTAAAACACAAGCCCTAAGGTTATTTTGTTTTTGAGAAATACCGTATTTGCCAAACAGACATGGTGGCTACGTCAAAACCCAACTGGGGCCACGTTCGCGGAGAGGTGGCAAGCACGGGTGCCCTGCCTGCCTGGCCACCTGCCTGGCCACCCTGTCTACAGCCTGCAGCCTGCTCGTCCAGGCGCTGCCGCCGTCGGGCACCGAGGGCTCCCCTCGCTCCGGCATGCCCACCGCAGCCCCCCGGCAGGACTTCCCTGTGGATGTCGCGCAGGTTGCAGCATGGCTCGAACCTTCAGCAGATTGGCCTTTTTGGTGACCGTACTGACCACGGTCTGTGGAGATAAAGTGGAGTTCAGCTAAGGAGCCTTTTCTGGAAACTGATCCACTGGCATCCAAAAACAAAAGAAAAAGGTGTTTTAGTCAAGATATTATACATACGTGTACAGCAGTATGCTAATTACAGCATAGCTTAACAGATGCTTATATTCTGACAGGGGTCCTGGCATATATTTTTGTTTGCCTGGGAGGCCCTAATGACACAGTTCTCTCTATTACTCTCTGAATTTTGTAGTGTTCACAGTACATTCAAAATCCCAGCATAGTGGATACAATTTTTTTGTTGTTTTCTACGCTAGAAGAAATCAGAAGAAACCTTAGTGAGTTTGCAGGTTCGCTTTGTGGCCTGATACATCTAGATGCGATGGGAACATTCATCACGAGCGAAGAAGGGAGCACAAAGCTGAAACCACTGTGCAAGCACATTTTTATCCTTGTGGATGCAAAAAGCAACAAGAAAAACCTTCAGAGATGTACAGATTTGGGGTTTTTTTACTTCTAAACTGATCTGCTAAATAATATATTCTTCTACAGAAATGGCTCTTGTACTTGTTTTCTTTTGCGTACGCATTCATGTGAGTACCGTCTCTGTTCCTAAAGATGATTGCTTTCATAACGAACACAAGGTAAGGGTTGTGAAGGAGAGGAGAGGGCCAGCTCTCCTGAAGAGGAGAAGCTTTACAAATGATTTAGTGTACGTGCATCGTAAGCATAATACCGAAAGAGCTTCACTTCCCTTGATGACTTCGTAAGGGCTGGGAGCCAAGCTGGAGTAATGCTTTTGTCTCTGATAAATCCAAAGCCACATGCGTTGTCTTAGCTTGTTTTTCAAAAAGAGATGAGCAGGTGGGGGCCAATCCTTCCCCCCAAGACCCAGGAAACACTTTGGGTAGCTCAGCCTCTCTGGCAGGTGTCTAGTGCCAAGCTCACCACTGGACAGCAAACCCTGCCTCCCTCTCTGGAAATTCAGATTTATTGTCCTCTTGTTTCTGCACATTAATTCTGAGTTTAACTCTTGTTTCTCTCCCAGTGCCATTTCCCAGAGAGTCATAGAATTGTTTTGGTTGGAAAAGACCTTTAAGATCATGTTTGGTCTCTTTCTTTTGCACAAAATTACTTCAGCTACTCTCCAAACTCACGGGGGGATTGAAAGTACCTTGGAACATCCATTCCTCTACCCTGTTCTAGACTGCACTTTTCCGACACCCAGGATGGACCCACAGCTAGCTCTCCCTGGCGGTGCCTCTTTTCTACCCAAGCTTCCTTCTCCTCTAAACGGCTTTTTATGTGTGTGGTTTTGGGCTTTCTGTTGCAAACTGGGAAAGGCTCTGACCCCTGGATTTGAACAGTCCTGGGGGATCCTGAGGGAAATGGGAAGATCCAAGCGCAGGGTCGCCTCCAAGCTACACAGACATCTTCATGAATGGATGAACTAAATCCTAAATTTGATTAACCTCAGACTTCCAACACTTGAAAGTTGGATCTCAATTAGGTGGTTTGGGCCTTTTTTCTGTACTAAATCTTATAATCCAAAGTACATTGTGACCCAGATTGTTCTGCTGCAGAATGCTTCACTTCTTTTTCACAAGTAAATCAAATTTACCATCTATATTCAAGGTGATTTCCATCACAAATCAGCTGTGCCGGAGCTATAAACAATGGCTTGGGATATGCCAAGTCCTGCACGGAGCTGGTTACATTAGATGAAAAAACCTCCTGTAGGAGCTTGACTGCACCGTCCTCCCACTACAGCTGTTTAAGGGTTAGTTCCTGATAGGGAGATTCGTTTCAGCTGGAAGGATTTTTCCTAACCATAAACCCTAATCCAACACGTATCCATGCACGCGCTTAACTCCCACGAGCCTAGTCACGGGCCCCGGCGCACAGCAGCTTATTGCGCAGCGCAGGCTCGTTCACCTTCCCTAACTGCAGTGCGTGGGGTTTTGAGAATCGATGGCCCTTGGTGCTTGTTTTGGCTCCACCATTTTTAAGAGCAACCCTAAAACTGTTTACTGGAGAGAGGTGATCAGAAGACATCAGTGAAATCCCTCTGACTTTCCTGGAGCTGCATCCGAAACGTGGAGAAGGGAAAGCAGCCTGTCCTCAGGGCTGCACTAGTGACCGTCACGATGCTGTAACGTGCCCTGCGGCTTACTGAAAGAACAGGCAACCTCCAGGCTGCTGTTCACAGACAGCTGTAAAAAAGACCACATGCAATCACAACCAGCTATTGGTATAAGTGGGAATACCGCAGCATTTTTAAATCCCGTTTGCCTTTGTAATACTAGATTTCTAAGAGACAATCCTCCCAACATATGTTTAACCACAGGGAATGCAAGGCATTCTCTCCTAACGCTGGTTTCTTATACTTCTTCCATAATGTTTGACACTGTGATTCATATGCACATTAGCAGATTGGAGAAACCTGGCAATCAGCCCATTAAAATGTCACTGGTTTTCAGGATGACAATTTAAAACTACACTTAGCATGAAAATGAAGGTTTTTGAGGCAGCCAGTCAGATGTCTCAAGTGTGATTTAACCTTTTCTCTCCCTAGTCCAACAAATAAGACTAAATATTGTATCTCAGTGGTGTTGGTTCAGCTTATGGTAGGTGCCTTACGAAGAACTCTCTGTGATCTGTTGCATGACTCTCATCAAGAGAGTGCCACACGCAGCCCAGCCTTACCTCCCGACTCCCATACTTGTGATCAGAGGTGAACAGGGAACAGGTGATGAGTATTCCGTGCCCTTTGGTTTGGAAAACTAACAATGAGCACTGGGATTTTACTTCTTATTTTTATTAAAAGATGAGATCCCACAGCCCCGTACTCAATTCATTTTTTAGTGTGGCTTTCATAATCGGCTCGGACTAAGGTGATAGTATAACCGCATGTCTTGGGAAGGAAGCGGCTTTTTAAAAATGGGAATACCTCCACCGCAGCCAATTTGCAACGAAAATTTAGTGTGTGTTAAACAGACGGGTTATGTAATGCCAAAGAAGTATCTGTACACGGAAATTGTTAATCTCAGGGCTGCCTCTGAGCAGCAATAACAGCAGCATCTGTTCCATATGGGAGCGAAGCAGAGTGCTGGTGTGGAGTGTGATTCCATCAGGAGAAGCACTGTCAAGCAGCATTCAACTTTCCTGTTCAAACAGTGGGCTTTTACTGCAAACTGCCCCTCCTGTCTGGAAACATCTGAAGAACAATTCTTACCTTTCTGTCTGGTTTACAGTATAAAAAGCACACACACACTTCTTTCCATCCTCCTAGCATTTTGTTCTGTTTTGTTGTGAAGGTTTCTGTGAGAGACCAGACACGGTGAGGCAAATCACCTATTCTACTAAGGTAAAATCTCTTCCTATTTACCTCTTTCCCACACTATCATCTCCTTGATTTCCCTGCGGCAAGGTAGGCATACAAACACACCAACATGCCTGTTAGTGCTGAGGAGCACTCGGCCCCAGCCTGCGGGAAGGGTGCATGTGAAAGCACAGCTCTGATGTAGGGCCATCCAGCCGCTGCTCTCACTCTCAGTGTACAAAAATAATGACTTTCCAAGAGGTTGCTCTGGAACTGGGCACAACCCAGCTCCAGGCTGCGGTCCAGAGGACCTGCCGCCCTGAGCCACGCTCTCTCTGTATGTACAACTCTGCCATGCAGCACCCCTGCGATTAAGGCTGTTCAGCGCCAGCAAAGCGAAGCAAAGACTTTCTGAAGTGTGTTTAAAACTGGTTGGATGTTGCTTTTCTAGGCAACATGGCAGTGCCATGGGCCATCTTTCCATCTGAGGAAAGGCTGAGAGAGCTGCGTCTGTTCAGCCTGGAGAAGAGGAGGCTGAGGGGGGGTGTTATCAATGCTTATCAATATCTAAAGGGTGGGTGTCAGGAGGATGGGGCCAGGCTCTTCTCAGTGGTGCCCAGTGACAGGACTAGGGGCAATGGCCAGAAACTGGGAAACAGAAGGTTCAGCCTGAACATGAGGAAACCCTTCTTCCCTGTGAGGGTGACAAAGCCCTGGCACAGGCTGCCCAGAGAGGTGGGGGAGTCTCCTTCCCTGGAGACTTTCCAAAGCTGCCTGGACTTGTTCCTGTGTGATCTGCTCTAAGGGATCCTGCTCTGGCAGGGGGGTTGGACTAGATGACCTCTAGATGTCCCTTCCAACCCCTAACACTCTGAATCTGTGAATCTCTCCTGTCTCTCAGCTCTTCAGGGGAGTGCCTAGGCAGAGGTGAAGTTTGTACTCTGAAAAACTGGCGCATTGGAGTCCTGGTCTGTGTGTGGGTGCTATGACAGCACAAGAAATCAGTAAGTCTTAATGCTACACCGGCCTCTGCACTGGCTTCAAATACCACCTGGGGAGAGTCACCAAGCCAGGGTTTCCCCCTCCTTTCAGAGACCCGCCGTTGTAAAGCACCCTGTGGTACTCAGATGTAAGATCCTCCTCACTGCAAGAGGAAGAGTTACTACTTTCAGAAAACAGTGCTTCACGGAAACTGCTAGCCAAAAAAACCTAGATGAATAAGTTAATTCTTATAAATGAAGAAGCTGTAACAGACAAGTCAAACATCTCTTTCTTCATGATCATGTTGTAATAGATCTGGCTCTCTGCTAGTGAGAAGCCATACTTCTCACTATCTCACACACACAAAAAAAAAGCCTTCTGACTATTCTGGCATGTAATCAGGAATTACAGGTGTACTCAGGCACACGCGCACACACAAAATGTGTATCTGTAGAGATTTTTATAATACCGCTCTTGGCTCTGCTGCAAGACAAACTTAGAACCAGGAGGGTTTGGAAAGTGTAAACTAGCCTTGTCACAGCCAATGTTTGCTATAATGTCTCTGAGGAAAAAAAATCTCGTTTCCCAAACTGTGTGGAAGCGCACTCACTGCCTGGCTGATAGACCTGGCAGATCCTCTGCCCTAAAGGAAGCTCCAAGGTAACAGGGGCTTGCAGCAGCTCTATTCGTTTCTAGGTGAAAAGAGCTTGCTCTCAGCCCACTGATGGTGTTCTGGGTTCAGGACAGCTGGGACGCTCTCCAGGCTGAAAAACGCAACAAGAAAGTCAACACGAAGACCTATAAATCCTCCTCAAACCTGTGTTCAAACCTGCATGCCCAAGCCCACACCTTCTAGCATAGCAAGTTAATAGCTCCCCTGGTTAACCCCTGCGAGCCAGATGACTCTCCAGCTCATCCCACAGCACTCGTGCCACTGGAGAGCTGCCAGGCTCTGCAGCCACCCCACGGCACACAAGGATGTTCTAAAGCATCTATAATTAATGGACTTGTGTACAGCCAACTAAGCTATAAACCACTAGACACGCATGCATCTCAGCGGAAAGGCGGACCCAGACCCGTCCTTGGCCTGGCCTAAAGCAGGAGAGCGTGCCGAGTCAGAGGGATGGGCAGCCAGGTCACCACATGATATGGGGACATAGATCCCTTTGAGCAACCCCGTCTAGTGGAGGGTGTCCCTGCCCATGGCAGGCGGTTGGAACTAGATGATCCTGAAGGTCCCTTCCAACCCAAACCATTCTATCATCCCCTTATCATTTTTCAGCCTCAGAAAATATGGGGGTTTTTTCAGGCTTTCCCAGCTTGGTTTAGTGTTTAGCTGTGCATGGCTTACTCCTGGCACAGCACCTCCGGCTGTTCATCTGCTGCCTGACCTCCCTTGTCCCCCACATCTGACAGGAGAAAATGTCTCCCCACAGAGGATTGCTGGTGACGGACACATTGGGCTCTGACCAGCGTGGCTTTTGTGCCCAGCCACGATCGCCCTCGGCCACCAGCATGGCAAGGGCTCCAATGTAAATGCCAATGCCTGGCAAAGGAAGGCCGCATGACGGGACGTTGGCTCGAAGGCCATTCTGCTCCTTCCATCTTCGTATCAGGGCAGCTGGTTGAGGTTGCTTTTTGAAGGGGAGCTGTTATTTTGGGCTGGGTGAGGGGGTTTTTTTTTCAAACACGCTTCCATCTGGCACTGCAGCACTCGGTCTGCTTTTCAAATCAATGCACTGGCAACGTAGCGGCCATGTTTGTGTGCCGCTGCAGCCAGTGCCTAGGGATAGGCCAGGCTTTCTGTCACACAGAGGCCGCCTTGTCCGACCTTCACATCTGGGGCCACGTAAAACAGCACCGGAGGCTGAAACCCCCTCTTGTACTTCCATTGTTAGCGTAGCCTACAGCTAGGCCTGCGGCGCCGGGAAGCGCATGGTGCCCACGCCACGTGGGGCGGCTCGGCAGCTGTAAGGGCGGCAGCGCAGCTCTCACCACGGGCACCGAACCTCACCGGGGGAGCGCAGGGAACAGGCCGCCGGTGCCCTGCCAGCCCCCACGGGGGAAGAGGGAGCTTCTCAGCTGTCATGGGAGTTTCTCAGCTACATCCCAGCCCCCCAAGTTCGTACGAGAAGGGAAGGAGGGGAGCGGTGGGGAAAAGCCTCTGACAGCCTGACAGCTTTGGGAATAAAAGTTACAGGAATAACAGATTTCCTGGTTTGATAAGCAAATTCCTTCCACCCCCTTCAAATTTCTGCACTAACCTGAAAGCTTGAAATTTCTTTTTCTTTACTAAAAAAATCCTCAGCTAAATGAAATGAACATTCAGAGCAATGCTTATGTGTTGCTTCATTTCTGAGCTATTATTTCCCTTCCAAAAAATGTTATTAATTTTAGGTGAAATTATCCTTGAAACAAACTAACCCATGACGTCCCTACTGGAAATGTGTTCCATCATGTTTCCTTGCCCTGCTTTGAAACAACGTGCCCAATTTGATTTCAACCCACAGGCGACCCTGCCAAGGCCGTGGCTGGGATCCCTCCTCCACCATCCTTGGGCCCTGCAGAGGATGGCAGGGGGACGAAGATGGGAGTCAGGATGGGGGAGCTGTGTGGGCAGCGGGTAAACACCTTGCACCTGAGAGGAGGCCAGCGCACCCCAGAAAGCAAGGAAGAGCCTGGGATTGGCACTGGTGGGCCCCACCCCCCCACACACACTGGGAATTTGGCACCTCCTTCCCTCCCGACAGCTGTCCCCCACCACTTCCCAGTGCTCTCCAGGGCATCGGGACTGGCATGCTGCCGTTGGGGCTGGCCAGCGGGGTTTGGCTGCAGGGAGATAGCTCCTTATCTTGGGGAAGAGCTGGAGAAATATGTTTCTAAAGGTTATAGAATAACAAGTCTAAACCACTGTGTACTTCATAAAGTTCACAGGGGTGATATGTGTGTCATAAATGACAATTTTATTTCTTCCAGGCTGTACCTTTTTCCCTTTACTCAAGACTTTGAGACTCCTCATCATGCTGCCTACCATGTGTGTTGCCAAGGGCAGATCTCCAGCTGCAGCGACTCGTCCCAGCTCATTCGCTTGCAGAGGACATGCCACTCACCTTAGGGAAGGTGAGCCAAAGTTGTGCCATCCAGAACTGGCAGAGGCTGGCCATGGTCTGCCAGAGAAGGGTGGCGAGTTTTGTCTTCATCTGGAAAGGCAGCCTGAGCCCAGGGATATCCTGGTTTGTAGGACTTCATGGACAAAAAGTACAAGAATCTCCCTTTTATTTATAGTGTTAGGTATTACCCTACCAGCCGGTTCGTTTATTCATTCTGCCTGGTGATTTATTCAATGCCCTGTGCTTCATGCTGCCATTTCCACCCATGCAGAAAGCATCAGCTGCTGCCCAATGCCTGCACTAAGCACCCTCCTGAGAGACAGGGCTATGACAGGTCATCAAGCTTCATCCCCTGACAAGTATGTTTAAAAAGCAGCAAAAACGCATTCCGATGCCTACATCTTATTTCATTTATGTATTTCTTTAACAATTTTGACTAAGGAGAAAACTGTGAACACTCAGATAGTGGCACCCACAGTTTTGAACTGCACCGAATGGTAGGCGTTCATATAGCTTCATCTGGGTGTTCTACAGAAATCAAGGCTCAACACGTGGTTTTTGCACGAAAATACATACAATTAAATTTCAAAGATTACAAGCTGATGAATATAAAAAGTTTGTACCCATTAGTATGGTAGAGCTCTTCTTCGTAAACATCAACTATGCAGGCTAACTCAGAGGCTTACTTTTTTCAAAACTGAGATTAAATCCATTCTTTCCAGTGTAATAACCTTATAACACCTCTGAATTTATCTCTAGGACAAAGGTCTTTTCTCATCCCAGCTGTTAAAATTTAACCAGGGAGATTATAATCATCTTGAAAGACACATTGCACACGGAGGGGGATTCAGTGGCGTGACTTACAAGAGGAACTCAAAGTTTGCAGAGCGAGAATGGTGTTTGCAGACTGTAAATGAGACTAATGACCCCTGGGACATTCTTTCAAAAAAAAGAAGCAAATCCTATGCTTCACGGGAGGATTTGCTCTCCATAAAGTGGGGTCAAAATCAAAGCCTGTTTCCCATGTGGGGTTTGCTTGAGGGGTTTTTTTTGAGCCCTACCTTGTTTAGAGCTCCGTAAAAGTGAAGTTTCACCACCGTAAGTTGTCTCAGAATTTGCCCTCTGAATGCACGTTTTCACACACTGCAGTCTTCCTGAAGCCTCAAACTAGTTTTCTGGAAAATCAGCTTCCTGTAAACAAGCCAGATAATCGAGAGCAGATAAGGTGCCTGGATTATTCCTGGGTGTGTGTGTGCATATGCTGCCCTTACTCTCCTACCCCAACTGCTGCTGTCTTGTTGCCTCCCCGTTCCTACCTTGCCCAGAAGAGGAGGAGGAGGAAGTATCACCGTGGGCATTAGAGGGTGGTCAGCAGCCAAACTCACCATCTCCCTCTGCGCACTGCAGGAGTGTTTTGGTCTGCAAGAAGGGGAGCTCGCGCTCCAGCCTGTGCTCCCAGCAAGGCCAGCCCCCTTAAAGCACCACAGGAGAACAGCGCTCCCTTTTTTGGGTGGTAGACGTGGCAATGACCAAGGCACGATACCGCTAAGGATGGCAGCATGGTGGTGACCTTCCTGTCAACACTAACATGTAGGGAAGGGCAGGGTCAGCCTCCACAACAGGGATGCAGCTATAGCGAAAGGAAGAGCAAACTTGGCGCCCCCAAAATCCACATCCCATGGCGCCCAGCTTCACCCCCAGCTTTCCTGGAAGAGGTCGCAGGTTTGAGGCTGTACACGTCTGCTCTGCTGGTGCTGCTCATACCCTCAGGGGACATCAGGCTTGGGAAGGGCAGAAGAGTCCCTGTTGAGGACCTCCTGTTGCATGGGGTCCACTCAACACGCTGGCGCTGCAAAGCCGGAGGGAGACAGGGCATGGGCACCCTTTACCTGGGCTTTGAGTGTAAAGATAAAACTGAGGGCTGCGCTGGCCCCAGCTAAGGAACAAAGTGCCGGACGCTGCTGCCAGGTAGCCAATGTAGAAGGTAAGAAGCACCGGTCACCTGGACACAAGAGTTAAACGCCTTCGAGCTGTTGGTGTGTTTTTCAAGTTGCAATACAGCATTTGACAAAGGAGGTTTGGCAGTTAGATTTGCATACAAATTTGCATATTGGCCTAATTAGACAAAATTCCAATTAAGCATTCAGTGCATGCAAGAACGGCAGATGCGCAGGCCTAGCAGGTGTACCGCTTTGTGCTACGTGACGGCTGCAGTGTTTACATCAGACATGATTATACCCTCTTGTGCCCAAAACCAGATTCATTAGCGTGCATCAGCATGCTGTCCAAATCTGAAACCTTTTATCTTCTCCGGTTTCTCATTTTTTCAGAATTATACTATTATCTACTCCATTAAGAACCCCTTTTTAGCCCATCTAAATTCTCATTTGTGTAAGAGCACCACAATAACAAGGAGACATATAGGAGCCTGACATTTCTTTTCACGCTGGTCAAAATGTCCTAGAAGAATATTAATGATGCCTGTCTTTTCACAGGTGAAGGGGACTAATCTTCTGAAAGGACTCTCCATCTTTGGAAGCGTGCTGTACCAAACAGGCTGCTCCATTTTCCTTTTGAAAAACACATCAAAATCCCTTGGATGACACCCATACCACTCTCCTCTCTCCCAACTGCACAACCACTGTGTTAAAGAACTGCCAAGGGAGGATCAGAGAAGAAAACTAAGGAAAATTTTTCCATTTTCTGATCCTTAAGGAGTTAGCAGGGTGGGAAGCGTAATAGTCGCTATTCTTAATGATTACATGTTGCTGGAAATAAGCAACTTTTATAACCATCATGTCTGTAAAAGCCCTTGATCCCTTCAAAAGCCTCTGCCAGGAATTTGATTCCATAGGAATTCCAGCTCCGAGTGGCCCCACAAGCGCAGCTCCCCAGGAGGACAAGCAAGCTGCACGGCCACTAAAGCCACAACTGCTAAAGATGAAGCCAATGCTGCATCTCAACACTGAGACCACCCACATTTCTTCCTCTAGGCCAAACTGAGATTAACCAGTTAGCAATTTTACAGCAATCACAGATCCTAGGGAGGGTCTCCGATGCAAATCATCCCAAACAGGTTTGGCTCAGCCGCAACCCTGACCTCAAGTCTGTATTTATGAAGTGTGAACACTGCTTCTTCGGCCTAGCTTTCATGAGGACACTCCTACGGTGGTTATCCACGTGCGTACGTAAACAGTAACGTTTCACTGGAAGCCTCTCAGGTTAAAATTCATCCAGCATTCTCCAGGGACAGCCGTGTTCCACCAGGAAACAGCTATCTGTAAGGATGAAATGGAAATGGGTGTCTCTCCTTCCTAGGAGAGGGTGGAGTGCATGTCATTACTTCTCTTTTCACTTTTAATCCCAGGTTTTACTTTCTGCTGGAAGAAGCCTTCTTACTGTGGTAGCCCCGCCTTGCTGGGCAGTCTGCAAATGTGAGAGGAATGGTTTCTAGCTCAGGGACAGGACAATCCAAAGCGGGCCATAAATGAGTTCAAGGGGTGCAATACCCGCCCTAGGATGGGTGGGCAGATGACAGCAGCACTGCCACGGTGCTGGATGTTTTGCTGGGACAGCAGACTCCTCCTCCCGCCCTCATTCCTCAGGTGGGTTCTGCCCATTAACCTCTGTGTAAACACAGCGCTGGTGCCATCTGTGGTCACCAAGAGATCTGAGGAGAGAAGACGGGAAAGTCATAGGGATGCAGAGCCCAATCAGTAAAGCACTAATTACAGTTCTCCAAAAGGAAGTTGCCAGAACAAACCCGTTTTTGCAATTTTTCAGCCGAAGTTTCTTGCTTGGCTCGCGGCAGCAAGGGTCACGGCATGTTTGTCTGCTGTAGGACAGGAAAGACTTGCTGATTGCACCAGTGCAACCCATGGCAGCACACCCAGGGGCACTTACACCCGGACAGTAGCCTGCTAGGTAACTGTACACGGACGGTCTGTTCGCTTCTCAGAGGAGCTCGGCTGAAAGCTCGGATCCAGACAGGCTTTCCCTTCCTCCCCGAGACCTTGCTGGGCCTCGTGTTACTCCTGCATGTTCAGCTTATCTGTTGGTTTTCCATCAGGATAATTTAGATATGCTTTCTTCCTGAATTACATCATTTTATTGTAAGTGGATGAGCTGAGTTCGGGAACACCGTGCCCAGCCCAGCAAAGTGCAAAGAGCCCATTAAACTCACAGGGACACAGCAAAGCACACTGGGGCAAAAAACAGGCTGTCGTTACCCTCCCCAGGAAAGACTTCTCCTGTAAATGGGGGTGTACGTAACTAAACACGGGCATGTGAGCTGGGAAGCAGGGCAGAAATGCCATCGCAGGGCCACGCTCACACACTTTACCACACCCCCCTCGGGTGAGTGACACCTCATTAAAGTACCACCCGCTGCAGGGTGGTACTCCCCTTCTGAGAAGAGCTGGTTGTTCTCCTACGAAGGGCTGAAAACAAGCTGTCACTGCTCAGTAGGGCCGAACTCCTTGGGTGTGAGGCCCTCGTTCAGGCAGAGCAGACCGGGCTGAGTCTATGCGATACATTGCAGGCAGACAAGGCCTTGCTGTGTCCTGACAGTGAGCCTGCCCAGCGGGAACTGGACACTGGTAGTGGTGGTGCAGCTTTAGATAGCACAGTGCTGCGATCTGGGTGGGCCAGTGCCAGAGCAGCACTGCCAGTAAAGCCTGAGGTGCAAGATGCCTTTTCTGGCGTTGGCCTCAGCAGAACTCCTCCACGGCTTAGGGGTAGCCAGGGTGGGACCAGCTCCCAGTCTCTTACCCACTTGCCTTCCCTGGCCACAGCTCAGGAGCAGGAAAAGATGGCAAAAGCAAGCTAGAGAGACCCTCCCAACTCTTCCTTCTCTCTGTGTCCTCACGTGAGCCAGCCACAACCAGTTCCCTCCGCTTGCTGGGACATCTCGGTGTGTTTGCCTTTGCCAGGCTCATTCCCACAGGCCTGCTGTTACGAAGGGGAGCTGATCAGCAGGGGCAGCAGGTAGCCCTCTCACCACTCAGGGCAGCAGAAAGGACTGAACGAGTGGTGAAACACCTTCTCAGCCCCAACAGCTCCCACTCAGGAATAAAGCAGCAGCCACACCTGCAATGCCACCACTCAGTGCTTACTGGGGAGCACCATTCCCGACCATTTCTTCATCTCTTGCAACTTTGATGCGATCTGTTTTAAAAAACAGTTCATTTTTTTTTAAAAAAATCACAGTTTTTAACTAGGCTGACCAGTAAGTCACCTGGATTCTCGGTGACCATCACACAAAGAGCCAAGATGCACATAAGGCACACAGGCCTGGCTATGCTGGCGGCAGAAAGGCACAGCATCTCTCGGGGAGCAGTGAAGAATGAGTGTGGGAGTGGGAAGGCAATGGTACTTCCCAGAGAGCCCTAACAGGAAAGCACATTCTGTTTCTCGTTACCGAACTGTTTGGTGCGATCGCGTACCTTGGCTCAGCGAGACGTATTATGCCAGCGACATCTGCGGGGAGAGCCTGACACCCACTCGCGTGATACGAGATGTCAGAACCCAGACCCGAGCAGGAGCACCAGACGCTGCACTGAAGCGCGAGCAGCATGCTCGGAGGGGAACTGAGCAGAGGAGAAGATGCGACATGCCAGAGGGAGAGCTGGAAACAGGGCTGTGATGGCTCAGGCAGTCCTGCAGCCCCCAGCAGGCACACGAGCCTCCTTCCCAGGCCTGGCAGGCAAGAAGCAGCTTTTGCTTTGCCACACGTTCGCACAGGGGATGTAGCGGGATGCCCAGCCGCAGACTGGGTCCCCCAACTTTAGCATCTCTGCATTGGCGTGGGGAACGGGCACCAGGGCAGCATGGCACGGGGCAAGGCATTTCCTACACGGTGCCAGCAATGCCCCACGTGAGGCTCACAGGGCAACAGGTGAACTGGGAACCTCCTAAGAATTACAGTAGTTGTTATTAATTCATGCATGGATTTCCCCTATGCTATCTAGATCATGCTGCAGTCTGCTGGGCTTCCCAGCAAGCAGGAAAAAAAAAAAAAAAAGGCAGATAGCATGAAAAAGCCTTTTGCTTTTTTATTTATTCAACACATTTTCAGTGCCTTCCTAAATACAGATTGCTTATGAACAGGAAGCAAAAACGCACCGGCAGCTGCTCTATGCTGGTACCCAGCACGTCCAAAGGCAGCTGCTACACTCAGCTGCCGCCCAAGCTGCTGCCTCTGACCAACGGGCGCTTTGAGCTTTAAGCCACTAACCTTCAGTGCAGAGGACTCTCGACACAGCTGCAAGGGTGAAATAGCCATCAGGAGGACTGGTTTGGTTTTACTTCTTTTTACTGTAGATCCTACCTGTGCTGGGTTACAAACCCAAACCCAGAAGTGGTCTGAAACTTCCCTCCGGCGGTACCATGCAGCGCAGAGAAGGGACAGAGCCTGATTTGACAGGACTATTTTTGACAAGTAATTTAAAATCTTAACACAACTGGCTTTACACTGAGCAGAGGGGGATCCCTGGGGTCTTTTGTCCTAGTTTGGCTGTGGGGTTTTTGATTGGTGGGTTTTAGGGAGCTTTTTTGGTACTTTTAATGAATGCAGTGGCAAGAGCGGGAAAAGGCCAAAAACTCAGTCTTACGACATAATGACAAAAGTTCCTATGTCTTTGCACTAAAACAAGCATGTAGAAACTGCTTTTCTCTCTGAAGAAACTCACCTTAAGAGATTTCAGGAAAACTGAGACCTACTGGTTGATTTTTATTGTTCTTCCTAGAAGTTGCCTATCACGAAACAGTTCTGCCTTGTTCACAAAACAGAATTTCTTGGCAAAGTATTCTGGTACATGCAAATCTTAAGACAGTGACTAATTATTACAAGACAGTGACTAATTATTACAATTATTATTTCCTTGAAGGTAAGCAGACTTCACTTTCTAATGGCCGGTTTTTTTTGGTGAACACTGGTGGCCTTAGATATGATTATTAATTATTATTGCAGGTAAACCTAAATGGTACATAGATAATGCGATTATTGCAGAGACCAGGAAACAGGAGGAAAAAAAATAAAAATCAGACCAATGTTCTTTTTTATTGAAATGCCTGGTGTGTCTCATCCTACCTTTCTTGAGCTTTGGCATACTAGAGAGCAAAGGAAGCACTGCAATGTGAAATACTGTAATTACAGAGAGGAAAAGTCAATGGAGAAATCCAAGACACCCAGCACTGCAGAAAACTAACCAGAATTTATACTGGATGCTGCCATCTTGACAACATGCTGATGAGAAAAATATAGTAGCACAGTTCTTATTTAAAAGCACAAACCTCTGGTGGGCTGCAACACAGCTGTAAAGGCAGTTAATCAAGCCACACGCCTAAAAACCTGCACAGAGGGAATGCTGAAATGGATGGTTTAGATGGTGCTTGTCACATTGAGCGCTGTGTTTCGTAACTCCCTTTCCCCAGCAGCGACTTCAGAAAGGATTAACAGCAACAGCTCCTTGCTTACACCGTACACTTTAACACAAGGCACAGAAAACTCACCAGTGACAGAATATGCTGCTCCCAGGCCATCGCACAGGACTTAGGTTGTCCCCTTCTCCTCCCACCGTGACCGAGGGGGGCGAGGGCCACAGACTGCTTGATGGGCCTTGTTCTCTTCCCAAGTAGAAGTGAAGTCTAAGCCAAAAGATGACAGCAAGATACAAGGTGAGGTTCTCCTTACTTTGTGTTAGAACGCACTTTGAGTCTCCTACTTATGGTTGGGGTTTTTCATATGTGTGTATATATATATATATATATATATGACTAGGTCTGATGGTCCAGAATTAACATTTCCATTCCAGATGAGGCTGTTAAATTATTCTTTGTATCCCTACGGACAGCATAAGGAAGTTCTGTATCGTGCTTGTGGATGTAAATCTGATCAATCTTCCAGTTCCCAGTTCTGCTATAAAAGTCCACCCTAGATGACCCATCCCGTTTGCTCGGCACACATACATGCTTCGGTTCAAGTTCAGAAAATAAACACAAGCAAGCGACATCAGGTTTAATCACCAGAAATAATTAGTTCAAATACCAGGGCGAGGAGCGTTGTCTCTCTCTGTAGCAGTAGCATTCACCCCTTTTTAATGATGTGCAGGTGTCTAACGATTCTCCATGCAGGGTGTAAGCACACTACTGTGGATTTAGACCTTACAGCACGTATCCTTTCACTGACCACTTTTCACAGACTCCTTCAGAGCAGTCCACAGACACACAGAGCCTCACAACATAAGCTCAGAAACTGTTGCATGAGGAAAAGGGAAAAGGGAAAAGGGAAAAGGGAAAAGGGAAAAGGGAAAAGGGAAAAGGGAAAAGGGAAAAGGGAAAAGGGAAAAGGGAAAAGGACAGGAAAACTTGCAGGAAAAAGAACAAGGCAGGCTGAGTCGTCTGCCAGATACATCTCATGTCACTCCCACACACCACGATCTGTCGTGAGTTCAAGCGTTGGGAGACATTTCGGGTTTCTTCCAGGACAGCAGACAGGGTGAGGATCACAAGACCACCCCACAGCCAGAGATCACTGTCGAAGTCTATCCAACACTGAGAAAACAGCTGGGGAAAAATATCCCTCGGGGATATGAACTGCTGACATAGCAGTCTCTTATCCTTTAGCAGTGTAACACCAATGTTCATTCACCATTCTTCCCAGAGAGGGTGGTGAGGCACTGGCACAGGTTGCCCAGAGAAGCTGTGGATGCCCCATCCCTGGGAGGGTTCAAGGCCAGGCTGGATGAGGCTCTGAGCAACCTGGTGTAGTGGAGGGTGTCCCTGTCCATGGCAGGGGGGTTGGAACTGGATGGTCTTTAAGGTCCCTTCCAACCCAAACCATCCTGTGATTCTATGACTCATGCTGAAACCCCACATAGGATCTGTGACCAACCCAGTAAAGCAGTTACCTGCATCATCCTCGGAGGAGGAACTTCTTCTGTGAGTAAATGGTTTTATTTATACACAGACTCATAATGCTGAATGCCAAAGCTGCTAAAGACAAGGTAGGTTTGAGCAGAAACCTCCACGGTGAGCAGGAGTGCCACACAGAACAGGTGACCTGCCCTCCGCACTTGCAGCCTCCAGCACCCTGCAGCTCAGGTAAGAGCATCACAGCAATTCTTGGGACCAGACCTCAGGATCTCAGAAGACCTGGTTAAAATAACGGTTTGATGACACACCAAAAACCAGACCTGCCTTTAGCTCACACCACCACCTCAAAACCAGTATTACCTCTTGACACGCAGAAGTGATCCAACAGACTCCTGCTGCAGACTCAAATTTGTTCAAAAACGTTGCCGTTGGCTTTGTATCAGCAGGCTTCGTGCTGGGCAAAGAATTGTTTCTTCTCTAACAGCCAGCAAAAAAACCTAGTTGGAGCTTTTTCCTCCTGTCCTGTTTAGTTCACAAGCAGCGTGAGTAGCGGCCCATTTCTAGAAAGACCGTACCGCTGAATCTGCGCCCAGCCCAACTCCTCACCCCAACAATCACAAAGCTACACCCTGGGGCTGGAGTTTCCTTAACTGCTTCCCTCACCACTTGCCCTAGAGCCCCCTCTTAAATTGTGGATATTGGACAG
Source organism: Rhynochetos jubatus (assembly GCA_027574665.1). Taxonomy (NCBI): domain Eukaryota; kingdom Metazoa; phylum Chordata; class Aves; order Eurypygiformes; family Rhynochetidae; genus Rhynochetos; species Rhynochetos jubatus. The sequence goes on from CM050649.1 coordinate 41,778,172, forward strand.
AGGGGGCTGAATTGTACATGAGGCCAGTCTTTGCGGACATGGCACTGCATTCTTACGTCATGGAACCGTACGTGTAGTAGAAACCACTTCACATTATTTGCACCTGCCAGAATGGAGGCTTTTAACCGGAACAGTCAACGCCACTCCTGACACTTCACAACTTCTGTCCAAAGAGAACTTTGCCAAGGCAGAAGGTTCCTTACTTAATCACCAAAAGAAATCAGACCCTGGAGGAGAAGGATTGGCTCTGTACTAACACATGCAACGCTCTATCCTTACGGAGGCATTGCCGAATGGAAGGAATATGAAAATTCACGACATCCAAAAAAAAGATTCGTGGCCTCTGGGACACACAATAAAGACAAGACTGCAGTTTTGAGCAGCAAGTTCTGCGTCACTGCTGAATACCCGCTATTCTCAAACCAAGCGACATCTCCGCAATGCCTTACACGTTAGGGTAACTAAAACTGGAGTGCAACGTTTTCAAGTGTCAGATACTCTGAGGAAGACAGCTATATACATGGAGACCTAGATAATTATTCACAGTTCATAGCCTAATTCTGCATACTTTGAGTGGATTGCAGAGATTTCAACACCTGGCTTTATGAAATACATCATATTCCACGTAGACATGATGCCATCTCTGTCCTGTGATGAAGCAACAAGTGATCCCATAAGGCCCTTACTGATCGCTTTTCACAAAGATGTGTTTCTTGGCTAATTGCAACATAAAAGAGCTCTTGTTGAAAGAAGCAGAAGGCACTCCAAATTTTGCTCACACAGGCCTCTCAAATCATTTTCACAGATACGCTAGGATCATATCGTAGTAGAAGGATCATCCAATCACACAGAGTTGACTGACACATTTTACTTTTACTTTCCAGTGTATAAAATCTATTTTTGCACTTCTTATAGAAATATGCCACAAGGAAGAAGCAACGAATAGGAAGCTAGGCAGAATCCCTACCAAATCAACTGAAGGTAAAGGGTAAAAACAGAGATGGCAAAGTCTCACCTAAACCTTTCATATACAACAAGAATTTTGCTACATTCCCTTTCCCGTAGCCAGGTGCACTAAGTTAGTTACATTGACAGACCTTTTAAAAAGTTACAAAAAGATCCCAAACCAAACCAAAACCCAAACGCAAACCACAAACCAAAAGAAACAACCAACCAAGCAAAAAAACACAGCGACTTTAATCGTTGCACTTCCACCTGAAGAAGAAAGCCTGAACACAGTAGGCAAAAAGAAAACCCTGTTTCGAGGAAAATATCATCTCCAATATTCATATATCGTGCATTAGAGATTCCTAGGACTGAACCACTGACACCTGTACGCTGCTAGAAGCTTAGGCATATTATAAATGTATTATCTGCTGCAAGCAGGATATTTTCCATATCAGGCTACTTGAAAACATGAATCTGAATAAAAGTTTAAACCAGTCTTCTTCCATAATTCATCTGACATTCAAAAACAGCCCGCAGTCGGATCAGTCCCTGCAGCAAGGCAAAAGTTACAAACTGTGTCATAGCGATGGTTCTTCAGTCTTCATCTTCTTTGTTTGGCCATTCGAACCACGTTGCAGATCCTGCCTTTTCTTCTTCTGCTGCTGTACCCTTTCCTCCTTCTTCTGTAGGTAGGCATCCATGTTTTCAAACGAAACCTTGTAGAGGTTGCTGTAGTGGCTCTCTGCACCAACATGACCTGCAGTTGGGCAAAGCAGGAACACAAGTGTCAATTCCCTTAGCGGTCTCATCAATTACTTCCTGTACTCTAATTCTAGATAGGGTCACAGTAAATGAGTTGAAATGCCACTATCCACTTTAATAAATAGGAGCATTTACACTGCGTGAGCGTTATTGGTGTTGGCAAGCATCTGTCCTGCACACACACGGCCAAGCGTAGCCTCCGTCTGTAGGCCAAGAAATCCGCAGAGAGGCAAGCACCTGATGCTGAAGCAAAGAGAGCACACGCAGCTCTCCTTACTTGTGTGCTGGACACTTGCAGACTTCAAGGCTTCTGTTTTTAAAACAACTGCTGTTGCAACGTACTGTTAGACAGCCCACTGGAGTTGTTCCCCAAGAGAGAAGCACTGCGGAGGACGTACGCTCCCTAACTGTGCTGAGCCGACTTGTCTCCACTTGGAATACAGAACGAGACCAGCTGGCTAGGTCCACATTTTTAAAAGGTGTTAGAGTGGTACCTGACAAAGCCAGTAACCTCTACTTCTCTTTGCTTTCCCACCTTTTCCCACCTCCAAAAATTCTTGATGTTAAAGGGCAAACGCAAGAAAATCCAGTATTTGTTAGGGTTTGCTCCTGAAGCTGGTGTGCTACTCCACAGTAACGTACATACAACACCCCCTCGTTTTTTGGTAGACAAACAAAGCAATTTTCCCTTGCTGTTCCTCAGCAAAGCACAGGCTTTTATTTTCAAGGGTCTTGCGCTCACACAATAACCAATTTCTTGGCCTCTGGCCTCAGGAGAAATGGCGTGCTGTCCGTTTGAATATCCATGCTACTCTCTACTTTAGCAGCCTGCACTAAATCCTGCTCCACCTTCTGCTGGGATCAGTTATACAGCACGTACTGCAAGGCTGCCCTGCGCGTCTGAAATCCTACGGAATCAGCCATCAGGTGAAACAAGTTTATAAAAGGACAATAGGCAGGCATTAAGACTGGGTTTAAACAATATAATGAGCACCTTTCAAAAAAAAAGAAGTAGCTACCTTTTCAAGCACTAATTATGCACTGGAATAAGTGAGCCTCCCCTTACTAATTAACAATAATAGACCCTGCCATCTGAGCAGTCCTCCTTTCCCAGCTGCAGATGCAGCCGGCTCCCGTGTATCACAGTAATTTTCTACACTGGCTAATTGTGTTCAGAACCTCTTCCCCTGCCTGCTCTTTTTACTTCTCTGTTGCTCATTTTCACTCAGACCTCATACTTCTAATTATCCGCCTGGCTGTAACTATGAAGTCTGCAACATCTACACACAAACACTCTCCCTTCCTTCCAAACGAGTACCTGACTTCCTCTTAGATTTCAAAGACCGTACCAACTTAATGACCACGTGATGACCAACGTAACGACAGCTACACCCTAAACCATCCAATGCTAGACATGAGGCAGACTTTACATCAGACTGCACATTCCTCCAACTCTTCCACCTTTACCTACGACCACCAAGAACAGACCAAAAGACGGGTGGGGATGGTAACACCTCTTTTAAAGAAAGTTCCCAGTCTCCCAAAGTACAGGAGAGAAATTCCAATTAATCAACTCAGTACATAATGAGACATCCACTAGCACATGCCGCAACCCTTCTCTGCCCGGCAGCCACCACTGCCACAATTGCAGCTTGTAAGTAAAGTTCAGTGTTTTTTAAATACAAAAAATCCTGGAAACATAGGGTGCTTCTGAACTAGTAAATCATGTAGTATTTTTCTGCCAGAGACTGGGGGTGGGGCAGAAATCAAGAACAAAAGCATAGAATCTTTTAAGTTGGAAAAGACCTTTAAGGTCATTGAGCCCACCTATTAACATAACACTGCCAAATACACCACTACACCATGTCCCTCAGCACCTCATCCACACATCTTTTAAATACCTGCAAGGGATGGTGGTTCAATCCCTGCCCTGGGCAGCCCGTTCCAGTGCCTGGCAACTGTTTCGGTGAGGAAACTTTTCCTAATATCCAATCTAAACCTTCCCTGGTACAACTTGAGGCCATTTCCTCTTGTCCTATCACTTGTCACTTGGGAGAAGAGACCAACATCCACCTCTCTGCAACCTCCTTTCAGGTAGTTGTAGGGAGTGACAAGGTCTCTCCTGAGCCTCCTCTTCTCCAGGCTAAACAACTCCAGTTCCCTCAATCACTCCTCACAGGACTTGTGCTGCTCCAGACCCTTCCCCAGCTCCGTCGCCCTTCTCTGGACACACTCCAGCACCTCAGTGTCTTGTAGTGACTGACCCAAAACTGAACACAGGATTCGACAGTACAGGGGCACAATCACTGCCCTAGTCCTGCTGGCCACACTGTTCCTGATGCAGCCAGGATGCCATTGGCCTTCTTGGCCACCTGGGCACACTGCTGGCTCATATTCAGCCGGTCGTCAACCAACACCCCCAGGTCCTTTTCCGACAGGCAGCTTTCCAGCCACTATTCCCTAAGCCTGTAGTGTTACAGGGGGTGGTTGTGACTCAGGTGCAGGACCCAGCGCTTGGCCTTGTTGAACCTAACCCTGATATCAATCAACTTCATCCCTGCTGATACCATCTGGGGTCACATGCTCCAGCCACAGTAACCTCCACATAATCTGCCTTACCCAGGTGGACCCAAATGGTCCATCTTTACAGCAAAGCTGCTCCTCCCACAGCTGTTCCATTCCTACTATCTCCACTGTACTTCTGATTAAGTGTCACGCCCAGGTAAGAGACAAGATGACAAACAACAGTATTTGATATAGCAGCAGTAAGACAGACTCCAGCAGCTCTGTCATAGGGTGTTTAGACACATCCCTCTGTTAAGATGCCTATGTAAAACAGTTGTAATAATACAATCCAGACCTAAATACCTACGTGGTGGCAGTAACCTAAACACAGACCATGATCTACAGTAACTTCCATACCAGATGGAGTGATGAAACTGAGAAAACTGAAGAGTTAAGCGACTTCAACAGCCAGCTGAACTGATTTGAACTCCTAAATCTTATGCTTTAGCTGTAAAAATTGCATTTCCTGGGCCTTGGGGCCAAATTTCTTACCTTCAAACACTTTCCAGTTGTCTTGAAGATATTTTGACATCTTCTGTAATCCTTTGTCATCAGTTACAACCTGGGAAAAGAAGGAACGTTTATTATTCCCAAAATATCATGCAATCTCATGTTTCACAGCATACTGAAAAACACGACAACTCTCGGGCAAGTGCAGTGAAAGGAGAGCAAGTGTAAGCCCTCCATGACCTCCTTGAGGCTCCCTTTTTTCTAGGACTGCTATAGGAACCTGGCCTGAGATCACGTGTCCTGCTGGGGAACCTTGGCAGATGAAGGAAAAGAAAATGGATTCCCAGTTTCTAAACTGTGAGGAAAAGGAATATTACAAAGAACACATAAGGATCGAAGAACATACCTACAAGTTTCATTTAAAACCACTTCACAACTATATCATAATTAGCTGGGGACTTACAAGCATAGTAAGCGAGTTTCCCATTGTTTAATAGGCTATTACTATTACTCGATAGCACATCCCTCAAATTTGACTCCCTGTTCTCGGTGGAAAAAAATCCTCTTAATGCTCCCAGAATGCCTTATTCCCTGAAGCATCCTTCAGTGGCAGGCACAGGGAAGGCTGTGTGGAAAGCATTCCTGAGCACACCACAAAGGGATTTTGTTGGTTTGTGTTTGGTGGTTTTTTTTCAAATAATCAAGTGTAGCACACAGAAAGCAGAGGCAATTCAGTCTCAAGACAGAGAAGTGTGCCTTTTAGTTTTCATGGAACACAGAACTAGAATCACAGAAAGGTTTGGGTTGGAAGGGACCTTAAAGACCATCCAGTTCCAACCCCCCTGCCATGGGCAGGGACACCCTCCACTAGACCAGGTTGCTCAGAGCCTCATCCAGCCTGGCCTTGAACACTTCCAGGGATGGGGCATCCACAGCTTCTCTGGGCAACCTGTGCCAGTGCCTCACCACCCTCTCCAGGAAGAATTTCTTCCTGATATCCAATCTAAATCTCTCCGCTTTCAGTTTAAATCCATTACCCCTTGTCCTGTCACTACAGGCCCTTGTAAAAAGTCACCCCCCAGCTTTCCTGTAGGTCCCTTCAGGTACTGTGAGGTGCTATAAGTTTTACTCCACTTTTGTTATGGCCTCAAGACAACATAAAACATTTGGGATGTCAGCATAACACAAGTGTCTACCTTCCACTGTCCATCACATGGTCTGTACAACTGAAGAGGAGCTTCACTGTCTTCCTGCAAAATCCATAGATCTCCCGTTTCCTCAAGTGCAATGTCCCAACCTTTATGTTTCAAAGAGATTTGCTGTCTGTAAACTAGCTGCTGGGCAACGGCATCAAGCTGAAAGATGTAGACTGTGGGAAGACTTTTGAGAGGAAAAACTTAATTACCATTATTAGCAAATCCACCTACAGCCATCACTTGTACAGCAAACTACACCCACCCACTCTAATTCCAGAGCCGAAGCTCTCATTAGGAATTGCAAAAGATATCCTAGCACTTCAAGTGCAGTTTGTTTACATGATCCAAGGCAGAAGCTGTAAATATCTAACACATCAAATGGCTTTTCAAGTGTTATATGAAAGAAAAAGCAGTCAACACTGCCTCTTCTTTAAAAGAAAAGTTAGTAAAGGGAATTTCATACGGATTACTAAGGATTTTATGTAAGAGTGTTGCATCATAGCGCACTGGCCTACAGGGCTTCACTTGAAGGAATACGTAGCTGCGCACCAGTCAGAACAGGAAAGGAGTTACACACGGGGGAAGGGAGGAGGGAATGAGAGCAACAGGAAACCTTGACAGGGCTGAAGAGCAGGACTCCAGCACTGCACTCATCTCCACCTCTCCTCTCAGCACTCACTCCTCCAACAGCCCCAGCCTCTACATGCAGAGCTTCCTAACCTCCCTGGGACAGGTCCCCAGCATGCCAGGCAGGACACCCCAGCTCCCTCCCGAGTGGCCCACCAGGTCCACATGGCAGCACTGTTCAGAAACACCGGGGTATGGAGCTGGAAATAAAAGCCTGACGCAGAGCACGGCACGGCCCCTGGGCTAAGTGACACAGGCACAGCCCCTGGCTGACACAGCTTCCCCTTCCAGAGCCAGTTTGGGTGCCCATGTGGAAGGCATGACAGGAAGCAGCTACGGCTCCTTGGTCTGGTGAAGAGGAAGTCCACTGAGGGGACAGATTGCAGATTTCACTGTACAGGCAGCCCTGGCAATCTCTCCCTTCCCTGCTGGCAAGCTTTGGTCAGGAAGAACAGGTTCCTTGGCAGGTCTGGGAAGAGAGGGGAAGGGGGCTTGTCTGTCCCTGCAAGACAATCGCCTGCTGGTCGGATTTGTAAGGTTCCTCAGTGCTGGGGCCCTTCAGCTCCCGAGCACTCTCTCCTTTTGCAAACACATGCATTTGAACCCAAAACTCAACGTAGCCTCTTCACAGTTCTAAACTGAAGAAATGCTGCACTTTTAAACATAACAGTTGAACCCACTAATAGGAGCAGAATATAGTAACAGAAGTTTGGCCGCTCTGTCACCACAGCACCCGGAGCAAAACGTGACTCAAAATACACAGGTCAGGTGCAGCAAACTTAGGGAGACATCCTGAGCATTGAGCAGGTCTCGCACATCCTAGCCTTGTGCTTCTTCCCGTGAGGGAAAGGCATCACAAATCCTGCATAACTTAACTAAGCTGGATAACCCTCACATTCACCTCTGCACTCAGACCAAGTGCAATAAGGACGCGGGCTCCCTGCGAGCCTGGGATGCTCGAAGATCCACACTATGGAGTACTTCAGGCCAGGGGAAAGTTAGGACAGCCAGCAAGAGAAAGCTGCTCTTGCCTTGGCAGGAGCAGTGATGATTTTAGCCATTATTTATTCTTACCAGTCACAGAGAACTGCAACATAACCACCTTCACAGCAGTACGTTATTCTTGACACAGTGTATTTCTATTAGGAAAAGAAAAAGAAACATCCTTGTAAGTTAAGACCATTTATGGGCAGAAAATTCACATTCCATTTCATGCCTTAGCCTTTAAAATTTAGCAGATGTCTTAATTTACAGCAAGTTAAGCAACATAATTACCTTTAAACAGTCGTGTATTTTTGTACTCGTGTTTGCTGTTTTATGATGTTTCCCACACTTCTCCCATCACAGTCGTCCAAACAGAGATCAAACGCGAAGGTTTTAGTGAACTACTCTTAACAGACAAACTAACAGATGAAGGAAAGTACACCACCTTCAAACACCCTCTCCTGCAATGCTAAAGGCAAAACCATCAACAATTGCAACCTGCTCAGCCAGGCTATCACACGAGCTGCTTAGAGATTATGAACACCAGCCATTAGCTGCTGCTGCGTTTGTTGGAAAAGGAAGATAGCGATGCATAGCTAATATCCTTGCTGCACTGTCTCTGTTTTCAACCTGTGCCTGGGTGAAGCCATACTGCTTAATAGAAAAAGTGTTCTGCAGAACAAGGTAAGACTGCCTGAGGCCGTTTTCCTCATCAGAAAAAAAACCACCACAACTAAAAATGACACCCGCCACCCAAAAATCCCACACCCAACAACAAAAAACCCCACACCACACTCCTAATTTAGAAGCTACATAGTTTTACCTGAAGGAGAATCAGAGAAATGCCTTTGCTGCACAAACCGTACTACTTGAAACACGTAACAACTGATCTGAGGCTCTTTGAGTGGGAAGAAAGAACCGGGGAGGAACAGAAAAACTGCAAGATGCTCCAGGGTGCTTTTTCAAAAGTATCTGTTATATAACGTGAAAGACAAAACTGCAAAGGCAAAAGGCTGGTTCTCAAGCATATTTTATAAGCAGCAGTAAGACCAGCACTTCTGATTAATAAAACCTTCCTACCGGTGAAGTAGCGAGTTATTCCCTTTAGGACAGGGAAAAGACATCTTCTTTGACACTCTGCTGGCAGAATTCAGATCCATCAAGTCCTCTTTCCTTTTGCCACCTTTCCAGCCTTCACCTCTTGCCCTAACACAACACTGGTCACTAAGCAATACTGCTGGTTCAACAGCTTAAGCTGAATTTGGGAGTAACCGTGGGATTTTACCCTTTGAGCTATCAGCTGATGTACAGGCATTGTCAGGGTGCTGGTTTTGGAATGCTGCAACTCATGTAGGAAAGTAAAACAAGCTGTACAGCTTCTGAACATGCAAGTCAGCAAGTTTAATACAAGAAGCTAACTGTTTTGTCAACAGTACATGACGCAACTACTAGAAGATAAATCAACTTCGGGAAAGTTAGTAAACAGCATAAATATGGCTGAAAGCCAGAGTTGCACAGCGAATCTCCAGCACATGAGAGCAGAAAAAACCCAATCATCATGTGGGGAAGCAAGAACAAGGGCATGAACACACTTTTTAGTCACATACGCAATTGGCTGTTTGGGTGGAAGAGGAGCATTTCATAAAAAACATTATCAAAAGGATGGATACGTTTCAGAGCTCTTGGGAACAGATGGGATAACCTCTTGCTGCTCTGTGGAAATACTAAGCTGTCAGTCCACATCTAGCACTGGGATCCAGGACCGCTGTTTAACACAGCCGTAAGAAACACTTACAGATCCACATACTGGGTAGGATGAGTGGGCTGAAACAGAAAGGTTCTCTTCAGCTGATACATCTAAATGTAGTTAGTGCACTATGGAGCCATTTACTGCACAGCTTTAGAGTAGAACTGATAGCTCCTATTGTAAACCACCAGTGGGTTCTTTAGACATTTAAGGGAACAAGCCAAGATATAGATATATATTAAAAACAAAACCCTAACCTGAGATATTTATGTCTAATAACAAAGCTCTGCCTCTCTGCCTGTCTCATGACAAACATGCAGAGCAAGTGCAGCGATGGGAAGTGCCCACCTACGCAGCCAAGTGCTTTGTCAGAGAGACAAAGGCTTCTGTGAACTTGAAGTATGCAGCAGTACTCCCCCACCCTCACTGGGGCGGGGGAGGCCTTTTTTTATTTGAGCCAAGTGTTATTCACAGCTGGACAGAGATGAGAAAACACATCTTTGCAAGCTCTTTCCTTTCTGCGTGCGGGTAAGTCAACAACCAGCAAAGTGAAGGCAAGCCCCAGAGTAGTATCTTGTTCAAGGACAAGCCTATGAAAACAGCTAACTTAAAGAAGAGCTACAAGAGCAGTCTGTGATAAACAGATGTTCACTTGATACTCTCTGAACTCATTCAGCATTTATATGACACTGCTATCAGCCTGCCAACACCTTAAAATTAACTTTTTGATGTCCTCTGCGAGAAGAGGTGACCCTATGAAAACTGAACGTACTGGAGCCCTGGGGTAGAGTTGTGCAATTCATGTTCTGGACTTTAAACAAGCTTCTGCTGTCAAGAGGATCAGATGAGGTGAAAGCTCCGAAGCAGGAAAAATATTTACATAGCACTACAGAATTAGAGAATTAACTCCCATTCTAGCAGGAAAACAAACTGGGCATCTGCAACCCATCAGCTGAAATCAATGTTACATTGCACAAAACCAGTCTCACATTCCCAAAACAGACATAAATTCATCATCTGCTGAGCAAAATAAGCCCACACTTATGTGTTCACATGACCTACCATTACTGCTGATTCCATTATCGCTGTGTTTCAAGCTTCAGTGCATTCACAGTGGTTATCAACAGTAAAAACGGAACGCAACATGAGAGAAAAGAAACACTGATATCCCCACCTGATCTTTGGGTGCCAGAGTCATCTGCAGAGAGCGTGCTAGTCACAACCTACAAAGTGCTGACTCCAGATTGTTCCCTTGAATTCAGACTATAAATGTCACAGTAGGTTGTGAAGATGACCTTTGACACACCTGGATGCACATGATGACTAAATACTACCACCAGACATAACCTCTGGCATTTCTAGCACTACAGTGCCAGCAATACACAAGCCTCCTTTCACCTTTGGTCCTGCTGGCCATGGAGACAGCAATTGTTCTGAGAGATTGTTTCTATGTGGATAATCTTGCCTGGAAGGCAGCCTGCAGGCTATTAGATATTTCATATAACGCAGTAATTAACAGTCACCACAGAGGCTTTAAACGCTGTAGAGCCGTTCTGACAGAAGCACATATTGACAGCTCTATAGCAATACAACACAAAGGTGGCAACGCACGGCGTTAAGGTTAAATCCGTCATTTATCTGTCTGTCATCACTGGGATCCCTTTTCCAAGTACACACAAACTCTGGAAGTCAGCTGAGACTTCTGCACCCCTCAAGCATTGTGCAAATTTAGTGTGTGCTGGTTGTGGCTGAGATGGAGTTAATTGTCTTCACAGCAGCAAATATGGGGCTGTGTTTTGGGTTTGTGCTGAGAAGAACGTTGATAACGCAGGGATGTTTTAGTTGTTGCCAGATAATGCTTTGTGCCCATTCTAGGGAGGACAGAGTTAATTTTCTTCACAGAAAATTAGACCAAGGATGTTTTCAGTTTCTCATACTGTCCCTATGCTGCCAGCTGCTTCTCTACAAGATGCTGGGAGGACGTACAGGCGGGAGAGCTGACCCAAACTGCCCAAAGGGACATTTCATGCCATAAGGCATCATGCTCAGTATGCAAGCTGGGGGGAGTTGGCTGGGGATCACTGCTCGGAGACGGTCTATCGATCTCTGGGTGGCGAGCAATTGTTGCATTGTGCATCATTTGGTTTTGTATATTCCTTTATCATTATAATAATTATCATTATTACTACTATTTCCTCTCCCTTTGCTGTCCTATTAAACTGTTTTTATCTCATCCCACAAGGTATTTTTTCCCCGATTCTCTCCCCCATCCCAGCCTGGAGAGCTGGGGGAAGGAGCGACTGGCTGTGTGGTGCTTAGTTGCCAGCTGGGGATAAAGCAGAACATAGTGTCATTGAAGACAGGTTTTAAAACTCCTCTAAGAGTGGGCAGTAAGACTTTCACAGATTCAAGGAACAGGGCAGCCTAAGGCTTCTGGGCCACCATCAGGAGACACAAACACCAGTGGGTAGAACTGCACAACACTGCAGGAATACAGTTTATTAACTGCTGTGTTATGTTTATTAACCCACAGTTTGTGGGGGTTCCCTTTCTGTCACTGCTGACTCATACCAAGATAAAGAAGCTAACCAGATACTCCTCAAACAGTCAAAGGGCACCCCAAATTTCTACCGAGAGGCTCCATCAGCATGAAGAGTATCCTACGGAAGGGACTATCGGGTGTGTTAGAAAACAAGGTAAGTATTACTAAACTACATTCAAAAGCGTTCAAAAAGATTCTAAGGGAGTTGGAGTTTATTTTTAAAATCAGTTCCTGCTTGCAGCAAGTTTTCTCCTCTAACATTTCTTAGATTACCCAATGTTATGTTCAAGGCTTATTATACAGCTTACTATTATTTTTCTTATAAATTTATTTGTAAGCAGCGGAGTTAAGACTGAGTCTGAGATCAAGCAGCGCTAATTTACATGCAAGCTGTATCACTAAATGGTAAGCCAGACCAAGCAACAAGTAGAATTTTAAAAGTTAATAACAGGATTCCCCACTTCACAGCTAGTAGGTTAGTAGTCCTCAATGATCCAATAAAGCTAGAAGGCAAAACATTTTAAAATAAAACCATTCTTCCCTCCAAAAGAAATGCCTTGCAACATTGCTACAGACATGGATTTGATGGCTATCAAATCACACTGTGTCAGCAAAGCACTCTCATTAGCTACTTTTGAACACAAAGATAAAACACTTTGGCTTTGAAACTCAACTCGTCCCCAGGAGGCTATGTGCAGCAAAGTAATTTTGTAGGTTTGCCTCTCCCTTCCTCACTCAAATCCTTCTCACCCAGACTACAAGAAGATACCAGCTAGATGGGCTTGTCACCCGATTTGGGACCCTCGTTTTCTACTTGTGAAAAAACAGCAGTAGCTACTTCAAAGATTTCAAGCACGAGACTCAACCTGAAACCAGCCAGAGACCTTGTGAACGTGTATGAGAGGTCTCCGGCTCAGGTGTGCTTTAAAGTATATTCTCAAGCTCAGGAGCAGGTTAAATTGTCTGTACCCTGAATTCCTGCTAACAGGAACTCTAGGCCAAACCCAGGATTTCTAGTATCTAAGCTTCGCATACTGTGACGCAAGCAGCTACCCTCGCAGGCTTACGTACAGACACAAAGTTGCACGTTATCACTCTAACACAAAGAACAACTTGCTGATGTCTTCTGCACAGAAAAAACGTTGTCAGGTCTGTCTCTAGGAGCTTGGTCTTGCCACGGGTTGTGCTCCCAGTTCAGTAACTGGGAATCCCACCAACAAGATCAGGTCAGACCTACACGGACAGCAAAGATTCTCAAGAGATCCCCAGGAATGACTCACAACCGCTGGGAGAGGATGAGCACACCACACTTTGACTAACCAAACCCACAACAAAACACAGTGGAGGAACTCTTCAATTCAGCCTCAATACGAATTCCACAGTTTTGCCTCAGCAGCCATGAATGGCTACAGATTTTCCAGTCACCTAACAACTAGGAGATGGCTGTGATCTTCGGAGAAAGAAATATTTTTAGAGATTCATGTGAAAAAACACACCCAGCAGGATGGGTGGTAAGATGAACTACTCTTTAAACGACCCAACAGATCAGCAGCTGGCATAACATGATGCACACAGCAGGGACGACAGCAAGTGCTGTTCCATCAATAAGAGGTCGTACGCCAATTTGCATGACAAGAAAGAACAAACCCAGAGATCAGGTACCACCAGAACCACCGCTCACACCAGATGAGCACCCCAATCACATACATATCACACCACACACGTGCAGGCTGCAGGATAAGGAAAGCTCCTGGGGTATCCAGTTTACACACGCCATGTTCATTTTGGATACCACGCAGCTTCAGTACAACCCAAAGGGAAAAGCCCAGAGCTTTGACTCCACAGCACAGTACTATTGCAGGTGACCGGTTACAAACATTACAAAGCTGCTTTTTGCTCAGAGAGAATTTCAAGTGTTAAAGTTGCACTTACGGTTTTGGAAAAATTAGCAAGTGAAGGCTTTGTCCGGTGTGCAGAACCTATATTTGTGAAGAATTACACTTTCTTTTGATCACTGCTTGGCACTTCTTAAAACTGCACATAAGACACAGAAATGGGTCTCAGGGACTTTTTTCCTTTTCTGAATTTCCAGGCTTTTCTAACAGTCTCCAGGTCTCCCACAGCTTATAAAAACCCATGGACGGAAAGGAGGCACTCCTAACAGAACGCAACAAACGCATTTGGGAGTCACAAGGATCGTGAGGGTAGGAAAAGCACTAACACACATGGGTATACCTGGTCCGTTTTGGTTGCCTCAGACCCACCGATGCTGCTCAGATGACAGCAGTACACTTCTTCCCCGCTTTTGTACTCCCAAAGTCTCAGAGTTGAGTCCTGGACAGACGGAAGTGGACAGAAGTCAATTACTAACAGTATCGCAGGCAGAGAGGCCACTCAGCTAAATCCTATTTCCCTGAAGAGCTTCCCACAAAAGCTGCTAAACAGTCACTTAGTTAAGACCTCAAACTGCAGATAAAGCATTTTAATTAACATAATTTTCCCCCTTGATTCTAAATTACTCAATCATGCTAACTTTAATTCTCCTTTTGAAGTGGAAACTGGGTAGCTGGAGGAGTGCATTTCAAGCCTCAAATAGCCCAGCAATACATATGCTCAGCATTTTAACGGCAATTCCTTCAGGTTGCCCTTTCCTGCCCCTACTGTAGTTATCACCCAAATTCTCATTTGATTTAGTAACCTCCTGGAAAGAAGCTAAAACACCACACTGGAAAACAGAGTCATCAAAGAGCATTTGCTACGAATGAAGAACAGACACACACAGCATTAACACTAGAGTTGCTTAATGATTTAGAGGAACAAGAGACAAGAGCCTTTGTGAAGCAGGAACAGCAGCTGAAACCAAATGCTAAGAATTACCATGATCTTCATATCTTCCCAGACAACATTATTTGTTTCCTATGTGGTTCTGGTAGTCTGGGAAACAAAGAATATAGTTTCCCTTCTTTTACACCAACTCCACCCACCCACTCTGTACAGGTCTGGCGCAGCAGCAGGATGCCACCAATTTAAGAAAAGGTCTGGGGGGAGGGAAAGGAGGGAACACTCACTTTCCTTCAGTTCTCATCTGAGCGCTGTGCAGCACTGCACTGCAATCTCTACACAACATGCGCTGGGCGTAACATGAGGACATCATTCAGAACAAGTCTCACAGGGAAAAGCAAGTGGAAGGGTATAGAGGGAACAATTTTCTCATCTTAAAAGCTCTAAAAAAAATATCTCTGATTCTAAGGTAAGTCATTCTCCAGACACTCATTATCACGGCAGGCTGGCATAATACCCATTTGCTTCAAAGTTGTTTAACAGTCCAATGATTTAAGTTTGTCTGTGCTGCAAAGCAAGAGTTAATGATGAAGAAATACTGAGGACTTTGTGATTTCCCCATCCCAAAGATCTTAATAAGAAGCTAGCCTTGCTATAAACATAGTAAATAGCTCTTAAATGACCTAGCAATAGAATGGCTGAACACTGAATAGAAAGCCAAGAAAAGAGGGGGGAAGGAGGGAAAGAGGGCATGCTGGAAACCGTGAGAGATTATTCCAAGTATCCCAATGAACTTAGGGCAAAAAATGGTTTTAAAGTCTAAATTTTCAAGAAAAGTACTTTTTTGAAGAAATTGCAATACATACCCCAGAAGCTGACAACAGCAGATCAGGATAGTTGGGTATTACAAGTAATTTGCTTACAAACCTAAAGGGAAAGTAATGAAAAGTTGAACTCTCCTGCATGACACTCTGGTCTTTAAACACACACAATAAGAGAAAACACTAATTTTAAGCAGAACCTTATAATAAACAAATTCCCCACATCAAGCCAATTAGGAGGAAGAAAAAATACGCCTACCGCACTTGCCATATATGCTACACAAACCACTGCCTTTCTACTTAATATAGAAAATATTTCCCCACCTGCACTCTGACTTCCTCCCGACTGAGAACACTGCCAGTTAGACCAAAAAATGGCAACGGAGGCAGATTTATTTGGGTACCACGTTCCCCCTTCTCAAGTCATGATGCACATAAAACACATCTGTTGACTTATACTTTTAAAAACACAACAATGACAACCCAGCTTTCAGAATACCACGTCTCCCGTCACAGCTGGAGATCGTTCAAAAGCAATCTTTACAAAATTTACCCTCATTCAGCCAGAAACCTTGCTTTTCAGAAGTATGTAATACTGCTGTGTCTACCATGACTTGTCTTTGCTGAATAATGAGGACATGAACTTTTGGAGTTTGTTATTATCTCAGAGTTCAGCAACTTAAAATGTAGTGACCTGAGCAGAACATTACAGTGGGACAGTCTTGCCTTTGAAAACAGCCATCATTTTAAGGCCATTAAAAAAAGAAAGAGAAAAAAAAATAAACAAACATAGAAAGAAGAGATCTGGTCACTGTAATACAAACTTTTATGACCAAGCAGTAATGGCAGGTGCACATGCAGGCATAACAGATCCAGCCAGAGTCACCATGCACCCCACTGAAAGAAGAAAATCCAGGTGTGTGAAACAAGACAACAATTATACCTGCTTTATATAATCCGTTTCTTATTCATTACTAATTTAAATATTGGATTTTTAAATATATTTTAATTAATTTACACTAAGTGCCATTCCACTCTACAGCCACTAATGAACTCTTTGTGCAGACACAACAGCCCCCATTTCATAGAATCACAGAATGGTTTGGGTTGGAAGGGACCTTAAAGACCATCTAGTTCCACCCTCCCTGCCATGGGCAGGGACACCCTCCACTAGACCAGGTTGCTCAGAGCCTCATCCAGCCTGGCCTTGAACACACCCAGGGATGGGGCACCCACAGCTTCTCTGGGCAACCTGTGCCAGTGCCTCACCACCCTCTCCGGGAAGAAACTTGGTAGGTGAGTTTAGACTGCTGCCCACATCCCAGGTTCCCCGGTCACACCATCTGCCTTTAACTTGTTCCTGATACAGTGAGCTGACTGCACCACGTTGCATCATCTTATGGAAGAACGTGCCTGGAAGGTTGTTGTTATCCCCAGGTAACTCAGTGGCCAGACAAGCAGAGTTACATGTGTTCTCTGCCCTGTGTAGGGTCATGTCTCTTCTGCTACCCTGTCACTGTTAACTTCAAAATGCAGCAGTGGCCACAAAAAAAACCCCTTCCTTATTCAAAAACCCTCACCGTCACCAATAGAACACCTCCAAAAGCCCACAGAATCCTGTAGAGATGGGAGGCAATCTCAAGAGACTTTGAAAATACCACAATTGACAGACTTTTTAACCAGCAAAATGTAGAGGGAGAAGTCATTTAGAAGTCTATTTACCATTTGAGTTTTCTTCATGGGAAAGAACTACTGAGAAGAAAACGGAAAGTACAGTCCCTTCTTTAGGCTGAAAAGGAAGTCCTGTCAAACTGGCTAGAAGACAGCCCCTATTCCCATACCGAAAGGGCTGGTGGTCTTCTGTTAAGTCAGAGCATGTCTGAACCACATCAGTACAGCTAGCAGGTTGCTCTGCTGCCTTACAGTCTGCAGATGACTGCAACTAGAAGCACTTCAGGAGGAGGGATGGGATGGGGAGGGCATGGGATGTCCAGAGTTGTAGATGCCCCATCCCTGGAAACATTCAAGGTTCAGGTTGGACAGGGCTCTGAGCAACGTGATCTAGTTGAAGATGTCCCTGCTCATTGCAGGGGGGTTGGACTAGGTGACTTTTAAAGGTGTCTTCCAATCCAAACCATTCCATGACTCTAAGCACAGACCTAGCTGTTGTTTAATATGATTTGAAGAGATAATCATTTCAGCTATTGAGGCACAACAAAGAGCTGCAAACGGTAATTTTTGCACACAACAAACTTACTCTCTGTGTCCCAGACAGAAGGATACAATACTATAAGGAGCCTTTGCCAAGCTGACTCTGATCTTCTCATCTCTGTCTGCAGTTAGGATATACTGGTCATCAGGACTAAGCGCCTGTCGGTAAAGGGAGAGTTTTAGTGCCCCATAGTTCAATGTTTGTTTTAATTCTTCCTAACCATGACAAAAAAAGGCAACCAATAAAGTATCTGTTTCTCCTGACTCTGAAGGGCAGGTGAAAGCATTAAGCCACATTTTTCCACCAATAATAGAAGCATAAATCTTTGACAGTAACTTTCTTGCTCACTAAGACAAGATGACTACTAGGGTCCCATGAAAGCCACCGAGCTCCAACAGTGCAGCAGAAGTCCCACTGCATCTTAAAAAGAAAGAACCCTCACACTGAGGAGCTTCACTGACATGACAGACAGGGTGAATTCCCATATACATTCCATCACCAAGTCCTCCGTGACTGTAACAATGTAGACTTTTTGAACACTCAGGGTCCCAGAATAGATAACCCTCTGGTAAGCTTGTTTCTTCACCAAACTCTGCAGACACAAATTCAGTAGGAAGAAGTTCAGACCACATACTTTGTTTATGCAAAAAAGAGCTCCCAAATCTGGGACACGAGCAACAGTGAAAGACCCAGACGCAAGCAGGAAGGCAGGTGTCTGCACTAACTACACGGAGGCACATACTCACCACATCCAAGAGCAGAGACAAGTGACCCAGCTCAAGTTTTCCTTCTGCCTGGGGTTCTGTTATTGAGTAAGAATAGACATCACCAGACTTGTCTGCAACCAGAATCTTATCCTCTGCGGCTGTAATAATCAGGGAGGTGCACCTCCTGGTCACGCACCTGAAAGAAAATGGCACAGTTTGAACAGGTCTGAACGCCAGCTTCGGCAAGTCTGGATTCAGCCCCAGTTAAACAAACCAGGAGACCTGACAAAACGTCTCCTAAAAATGCAACTTAAACATGTGGAAAAGAGAAGACGAGGTAGGAGTTCTCCTAGTAAAAGTCCTTCGCAGCAAGCACATCTAGAAACTGTTGAAACTACTTCTCCAGTTGCCAATTCTTAGTGTAAATGGAAGTCCTTCCTTGTGAGCCTCAAAAACTCTTCCTCCTCGCATCCAGAGTCAGAGAGATCCAGTCAGGGTACCTTATCCAGGCAAAGCCCTGAACTTGAACTCTGACTTTCCCTTATCATCTGCCAGTATCCTATAGCTCCAGTTGCCAGTGTAGCAGGTAATGGTCTTCTTACAACTTTTCAGAGAAATGTTAAGAACCATATTTGTCAGAAAACAAGTTTTGAAGAATGTTTGATCACTCAGTCTACAGAATGCTTCTGCGAGTTAACAGCTATTGTTATTATGGTTATTCTTTTCACAACACCTCTTTTCCAAACCCCTCTGTATCCTGTGTGTTAACATAAGACTGTGCACACTGGGGATCATAGGGAATAGACATTTCTGTTCACCTACTCTGAAACTCAGTGACCATCTGGAGGCAACAAGAACAACATACCATAATTCAGGTAGAAAGACAGAAACTAATCCTTTTTTAGTGACTGTTTAAAGGAACACTGTAACAATAGAAAATCGTGTAGGACAAGAATGCCTACAAACACACTGCAGGTGCAAGCAAAACAGTTTCAAAATAGGTTACCTTGTCAACAAGAACAAGTCTTGCTCCAAGTTCGCTGTACTGCCTTTGATCTTAAACACAAAGAGATTCAGAAGTTCACCTTGTCTGAAGTGAGCTGACTGCAAAAGCTAGCACCACGTGAAACCCTTTACACAGCTTGTTGCAAAACACCAACACAAGTTACATAGCTCAGCTTCAGCATTCTGTTTTTTCATGCAGAGACCCTTTTGCCTGTATTCCCAGTTTCTGAATGGGAGGTATCGATGTTCCCAAAAAATCCACCTGGGCCCTAGTTGAGCTTTTAGAAGAAAACTGACACATCAATTATCCAATGGCATATTAAGGGCAAGACATACAGGGCAGTGCAGCAGAGAAGACAGAACACAGAATGAATGGAATTTGCCATTTCTGGGTTTGTCAGTGATTACTTACTCACTACAACACTGGTTAACCCCTGAAAGAAATGTCCCTCATATACCCTACACACGCAGACAATCTGAGAGAGACACCACCTTGTTTTGCAACCTGGGCCACAAGTTTGTCAGGGACCACCAGAAGCAGAGATGTCACATGCTGAGGTACTTTCTCAGGAAGCCCTTTTTTTGACAGGCAATTGTCACAAGCAACAGCAGAAAACTGGTAACTGGATGACCTCTGGTGGACAGCTACTGACTGTTTTTTCAAGAGGATCTTACCACAGAAGCAAAACAGTCAGCACCATCTCAAAAAAGATGCTTTTAAGAGAGTTCACAAACTCCCTAAAACACCTCCTCTGAATCGACAGAAACGGACAGTGCACTCACTACACTGCTCTACACTGCTCTTAGGCCCAACCTTAAGTGTTCACTAGGAGCAGGTAAAGTTTCAGCTCCTAAAGGTGACTTTTGGAATACAAAGAGATTGTTCTTTCCCTAGCCAATGGTATAGACATCTGCACGCCCATTCTTGGGCATACCACACATCACTTCTTGACAAATATCTTTGAATTCCCAAGAACGTTAAATCTGTTTAAGGGGAAAAAATAAAAGAGGAAGCTTAGCGATAACAAACAGCAGCATCCCAAGTACAACTATTTTATAACTCTAAATTAATCAGCCGTAACTCCATAACAAAGTGACATGCAACATCCTTCCTGCTTCCTTACCTGATGCTAACACATTCCCAGGAGGGTTTTGTGTGGAACAGAATCAGACGTTTGCTGTCATCTGTCAAGGCAAAATAATCTCCTGATGGGGAGAAGGCAAAAGCTAGGATGTCATCACTTCCTTTATCTGTCGGTTTTCCATCCTGTCTAAAAGAGAGAAGTGGCACAACAGTTCACAACCTGAGAGTTACTGAAATCCATAAGAATTTCTCCAAGAAGGAGCGTGAAGACTGAAGTACAATGCTAAAAATTTTATTTGTGCTTAAAGTGTTGAGCCAACGTGAACACTAACGCAAAGAAAAAAGTCAAGGAAAAAGAAACTGATATAAGGTCTACCTGTACCACTACCTGCTTTAAAAAAAAATAAACAGCCACACCAGGGTTTGTGCTAGCAGATCATGACACAAATTTAGGGGAAAACAGTAAAATTGGCTACAGGTAAAGCAATGCCCAGAGGTTGAATTTAAACTAAGACTTTTTTGGTTTTTGAAGTCTCATGACTTGGAGAATAGACCTAAAGGAGGAGTTATATACTGGTCTATGGTTTGGTCTGGGTTTTTTCCCCTAACTGTATTAGACAGTCTAATAAAAGAGACAGCATTTTTCCATCAACATCTTGATGCAGAAGGTCATACGGAATCACTGATTATGAGATGTTTCTCTAAAAAAGACAAAGTTGTAAAATCTCCCCTCTGGGATGAAACAGAAACAAACAACAAAAAACCCCCAAACCCTATAAATCCATCAAGGTTAGTAAAAAACACCTGGCCATCACCCCATCAAGAGTCATGCCATGGCTCTTATTATTTTCACTGCTACATAACCCCCGGAGGAGACGCACGCTCTAAGAAAACAGCAGATTGCCTGAGCAGATTTTCTCACCCTTTATTTCCCAAGGTCTTCTCCGCATTGATGCAATCGTACACGAAGAGACTATCATCACTGCAAATACAAACCAACAAACTGAAAACACAGGAACTGGAACAACGATGAGCTTAACTACGAGTAGCATCAACTCCTTTGTAACGTGCTGTTATTTTGCGGTTATTTGTGCAACTGAGCCCTATGCCGAGGAACCACCCCTGCGAAATGGGCTCCCAAAGCGCTACAGATGCGGTAGAAGTTTAAAACCTTGGATTGTACATACATGCCAAAAAAAAAAAAAAAGAAGGAACTGTCATCTGTTGGCAAAGTGACCGCGATATTTTACTTGTCAGGCTTCACGTAACTGTCGCTAGCATTTGCCCACACAGCCATGACGTGCGTCTGGCGGCGCATAACCGCGCCAGACAACCGGGAAGACTAAAAAGCTTAAAAGTGGTATTACAGCAGCAGAAATGGCACACAAGGAGCCCCTGAAGGCCCACGCTCGGCTTTGCAGGGCTCTGCCGACAGGCCGGAGCCGGCAGAGTCTCCTCCACGCTCCCACCGCCTCCCTCCGGCCGCCAGTCCCCGCCACTCACCGCGGAAGCCGCAGGGGAGGAGCAGCGAGCCCCCCGCGGGGCACCCGCCGGCGGCGAGCAGCGGGGCGGCCTCTGCCGCTCGGACCCGCGGGCCCCGGCCCTGCCCACCCTGCACTCACCCGGGCTCCCTGTACCGCGCCGCCAAGAGCCTGCTGCCACCGCTGGCGGCCATCAGCGCCCCACGGAGAGCCAGCGCCGGCCCGGGACCGGGGCCGCGTCCCCCGCCACCCTCCATCCGTCAACACCGCCACGTGCGCGCCACAGCGGGCGCAGGGTACAAACGTCACCGCATGAGGCGATGGCGTCAGAACCGTGCCGCGCCTGCGCAGTGGGGGATAAGCGGTTGGGGGAGACTGTGTAAGGAAGCGTCTGTGCTGGTGCGGGTCACGGCGGGGACGCGGAAACGCCCCGCCCGGCTCCGGGAGGGGCCCGGCCCGGCCCGGCCCGGCCCGGCGCCGCGGGCGTACAGCGCAGGCCTTCCCGCCCGTGTCGGGGTCTAAGTTGCCCGGGCCCGCCTTGAGGCGGGGTTTGGTGGGTGCCGCTCTCGTATACCGGCAGCGGGCGGGGGGGCGGAGCCTCGTCGCTTAGGCCCCGCCCACCGGGAAGGGCCCGGCACCGCCCCGGCGTTCTCGCAGCACCGCCCGAAGATGGCTGCTCCCTCGCTGCTGGGCTGCGGCCGGGCGGCGACCCGCAAGGTAAGAGGGACGGAGGGTGGGTGCCGGGCAGGAGGGACGAGGGAGGGTTGTCTCGGGCTGGCCCCAACCCCGAGCGGTTGCTCGGCTGCTCTGGGCGGCGCGTACCCACCCGGTCACCTTCCCGCGCCCCGTTACACCTGCGCAACGGAACGGGGACGCGGGAAGGTGCGCATGCGCCGAGCAGAATAGGCGTTCCGCCCGTGGAGCCTCTCGGGCGGGGGGGGGCAATGGCGGCGTTTCTGCGCATGCGCCCTGTGTTTCGCGGCTCACCGGGGCTCCCTCTGCCCTAGAAATGGCTTTTTGTCCCGTTCCGTTCATTCTTACTACACGGCGCCTTGCAGGTATTGCGGCTGGACGCCCAGGGGCTGCGAGGGGCGACGTTCTGCACCAGGCCGGCGGGCTCCGGGACGCTGACGCCGCCAACGAGTAAGATGCTTGTGTTGTCCTGAGCGGCGGTGGGGTGTGGATAGATACAAACGGGTGTTCAGGCAGGACAGCCCCCTTCTCTGGTGCCGACTGCCTTCCCCTGCAGCCTCGGAAGGTTTTTGCACCCTGCGGTAATGGTTTTACCTGCCTGTGGGACCGGGGAGCGCCAGTCTGAAGTTCAAGTCCCTCTGTCATTAAGTAGGCAAGGAGAGCTTAGAAGAAGTGCTCATGGCCACAGCTGCTACCTAAGCCAAGAAAGGGAAGGGTCATCCCCGTGTAAATAAGGGTTTCTGTTCACGGGTATGGTGTAGTAAGAAAACTGAAAGTTTTCTGGTAGCATAGGAATGAATCAGCGTGGGATGTATTTATATTCGTAGGCCATGCTATGAGCTTGACACTTCTGTTTACCTTCACCTTAAGATGGTCAAGCATCACAGCCGTTAACAGACTAAGGAGAGCTAGCGTTATGTTTGTCTTAATCATGGAATCACAGAATGGTTTGGGTTGGAAGGTGCCTTTAAGACCATCTAGTTATATTAAGAAGCTTTGCGAGTTGCCTGAAATTTGACAGAAATGATTGTAGCAAGTTACTTTTTTTAAATGAGGTGCAAAATCTGATTTTGAAATTCAGGTGTGCCCCCCCCCCCCTCCCCCGCCTTTTGTCTTTTGAAATGCTTGGACTGTAAGGGCCAAAAAGCATCCCGTTTTATAGAAAGACAGACTTGCAAGATCCAAATATGTGCTACAGGAACAGTGTTGAGAAGCTGCAGAACACTATCACGGCCCTGTTGTGTTAAATTTAGTTGAAATGTTTCTTGCCCCATAGGTTTGCAAGTAAGGCAGTACATGGACCTGTGTTTTGATGATGCATGGTGTTCAACAGTCAGAAGCATTTCAACCCCTTTTATCCCTGACCAAAGTCAAAACATGAATACAGATTTCAAAGAGGGATATCTTGTGCAAAATGCTGTTTGTAAATAGAGGCTGGCTGATTCAGTGAGTAGGATTCTCATTCCAAATTAGAGATCCAGGTGCTTAAACAGCAAAGCTCCATGGGACCATAAGTAGGAGTGATCAGACTTGTTGATGGCTGTTGTAAAGAACACTGAAAGAGCAGCTGAATGCAGACCTCTGGCTTCTGATGTTAGCTTCTTAAATGCCAAGGCAAATAAAAGCTTGGCTGTTCCATTAACAAAGCCTTTGCTGCATAGAGTGATATTAGCTTGATTCAACAACGAATCGCTTTTTATTGTAATTTATTTTTTTGCATTATTTAAGGCGTATTTGAGATGTACTTTAGTGTCAGTTTCTAGAATCGTTGTCCTCTGATTTCAGAAGGTGTCAGGAGACTTCTTAGGCCACCTCTTTCAGCCAGCTGCTTCCCTTGCAAATGGTTAGGGTTACTTAAAGTGTATAGGATGCAGCGTTTTCAGATTCTAGCTGGAACAAGGTGTGCAAATTTTCTTTGCTGTGATGAAATGGTCATGTTTACTTACAAAGTCAGTGATGGGGAATAGAGCTGTAATTTCTGCGTGCTACCTTTCTGAGTGCAAATATGTTTGAAATGCATTCCGATAATGATGTTACAAGCATTAGTAAGAATGCACCTGGGAATAATACCCTTGTTACTGATTTGGGTGTATTGCTCTTTTGGCAAAGTGATGCAAATACAGATCTGGTGGTACTAAGTTTGAAGTACCCTAATTAAAGTGTCTGTACCAGTTGTACTAGACTTTATGATTAAAAACCAAAACATGTATCTCTTTCATGTATACAAATATTACTGATTAAAGTATTTTTCCAGTAACACCTACTGTTAATGGTCAAGTTGAATGTTACCTGCCTTCTTGGTTTCTTAGGATGTCTTAATATTAATACTTCAACTTTTGCACAGCTTTCGCTTGTCTGTCATCCCTTTGGGCATTCTTGTGTTAGTTTGACCTTCCTGTACGCTTCTTTGAAGAACTCTTAAATCCTGAGTGGTGTTTCCTCACCTATTAGTTTCTACAGGCTGCTGTTTGGCTGTGGCAGCCTGTGCAGGCAGGCAGGCATCTTCCAAAGGTGTCTGCCCATCTTCCTACATCCCCCTGCCCTGCACCTTGCCTCTGGCAGAGAGAAGCATGTGTTTGAAATTATTCAAAAGTATTACCTGTATAGAAAACTGGTACCTTTTTTACATTTGTACTTGTGTTAAGAACTCTGCAGTTCTTTCTTAAATACTTTGCTTTTAATATCATGTGTCTTACCTCTACTGTGATGTTTTCATTTGGACATTGCTGAAGACTTGCTTCTATTCAGAACTAATTATGGTAACTCTTTGGATCATACAAGCTATTACTGTGAAATACTAGCAGTAAGGGGGAAAACTGCATCTAAGTTACGGTCTTGTAAAGTAGAGCTGGATTGCCAAACCGTGCAGATAAATGTGCACAATAGACTGGAAATCTGTTGAATCTCATCGCTGGTTGGAAGTGGTGCAACTCATAATGGAGTTGGCTTTGCTATAGCAAAGTTCAGCAGTGGTGTATTTGCTTAACGTGCTCCTGGTCCTCTTTGTCCTCCTGTTTCCTGTAACCACAGCAGTACTCGCTGTTGGTCTGCCTCTTGAGGGTATCATTGGCACAAACATCTAAGGGGTATTTGGTATTCTCTGAAAGGGCCTGAAAGTTGCTGCTTTTTCTCTTCAACTGTTGGCTCCTTGTCTGGAGAATTTAGCTTAATGAAAGTTATCCATGAGGGAGAAGAAACAAAAGCAGGCTAACATGAAGCATGAGGAGATCTTCTAAAAGAGTCTTCACAAAGAGGTCTTAAACCAAAAATAGGAAGTGGAAACAGTGAAGACTGGAGGAGACAAGGTCTTGGGGAAATAATGTTAAACTGTGTTAGACACAACTCAGTTGGTAGGTCAGATGGACACGTGAACAAGTAATACTTTCACGTATGGCCTCAGGTATCTGGTATTCTGCTGCTTTGCCTTTTGAGAGTCATCCCTCCCTACTGCTTTAAAGATCACTCTTGCAAGAGGCTGGCTATTGCTATGTCTGTTTAACTATGTCTTCTGCTTTGCTGGCTTGTTCATGGACTGATGTTATCTCCGCAGCAGCACATCTGAGAGTTTGGCCAACAAGCTGTCTTGATGTTTATCCGAGATAGGAAGGTGTCTGTAAACCATTTTCAGTGACGCAGAATTGAAGCACAGAGAAAACCAGCTCTTGTGAGGAGTCTGGCAAAGCAAGGAGCAAAAGGCGTTCTCTCGTGTGTTTCAGTAGCACAGCAGCAAAAACTGTTCTAACTAGAACGTGATAGCTTCTTTAACTTAATACGTCTTCAAACTTTCTGCTTCATAATACCTGTAGCTAGTTTAATACCTTTTCAATTTGATTTTTTACCAGTTTATCTCAGAAAGTTAAAATTGTATGACTAAGATCGCTAATTAACAGTAGTGCCGGATGTAATGACGATAATCCTCTTTATGCCGTTTCCTAGATGTAGCGGCACCGCAGGGAAGCACGAAGCTGCTAGCCATCAAGGCACCAGCTGAATTTCCTAAAATGTTGTCTTCTAGCTCTCTCCTAGTATCAGCCAACAAAGGTGAGAGCATATCTAGTACTAACCTTGAGGAAGCTTCAGGACGTTCTGTTGAAGACATGAGAATGTTCATGTCAAGAAAAACTGTGGTTGCATTTCCTCAGCGAGTAGTTGTTTCCTCCTTTGAGGAGGAAAACCTCACTACACCTGCAACAGACGGAGGCTTGAGGAAAGAGTTAGTTGAGGAAGAAACTTCGTCTTCATCCAGCTCAGATTCTAGCTCAGATTCTGAGGAAGAAAATGAGGATGATGGTTCAGAAGTTGCCGTTAAAACCAAGGTTGAATTTCCTAGACGAGATTCCATCTTTTCTGAGAACATAGCGGTAAAGGCATCAATGTTAGCAACAGAGAACTTAACCCAGAAATCCCACAAAGAATATGTAACTAAGAAGAAGCCCCACAAAACAGAAACTGGTGTGTCTCCTATCAAGCAGGTAGCATCTGCTGAAACGTCAGTCAGCCATGAAACATCAAAGTCGAAAGCAAGAGACCCCAAAGTGAAATCAACTCGTAAAGCAGCAGACCAGCGGAAGCTGGTCTTAGAACCACGTGAGGGTGAAAGCCAAGACCTGACCGATGTCGCTCGTAAATCTGATTATTTGGAGGAAAAGACCGTTGGAACCCAGGTAGCAGCTATTCGGCTGAAAGCTTCGTCAGTGACTCGGAAAGACAAAAAGCAGAAACTGGTGTCCAGAGGAGAAGAAAAGGTGAAGGAGGCACAGGAGTCGGGAGCAGAAGTAGGAACTGCTCCTAAGCTAGAAGAGACTTCTGAAAGCACAGCGTTGGCGATGGGTGCTGCAGCAAAGGAGGAAACCATCCAGGAAGGAGGAGTCCAGGCTGGAGGAAGAAGCACAACAGAGGGTACAACTTTAAATTATTTGAACTGTGTTGATTCATCTGGGCTAGGGTTTAACTTTTTTTAAAGCGTTTCCAAATCCTGTTCATGATTCTCTGGTCTTTATACTGATGCTAACTGTGTAGCAGTGACTTTCTGGAAGATAAATTCTTGTTCTTCGCTAACTGTTATAAGCGCTCAGTAATACTTAGTTTCCAGTTATGCCCTGAAAGGAAACGGTCTTCATTTCATTGTATTTATAGTTTCATAAACCAGTTACTTACAAAATGAAAACAAGATTGTTTCCACTGTGAGCAAAATCATGGGGTTTACATGACAAAACTTGTTTTCCCTCTTCTCTGTTTTGAGAAGAATTTGAGACTGCCTTTCTCTTGAGCCAATTTGGATGCCATCTGATTTTTTGCTTAAAACCTGCTGTCTGTCTTTTTTTTTTTTAATCTTGCAGTGTTTCAGATTTCAGTAGACTTCAGGAAATCATAGTATAATGCCAGGAACAGGTATTGATTCTGAGACTGGTATGTTGTGAGTCGTGTGGAGGTAGCACAGAGTTGACCTTATAACTCAGTTTTTGTAGTGAGCCATGGAGGAAACAGTGATGTTTTAGGAAAGAGCATTGTGCATCATGTAATCATATCTCTAGCTATACTTACCTGTCCAACTTACCTTTCTTAGTTACTACCAGTCCTGTTAACTTACCTACTGATCTTCTTCTGTGTATTTAAACAGCAAATGCCCCTCTGTCTTCATTCTTGCCTTTCAGCAGAGGTGGCATTCCGTTCTTAAGTTCCCCCCATTTCTGGTTGCTGCTTTGTATTAAAAAAATTGCCTACTTGGAAGGAAAAGCAGCATGGCTGTAAAGCTGCTTGGATATCACCCTTCAAGTGATATCCCTATGGAAAAGGCCCCGGGGGTCCAGGTGGACAGCAAGCTGAACGTGAGCCAGCAATGTGCCCTTGTCACCATCAGTGTCTTCGCTGTCTGGGCTGCATTGGGAGCATTGCAAGAAGGCGGAGGGAGGTGATCCTGCCCTGGTGAGATGCACGTGGAGTGTTGTGCTTGGTTCTGGGCTCCCCAGTATAGAGAAGTGTAGAGCTACAGGAGAAGGTCAGCAAAGTCCCATTAAGATGAAGAAGAGACTGGAGAACCTCTCCTGTGCAGGAAGGCTGAGAGAGCTGGGACTGTTCAGCCTGGAGAAGAGAAGGGTCGGGGGAAATCATCAATGTACCAGGTATCAATATCTGAAGGGAGAGTGCAAAGATAACAGAGGTAAGACTCTCTTCGGTGGTACCCAGTGACAGGACAAGAGGCAGTGGGTGCAAACTGAAACACAGGGTTTTGCCTGAACATCAAGAAACACGCTTTTTATTGTTTTTTTGTTGTGGGTGATTTTTGTTTTGCGTTTGTTCTTTTTAATTTTTTTTAACTGTGAGAGTGACCAAGCACTGGCACAGGTTGCCCAGCGAGGTGGTGGAGTCTTCATCCTTGAAGACACTTAGAAGCTGTCTGGACATGGTCCTGGGCTGTTGGCTCTAGGTGACCCTGCTCGAGCATTCAGGGTTGGACCAGATGACCTTCAGAGGTGTCTTCCAACCTCAGCCATTCTGTGAAGTGTCAAATAACCAGGTTAAGTGACAAATAATTGCTTTTTTTATATTGGTTTCCAGGATACAGTGCTGAATAAAAGACCTGCCTTCTGCTTCAAGGGGTTAGTTGGTTCATAATGTGATCTTAAGTTGGAAGCTAAGCTTACCTTCTTCCCTGACTGCAACTCAGGTGGTAAAATGCAGCACTGTTTGCAAGTGACATTTTCATTTACTTATTCCTCCTTGCAGTCAGCAGCAGAAACTGTCTTTAAAAAAAAAAAAAGTTGGGAAGAGCTATTTGTATTTTTCTACAGATGATGCTTTCTTCCCTATTCATCCACAGTGGAGTTCTAGATGCTCAAGCATTTTTTCTTTTTCCACACTGAAGCTGAGATGATGACCCAAAAAATTACTTCAGTTAATCTCAAGTATGAGAGGGACTTAAAATGTGTTAATGGTTCAAGGTGAAGAGATTACTACACATCAAAGGTCTACGAAACAGCCTCCTACTCTGATGCTGTACTATGATCCAGAGTAAGGTTAAGCCCATGTGACAGACTTTCCCTGCAGATCTGTGTCGAAGGGGCAGTACTACCACTGTGCCTCAAACCCATCATCCTCGTAACCACACCAGCAAAACCCTTTTGGGTAGGACCTGGTGTTGCTGAAAACATCAGTTTAGCTGTTGAGCTGCTGTTGCTCTGTGGAGGCGGTAAGGCTGTGACAGCAGGGAAGTTTCTGTTGGGTACGTGCCAGAGGACACTGCTGCAGTGGCTGTAGGAGAGGTGGGAGCTAGTACGGGCAAGTTCTCACCCCTTTACTGCTGGTGTAACCTCTTTGGGTGCTAGGGGGTAGCAAAGAGTCAAACCCAGCTACACCATGTTCAACAGCATCACTGGTATCTTCAGGTATATCTTACTTTCTCTTCCTTTTGAGGCCTTGAGAACAGCTACTGCTTTTCCATGTTTAATGTTCACAGTTAACGATACCTTCTGTAATCCGTGCTTCCTGTTCTTGTGTTCATCTGCAAACTGCAGCAGGCACGCTGAAGTTGTGAAAGCAGTTTTTCCCATTACAAACCTGCATGTTAAGGTGATGTCATCCGCTTCGTAGAGCAGGCACGCTAAGCAGTCAGCAAAAACTGCTGACTCTAACTGCTAAGTAAGGAGTGAAATAGTAGCATGGTAACTCAGAAATATACCTCTGATTCATTTCGGAAGAACATCCTGTGAAATGCTGACTAAGCATAGATGAAGTCTGAAGTATGGGGAGGATGAACTCGGGGATAAATTTTTCCTTTGAGAAGCCAAGTACAGTGTATTTGGGCAGGAAAAATGAGACTCCATCTGCTTTTCTGCCTGAGCATCTGCCTCTTAATTTGGAACAACTGTCTCTTGCAGGTTGAATGTACGCTTGCCTACACTTGCCTGTTCTCGGGGCTGTTTGCAGCCGAGACCACATCATCTGGCTCTTATCTGTGGCGTTGTCTCCTATGAGCTCAGTCAGAACCGAGCAGTAAGGCTCAGGGGTATTTCCTGTCATAGGCTGTGTGTGTTACTTTGCTGAAACCATGGCTTAGGCCACTGCTTTTTATAAGCAGGTCTCTAAACGTTATGGATGCACGCTCTTAAACTGATAGTATTACACTGCAATAATTATGTCGGAATTAAAGGTAAATTCTGGTGTTGAGTTGCTTGACTTCATGTATTTCTATTGTAGATGGCTGTGCTACAAGAAGAAGCTTAATACGGTCTAACCTAAACCACTGCACACAAATTTATAGGACAAAGGTTTTTCACTAGATTATGCTTATGTCTGTCCTATTGTTAAAACTCTGGGTATATCAGAATAAATTAATACTGGGAGTAAAGTTTTATTTCTTGCAATTTCCTTGGTTGTAAAATCAGCCCGTAACAGGAACCTTTTATGTAAATGGTACTGCCTAAATTTGCATAATATTCTAAAAGTGTGAGAATGAGTGTTGGCTTTAATGTGAAGTAAGGAGTGCTGAGTAACTTTATTAGGCTATTCTTTTAGGAAGGAGAGCTGATACAAAGTTTAGAAGATTATATTTAGAAGAAAGGAAATGTACATCAAAGGCTTTTGATATATTACTGTTCAGCATAACCACGTTGGAAATTAAACTGTGGGGATCTCAATAATTCCATCACTTCTCCCCATGGAAAAAATTCAATCTGTAAATAGTTTTAATAGCCGTATCTTGTGGTCTGACATGGTGATACATCATTTGTACTGTTTCTTTGCCTCCCCTGGCTTGCTAAGAATGTCACCTGCTGTTCTGACTGGGGTGAAAACCAAGGCAACTAAGAAAAAGCCAGGAAATGCAGACATAATGTCTTCAAAATATAGATTAAATGTTGTGCCCTGTCCACCCGCAGCGTTAGGCAGTTTGGATTTTAAAACCTGTGCTGTATTAGATGACCTGTACTCATTCCTGTTCCCCTACTGCATGCTAATGTGCTGCTTTCGGACCAGACAAGGAACCAGCAGAACTTAGTGAACTTACTCTTTTCTTATAGATGCTGCCTTTTTTTTTTTTTTTAATGTTGACTGGAGAGGGATCTGACTGTATATGAAGACTGGCTCAGTAATTAAGAATATTGCCCTCTGGGGTGGCATCCTTGTAGTCATCAGTTACTGTTTGTTTTCACAGAGACCACAGCAGCTGCCGAGCCTGCTCCAGAGGAATTCGATAATTCTACCTACAAGAACCTTCAGCATCACGAATACACCACTTACACCTTCTTTGATTCTGTTGCAGTTCTCTCCAAATTCAGGCAGCCTCAGCCATCTTCTGGCAGACCATCACCAAGGCACTGAAAGAACTGCATTTCAAACAAATGATCAGGCAGGATGATAAATAGTTCTATTTAGCACTGTTGCTTCACCTGTATTACAAATCAGATAATAAATAAATGCATGGTAACTTGTGCTTGTGCTTTTGAACAGATCTTCTTGGTTCCTGGAGTCCTTCTTGGCTTTTATGAATGAGCTGCAAATGAATCATCACTGAATAAAAATAGCTTTTCTACCTCTCAGAATATATTATTTGGTGATAGTGTAAAAAAAAGTCCTGACTTTCAGTGTCCCCAAACTTTTGTAACTGACCATTCTTGCAGTACTGTGTCAGAGACTGTCTTGGCGCTCGTGCGCGCACCCATTCAGTGTGTGCCGTGGTTTTAATAGCTATTGTTACCATTAATGCAGCGGGCTGCCCTCCTTGCACGCAGACGTGTTCCCAGCTCTGAAGAGGTTACGTTTACTCTGGATTTGAACTTCAAAATCATTAGCTGGAAACAGCCGAGGAAGTATGTCTCGTGTGGCAAGAGTGCGTGTTTTGTGTTAGTAGAGGAATGCAAGTTTATGTAACGTGATTGAAGCATCTCGCGACCTCTGCTATTGTAAAGGGAGCACGTACAACTTCGTTTAAGCTTCTGGTGGGGGTTCTAGCGTCCAAGTTCTGCGATAATTGAAATAATTCAAAAACATAAGAGACCCTCAGTGGGCAGATCCTAATGAACTATACTACATTGATTGAACTTTGAGAAATAATGAGTTTCTGTGGGTAGAATCACTTGAATATTATTTTTAAATGAAAATAGCATTATGGTAAAATCAGCTCCTGGTACTAATTGTTCAGTGGGACTGTGTTTCAGTTCTACTTTTTTCTCTTTCTTCCCCCCACAGTAAAAGTTAAGATTGCTGTCCGGCTTCACTCTTGGCTCTGGAGAAAATGTGAGACATGAGGCACTTCTCAGTATACGTTATCAGCAGTTACAGTTGGTCTCAGTAAATTTTGTATTTCCATCCTATTAGTAACAGTCGTCTGCCCTCTGGGAGAACTGCCTTGATGACCACCAGCTGTTGTGGGTTCAGTTCCATTTTGGCTTCTTATTCATTTTGGGGGTTTTTTTGGAGTTAATTGGTCTTTGAGCAGTTATACTTGCAATAGCTCTAGCGTTTTCCATCACCTGTCTGTATTCTTTCAAGCAACAGAATACACAAGATCAAAGGGAAAACAGTCTCAGCTTTAGGAGTCTATCTGGATATTGGATGCAAATCCCTGGGTGCAATTAGTAGAACAGATATTTTATTCTGTAACTTGGCAAAAATGTGGTAAGAGGGATCAAGAGGCCTACATCAATCTGCTGTGTAGAATTTTAAGTCAGAAACCTGGCAAGCGATTTTATTGTCCTGTAAAAACTAAAAAAGCATATTACTGACTCTTAACTATGAAATTTAAAAATCAGCAAATGCATAAATCCATGTCCTTAGGAAGAAAGAGCAGAAAGTCACCGTGAGACACCAGCGGTACCACGTACGCTGTACTTGTAAAAGGGAAAGACGTTTGCTGCTAACGCTAAAAACATGAAAGAATAAAGAAAAGGGTCTTCCCTTATTACAGGCCCACCGGAGGGCCCCAGTAAAGCTGCTGTGTTTCATTATTAACTGAGGCTCCGTGTGGTAACCTGAACCCGGTAGCTTAGATCTGCGCCGGTGCTGAGCTGCGTTCCCAGAATCTAAAGTTAAATGTAGGCCATTAACATGCTTATGTATTTACTAACTCTACCCACGGTAGCTGTGACTGTTAGCTGTTCGGAGTCAGACTCCTTCACCTAGTGCCCTTTATAGTTTGAAGGAGGGTTGTTGTTACAAACACTGACTTAATCAGCTGAGGAGGAGGGGGTTGAAACAGAAGTGTGTCTCGCTTTCGGTCAACTCCTACGCTCTCATTTCTGCGTTTCTAGCTAAGGAGATTCTAATCTGTATTTGGGCTAGGCATTTTGCTACCCTTCTATCACGATTACAGCAAAAATTAATGGTGAATGCCCTTTCTATCTATATAATCCTGTCTCTGTGTCTTCCGGTGATCTTTTCTGCACCTCTAAAGTCAAGCTGGAAGTCAAGTAACTACATAACTCTTCTGGCACATAAGGCCCGTGTCTTGCATTTGTTGAACCAGCCTGCCCTGGGAAGGGCAGATAATGTGAGGAAGGGCACCAAGACTTTTTCCCACTGTTGTGTTTTCCTGAACTTCAATGAAAAAGGCTTCATTTTTTTCTTTGTTCTTGGCTACTATCAGATGTTATTGTGTTTGAGTCATACACTAGCACTTAAATTTCAGGCAGGATGTGATACAATATGCTCGAATTCTGTAATGTGGTAACTTTGTCTTGCTGTGCTAGGCACTTGTCAGATACAGCCAAGCACCCTGTTTCAAAGAGTGTATAATCCAGGATATGAACATAATACCTGGAAAACCTCAAATGTGAAAGAAGTAGCTTAGTTTTTGTGAAAAGCAGCACTTCAGAGGGAGCATAAACTTCAGAAGTGGAGTTTTCAATGGAAATAGTGCGTTACTGTGGGAGTACATGACAATCTGGAAAGTGGAATTCACTAACTTCTCATTAAAAAGATGAAGCAACTTCTTGTAAAAAGGGGTGGTTTTCAAATTTCAGGTCCTTTGCATTTTATTTTTTTATTTAGTGTAGGAAACTGCTCATGAAAGTTGCTTTTCAGAACTTCCTTCCACTTTGATCCTTCAAAAGTAATTTAGGAGCCCAGAAGGTTCTGGACAGCAGTCGACAACGCACTGATCCAAGGTCCAGAAGAGTTTGTGGTGATGACTTTAGTTATTACAAGGTTAAGATTTTTTTGGTCCTTCTGGTGCTTCCTTTGGCACCCAGTCATGATACGCACTGCGATCCGTAGGGCTACCTGCAAGGTGTATTTTTAATTTGGGGAATAAGACTTTTAACTGTGTGCACTTACAGATCTTCCACAGTACGTCCCTGGCCTTCAAGAATCAAAACACATTCAGTGCCTCTCACTCTGGTTTCCTGTAAACTAAGCCATAACAACCTGCCCTGAGTCTTTTCTCCCACTACAAGAGATGCCATCGCCTAAGCTACTTGTACAGTTACGTTGAGTCTGCTCTTAACATGATGCAACAGCGGTGAGAAGCTCTAAGGCTGCCTCGGGATGACGTGCAGTGCTTCCTTCGGCTACTCAGTGTAATGAGGACGTGAGCTGGGAACAGTCAGAATCCCGCAGGTCATGAAGTGCTGTGGTGAGACTTTGTGGTCTTGTGGCATTTGGAGGGGAAGAGTAGGAGAAGTTGGTGAGAGCAGCTGCTTGTCTGTTCCAAACAGGTTTAATTCCTGGTGGTTCCAATCAGAGGCTATTGTGCAGTGAGTGAGTAGAAAGCGCACTCACGGTACCCTGTAGCATCACAACGTTAGCATCATGCAAACTGAGTTTGGAAGGGAAGCCTTGAGATGATCCGTCCTCTGTTCTGTAGCACATGCTATCAGGTCAGGTTGTCCTGGACCTTGTCCAGTTGAGTTTTGAGTATCTTCAAGGATGGAGATCCTACGGTCTCTCTGGTCACCTTCTCCAACATTTGAACACCCTGATAATTTAAAAAGCAAACTAACAACCCAGCAAGAAAAACCTTTGCTTGTTACCTAATTGGAATTTTTGGTTTTCTGACACTGATCCTTACTACATTCCTCTGACAAGCCTGGCTTTTCAGGGAAAAACTGCCTCCAAGGAGGCAGTTGAAGGTAGTAGTAAGGTCCCCCTTACTCTCTTCTTCAGACCAAACAACCTCCGTTCTTCAGGTTCATCTTGTGCAATGTGCTCCAGGCCCGTTGGCATCTCCGCGTAGTCACCGTGCACCCTCGGTTCATCCCACTCTGTCCTGTGCTGATGCGGGCTGCCTGAGCAGGCTCTGTCTTCCCGCCCATAGCTTGTGCTTCAAGGCATAACACGCTAGAAGGGGGCCTGGGTTAGTTTTCCTAAATTTTAGTGTGGAATCCTCCGTAGTGAATAGGAAGGGACGTGGGAGATGCCTGTTCCTCAAGACGCTACGCAGCGTCAGTAGGGCAGGGCAGGTTCAGGTCCCCACTGTGTCCTGCTGTAAAAGAAAACAATCTTGGGATCATTCTCAGCCCAAGTATTAGCTGTCTGCCTGCGATTTACGCCCTCCTATGCCATTCTGTATTGTGTACTGTTGTCTGCATAGAGTTAGACAAAAGAGCCAACACAATAAGGGTGATGTAGGCGTTTCAGTACAGGCCCTTTGAACGCTGGAACGATTGACTATACAACCGTGGTGTTCTTGTGTTGTGGCTTTGTTTGTTTGTTTTAATTTTATCCTTTGACAGAAACTCCTCTAAACTCTGGATGATTTTAATTAAACTCTTAGGACACTAAACAAAATACCCCATCAGGTTTTCCAATCTTCTTCTCTCATGTGGTTCTATTTCATGAAATTACAAATAATTATTTATCTTTCCTATGATTCTGTGGCTTTGGTGCCTAGTGTTCATCTCAGGATTATATCACTCCAAGTACAATCTGCAGATATTTTTGAGCTCCTCCCGTCTTTTTTTTTGCCTACACATATTCAATTACATTTGGAAATTCATACCCACCTCTGAAAGTCTTGGGATACGTGGCAGCTTTGGGATAGAAAAGACTGTTAATGCGTAGTTAAGGACATGAGTTGAAGTATGTGTGTTTATGGTAATAAAGTATCCCACAAACTTTGGGTCAGTGTATGGAGTCAGTGGGTCAGCTCTCAAAACTTCTGTGCTCTCAATAAACTTTTAACTGCAAAACAGATGAACAGGGACATGGTTCGGTAAATTTGCCTCACAGAGTACAGCCTATATGCATGTTAACTCCTAATACTCACAGATCCCATGCCATGTATCTCGGTTAAAATTAATGCCTGAAATTCTTAACAGCAGTCGTCTTTGTCTCTCCAGTCTGACATGCGCTTCAAATGGCAGTACCCTTTTCAATCTGTGTTGTATCGAGCCTGGATAGACAGTTTCTAAAGCAGTTAATATCTGGTGATGTTTAAAAAGAGCTAATTAAAATTAGTTTTGCCTTTTTTTTGTTGGTGGAGTTTTTGATTCGTTTTCTGTTTCTGTCTTAACCTCTCCCCGTGGTTACGAGGTGCTCTTGGTATTCTGTCTGGCTGTTAGCACACTGGAGGTACACTTGGTTTCCAAAATCTGTGACAGGATCTATCTAGCACCAGGGAGGGAACATGCAAGTCACAACACACTTTGTACTCGGCAAGTTAATGTCTTGTGTCAAAGAAGGGGGCGGTACCTTTCCCTGGAGGCTGAGAAAGGGACTTGAAAGAACTACCCCTTCACGCTTTCTTATTTTCATGCACTCCTTTTCCATAAAGCATCTCCTATGCTTAATTTAGTTTAAAATCATGCCAGACTAGGCCGTTCTAAACTACACTGATGTTTCCCAACCTCTCCCGGGGTATCCCTAAAAGCGAGCTATATTCTATTGTTTGAGGACTAGGAGAAATGTCAGGGAAGCTGGAAAAAAATTCAGAATATGGAAAACAGGAGGATAATGTAGGAGCTGAGAGCAAGGATGGTCCTTAGGACTCAGGTACTAGACTGGCTCCGGATTCACCTGTGAGACCCCTGGCTGCCTGCGTAACCGTTGGTGAGTGGCACCATTTCTTGGGTTCTCGCCTTCGCTTTACAGATGAGGAGTCAGCAGTCCCAACTTTCTCTTTGTGCATCACGTCTATTTACTGAAAAATTCCCAGCTCGGAATAAAAACTAGTAAAAAAGGGGAAAGATTTTTTTTTCCTTAACGTCTTCTGTGTCGAGCGTGCCCGTCGTTTAGAAGCTCGGAGCTAGCTGAGGTTCTCCCAGGAGACGCAACGCTTGTTAACGGCATGACAAAAATACACTTCAGATAGTCTGAGCAGAAATGCCAACAATTTTGAAATTGCATTCGGGCAATGGCAAGGCCGTTTAGATACAAAAAAAGCTTTACAACTGTTCCAAATACTTACTAGTGGAAGACTGTTAACAGACGGGGGAAAAATGGGGAGGTGTCCAAAACCAGCAATCCACCCTGGTGAGAAATCCAGCTGCTGGGAAGTGGAATGGTGCTGGAATTCATACCAGGTTGTTGTCTCTGGACACCAGTCAATGGCCTCCATCTTTTATGTCACCCTCCCATTAGCCATAAGGGTTCGGTGTTTTTCAGCTCCTTTTCTCTTGGCGGCCGGATAAGGAGAAGGAGCTTTTTCTCTCAAGTCTTTGAGGAAGAACCATTTCAAAGCTGTTTTCCAGAGGAGAAAGATCACTGCCCTACTCCTGCCTCCTGAACGGTACTGTTGGGCAGAGAAAAGTCGACCGGTCTACCCTTCCTCCAGCTGCTTAGCTGCTGCTGTATGGCTGTTTACTGCTGGGCCCTGAGCTGCTTATCTTCATACTCTTCCTCCCCCCTGAATAACTGTAGGATTTACCTCTAGAATCAATGAGTGCTTTCTTCAACACAGGGTTGGGAAAACTGCATGATTGAAAATCTTCAGAAAGACACCCCATTCCTCCCCCCCCACCCTTGGCCCCTGCAAATTTGAGATGACTATAAAAATAAGAGAACTAAAGAAAAAAATAATTGGGAGTTCTTTTCCTTGATGTTAGTAGTACTTTTACGATTGTGTTTTTTGAGGTTTTCCACATAGCCTCGAGGAATGGGGAAGCTATTTTTTTGGACGTTAAGATTTCAGGTAACAAGATTCCAGCTGCTCGGGCCTCGGGCTTCACGATACTCACCGACTTATGTGCGCTAACGTTAAGAGATTTGGCAGCACTTCAAGCAACCGAGTGCAAACAACGTGTTTATTCTAAGCTTGGCTCTTGCCCTTTGACTTGATAGCGGCTGTGCAACGGGCCTGGCTGCTCGGCTCCGCTCTGCCAGAGCATGGGAAAAGTAGGAGCAGCAGCAAAGAGACAGCTGGCTGGCTGCTGACTTGGAAAGACATCATTGCGTCACGCCGTGCTCGGTAAGTTATCTTTGCCATCGGAAGGGCCGGGACTTTCCCCTTCCTTTTTTTAAAGCGGGAGGTAGGTGCTGTACCAACTGACCACGGGGATTCTGCCGCGTCGAGTAGAGCGTCCTGTTCGTCACTGGCAAGGTGGTTTTTCAGCACTGAAACTTTTCTGACACTTAAAAAAAAGACATCTGCCGGACGCCTCTCGAAGCCCCTTTTAAATGAAATGTTTCTAGCTTGATTAGGATTTTCCTTTTCATTTTTAATACCTGGATTGTTTGAATGGAAATATTAAAGCCAGCACAAGCAATAAAGACGGATTGACAGTTTGGCCTCTGCACAGAGGAAACAGATCAAGTCAAGAAAACATTCCTAGAAGTTCCCTCACTCCTCTAACTGTACGACTATTCTAATAGCTGCCTCTTATTTAAAATCTGCACTATTTCATAGCTTACTAATCCACACATTTAACTCAGTGTGGAAGTGCAAGTTCGTTGACGTTCTGCTTCCAAAGAGATACGGTGAAGGGCACTGAACTGATACATGAAATACAGAATAAAAGCAAATGGGAAGCAATAGAGGTGTATTCCTGAGAATCCAAAAGGAGTTTGCAAATGACAGATAACAAACGAACATGAAATGGTATTTACATGCATATGGGTTGCTAGAAAAATTCTGGCTCTGGATGTATCTCATGGAAAAATTATGATAGATTTCTGCCATGCCAAACTTTCGCCTTGTCTCTTTAAAACTCTTATGGTGAAACTCATAGGAGGTATGTCTTGCCCAGTTCGCGTTTACTGTTGTAAAAGTATACATATGTAGAAGACTCACTGGTGGGGAATCGTATATGGGACTCTATCCTTGAAGTCACTAAGCTGGTGAGTGAATTTTACACCTATTTATGCTGAACAGGCTCAGCAACTTGCATGAGGAATGTAATGTCCTGAAGGGCTGACTTCATAATTTGTGGCTGTGTATATATTTCCTTCACAAAACCACATATATGTTTCTTTATTATCATTATTATTTTAAAGGTGTTTAACTACTCACAACTCCCACTTCTTTTTTCTGAAAGCCCTGCTAACCCCTTCTTCAGTATTTGGACTTTTTTGGATTTCAAATCTTGGCTGTGGTGCTGAGGATCAGGTTGCTGGCTGGGGACATCTGGATGGGTTTGAGATCTGTGCATATCATAATCAAATCTCTTAACTGTGTATTTTGCATGCACGTTTCCATTCTTCCTCTGCATTTCTCATTGTTTTGTATCCTCTCTATTTGTACGAGTGTATGCAGTCTCATGCAATTATATAAAAATGGTTTCCTTATGCATGGTATGAATTTTTATAGCTTTACGTTCACTTTCTTTCTTTCTTTCCATCATCCCATTTTGTGTTTAAATAGGTAGAATAAGTTAGGTAATATGTACACAGGGACTGCTCCACCATGGACCGGAGCTCTAAGTATCTCTGTTAACACATGCTGTAGCCAAAGAAGTTTACAGCATGCAGAGGGAAAAGGTTATTGTTAGTGTAACTGAATAAGTATTAGGGTTAATATATAATGTATAGGTCTATGTAATGGATAGTTTTTATTCATCATAAAATGTTCAAATGACTTGCAGATGTATGACTGCCGCAGCTGTTGCAGACCTTGTAATGGCATTAGGCTCTGACTCAGAACGCAGCTCGTTTGCCAAGAGATTCTGGCAGCGGCTACGGCTGTGATATTCCCAGTGAAAAAACTATTGTCAGCAGCGGAGGTGGTGATACAAAACTGACCTGGAGCATGAGAAGGGGGCACGGCCGGGTCTAGGTATGACAGGAAGATGGGGGTTCTGACAGCCTTCGTTTGTTTGATGTTTAATTATACCAGTAGCATCCTACCACTATGTGGTCTATTAGGGGAGCAGCTGGAATTTATAGTCACCACACATTTGGGCTACATGCAGCTTATGTTATACTAATTGGGGCAAAAAACACAAAACAGCAAACCTCTGATAATGTAAAACTGTGCTCCCAAGTTTTAAAAAGAGAAAGCAAGCTGCGGTCCCTGCAAGCAGATCAAACTGAATCTCACTGTGCAAATGCAGTCTGTCACGCAAACTCTGCAGCACGGGAGCTCGGCTGCTTTCGGAGACTGTACGCTCAGGGAATATACTCACCTAGCAGTCAAAGGAATGCCATCGTCCTTTGGATGTATGCAGTACTCTGAAAGGGTACTGAGGAAGGAAAAAGGATCCCCTGCACGTTTTGTCGTTGTTTTCCTAGGTCTGACTGAAGTGAAGAAAATAATGAAGATTGACATCCGACACAGGCACACATTGTATACGGGGGATGTCATACTGAGATAAACATGCTGGGTTTGGTACAGCTTTTTGATTCCTTTTTTTGATTCTGGAAGAGCAGAAGCGTGATCATTTTTAGAAAGGAATTGGAGAAGGCAGTGCAAAACAAAAGTGCAGTTGTGACAGGGTTCGGTGGTACTACTCAGAAAGGAAGCCCGAGGGAAGCAAACCCTAGAGACAGCTGAACTGTAAATCTCTGAAATGGTGAGGGAGCGTAACAAGAGTTACCTCTCAGTGAAGAGCAGATTTCATCGCTGCTGCTTCTGATGCTTTAAACTACTTATGGAGTGTATGGGTTAGTTACGAAATGGACTGCAATGCTGACTGTTGCTTTCTATGAACAGTTACAAAGCCATAAGCAGTATTGTTTCTGGCACTTTTTGAAAGGCCTCCGCTGATTCCAGTGTGTTCTTCCTGACCCTGTTCAATGCCATATTTATGAAAGTAAAGCGACTAAAATATATAGACTATTGGAAAAGAGATGTAATCTACATGAACTTTAGTCATGACATTTAAAACCCAAAAATTCTGACCCTTACTGATGTGACTTACGCCTTTTGTGAGTAAAAGGGAATGAGTTGCTAATAGCTTTCTTCTCCAGGGCTCAAAATGCCTTGGAAAAGAGAAGAAAAGCCAGCCATCGCAACCGTGTTGGCCGTTGGTTGGGGCTGTAAGCTGGGACCTAGGTCTCCCCACTCCCCAGTAAGTGTGCTGCTCACTAGACCAGGGTTACTCGTTTAGTCTGGACAAGTGTCAGTCAACAGACCAAGATCTACTGGAGAGCTTTCCCGTCAGCGGGAAGCAGTTTGTGACAGCAGTGGGCTGTTGGGCACACCAAGCAATTCACCCTGCCCCAGGGACTGCCCTTCAGCTCCTTCCGAAGAGCAAGTATGGGGCCTTCTGATGGATGCAGGATGTGACTCAGCTGGGATATGGGGCATGAGAACAATCAGGGCATGGCACAGGGCAAATTTTATTTCTGTTTCTGGATCTGAATTGGATGTGCTTAAATAATCCCACAGAGCATTGTTCCATCATCTTCTTCACTGGTTAATAAATAATATATGCAATGAGGAAGAACCTCTGTAATGGATGGGTGCAGCTTCTGTCCCAGGAGACCCTATAGCGATGGTATAGGCATGTGGTCTGCAGATCTATGGAATTTCATGCACCCCTTCTGTGGGAGGAGGCATCTCTCCCTGGGAACCTGCACCCACTCTGGGAAATAAACGAGATCTTGCAAACTGAAAAGAGCTGAAAAGTCACTGCCCTGCAGCTTCCAAGTTAGATGGTCCCTGGGGGAGGTGGGTCTGTGTCCTCAGGCATTGCAAAGCTTTGGGACCATGCCTCATGGGATGTGCCAGTGTGGCACAATGCAGCTCTGTGCTGCAGATCCCCAACCCGGGTCTGAATGGGCCACTCTTTCTCAGAGGAAAGAGGAGACCTTGGCAGGGATACAAGCTTGGATCCCAGAGGCAGTATGGCCTTGCTAGCATCGCCTTCAGTCTCAAGTTAATTTGCCTTGCCTCTCAGCCCACCAACTAACCTGGGCACAGCATGAGGTTGGTATTACTTCTACTGCTTTCCAGATCCAATGCTGTTTCATGCAGAGCCATTATAGGGATCTCCGTACCTTATTGCTCTGCAAGCTGTTGACATATCCCTTCTTTCCTAGAACGTTTTCTCATCAATAAATCTTAGAAAAAAATGTCCAGAAAGACTGCTGTCTCCTCTTTCTTGTGAGGAAAGGCTGACTTAGGTGGTCTAACTCCAGGAGACTCACTGGTGGGCAAAAGGACATTATAGAACTGCAATCTGTAAATGGGTTCAAAAAAGGGAATAGAGGAATTAATGGAGGAATCTGGCAGTGGCCATTGAATATGATGGTCTGGTTGCAACTCCTGATTCAGAAACGTGCTTAAACTGTTGACCCTGGGAGCTCCTAACATACACCAAAGGAAGGCTAACCCAGTTGTTTTCATGTTTCTTACACTCTTTCACTACGCGCTTACTCCTGGCCACCGTTGGACTCAAGGTAGTTTGACCCATGGCATGTGAAAGAAAGGATCGCCCTGCATTTAAGAACTGGGTGCCAGCTGGGTCCATCCAGGATGTCATGCGTGCACGTGTTAGCCTTGTACTCGGATGACAATACTGAGGAAGAGCCCAAAAGCGTTAATGGGAGTGCTGCCCCAAATATCAATCATCAGCTGACACAGAGCCTGGTCCAGATGCCTGACTGCTCCAAAGAGAAAGGGCTTTGGCTAGATGTGTTGGTAGGAATGTGTGTCCCATCTGGAAAGACAGTGTGGATGTGGGCCTGGAGGATACGGTGTAAGGACTGCAGTGTGGACCATCAGAGACAGGCTTGTCTACTTTCAGCCCAGGGTGGGTTTGCATGGTAGTTTCCACAAATCCCAACTTGGCAGAGACAAGAAGGGGAATGTTTGTGGAACGCTTCTGCCCTTGGCATTTCCTATTTGCTTTTAGCTCAGTGCAGACGTCCGCCCGTGTGGAGCTCAGCTTTTCTTCTGCTTTGTGCTAGGAGCTCAGGTGCCTGGCTAGACAGTTGCATTAGGCAGCAAAGCACCTAATCCTCGCTGAAGGCCACCTAATCCTCTCAGCTTAATGGCTGCCTACTCCTTCGGATAGTCCCTTCTCTATTTTTTCTCTATTTGCTCAGCAATTGAATTCTTTCCTCTTCCATTTGCAAAATAGTGTCGGGAGCAGGCTGGCTGGCCGGCCATTCTCGTTCCCTGTTACCAACACCTCTCGGTTCTTCTAGGCTCCAAAACACAGAAACCCATAAAAGCAGCTGGAAGTAAATGAGTAACGGAGAGGCAGGACAGGTCTCTGTGGACTGCAGAAAGTGCTCTGTAGACCAGTGTTTGAGAACTTCTCATTAATGCTTCCTGGATATTTTTTCTGCATTTTGCTTTGCCGAATCCCAAATCCCGCTCAAGCCGGTGGAGATTGTTCCACTGACTTCTGTGAGAGTTGGATCTAGCCCCTGGTCTGGAAGGTAAAACTAGTCTCACTGGTTTTCTTTTGTTTCAGTTGGTTTCACTTTTTGCGCCTCAACAACCAGCATAACGGGAATGCATTCCTAGTCCTCCATGGTAAGATCTATAGAAAATATTCCCTTTTTATGTTTTTCATAAAATAAAAATCAAGATGTGTATTAGCAATTCCACCTCTGTCCTTCTGACTCTGCTTTTCTGCTCCTCTGCCTTAGTTTTTGCCCAAACAACACCGCTCCCCACCCCCCCAATCAGTAAATGAAAATGTCTTTTTAAGTATCACACATTTTTTAAGAGACTTTGCAGTCAAACAACAGATCCTCTCAACTCTTGGCATCATTAAAAGCAGACAGTTTGCCCTCAAAAGGTAATCTGTTTATAGTATCTCAAGCGGAAAAAAGATAGGTTGGGTTGTGAAAGATGTTTGTTCCATCACCATGGAAGTCCTCACTCAGTTCCCAGGGCAAGGCATTGCACGTGGGGAGGCGCCAGTGGATTTCTACATCAGAGCT
Source organism: Rhynochetos jubatus (assembly GCA_027574665.1). NCBI lineage: Eukaryota > Metazoa > Chordata > Aves > Eurypygiformes > Rhynochetidae > Rhynochetos > Rhynochetos jubatus. Next base: position 41,822,983 of record CM050649.1, read on the forward strand.
CGGTCTTCAGCTTCTAAGTGGAAGCTGTACTTTTATGATTAGCTCTTTTTCCTAAAATAGCAGTTTGTTCAAATTAACATCTCTGATAGCGGAAAGCAAGTGATATAGAGTGTGGCACTACAGAACATAAAGAAGGGAACATTATCTTACAGAGCTTTGGGGTTTTATCCTCCAGATCGCCTGAAATTCTTTCCAAGTAACGTGTTAAGATATTGGTAATGCAGTGACTCAACCGTATAAACAGATGGAGTGAGTAGCATGCAGCCAGTGATTCAGCTAATGTACAGCTCCGCAAATTCAAATTTGATTTAACGAGAGGAGAAATGTTGAATTTATAACCTTTCCGTTTTTTGAAGGAAGTTTTAACTCTGTTGGGTTTTCTACTGAACAGAGGGTGGAAAAACACAGGACAATAACAGCTCATCAAAAGGATGGTATCTTGATCCCCACACAGAAACTCCTTGCAGTAGTGCTGCACTGCAGTGCCAGCTCTTGGTCCAAGCCCAAGTCCTGCTGTGGGACGTGAGCTTTTAATTTCTCCAGAGAGAGTGTTCCCAGCAGAGTTTCACAGATCTCCATGATCTAGTTCAAGCAAACCTTGACACGTCTTTAGACTGAGTTAACTCATTAATTTCAGCTTTGAAATCTTAAAAGCCATTATCCATTATAAAACAAGTGGCACGTTTTTCCCAGACCCCTCCTATACCACGTAAAGTTGTGGCTGCAGATGTGAATGTGCTATGCCCGCAAACAGGGTGCGGAGAGGTTGCTTTCTGGAATGTTCTCCAAACAGCCAGAGGACATCTAAGTCGTTGACATGTCTTATTACATACTTTTTTTCCCTTGGAGTGAGGAAAGAAGAAATTACTCCTGTTGTTGAGAGATCAGCACTTAAAAACTCACCTGATTTTAATGGAAATCTGGGGAAAACCCTGCTCTGTTTAGATTATTCCAGTCTTACCACTGCAATTAACAGTCTTTGTTCAACAAGTTATGAGTACAGATTATTGCCACCTGCATGGAAGCCCATCCCTTCACCTCTATGTAAATGTTTCCTTTGAAAGCTTAATTATGGAAGAGTTGCAAAGCACACAATCAAAAGCGCTGCCATGAGAGGTCTCCTTTTTCTGAGTAGGTTAAATGCATATGAATGTTGTGTTATGCACACAGTTGTAATAGTTAGAACTTGGAAATTACTATAGGATGTAAGAGTAAGCCTAATTTGTCTAGCACCTAGATGTAGGATCCAGTTTTGCCCCCCCGTACATTTACACAATCTTACTATCACTGAATTGCAACTGAAAGTGTGTTTCAGAGAATAGATCTGGGAGAGTGTTTTTCTCATTCGGTGAGACGGGACCTTCATAGCTCAGAGTTTGCAAATATTTGGTCCAACTGTGAAGAATGCTCTTATATATCCGGGACTGCTCTCAGTAACCACGTAAGGTCCTGACCCTACAAACGTATCTGTGCATGCTTTAAGTAATGAGCTGTACTTAATGAGCGTATTTAATATGCACAGCGTGAGGAAAGTAACAGAAGTTTGAGAAACTAAGTATTCTGTTATTTGCAGTTGTAAACCTAAATATTACAAAACCTTATCTTTACCAACTTGTAATTTGCAATTACAAAATCTTAAAACGGCATTTCATTTATCCTGGCATGTTGCTTTTGCTTTTTTAGGGGGAAAAAAAAAACCACCAGCACTCTCACCGTTGCATTTAAGTGAGTACACCCATATCGATGGAAGTTCATAGCAGGAAACTACTTCAGCTGTGTAATAATCCTTATAAAATGAGTAGTAGGGAGAGTTTCCTTAGGATTGCTGCCTTCTGTCCTGTGCGTTGGATCCTTGTCCTTTCGCAGAACTGATGAGGGACAACACAGTTTGGACGATTAGAAACAAAGAAAGAAAAGGGTCCCTATTCATTCCCTTTTTGTTTGTTTGTGTTTCTTTGTCTTTGAATCACTCAGTTACTTCTTCATTCTCTTCCCCTGCCCCTCCTCTCCTCCCAGTTCCTTCTATATTCCTAATGTTGCAGGCTTTTCTGAAAAGCCTCGTTTTTGTAGATCGTTTCTTAAATCTTCATCTCCTGGAGTCATTTCAGCTGAGATCTTTTAAAAGTTAAGCTTCGCTTTCGAGCCTGCAGAGGCCGTGTCAGAGAGAACGGAAGATAAAATGAAACCTCTCAAGAGAGGTTGGGAACAGCGCATTCACTGGGAGATGGGCAGCAGGAAGGCACACATTAGATCGAGTGATTTTCAGGTGACTTTCTTATGGGAACGAGGTTCATATGGTCATGTCATGTAGGTACAGGTATATTTGGGGATGCATCCATGTCGTTTAACAACATTTGAACCAGTGACTTGCTCCAGACAGGATTGGAGCTGTCAGAATAATTCATTTCTGTAACTTTCATGAGACAAAGTTGTGGAGCAGGGAAGACGTATCATGTACTCCTTGAATGATGGGAAGTCTGCAGCTGGAGCTTTTAGGCTACAGTATCCACCAACTAAAGAGAGACTTTATGTACACCACAACTTTGGGAGAGATTTCAGTCAAAGCTTGCGCCTTAGACCCTGAAGTTAACAAACCATGAGGCACGTACGTGTGAGGAACCAGACTTTCTTAATTCTGGTGCTTGGGGAGTCATGTGCTTTAAGGTCAAGGGAGTTGGAACATCCATTGATAGTATGTAAAGCATAAGAGGCTGAGGAGAGTGAAGAGTGGAATAACCTTAATTACAGAGGAGACCAAGAGATGGGAATACTGGGGCGAGGGGAAGACAGCAGATGAGGAATTCTACACTTGTCCTGTGTGAGGGGAGAGCTGGGGAAGAGAAAGCGGCAGGTAGGAAAGGAAGGAAAAGCAAAGGGCAGCAGGAGGAGAAAGGAAAATTCAAGCTGGGAGAGGCATCAGGAAAGGCTTTGGAGATCCCTGGGAGAGGAGATTAAACAGAAACTAAATTAGTTTGAATTTAATCTGTACTTTCTCAGCAGAAATCGGTGAACTCCTATCCAAAGAAGTGTAGGCAAGGCAGGGCGCAGGGCAGAAGGAGAACAAAGGGTTTGCAGGGAGAATCAAACTTGAAGAAGAGGCAGGTCTGGGCATGGGAACCAGTTAATTTTAAGCACTCTTTAGTGAATGTGTCACTAATGAATGTGTCAAGGATAATGGGAGATGAAACTTGTGGTAGAAGCAGCCAGCCTGGCCACAGGAACTCAATTAGAGGTGTTGTTAGGCAGTGTAGGAGCAGAAATAGCGAAAGAGGCTCTCGTAAGGCAAACTGAGGGTTGTATGTTTTTTAAAATCTTGTTTATACAAGTAATTGACATGATCTTTGAGACCTGATTCACACATAGGAGCACTCTGGATTAGTATAGTTCATTTTGGTTACCACTCTCCCCGCTAGCTGTACACGTTCTTTCTCTCTTCACCTCCACGTGGTTCTGACTGTACAGGGGAATATGGCTGGAAAACGAACTCCTGTAAAGGCTCCAGGCCGTTCAGCGAGAGGATGAAACGACTGTTTTGTGAGTGGACAAACGGTGGCAGTGTGCCCAGGGTGACTAGACTCCTGAAGACCGAGAGCAACTGTGTTGGCTGCGCAGGGTCTTGACACAGCAGTTAACACTCTGAGGACTGAAAGCAGACCTGGCTTGTAGGAACGTCTGAGTAGCCGTTTCTATTGCCAGTTTATTAGCCAGGTCTTTATGTGGCCTGGCCCAGGAGAGTGTTACATAAAACGAAATAGGTGGCTTGCTAGTGTTAAACCAACAGAAAGAGTGGCACGGACCTTGAAAAACTGCAGGGCATTCCCAGTTTACAGGGGTACAGGATAACCAAGTAGATTTCCAGCTGCTGTTCTAAGGGTCTACAAAACCTGAAACTAAGCCTGCTTTTGTGTTTGAGCTGAGCTTCCTAAGATGAGATTTGCTCTCCATGTATCAGCATCTTACCCCTTGCCCCCTGATACCTTTTCAGAGAGCGAGAGGTTGTGAAGGTGATCTTTCGGATGTCTTAAGAATGAGGAGCGAGGCAGAGGTGAGGGACCCTCGCAGTGACCAGTTGGAAGGTGTACATTCAAGGCTTTTTGCACAGCAGAGAATCTGTAAGAGAGAAACCCTTCAAACATCCCAACAGCAAAACGGCTAAGCCACAAGGCACTGGTCTGTCAGAGACCTCATGTCCCCAGTTCTCCTGCTCCTTAAGAACACTGTAGGGAAACAGGGCATGTTTAGCAGGAGGGAAGAGCTGTGATTAGTGCCGTTTTATTCCAAGCGGAGAAAGGAAGCGGGAGTTTCAGTCCATGACAGACACCTGTGCCCAGCATCTTTCCTTCGATCCCGGCGGGACCTCAGGGTGGGACTCTGTGGTCCTGGGGACATCCCGGTTGCGGTGCAGGGTCCCCCCTTCGCTCAGAGCCTGCAGTGGGACCGGGGTCTGGAGGAAAACAGGAGCAGGTTCGGGGAAGGAAGGGTCACAGCACGGCAAAGGACCTGCCCAGCAGTTTCGCCACACGCAGCCGGGAGGAGAGGCCCCCCCCCCGCGAAGTTTCTGGGACACGGGCCTACGCAGCCATCGGGGAGGCCTCCTGTGAGACCCCCGACTGCCTCCACAGAGCTCCCAGACTCGGGGCTTCCCCTCCAGCCCCAGGCGGCTCCAGCCACCCCGCCCCGGGGACACGGCGGGGTGATACGCGGCCCCCACGGCCGGGGCAGAACGCTGAGGCAGGGCACCCACACCCACCCGGCCCTGAGGCGAGCCCTTGACCGAGGAGGAGCGGCGGGAGGCAGCTCCCTCGGCCCGTGTGGCGGAGTCACTTGGTATCTCCCTCGCCCCCCCCCCCCCCGCCTCCCTCGAGGAGGTGGTTTCACCCCCTCCCCCACAGGGAGAGAGGCGTGGCCGCGACCGTTCCGATTGCCCCGCCCTCTTCGTTCATATTCATGAGCGCGAGCCGGGAGTTGCCGACGTAGGGCGGTGGCGCGCGGTCGCTCCACCCCGCCGCTGAGGCGGCGGGGCGGGGCGCGCGGTCGCCCCGCCCCCTCCTGGGTGAATATTGATGAGGCGTGATGCGCGGCGTGGTGTCGTCTCGGGCGGCGCGGGCGTCGATTGGCCGAGCGCGTGTGTGCGCGGTGACGCGCGTCGCGGCGGTGCGGGTCCCGATTGCTGCAGCCGCTTGTCAGTGTGACGAAGATTGGCACCCAAGGTAAGCGCTGTCACTCAAACCCGCTCCCAGCCAGCCAGCCCAGCCATCCATCACCGGCGAGCCCGCCGCCGCCGCCGGCCGGGCCCAGGCGTACCACCACACCGGGAAGGGGGTGGCGGGGGACGGACACACACACACACACACACACGCTTAGGGAAGGAGGGGGCCGGAGGTGGGGGGGGGGCGGGGGGGCGAGCCCGGCACGCGGACCAGCGGGGAGGGGGCACCCGCACTCCGTAACTCGCCCAGAGGGGGGTTAGGGGCGGTGGCGGAGGGGGGAGGGGGGAGCGAGGAAAATTCTGGAACGGTCGCCGTGTAACCGTTGTCTCTTGTGGGGGCGCGCAGGCGCCGCGCGCGCGGGCGCGCGGACGCGCGGGGAGGAGAAGACCGGGGCGAGAGGGAGCGCGGGCCCGCTGCTCGGCGGAGGGGACGCGGCGGGAGGCTTAAAGGGCCAGCGCTGAGCTGGCGGGCGGCCCTCTGCGGGGGAGGAGACAGGGGTATCCCGGGGTCCTCCTCGCCCCAGTGTCAGGCTCTACCGGTCCGGTCCAACCCAGCCTGGGATCGCACCGCCGCGGCAGCTGCCTCCCCTCCGCACCTGCCCCTGCCCGGCGCCGCGCTGGGGGTGGGGGGGGGGTGGGAGTGGGAAGGGGGCTGCCGGCGGCGGTTGGCGGCTGCGGCCTCGCGTGGCTCCCGTGGGGTACCGCTGATCTCCAGACCCTCGGCCCCGGTGCCGCTTGGGTGGCGGCGCGGAGGCCGGCCCCGGCCCACGGGAGCTGGCGCGTCTCGGGGCTGCGCTTCCCCCCGCCTCCCCCTCTTATTCATAGAAAGCAGATTGTGTTAGCGGCTGGCACTTGGGGCAGTGTGCGCGGCTCTGGCGCGGGGAGGTTTCTTCCTCCTTTTTTCTTTTTTTTTTTTTTTTAATTTTTGATGTGACCTCATTGTCTCTTGGCTCGGTTACGGACTGAGGCTTCTTGACACCCAGACCGAGCCTTCCCGAGTGTTTACACAGCCGCAATTAGGAGCTGAAACTTGACATTGCCCAGAGGCCCCGCTTATGATGTGTGTAAACAATAATAAATCAAGTGCTGGTTTTATCCTGAAATATTGCCTCAATTAGCCGCATGTCCCGGGTCTCGGTGGAGTAGTCGATAGCTTTCCCTCATTCCCACAACGCCAGCTGTATGGCCCAGAGTTCATCGCTTAAAAATACAAGTAGTTAACACATCTGCGTGATACGTCTCTGTACAGCTTATCGCTATCTGGTTTTTATTATTTCTTACATATTTTTTGTTGTCTTAAATGGGAGCATACAGTGTCATTTTAGAGACACAGCCTTCATGTCTGTGTGTGGGGTTTTTTTTTAATCTGCTGCAGTTTGTGACCCCTTTTCGTCAGTTATGTCTAAGTAAATAATTAGTATGGCTTTGGGAGGGAGAATGAGACTCCAGATCTGGCACGATACCCTTATAAGTGAATTTTTTATGCCATGCAATGATTTTTTTTTTTTTTTTGTCACATGCAGTAAAGAGCTGTCCAGGCAAGATTCACATTTGTCCTTGCCCCTATTTGGAATATGCTGTGTGCATTCCACTAAACGGATCGCAGAAGTAGGGAGCATGGACAATATGTTCTGGTTTGTGGATGTTGGAAAATTCTTGAGCCAGCATCCTATGGAGGGTAACATGAGGGTGTAGGTGAGACATTTAGCATACAGTGAAAATGATCTAATAGTTTTTTCCTTAAAAAGCTAAAGAATACTCTTTTAGTCTTTCCCAAAACATGCACATATAGGTAGTTCATAATAGTGTTTGTAATTTTATTCTAGATCATCCACTGCGCAACGTTTTACCAGTGTAGATTGTTAGATTAGGGGCACTGTAATGACTGTAGCTTAAGAAATTTATACACTTTCCTATTCTCTGTACTGTGAATACATTTACAGGTGGTTCACTTTCCTCTGTGGGATATAAACTTTATGGTCTGCCTATGCTGTGGGGTTATATCCCTTTGGTTATATATGTGTAGTTGAAGCGATACAGCTTCTGCAGCTGGCGAAGCGCTGGAGTCTTATTTTAAGAATGAGCCCTGGTTAGTCCCTGTTAGCTGCATGTACAAATGATATGGATTATACTGAACCAAGAAACAAATTGTTGTGATTCTGTCAGAAATCCTTCTATGTATTTCCAGACCTTGTCATCGCTAGAGTATCAAACAACAGCAAATACATTTTTAGTGCATTTTCTGAATAGCTCTGTAAAATAAAATTGCAGAATTACCCTTTTTTGAGTCTGTGTGTAGCCATATATAATACATTTATGTTTTTGAAAGCTTGTGGGGGTAAAAAACCCAAAACATGGCACGTTTATTCACCCTGAAGAAAGAGTTTCACACTTGGTATGTCATGGCTTTAATCTATCCAAAATAAGTAATTCTGGATTACTTTTTTTCATGTATGTATTACCTTCAGTTTATTTTATGAAGTGTATAGTGTATTTTTACTGTTGGTGGTTACAGCTTTAGATATTTTCTTGTCATTTTACGATTAAAGTATTCACAGGAAAACTTCAGTGTAGCTTTTACTACGTTTTATTTACGTAAGCTTCAGTTAAGTGGTGAAAGGCATAGCTCCGTTTACTTCATTTACGGGGTAAAGCTGGGTCGTGTAGAGGCTATTGCACTGCACTGAGGCTTTGAAGACTGATACTGGTCATTCTCATTGGTCTTCTGAGTGATTTTGGGGCATAGAGGTTTTTTTTTGTAATTGCGCCTCTGTATCCTTCTCTACATCTCCTGAATACTAATACGTCTCATATCTGAAGCGGGTCTTACTGTCATGTAGTTAAAGTGCTTCGCTGTACTGGATTTTATCTCGTTACCATTTCCTGTGTGCTAATAGGAAAACCGAGAGTTCTTCAAATTTTGTGGTGGCGGTGTTGTTACGGTTGGTTGGGGTTTTATTTTATAATTGGAAATTTCACTGAAGTAACTTACAGCCTTGATTTGTACTCTCTTTAATTCAAATATTTGAAATTCTATGTAGATTGTCTTTTGAATCTAAAAATAACATTTTAAAACAAAGTCCTTGCAGTCTTCCATTAGTGCAACTGAAAGGAGTTTAGAATAAATGAATTACATGTTTATTCTAAATAATTCAGTCGTATTAAAATGGATACTTCTAGAAGCTGTACGTGAAGAATTTTGCTTTTCAACTGTATTTTTCTCATACCTTTCCCTTTACTGTAAATGCAGCGCTGTAATAAAGTCATAATAATTCTGATTGCTACCGCAGCAAGTTGAGAAGCATTTAGGAGAAATTCAGTTTCCTGGAAATGAATAACTCCTTTGCTGTTATTAAGCCCTCTACTAAGGGCCAAAGGGGAATGGTCCAGAGCACCACTGCTGTGGCAGTGGAACTGCTTGTTCTAATGGCTCTGTTAATGCCCTGAATGAAGAGAGATGTAGTCCAGATTGTATTTCAGAGTTTTATGTAGGGGTCTGGGAGCCAAATGTTACCTCTGCAAGAGTGGCATCCATGTGAAGGCTTACAATGAAGGAAATTAATATTTTTATTTTGGCATAAGTGACTGCATTGTTTTTCTGTGTGAAATGTAGGATTCCACGCATGTTGCTTCTGACTTGGAGCAGCTGGCTGCTTCAGTCTCACTTGTTAAAAAGAGTCTGTAGGTTTACACATGACACGTCTCAGGGGGGAGAGGGGGTTATTTTACCACAGCTCGATGCTGTACGAAATGTAAAACAACTTAACTGCTCTTCTAAGCAAGAGGATTCCAAAATCAAGGAAAAAAAGCTGCTGATAAGAGTTCTTTGCTCCCTTGCTGCCAGATGTGACCGAAGTATTTTACCCAGACCGTTCTAGCTCTCCCTAATTAAATGCTGAAGTACTTGTCTTTGTTAGCAGGTTCTTTACTTCATTCAGTAAGATTGTTTCGTGTTGTAGAACACAACTACCATCAAACAGAACTAGGAGTGGTGTTGGAAACACCAGGAATATGAGAATACTGATCTTGGTTGTTAACGGAGCACTGGCCTGTTCTTATGGAGTTGGTAAAGGGCAGTAACTTGGTTCCCCTGCCAGCAGCGTGGGGATGCCAAGCCGTGTATGCAACTGAAGGACAAAAAGGAAGTCGGTGTTAGAAGTAGAAATAAAACTTGAGGCTGCTTGTTGTCATGTGCTGGCTTATCAGCCTTCGTATGAACACACTTGCTGAGTTTTAATATAGCAACTACTCCAGGCCATGATCTTCTCTTCCTTTTTTTTCCCAACATATGTGTGTAAAAGAACTCTGAAAGAACTCTGCTGTTCAGCAGGCCATTTAAATACTTAGTCAAAAGGTGAAAATTTGAAAATGGGAGCTAACTGATTATAATAATCACATACTGTCGCTTAGCCTGCTCTACTGATGGGTCTGTAACTCGTCTTCTGCAGCTGACAGTAAATGCAGTCAAAAAAATAGGATATGATAGCTTACTGCTGGCATACTGAAAGAGGGATCCAGTTTTTTAAAACCACCCAATTCATATTTTATTTGTGGGATTTTGGAGTTGTCTGTGAGTTTTTTGTGAGGACAGAGGAAGTTAGGAAATGTGGCTGTTCTTCACATCCTGCTTAGCCTTTTTCAAATTACATGGCAAACAAAACAAAGGGAAAAGGATATTATAATGCTTATTACTGAAAAATAAAGTCCAAGTCTTTTATATTCAGAAGAAGCAGAGGCAATCACAAAACAGAAGTTGGAACTTCACACCTGTTTAGCGTGCCTAGAGAATATGGGAATGAAAATGTGTGCTGTGTTGTGTGTTTTATAACTAAAGAATGTCGAGGTCAGTCTATGATCACTTAATTTATGTGTCTTCTAGGCCATGATAGTAGCGATGCCAGGAGTAAAATTACCTGGGTAATTTTTTTTATTTATTTATTTTGAGATGTTGTTTTCAGCAGCTTCTTAGTCCTACTGAAATTTGCCATGATGAGTATGCCTGAGCAGGGTTATTCTGGAAACTGTAAGCTAAAATGACTCATCATTTTGAAAATGACTTTAAGAGAAAGTAAAGATGGTAATTTAGGGGGGGGTGTGTGGAACTGTTTTCCTTATTTAAGGGGATATCAACACTTGAGTTCTGGAATTTAGCATTGCAGAGGAGAGAGGGGAAGAGAGTGTAAGCATTCACATGGAGTGTATGACTGTTCCTCGAGAAGCTTCAACTGTTCATAAGCTCTTGAAAACTGGTTCATGTATGTTACTCAGCAAATATTTATTGACTAAACTATCTGAATATTCCATGTAACACAAGTATCTTCCTGTCTGTTGGTCCTTGTATGTCACCTGACTGTGCAGTCATCCTCTGGACCAAGTAGTTAAGCATCATGCATCCCACAGCAGTAGGTGATGGGTAAGTTTAATCCTAAATAGTCTTTCTTTATCTGTGCTTCTCCTCCAACCTCAGAACGCTTAGGCAGCAGTTGTACTCCTGGAGGGATGAAGGCTGGTGTTCAGGGTGGGGTGAGGAACAGAGATTGGAGCTTGGTGGAAATGCTGTAGGCCCAGGAACCTGAAAAGGGTGGTACTAGCCAAATTGCAAATGGTTAGAAGTGGAGGGAAGGGGAGAAGGCAAGAGGTGAGAAAGAAGAGAAGCCGCACGTTGGTGTGGAAGGGTATTATGAGGCTGAAGGGCAGAAAGAACACGGATAGAAAAGTAATGGAGCAGGAACAGAAGAGGCTGGAACACAGCACATCTTCCTTGCAAGAACTAGTTGAACTGATTGCTTCTAGTTCACCGTTACTGAAGAGTTGCAGACAAAGTGGAGCAAGGAAGGAAGAATTTTTATGTAATCACCATTTTGAAAAAAAAATCATTTTAGGGCCTAAGCTTGGTAGCAAAACAAAGTTATTCTTGTTCAAGCAAATGTTAGAGTCAAAAGAGGGAAAATTCTGGACAAGTTACTGACCAATGGGAACCAGTTTTTTACAGAGAGTTGCAGGACCAGGATTTTGTGTCACTTTAGTTTATTCAACTAGTCCAAGTTAATGCTCGGTTCATTGACGGGGCTCGTTATTTCTGAAACCATAAGGGGCATAACAGTGAAACAAACATCTTAATTTTGATGAAGTGTTCAAATGCCAGAAATGTGCAGAGGGGATTTTCTTACTCCTTCAAGTCCATTTTAACTACAGTTACTAGTTAAATAGAACTATTCTTCATCCTTTAACTGTACTTCAGTAGCATAAGGGGTCCAGTCTTTCATAGAAAGATTCCTTAGAAACTTTTATGGTTTTATAATAAAAGTGTTGGAAAACTTACATGCTTACATAACTGCTTGCTAACATTGTAAAATATTCAATAGCAATAAAGGCATAGTGAGATTGGTGGTTATTCTGTGTCTTCTTTATGAAACCACAAAGTATAAACACAAAACAAGATTAATTTCAGTCATAGTTTATTGGGTGCTGATACAATTCATGATTAAAATAGGATTTCCCATTGTTTTGGTTTAATTCCCCTGGAAGGATCTGATAAAATGAGTGTCTCCAGAATTAAGACGTTGACGACGTGATTCTGTGGATATTCCAAAGACTTCAGTGGGGAAGAAACAGAATTGTGTTGAGCACATATGCCAATCTGTTGTGTATCCATGTGGGGAATGCCTGGGAAATGTGGAAGGTGGAGTTTGTTTCTTTGGGGGTTTTTTGTGGGTTTTTTGTGTGTGTGTGTTTTTTTTTTTTTTTTTAGTAAAATTATGTTTGAAAAAGTGATTATCATGATGTAGGAAAGTTGTAGCAGAATCAGTTCCAGCTGTGGAACTGCTGATACACGTCCTCTAAGAGGGATTTTGGTAATCTTTAATCTTTCTAATGCAGTCGGTTTTCTTACCACAATAGCAACAAGGCAGATACTACACTCTTCTTGATTTTTGCAGTCTGAAGTGTTACAGTGACAGCACGTTAAGTAAATACTGAGGGAGGGGGAAAATCGCTTCCCTGTCCTGTGACAAGTAGGGATGTGTGAGGAATCATGATGTGAATGTTGGGGATGGATGAGGCAGTGATGGGAAATGCTTTTGCTCCCTCATACCATAATCCCTCAGGAGTCTTGGAGCAATTAAAGAAGGGAGGTTTCCTTTCCGCCAAGCTTTATTTTCCTTTTACCAAAATTTCTGTTCAGTCCCCTTAATTCCCTACTACTACTTTATGGAGCTAATACAGCAGGGTCAAATTACAGTGCGAAGTGGGTAGGAGAAACTGAGATGCTTCAGGAAGTTTCTTGAATTTGAGAATCTTTTAACAGTTAGAAGAATGAGGTTTTCATTTTGCAGAAGGTAGGAGAGCAACCTGAGGATTTCTTCTGCAATGCCAAGAGCTTCTTAGAGGCAGGATACCTAGCGTACTGAGTTGATGTTATTTTATGACCAGATGGGGTAGGATTTCTCATCTTTCTCTTGTTAAGAAGCCCGATGGTAAATTGGTGATTACAGGAACCATCAACAGGAACCGTGATTATGCATGCTTCCCAAGAAATATGCAGGTGTAAACACAAAGGATATATTCAGAATTAAGGGGCTGAAGTTCTTCAAAAGACCCATACACCCTTAATTCTGCTTGTGGCATTGTGCCTTGAGAAATTTATCTTCTGCATCCTTAACTTCCATTTTATCAGTTACTGCATACGCAATTTTAGCTTGTAAAGTGGCACATTTTTTATAACACTTTTTTTCGTATTTTATACCTGCAAATAGAAGTATTTCCAGAATCTGAAATACTGAAAACAGAGTTTACACAAAGAGTAATTGCTAAACCAACGCAAATCTTGTCATGAGATGGTTTGTTGTTTGTCATGCTGGGAGACGTTGTGTGGCGATGAGTGGAAGACTGTGATACAAATACTTTGTATGGCTTGTTAAGTTCTGAAATGGGACAATATGAAGAGGATGCTATGAAGGATTAATGGGACAACAAAGCCGTAGGTACAGTGTTGGAAAGCTCTTCCTGAATAAAGTCAGTGTTATGTGGTATACATGTTCAAAATCCTGCAGCAGAGAAAGGTTGATGATAGCTTGTAGTGTAGCCTGTATTTCTGAATAAGTTTAACCTTAGTGGTGATTTTTAATTTATTTGTAATTTTCAGCTTCTTAAAGTATAATATGCATTCCTGTTTTTTAATGTAATCTCTTATTCATCAAGATTAATATATAAATAACTTTACTGCACCACCAAACAATAAAGAGGAAAAAGTGACACAAAGTAAATCTCATTTTACTGCAGCCTAAAATTGGTTTTGTGGCTTTGTGGCTTTTTAGGGCTTGTCTCCCAGGGACATTGACAGCATAGCTGTTGTGTAATAACTGTTTAGTTGTATCTGCGTTGTGCAAATCCCTGAGGCTGGTATTGTGTTCCTGAGCAGAAACAACGTCTTTCTAAAGGTATAATATTCTAAATAATGGCTATGCTTTGTAAGTACGTAAGGCAGGGGTAATTAAAGCCACCTTGCTGCAGAATGAGGAGGACTACGTTCTCATTGAGCACAGTTTTAATAAACTTGTATGCATCAACTTCATGTTGATTTGTTTGTCTTAATTTTAGCGAACATCTCTTCGTAGGCAGGTTGATGGAGATAGATAACCACTGCAGCAAAGGTAGAATGAATCCCTGATGACATGTTGTCGTATATACTCTATATATAGCTTCATTATTACTGCTGTTTGAATCTGTAAAAATATAAATGTATCTTAATGTCTGCTAATACTTGTCTGTGTGAATGTATGCATGGGTCTTTGTTTCTTACTAGCTGACACGCAAAACGAGAGAATGACTGAACAGAGGGTTCTTCTATGCTTGAATGAACAAGGTCGTATTTTACATGGTAGTAAAAACTTCAATCGTGATCCGCTTTTTAAGTGACAAAGCAAGTTGCCCTTCGTTTTGGTTTCATAGTTAAGAGTCTTCTTTATTATGATAACATGACTTTAAAGCCTGTCTGCAAGAGGAATGAAAGGGAAAAAACAAATCGGCAATAGCCATTCCAAGTTTAGGCTTCAGAGTGCCTTGGTGTTGTCTCCATCCTTTAACAGGTCTATCTGCTCCCTATTCTTTCCCGCGCTGGGATATGCCAGAGGACTTAACGTGCACGCTCAGATCTCTCTTCTTGTCCCATACGTTTTAGGGTAGACTCTAGTCTTAATGGCTGTCAGGTATCTCTTGGAGGAAGGTAGTACGATGCAATGTCCTCTGTCTCCTTCTCACCCACACCTTTTCCTCTGCAGGATCTTTCACCTGGGCTTGCATTTCTTCAGTACCTCTTTCTTTCTGCCCTCAGTGTCTCATACACTGTCTAGAAATTTGCCTATTCCCAGAGTTTCAGCGGAAGGCTTTGCAGGCAAGGGCTACTGTCGTCTTCATACACAAAATATTTTTGAGTGGCCAGATGTGGCAGCAGTGGCACAATCGGTTCTTTCACAATGACGGGAGCAGGTTTTACCGATTTGCAGTGGTGAAGTGGGCCTTCTTTATATCTGAGCACAGACAAGGAATAGATAATCCCCCTTTATCTGACAGTGACCTACATTCAGAAATGCTGTGAATAGTGACAAGTCCTCTATTTGAAAACAGCCCAGTAAGTTGAGCTGGGTGAAAATGAGTACCAAAATTATAGAAGATAAATTGTGTGCGAAGAAGGGAATAAGAAGATACACTGTCTTCTCAGAACAGAATTAAGAAATTCCAAAAAAATTAGAGAAGTGCATTCTTTGGGGACATGGGTCTTTAACAGTTTAAAAGAAAGTGGTAAGAACTTTTAATGTGTCACCTGGCCCTTCAGGCTTCAAGACCAGATGTAGCAGTTGGGACCAAAACTCCTTCTAGCTCAGAATTTAACCTCTGACCAATGGCTGCAGCTTATACAACCTTGTATCTCCTCAGAGTAACTTTCCTGCTCTTTTAGAGCTAAGTTTCGTGAGACAGAGATGGCATCTATATTGAGTGGCCCCTAGCATTTTGTTTTTCTGTGAACTTGTGTGAAAAACATTACTTCTACACTACGCACGGATGAAGTTTGGTTCTCAAATCCAAATACCAACTTCACCTCACTTTCACAAATGTTGGAGTTACTTTCATTCCAGTTCTTAGGCAGTTGGCAAAACTGGGAACACAGGAACTTAGTCTCTCTGAGAATTACCTCTAACAGGCATAATCTGATTGAAGATCTTGGCTGTGCGTTCTAGCCGTCATATCATCTCAGATAGCTTTTGTACAACGTTAGCGTCGAACTTCCCCGGAGGCAGTTTTGCAGGCTTTTTTTAATGCTTTACATCAGTTGTGTTTTCTAAATACGTTTTCACAATTCTTGCTACTTTGCTTTCACAATCATTGCTACCCTTTAAAAGTAGCCTTAATATATCAAACAGGTGCTATTAAATTAAATGTAATTAAAGTAATTTTAAGTGGTAATTTTTTGAAAGCTTTTAAATAATTGCTGAATAATCCTGTAGCAGAACTTGTTTTCACAGAACATGCGAGCCTAACAATGGCTTGCGGCCCTTCCTATAGTCTGTTTTTATCGTGTAGTAGATTACTTGATCAAATCAAAGCATGACTGTCTAGGAGCTAGTTTAAATTTTAAAACGTCTTTGACCTTCCTTGGTTTCATGCTTAGTTTTACATGGAAGGACTTTATTTAAAACACTGATGAGTTGTTCCTATTTGCATTTTGTAGTTTTATTTTTGGGATGTGTCTTGTCTAGTCTAAGCAGACAGACACTTAGCCGAGGGTAGAATGTAAAGGCTGAACAGCAAGTGAGTTAGCAGTTCAAGTGTAGCCTTCTGTTACAGACAAAGATAAATATGGAGAATGAATGGAATAAGATGAAGAAATGTTCAGTTAATAGCATGGGATAGTGGGGGTGACCAGAGATTATTAAAAATGGGAAAAAAAAAAAATCTGCAAAACAATCCTGTCAGTTTATTTAAATCTGGGGAGGGAACAACATAATAAACAGAAATATTTTCTGTAATCATACTGTCTCAGAAAATGTATTCTGTATGGTCATCTCCTTCTGAATATTCCTCTGTTGTTTTTTAGGTTTCTGTCCTCTACGTTATACATCAGTGGGATTCACTCTGCTGGAAGAAGATAATGTCGTCTTCAACCCGTTGAAGGAAAGGGGTAAGCAGCTTTCTTATGGCCAGTATTTTGTCCCTTTTAGAAAGCAGTGTGCCCTAGAAGCAAATACCATTATGTATTTTGATGAAAAGTGAAGCCAGTTGTAGAAGATTTTCATGTGTCAAACAGGCTTGCTGGTTTGTTTTTTGTTCCTTTTTAACTTTGTATGTGAATATAGGGATCTGTGTTATAGAGCAAGTGCCAGGACTAAAGTTAAATAATAATGAACCATGCTGAATCTGCCAATCATCCATTTCTCTCTGAGGGACTTCAAAGGAATGCGTATAGGGGAAAATTAGAAGGAACGATTACTTGTTAACAAGTCTGTAGGGTAGTTTCTTCACAATCCTAAGACAGTTAGTGGTTAGTTTATACCCTGAGGCATAACTATTTATATCTCTTACAAACATCTGTTGTTGCTTGTATATGTTAAAAATGATACTACTGAACTCCAACAGCTTACTTGCACCTTCTGTTAATGTTACTGGGTGGTCCCTTTGCTCTTAATTACGAAGGAGTAAGTAGAGCAAGTGAGGAGTGATGGATGTTAAGTGATTGCTTTGTGTACGTGTTTCAGCTCACCTTTAATCTCTTCTCTTAGATACTCCTTAACTTGCACAAAGTCACCACATTTCTAATTGTGATTACTCCTCTTAATTTAGCTTCCTTTCTACTTCATGTTTTATCTTCATGCTTATTTTTTATTCAAGGCTTGAATTTTTTTGCTTTCACTTTGTTTTGCAGAACACAATGCTTTTATCAATTTCCTTTCGTCACAGATATCAGTGGAGTTTCTGATTGCCGTTCATGCATCGGCTTCCAGCTTACGTGACCTTAAATATTTCCTTGAGTTTTCCTCATGCTTTGTTTTCAAATAAATGAGAATGAGAGTTAATTCTGTTCCACATGAAGCAGGCTGGCTGACTCTCTCAGCCTCGGGTTATTTTTGTTGCTTGTAACTCTTGGAATATAATACAAATGCACAGTTTTCGTTCCACTCTCGATTTCTTTAACGAAGAATAATTGACATTTTTAAAGCTAAGTTGTCCAGAAGTCATGTGTTCTTGGGCCCACTTCAGATACCTTAGGCCATATAGTATTGGGTATAGCTGTGCTGGTTAAAGATGGTCCTGCTGTGAGTTGATAATCGCCACACATGAGCCAGAAATTACCACACTAGTAGGTCAGCCAAGAGCAGGGGTTGTATGAGTGCACACCAGTGTGCTTCAGAGTCGGCTGGTTTACATCATGGCCACCTTTCACAGTGAGTTGAGCTAGCCTCCCTGACTTCATGTAAAAAGGCTGAGAAATCGTCCACGTGTTCTGTGCGCTCAGTGATGGAGCTGTGGAAGTAATTAGCTCTGGCAGGGTGGCAGTGATAAACATCTGGGAGCGATACCGGCTTCATCTAGCGTTGTTTGCAGAATGAACATCTGCTTAGGCTGTGTATCTGCTAACTAGAACTGGATGCTGTATCTTAAATTAGGTTATAAAATCCAAATGTGTAAATACCTTTTCAGTTATTTTTCTTAAAGGTTTAACATAGTTTGTTTCTTACCACTACTGGGTAATGAGGAGATGTTTCTCTTTAGTGAACCAAAGTAATTTCTCAGTTAATTGCCTCAATTTAAGTGTGTGATTAGCTCAATTTGTTCTTCTTGACTTGCAGTAGTTGTCTGCACTAAATCTCATCAGTTGCTGTCTTGCCTAATAGCTTAATCTTCTTCTACTGTAATTATAAGTCAGAGGGGAAGCTCTTACGTGAAATAAAGGATATACCCATGTAGAATTCTTTCCAGCCGTTCCCGTGGGAGACAATAGGGCAGAAGTCCTTCCTGATGAAATATTCCAAGGATCTAGCTCAAAGCTGTGCACCTCTTTCTTCCCTTGTGCGGCCTGAGGGGTTTCCAGATGTGGAATGTCTCTTCCTTATGGAAATATGGAAGGAAGGGTTGGTCCAGCTTGTCCGATTCTCCAGAAATTCTTGCCATGTCCTATTGTCTTCACCAGTTTACATGTGTTATCTTTGTTGCTTCCCTACCCATGTTGTCCTTTGTGTCACTAATATGATTCACATCCTTGCTGACTCTAAGACATTCTTCCTTTTCTGTGACTGTTATGCCCCTTATTCCCTCATTTCTGAGTGAGAACTTCATCTTTCTCCCACAGCCAAACAGTTTTGGGGTTTTTTAACAGCCTTTTGTAAGGAACTTCTTCAGCTTCTAAAGCAGTAGTGTTTACTCTTTATTTGTTGATCTGTTCAACTGTTCTACTCTTATTTTGAGGGTAGTCTGGTCTGCGCTTTGGATATCACAGTTAGGAATGCAGTGTGTGCCTTTTGAGAAGGAAGCAAAGCAGCATTTTGTATGTGCCCGTTCACCCTGTAAATACAGATGGACACTAACACCCCAGTTGTAAGCTACCGTTTTTGAAAGAAAATAAATGTTTAAACATTAGGCAAATGGTTACAGGGCTGATGTTTTAGAATGTGCCGCCTTGAAGTATTTTGAAAGATGGCTTACTTTGCTATTGTGACAAATGCAGATTTAACATTAAATGATTCATAACTATAAAAAAAAAATAAAATCTGCAGTACTTCTATCAGCGAGTGCATTTATGTTGTTCCCTTTTTTTTATTTTGGTGGACAAATCAGTAATATTTTTGGAGTTTCAAAGAAATACTGATGTTCTGTAAGATAGATGAACTGGAATCAGAAAATACTTCTACTAAAGCCATTAGAAAAACTCTAAATGTACTCTTTACTCTTTTCCTCTGTAAACTGTACGCTTAAGAAAAACATACTTTAGCATAGGAGTTCCCAGACTGTAGCATGCATTGTAGCTAGCCTTTCCCAAGCTACTTAAGATGATCTGTGCATGTTGTGTACAGATAGAAACTTGCTCAGCTTTGTAAGCACATGACCCACTGCCAGAACCAAGATCTGCTCTGTCTGCTCATATTTGTGGTTCCCAAGATGCTTTTGTGTGCGTAAAATGGCATAGACTCCCAAAGACTTAACAGCTCCGTTTAAGCACGAGTGAGTGTAAGTCAATAACCTGGTTTGTAAAGTCATGCTTACGTCATCCTGATGAACTTCTCTGGTCTTTAAAGCTGTTTCAAAAATTAAAAAAAAAAAAAAAAATCACAGTAACACTTAGGAATTGCCCTTTGTATAGAACTTGATGCAGACTAACATTTGAGGTTTGCCCTGAAGAGTTAAGTTTGTCTCTGTGCCTGAAACTGTTAAGTGAACAAAAAGGGGAATCTTGAAATTTGTGCTGCGTTTCCTAAATGAAACTTTTACTTGAGACTGTTACAATCTGTAGGGGAAAATATCCAGAAAGGTAAAAATTGCTCTTCACAATGGTCATGTACCGTAGAAGTATACAATGGTGAAAGAAAGGTTTAAAAATAGTTGAAATATTTGTAGAGATTGAATGCATTTCAAAGAAAAACGTTTTTGTTTCAAATCTTAAACTGGTAAAAATTCCAATGCTTGGTTCTTCAATACTGACATAAGTGGAAGAGAGCTGAAAATCTGGAATTAATGCCTGGGTGTAATCTTCATCAAGATATGAGCTCTGTCTTCTTTTTCAATAGGAGTATTTTGTTTAGTAGCTAAACATTAGGACTCCTGAGTGTCAAGGAAAATTGAGTTCTGTGGTAACAGCTTAATTATGAGATTTCAGTTGTAATGACTGCTAATCTGCGAAGGAAATGAAATGTAAATTAGTAAATTTGATGGACAAACTCTATATGATGGTGGTGCTGTGCTAATTTATTTTTTTTTTTACATTACTGAATGTTGAACTTTAAAACAAAGTTTAACTCATCTGGGCTTGATGCTTGAGCTAATGCTTAGAGGTAATAACAGCCATAAATTTACTTGTGTTATAAATCCTACTAAAATGAGTATTTCCCGTTGTATCAAATGCCTATGAAAATGAGACTTCCAAATTCCTAGGTCACTTTTGAAACTATATAATCACATAGGCCCAATTGTTTAAAAGTTGTTAGATGTTGTTCCATTCTTTGTTGAGCCTTAAATGACTTGGAGGGTAGATTCCTGATGTCCAAAGTGATTTGAGACTTCGGTTTCTAAAAGTAATTTCAGGCCCTAACTTCAGAATATGGGATTCATACTCATAAGTAGGATATTCCCTAATGATTTTTACATTTGGTTCATCGGTTGTAGACTTTTACTTTGATTACAGCAATGCTCAACGTGGTGTTAGCCTTTTCACAACACAGAAACCTAAATCTTTGCTTGTTTCTGGGTTTTCTTTATTACCTTAGAATAAGCTAGTTAAGTAGTATAAAAATAAATGCTAGAGCTTGCTTGAAGTTTGGGAATGTAAAAGAACCTCAGGCTCTTAACAAAAATCTGATGTTAAAATAAGAAATGATACAATGACCTTTTGCTGATGAAACCTGTTTCATTTTGCACTTTTTTTTTTTTTTACAGTATGCACATAACTGTCATTGTCAGTAAACTCGATGATGTTTTTCAGGGAGTTGTGCATAAATCTTTATCTTTTATTCATCTCTTAGAACTGGATTCTAAGTGGTCACTTTCGTAATTGACTTTTTTTCTTTTGAAGAATATTTGCTCATACTTATGATGATTTGACATACTTAACGTTTTATTAACCATGATGGCAACACAGACATTAAGTATAGACAACTATCAAGATGGACAACAGGTAGGTGTGTTTTTCTTTCTCTGTGAACTAAATACAGTTAGCAAGAGGAAAAAAGGTAGTGCCTTTTTCCTTACTGCCTGCTTTGGCATTGTTCAAGTATCTGTTCTTGTTTGTAAAACAAGGTCTTTAAAGTGATAAGCTGCTATTCTTTAATACTTGGATACTTACTAAAGGCCTATCTAATCTTTGCATGACTTTGCCTAACTTCCGGAGGAATGGTTAGATAAGGGGTTTTGGGAATCTGCCCTAGATGATTTGTGTACTGTAATGTTCCTATTTTTAGGAAAGTCAAATGGACATCAATAATATTCTGTGTGTATGATACTTCAGTGTTCTTACGTGTCTGCAGGTGCAAGAAATAGATGACGTTTACACAGTCCTAGACTTGCTGGTCTTGAGCAAGTGAGGGATAAATTTAGTAAACTAGAATTGTATGATACTTCAACTACATTTACGTTGATGCAGTTACGCTACAGGTTGAAAACTGGTAAAATACTTGAATTAATTTTAATGAGGTTATTGATGAGAATTTTTATTTAGAAAACTGGTCAGTTGTCTTCAGTTTCTATTTCTGTTAACAAGCAGCTAGAATAATGAAACATACACAGATACGTCTGGTCATGATGTTACTGTTTGTGTACAACAGGCTGTATATTGCAACAATTTGAGTTGCTAAATTAAAATACTGTTAACTGGAGACAAGTCATGCCCTGGCCTGTACTCTGAAGACCCATTTTTACATTACTATGTGTCAGCCCTGAACAGTAAGTACAAGTATTTCTGTCAGCAGATGGCAACACTGGCAAAGTCAGAAGAAAACCAGCAACTTTTCCCATCTCTTATAAAATTATGTTTATCCAAATGCAATCTGGGACTGTTGGTTCTTGTGGTTGTTTACTCCTTTTATTGCAATTCTAGTTTTTCTCTTTCTTCTCACCTACCTTACATCTTTTACTTTATACCCCCAGCAAATACATGACATCCTGTGACATGTCAGTGAAAGTAATAGATGTTTTTGTAAAGAACAGATTGGGAGAGAGCATTCTCTCTCTATTTGATTTGTATTTTAAGCTCTCAGTGACCAAGATAGATGGGTAATTTGAGTGCCTGTTGCTTTTGTAGTTTGGAAATGGCCCACAGAAAATAGCTTGCAGTTTTAAGTGAGCTATTTCCTCCTTCTAGTGAGACAGAGCGCTAACTGAACACCGTCTCTCCCTTCAGACTCTGCAGATGGAAGGCTCAGCATTTGTAGGCACTTGTACAAGTCATCCCCTTTTATTCTGCTCCTCCTTCTTGTCATTAATCACAAAATGAGTCCATTAGTTCTGTCTTTTTTGCAGGCATTCTGGCTTTAAAATCATCTGTGCTTGCTGAGGGAGCTTTTTGCAAGGCAGGCTGCTGTGTTGGGTAGGATATGCTGACATTCTTTCAGTTTCTGATTTTGCTAAGAGATGGCTTGGCCTCAGCAGGTGCTAAAGCACAAACCTTATGGATCTCCCAGACATCTTGTTGGAAATAGTATAAATTGCTTTTGCCAGCATTGTTTGGAAATTGATTAGATTTTGTCAGTGTCAGGTTCTCTACTAGTTTCTGGAGGCCAGCCCTCCTCTTGGAGGGTTCCCATGAGCGATACAATACATATGTCTCGCGGGAAAAGGACAGAAGATTGCGTTCTGTATGCTTCCCTTCTGCAGGTGTCAGTTCTGGCTTCCTGGTGGTATCTAAAACAGTGTCTGTCCTCTACTCGAGATAGAGCTTGTTAGGGTTAAGGTAGAAAATAAGATTGCAGTGATTTCTTGCCTTTGTACAGATATTCCCAGTGCTCAAAGGGAAGAAACACAAGGAGTTTGGGTTGGGGGTGGAAACTAACTTTCAGAGGTCAGGTTCCTTTCAGGCCTTTTAGTCTGAAAGATATTTAGCTGGAGGTCATGGGAAAACCACTTTCAACATCTTTAAAGCACCTCAAAAAGGCATTGGTAGGCTCTAGTGCAATGTAGGAGGTGCTCGGTAGAAGCTGCTGCTCTGTGTTGTTTTTCGAGTGGTGGCAGATTGAGTAACTGTCTGTAAAATAGATTTGTAGAAGCCGTAACTGCTGTTTTCACCAGTAGCTTGATACTCCTAAAATAATTTGGTATTGCAGTATGTAAATTTGAGTGGTAAATGTCAAGGGTGGTTACCCTCCTGATAATTTAAATATTAGAGGGGCACAGAATACTTCAGCCCTGTGTAAGAAAATGACAAGAAAAACTTTAAGATCTCTTTCTTCACTATCTTGACATAATGCACAGTAAGAAGAAAGAAAACTTAAGAGTAGAAACGTTTTCCTTTCTGTTGTTTTCATGCTAAAGGCTTTTTATGCAGACATCCTCATAAGGTTTTGTGAGGAAAAAAAATAAATCCTATTTTTTGCTAGCCTGTTCCAAAAATAGTCACTTCAGAGACAAAATGCTTTAACAATTTACTAATATCTGTCATTCCCATTTTAAAGCTGAGTGCTGAAACTTGAAGTGACCTTTACGCTACTCATCAAGAAGTGTCAAGGATTAAAAGAGGGGTTTTGTTACTGCTATGGCTTTTTGTGTAACTGCCAAGTCATACCAACCTTCTGGCAATTTAGTAGCCCTTTGCCTTGCTATTTCCTTAGAAAACAGTACACTTATTTTACGTCAGGCATACAGATTTACTTACAATTTACTCTTTTTCTACAGATGCAAGTAGTAACAGAGTTAAAAACTGAACAGGATCCCAATTGCTCTGAAACTGATGCAGAAGGGGTGAGTCCTGCCCCTGTAGAATCTCAAACTCCAATGGATGCAGACAAGCAGGCCATTTACAGGTAGTAATGGACTCGTGTTCTGTCTTTTGAAGGGTAAAGAGGGTAATTTTTTTTTTAAACTTATAAGTAGCTTAAAATCAGATGATCTCATGGCTGTCTCAGTAGTTTGCAGGGAAAGAATGAGATCAAATTAGCTTCACTGTCAGTCTTCAGTCAAGGAAAAAACTTCCCCTTATTGTGGGATTCTTCAATTTCAACATTGTTAAGGATATTCTAAAGGCAGCTGCATTTCAAGCACAAGTGAAATTTAGCAAGCTACTCAGGCTGTTGAACTACTGTGGTTTTGATCTTTGATATGAGATTTTATTTTTATTATAAGTAGGTAGAACTTTACTCTCTTTTCTTTAGGGTTAACAATCTATTGCCCAGTAATTAGCTCAAACTGGATTAAATGTTCATGTATAAAACCACTAGTTTGAGATTTTCCAGTGTTAAATGCGTGCAAAGCAGTATGAGTTTTGATGAGGTTAAGTGTTCTTTCACTTTGCTTTTTTTTTTTTCTCTTTCACAGTGCTTTATAAATACTCCTTTATTACCAGTTTGCAGATTTAAAAAAAAAAAAAAAGAAAAGAAAGAAAGAAACCAAAAACCTAAAGCAGAAAGGTGTATCCAGTCCTTTACAAACTTGTGTTAACAAAACCATCATCTGCTGTGAGCACGATTTCATAGGAGGCCTCTGAATACAGCCTGGATCCTATTCTCAGTTCTGTAAAGTTATTTGTGATCTATAAATAAGGCCCACATTGAAGAATAATTTATTCTTCATTAAATCAGACTTTATTTCATAATTTAAATGTGTATTCATCCTATTTGGAAATCCTAATCCTCATTTCTAATGCTCTTTATTAATGTATTTCTTGCCACTCAGTTACAGTGAATTAAAGAGTGTGTCATAGCTTTTTAGCTGGTGATCGCTGTCTTTATCTAAATATATATGTTTTACTGCTTTACTTGCCTCTGGAGTGTGCGGTAAATCAAAACGGAAAAAAAACCCCGAGCCCGAACTCACATCGTGTTTTGCTGTAGTCAGAGGTGCTATATGCAGTCTCTTCCAAGACTTGTCTTTCTGTTTCTTACGTGAGCTAGATGCCTTACTTTTCAAGGGTGTGTGCAAAAGCAGAAGTCCTTATTCGTGTATTTTAACTTTTATTCTAGGCACCCACTATTTCCCTTGTTAGCACTATTATTTGAAAAATGTGAACAATCTACGCAAGGCTCAGAAGGCACAACTTCTGCTAGTTTTGATGTAGATATTGAAAATTTTGTGAGGAAGCAGGAGAAAGAAGGAAAACCCTTTTTCTGTGAAGATCCGGAAACCGATAATTTGGTAAGTATAAGTCGGTTCTTTTATTTCTGAAACAATCATCACGTTTGCCTCTTCTTAATTTTTGATCTCAACTAGTGCTTATAGTTTCTCCTCACATTTTTCTTCCTACAAGATGCGCTTCTTTATATTCATGCTGAGAAACTTTTTTTTGTTTAATTTCTTCTGACTCCTTTCTTCCCTCATGTCTGTAAACTTACATCGGGCCCTTCACAGTTATTTACCATTCTGAACTGCCTGAGATCAGTGTATTAGAGACGAATGGTAACATCTACTTGCCATAGCCAGGTTGACTCTGCAAATCCATTTTAAAGTGTCAAGTCTATAACATGTACTCATCAAAAAGATCATGTAAGTTTTTTCCATATTTTTTTTAATCAGGATTCAGCTAGTTAATGTGGGAGAAAGGCTGTTACGAGTTTAGAAACTCTTTAACATACAAATTATTTTTCCTATTTATCATTGTCTCCTGAAAGCTTTCTAAAGTCCCTCCTGTGATGAAGCTGTGATATTGCCAGTCCCTTAGTCTTGAATCACATCTCCAGAGAACACCTGTCCTGGCACGGTAGTTTCTGAACTGTCTGCCTTCCTTGATCTCTTTAGAGTTGCCTTGCAACTAGATTTTATCAGACTAAGGAGTGTTAGAATTAGAGAGGTCAAGTGTTCTATTTCATTTTTGAAACCCTCTTCCTTTAAGGAGACTGTGTAATAAAACAAGTCTTCATCCTTGAGTCTGCCTCCTAGGAGAAAAGGCTGCTTAAAGTATGGACATGCACAAATGAAACTAAATAGATGGGAGATTATAAACAGCATAAATGGTACTGTTTTAAAGCTGATGTCCAGGAAGATTTATGTGGGTAAATAATACCCTGTGTGGGAGAATAAGGTAATGTACCTGGAGAAAATCCTTAAACAAAACCAAGACTTAAACAAGAAATAAATCTGAGATGCGGTTTAGAACTGGCAGGGCTGTTGCAGCAAACAGCATGTCAGGAGGGGCACATATAGTAAACAAAACAGGGGTCAGTTTTGGACGCTTTTGCAAGCAGCCTAAATAGTCATTTTGCATAACTTGATTTCTTTCCAAGCACATTATGGCCAATCGTTAGTGTCCTTAAGTTCTGGGAAGGTAGTATTTAAATAGTGTCATGGAAAATAAAGCTACGAAAGTCTCTGTGTGTAATTAGACCAGTGTGAGAGTAAAGAAGGCAGAAGACAGTATGTTCTAGAATGAGGCAAGCGTTACAGCTCTAGCTAAAGAGACATAAAACGTTACCTTCTCAGCTACTTGTTACGTCCTTTTAACTGTAGGTTACAGGATTGAAATATCGTAATACATTGCATCAAGGATCTTAGTCTATGTAAATATAAAGTCACTTTAGATAAAATCTTCAAGGATGGATCAAGTTAACCCAATTCACTTTGCACTAATCCATCTGCAAGAGTGCTTTCAAAAAGTCCTCTCACAGCTTTGGCTGTGGAGCTGTTTGTCTTACAGAAGGTTTTATTTTCAGTTTAGAAACATTTTGAGGTTCAAATAAGGTTTCTGTGTTAGAAGGTGACCCAAAGCAATGCCCTGTGGAGTGATGGGAAAGCAGCTAAAGGGGGACGCATAATATGATACATAATGATAGTCTCAGTATTAGTCTAAAGATTCTCAGTTTATAAATGAACTGAAGAACAAGCATTAGCCAGTTTGATGAAAGTGACAGCTAGAAATCTCAATTTAATATCTTAATCGTTAGATCCTTGTGAGCAAATTTGGATGCAGCTCACCTGAGAAATATTTGTTGATACAGACAGTGTCTTAGTTTTCTAAGAAAGAGGCATTGATATACCTGCTAAAGCAGTTCCATGAATGAACCCTGTAGCAGAATCACTGTTGTCACTGCAGGAACTAAAAATAGAATATGAAAGGAAAGAAAAAATTAAGGCAAGGGGAAATAAACTATAATTCTCTTCTTTAGTTACTGCCCTAGTGTGAGCAGCAGTGATGTGGGCTGCTTTGCTTTTTTTAAACTTGCTTTTATTTGAAATGTGAGTGGTGCAATATTAGATTTATGAAAGACTTGTAGCACAATACAATGATTGTCTTACATTTGTAAGCATAGATAAGTACTTCAGAAAGGTTATATGAGTCTGTCTGTGAAGAGTATGGCTGTTCCATTGAGGTGCAGAAATCATTGGAGATTGAGGACCACTGGTAGCATCATTTTAGGTCTTTTCTTGAACAGGAAAGCACTCAGGCAAATTTGAGTTAAAAAAACCAACCAACCAACCCAAACATTATTGAGGGAGGAGATAAATTCTTTAAAGAGCCATCAGTCTCTTTAAAAGTCTTCTGAGGAAGACTAAGTCCAAGCTAAAAACAACAGTTCATCTCAAATGTTAATTTGCACATGTACAAAATCTTGTGGGACCTTTGGTTGTTGGTTGTGGTTTAATCCCAGTCAGCAATCAAGCACCACACAACCACTTGCTCACCTCCCTCTCCCCCAGTGGGCTGGGGAGAGAATTGGAGGAAAAAGGTAAGAAAACTCGTGGGTTGAGATATGAACAGTTTAATAACTGAAATAAAATAATGATACTACCACTACTACTAATGATGATAATATGTAATGAAAAGGAAAACATCAAAAAGAGAGACAGACAAAACCCAGGGGTAGGAGGGGAAACCCAGCAAATGATACAGCCGCTCACCACCGGCTGACTGATGCCCAGGCAGTCCCCGAAAAGCGATCGCCTCCACTGGCCAACTTCCCCCAGCTTATATACTGAGCATGACGTCTTATGGCATGGAATATTCCTTTGGTCAGTTTGGGTCAGCTGTCCTGCCTGTGTGTCCCCCCATCTTCTTCTCTACAAGAAGGGGGGACAGGGGGCAGTATGAGAAACTGAAAAAGTCCTTGACTTAATGTAAGCATTGTTTAGCAACAACCAAAACATGAGTGTTATCAACATTGTTCTCAGCAGAAATCCAAAGCATAGCCTCATACTAGCTACTGTGAAGAAAATGAGTGCTATCCCAGCCCAAACCAGCATGTTGTTAAAGAATGAAGTGCACACAGAGTTCCCCAAATAACATACCAGATTCAGGGTCTTGTGGTTTGACCCAGGTATCTAGAATGTAGACTACCAGGAATACTTACAATTTTGGAATTGCTTCTTTCTTTATCTCTTTCACTCTCTAATAAGTTTGGGGTTTTGTTACTGCTGTCAGTGACGCTTCCAGAGTGCTTCTTGCACATCAGCTGTGAATTTGAAGACACCGATAAAGTTTTCCATGGCTCTTTCTTCCAAGACTTTTATGAACGTGCTTGCCTCCAGTACTTTACTGAAAAATTAGGGTTACTTCTGTTCTGTGTGAAGCAGGTCTTCTGGCTTGTCTCAGGTTATTTTCTTCATTTGTCTGAATTCAGTACAAATATACTGTTTTCCCTTATCTCTCTATTCCCAATTTCATTTAAGAAGCACATCCGAAATCTAGTGGTAGGAATATAGTAGTTGTGGCTCAGTGGATGAGGAAAGAACAGTGGGTGTGGTTTGTCTTGCCTTTAGTAAGGCTTTTGACATTGTCTCCTAGAATGTTCTCATAGACAAACTGATAAAATACGAACTAGATAAACAAGCAGTGAGATGGACTGAAAATCAGCTCAACTGCTGGGCTCAGAGGATTGCGGTGAGCAGTATCAAGTCCAGTTAAGGGCTGGTCATTAGTGGTGTACTCCAGGGATTGATGCTGGAACCAATGCTGTTTAACATCTTCATTAATAATCTGGATGATGGGGCAGAGTGTACCCTGGGCAAGTCTGCAGATATTCCAAAACTAGGAGAAGCGGCTGATGACCAGGTGGCTGTGCCACCATTCAGAAGTACTTGGTCACTTTTGGAGAAATAGGCAAATGGGGATCTCGTGGAGTTCAGCAAAGGGAAGTGCCAAGTCCTGTACCTGGGAAAGAATAACCCCATGCACCAGTGCACTCTGGGGGCACCAGCCAGCTGGAAAGCAGCTTTGCAGAAAAGGACCTGTGGAAAAGTTCTGGTGAACACAAAGCCAGATATGAGACAACAATGAATCCTTGCAGCAAAGAAATTCAATAGTCTTGGGCTGTCTTAGAAAGAGCATTGTCAGCAGGTCAAGGGGTGTGATCCTTTGCCTCTGCTTGGCACTGGTGAGACACATCTGGAGTGCTGGATACAGTTCTGGGCTCCCCACTACTAGACATAGACATACTGGAGCGAGTCCACCAAAGGACCACAAAGAGGAGTAGGAGACTACAGCATCTCTCATATGAAGAGAGGCTCAGAGAGCTGGGACTGTTTTGCCTGCAGCAGTGAAGTTTTGGGGGGATATTATGAATGTATATAAATGCCTAATGGTGGAATAAACAAGACTGACTCTTCTCAGTGGTGCGGGGTTGAAAGGGCAAGAGGAAAGGGACATAAATTGAAACACAGGAAGTTCCATCAAAACATAAGAAAAAACCACTTTTACTGTAAGGGTGATTGAACACTGGAGCAGGTTGCCCGGAGAGGTTGTGGAGCCTCCATCCTTGGAGGCAGTCAAAACCCAACTGGACATGGCCCTGAGCAACCTGCCCTAGCTGACCTTGCTTTGAGCCAGAGGGATTGGATTAAACAATCTCCAGAGGTCCCTTCCAAGCTCAACTATTCTGTGGTTTCTGTGAGCCTTCAAAGATCAGTTCCCAAACATCCTGCCTGCCTTGACCTGCTTCATGTGCTTTTGGTTGTACACAAACATTCTCTCAGATCTAGCTTACTTTGGTTGTAGATGGCTCTGCTGTGATCAAATAGTCCTTCCTGCCGATTGACCTGTGGTGACAAAGTCTCTTGGTTTATGTGGTATTCACCTTTGTTGATGGGCTGCACAAATCTGGCTGATTTTACTTGAGAGAGATGAGGGAGTATTTAGTTTTATCTTGTATTCTGTGGCTGCTGAGGTCAGTAGTGTCTTAAGCTGGAACCACATTGCAAAATCAAGAATCTTTGGCATGGAACTCTATTCTGTAGTCGTATTGTTAGCCATGACTTTCTATTACTAGATACCAAATGAAATCTGAGCGCAGCTTGTCCTCTGCCTGTCCTGAAGGCTGGGGACTCCAAACAGCTGACATTCTGACAGGCTGTTCGTTTTGTCAGGGGCAATGTGCAGAAGAGTTTCTGTCTAGTTGTGAAATAGCTAGTATGGTTTTTCAGTCTCTTTATGAAATGTTGGTGCTTTTACAGAGAAGGGTGTAGGTGGGCAGTTTCTTCTGCCTCGTGTCACATAAATGTATACGTTTTTATATAAATTAAAAATCTTTTTTCAGTAGAGAGGGATTCTAATACTGTGCACCTTTGTTATGTCTCCTGTTCTTTCTGTCCCTCTGTAACTCCAATGTTAAATCGACCATTCATTTGAGAGGAGAAACTAGTGAAGACTGCTGATTAGAATAAGCAGGAAGGGTAGAGCAGGTAAGCCAGATGACTACTTGCTTTCCACCTGTGCTCTTATCTAACCCCAGCAGAGTCAAACAACGGTGTAAATGTTTGCTCCGTAGCAATCATTCAACTTGAAGCCAGAGCTAAACTGAGAGGAACTGAACAGTATAGTACTATAAAGAGCCAAATTCAAGTCCTATCCAAAAAGAGGGTGTCCCTGCCCATGGCAGGGGAGTAGGAAAGACCTAGATGGTCTTTAAGGTCCCTTCCAACCCAAACCATTCCATGATTCTAAGAGTCACAGGCCTGCCTACAGTAAGGAAATCGTCTGCTAATGCAGCTGTTTCAGTCTTTTTCCTTTTACTTCTTTCCGAAGTGGCATGTAGGACTCACCTGCACTCTGTACAGTTGGATCTTAAACTAATGGCTGTAAGACAGCAGAATATCATTTCAGGCTCCATACTGCCTATAGGCTAATTGCCTAGGTAACAGACATTGCAGAGCTTCACAGATACTGATTGTAAGTCCTCTTACAATCTTGTCAATGTTTCACATTGCACACTCACTTTAAATGCCTTGAATATTCCAAAGGACAAGTGTGGGTTTCATCCAGAGGACCACAGAATGTTAATCTGAATGACACAAGCATTAGATCAGTTTGGCCGGAACAGAAGAGCAGTGTAAGGTTGTTTAGCTTGAGTAGCTCGTAGTAAGCTGTGGTCTAGATGACCTTGTTACTTTGCTATTACAGTTCCCATTTTCAAGTAATTGGTCGTTTCCTACATGAGTGGTATAAAGGATTTCAGCCCTCAAAATATAGATATCCACCTGAAACTTAATTTTAAGGATATCCATATATTGGTAAGTCTGGCCTGTAAACCAAGTTTCCAGCTTTTTTATTACCTGGATGGAGGGATTCTGTTCTTTCTAGTTAACCACTCCAGCAACGTTAGTTGGTGATCTTGAAGCGGCATGGCAAAGGGTTATGGTCAACACATAAATAGTGTTACTAGGCCTTTTTTTCTTTTGCAGTGTCTTTCCCAACTCTGACTTTATCAGCCATATTGTCAAAACAAGATGTTTGCAGTGAAATGGATGGGAACTTTTCTATAAATATTGATAATTTCTGGATCGGGTCAGATCTTTGGTATTAGGATTCAGCATATTTAGAAGAGTGAGAATTTCTCAAGATAGCTTGTAAGAATTTGGAAAGAGGTGGAAAAAAGGTCACTTTCTTTGGAAGGTTTTTATCTTTAATTTTTAAGGTACTCTGTGAAATTACATGGATTAAGCATATTTTTAAATTTCATTTATTGCTATGTTCCTGTTCATTTTCTATGTGTGCATTCATGTAATAGAGTCAGCAGTGGCTTGAGTTCAAAACCTGCAGCACTAAAAGACCGACAGAACTGTGCTATGGCTTCCCTGAATCATGAAGTTTCAATTGTTGTCTCTTCCTTTGCCTGAGAGGTGTCTAAGATGCCTCTTTTCCTTCCAAGGAAGCGTGTGTCGCAGGAAAATGCAAAGTTCAAGTCTAAGGTGTGTTGAAAGAAAACAGAGAAGCTTTGGTGCTAGCTCCTGGACAGATATTTATCAGCTTGGCCTTAGACCTAGGAAGTCTTGACATTCTAGGTATGTCTTTACTTTTAATGAAGGTTCATCTTCCAGTCAGAAGATGTAGCTGTCTTTGGACTGAAACTCTCCAGGATTTCCAGTCCATCCCTAATAAATACACAAAGAACGTGGCTTTTCTGTAGTAGCAGCTACGTGTTTGCTCTTCAGGAACTATTGGCTGCAAACAGAACTTTGAAACTTTCTCCTTCCTACTTCACTGGCTCTGACCACACAGCTTAGACTATTCAGGGAGGCAAAAGAGAGAGGTACAAGCTCATGATTATTTTTTTGGAGTATATATTTAGTTCTTGCAGGTACGCATGGCACAGCATATTATTGGAGCCTGAATTATTCTCTCTCTTGGTATGTCTTATACTGGGGTCTTCTGGTCTTCAACAATTTTATTCTCTTCTGATTCTTGGTTACTCGTGCTGTCCATGGCCCCGTTGATCTTCTTGGAACTTGATGTAAGTGCTGGTTAGCTGCAAGAAGTGTTGCAGACCTCCCTCCCCTTTTCAAATCCTGGTCCCTGTGTGAAGGATGTGGAAGCTGAGGGTTGTGCTCATGTTTTACTTACTAGCCTGGAAGTGTGCTTTCTTTCCCAGAGCTGTAACTTCCTCCTCATCTTTTTTGATTATTACATTGCATCCACCTTAGTCCTTATATCAAGCGTCGGTACCAGAAGAGATGTGCTTGCTGTTAATAACCAGATCTTGGTGGTTTGTATTGCAAGCCAGTGGTTCCCAAGTGCACACACTTCTTTCTGGAGCATGCTCAGCTTTACCCTCATAATGTGGAGTGTCACCTGTTGGAGTTCCTTACCCTTTGCCATCTCTATCTCTTTTTCACAGATGAAACAGATCTTGGAATGAACCAGCTTCTCTTTGTTCCCCATTACGATCCTTTTGTGCTTAGGATGGGTTCCTCCAGGTCTAGGTTGTTCTTCAGCATGAGTGCTTGCAAACAATTTCTAGAGCTTTCACAGGTTACATTATGTCTTAAGACATTCAGTACTTAACACTTCTTTGTTGTTTGCTGTTAACCCAGCCACTGCAGAAACAGCATGTTGCCCCAGGATGGTTCCTACCTCTTGTATAGTTTCTGTTCGGAGTAAACACTTCCCATATATGGGTGGCTTTTTTAATTTTCCCACATTCATAGGACCATAGGTTGGATGGTTCAGGTTGGATTACGTGCTCAGGAGGTTTGCAGTCCAACCTCCTGCACAAAGTAGTGTCAGCTGTCAAGTCAGAGCAGGTTACTTACGGATTTATCAAGTCTAGAAACAATAAAAATCTTGAGTGTTAAATATACTCTTGCTTTTGTATTTGGACAGGACACTGCCTTTTTTGAAGAACCCCGCCCGAGTTTCTTATTTCATTTGGAGTAAGGATTGATTTTTGGTTCAGTACCCTTTCCTCAAAGACTACCCGACTGAATTTTCAGTTGTGTCAGAACGGCTGTAGTGGTGGTGAAGCAAGCTGATGTCATTGGAATATTCTTGAGTGAAAAAAACCATACTTTTGCATTCCTGTAAAGTGTCCTTAATGTTGTAATGTGCAGAACTGTCTCATAAACCTCTAGTCATACCTTTCCTAGCTGTGTCTCATAGCTGGGGATTCAAAAGAGGGAAGAAAGGTTATCGGGTCCAAACAGATGAAAACAAAATGCCCCTTCTCCCAGAGTTTGTGTTCTTCCACTGAAGACTTAAATCACCCCAGAAGGATTTGCTCAGGAAGGTGGGTGAGCTGTGACAGTACATATTTTAATTGGTTTTTTGCAAATGAGGAGAGTAATTTGAGTGAGAAGAGGACTTGGCAGCATATGGAGATTCTTTCATATTTGTTGTCCACATATGTTTTTGCTATATGCGTATGTTACGTGCCCTGAAAGAATGGTGGGCATGTTTTAGACAAAGATGAGCTGGGGATGGTGGCTCAGGTAGCACATAGTGTGTCGTGTGCCCTTTTGCACCAT
Source organism: Rhynochetos jubatus (assembly GCA_027574665.1). NCBI lineage: Eukaryota > Metazoa > Chordata > Aves > Eurypygiformes > Rhynochetidae > Rhynochetos > Rhynochetos jubatus. The sequence continues at coordinate 41,857,262 of CM050649.1, forward strand.
GTGCTTGGGGCAGTGAAAAGACAGGATGCAGGCACAATCTAAAGCATTTTTAGGACTAAAGATGTCTCCAAGTTTAATATATGATAGATTTATACGTGGATATGCTCCGGATAGCAGTTTTAGCAAGAACTGGAAGTTTTTCAATAACCTTTCTTTCTCTGCTTAGTAGTTTACCATTATCTTTATTTACAATCGTTTCAACAATATCCATATCTCTCATGCTTACTTCTGTCTTTGTGCGTTTCTGTGAAGTGATGCTCCAGGTGTATTTCTACAGCTGGAAAGGCTGAATCAAGTGGGTTATAAAAATTCATTGTTGTGTGATATATTCTACTCAGTAGCACTAAATAGCAAAAACACAGTGGTTGTAGATTTTTAAGGTACCCGTTTTAAGAACATGAGAATGAAATGTTACTGCTGCTGTGATCTGCCTGGAAACATTTCCTTGTAATATATTTGTTCAACATGGGTGATTTTATCAGTTCTTAATTTTTATTTTTTTTTAAGTTCCAAGGAAAAAACCAAACTTCTGCCAGAAAATTTATGTTTGGTGCCCCCATGCTGCAAGAGAGCAGGAGCCATATGGCCACAATCAGTGTAGTTGTAAATGAGTAAATAAGTCCTGGTGACAGGCATGGCGTATTTACAAAGCCTTGTTTGCCTTCCTAACTGCAGTAGCAGAGTTTCCTATAAGAGTAGTGCGACTGTGTGTGGCTCTGCAGAAACCTGGATGGTATTAGTAATTCTTGGTTTATGGTTAATTTTGACTTTAATTCAATTTTCACTTCAAGCATCAGCCATCAGTTTGAATCTACATCTAAGCTGAAGAAAAGACTTTTATTTTTCCTCTAAACAAATGCTGATAAATAAATAATATGGGAAATGGTTTAAGAAAAAAAAAAAAAAGCCCTCCTGACTGAGCAAAACTAATCATTAATACGGTCAAATATTATGTGTCCAAAGGCTTATTTTTGTTACCTCAGTTTTAGCTGAACGTTTAAAGCATTCACTAATATATGTGCTCTGTGTTGGTCTGCCACACATGAAGAATTTTATAATTTAAGCTTTTTTTGTCTCTGCAACTCTCTGGCTGTTGCAGTATTACAGAACAATCGCTAATAATTCTGAAAGGAGCAGAATATCTAAACACAGATGACCTCTGTTTTGTGTTAAAATCCAGTTAAATTTGTATAGTTCAACTTGGTTGTGTTTGAAGGTACTTAAACACAGTTTCAATAGCAGCCATCGCTGAGGGCTGTTTTGGAAGATGGCTGGTTTGTGTACCTCAGGCTGGGCCATTGCACTTGTTATTTCAAAGGCTTCTGGTGTCATAGGTCGTAAGAGTTACCAGATTTTAATTTGAATCAACTGCCTCAAGTCTACAGCTCAGGTTTTTCTGCAGCTGTGCTTTTAAAGATACATGGTGGGGTGGGGTTTTTTGAGCCCTGAGAAGGGATAATATTTCCTTTTTTGTTACCACTTCAGTCTTTTTCTCTTGTTTATTTTAACAAACACTTTTCTACACTGGGTGAGTAGTGTCATACAACTGGCGTACCATCTGCTGAAAAAACAGGGGAAAGATCTGTCGCAATGAAAGCTGAAGTCAGCATGGTGGAGAGGAGAGCACACCCAGAAGTTTGCCTGCCTTGCTGTCCTTCAGGTGCCTTGAACAAAGGCAACTTCAGCTCCCAGTTGGCTTCTTCAGTTAGAAGTAATAAGTGGATTACTTAGTAAACTATCATTTCTGGTTATTGAATTCGGCAAATGAACCTTCATATAGGACAGTTTTTTCCAGATAATGCTAAAAATCAAGCTCTGCATTATGTTTCGAAATTGTAATCTATCCAGTTTCATAAAACTGAAGGATATCTTTCTTGGCGATCTAGCATAGCAAGTCAATGTCGAGGATGGCACACTGTATGAAAAACAAAGTAAGTAATTACTTTGCCAATGTGTTATGTATGTATTTGAATGTCCTGGATTTCCTGCTGCTTCATGAAAATTTAGACCATCTGGATTTGGTTTTAGCTTTTGATCTTCTGCCATGACCCTTACAATCACCTAAGCTATTTTTATGCAGTATGTAATACCATTAGCTATCCAGGCTTACGAGTCTTTTTCTCGTAGTAAGCATGATAAGTATTCTTGTCACGTACTTATCTCCTGTACTTCAATTTTTGTTTAAACATGGATTTGTTACTGAATCTAGTGCTTTGTATTTAATGGTTTAGATTTCACAGTCTCCTCACCTGAAAGTTCTTACAGGATTTTACTCCAGAGTTGTTAATCTTTGGCATACAATTGCAGAGGAACTTCAAAGCTCTAGGACCAAAGAACTGTTTGATTACTTTAAGCTTTGTTGAACAATGTGACAAGTTTTGGGACCTCTTTATTCTGATTTTATAGAAGAATAAAAGCTATTGTGGTTTTGTTACAGGCAAGATAGCAGGCCATTTCCTGTACCTTTCACCCTCCCTAGCAATCTCCATGACAAATTTGTGCTAAGGCACAGAAGGGTCTTCTCAGTGTATCTCAAATTCATCTGTACACTTTCGGTTTCCTTGGGCCAGGGTGTAATGTGGAACTGAACCTGATATTTCTGATACGTAGCTCAAGGTGACTGTTGCTTACCAAGCCTGTTCCAACCACACTTCCCAAATAAGACGTGTGGATGGGATTACTTTCCTCCACTTTCGGTCTTGTGTGGAGTATGACCCAGAGTTTTATGATGGGAATAAATGGTCACATGGACGTGCAAGCTCGTACACCTTAACTGTGCTCTGTCTTCCTAATGCATCACACGTGACAGACACAAAGATTATGTTGTTGTTGTGGTTTGTTTCCCTTGTGTGGTAGTTTACTTATGCCGTGGAATGCTTATACAGGTTTTGTGTATAAACATGTTCCTTTCACACTGCAGGAGCATAATGATCAGAGCTAGAGAACTCTACTCAGCACTTAGCAATTAGTAACTCTGCTTTAATTGGATGGTCTTTGTTACTGGAAAGTAGTGTTTGCTTAAATCTCACATTAAATAGTTTTTTAATTTAACAGTTGTTTTGTTTCTTTTTTTCCAATTCTCCCTGTAGATGGTAAAAGCAATCCAAGTTCTACGTATCCATCTGCTTGAGCTAGAAAAGGTTAATGAACTCTGCAAGGATTTCTGTAGTCGTTACATTGCCTGCCTGAAGACAAAAATGAACAGTGAAACTCTATTAAGTGGAGAGCCTGGAAGTCCTTATTCACCTGTGCAATCTCAGGTAGGTTTCAAATACCACTAAGTGTATTTTTGCTTAGATTCCCTTAGGAAGTTACAACTACACTTCTGTTGCTATTAGTTTGGAAACAGAGTTTTTGCGGTTTCTTTCACTTCCTGAAAATCACTTATTAAGAGTAGCAAGAGCTGGTTTGGGTTTTTTTGCACACCTGCGTGGCACTGCCTGATGGACAAATTTGTTGAAATCTGCCAGAACATAGTAACCTTTTTTCTGTCTGTCTTCCTTTTATGATTTTCCCTCAGTTCAGCAGATGGAGATATTCAGAATGAGCTGGATTTGCTGTTTTGCTGGGAGGAGACTAGGAGACAGAATAAACAAAGGAAAAAAGGAAAAAAAAAACCTTTTTAAGGAGGTCTCCTTAGTCTAGTCAGCTTCATTAAAATATTGAAATGGCTTTTTATACGCAATCTGTATTCTGGAACAAGTAGACAATGTCTGATGGATTATAGTTGCAGTATTTGAGATGTATGTCACTGCATGTCACCTGGGGTAACTGTAGTTATGAACAGTACCCGTTTCTGTACACGTGAACCTCAGTTTGTATATTGGTGACATTACCTAAATGCAGTAACCAATTACATTCTTGTAGGTATTTAACAACAGTTCATATGCTTATGGTTGATGTTTCTGCTGTTAGATGCTGGAAAGTGAGCCCGGCCACCCGAGTACCCACTAGATATCTGGTCTTAGGGGATGCTCCTTCTCTGACTCAGGAATGTGTTGGTGCTGTGTATTCTGAAAAGTCTCAATGACTTTTAAACTTCACTGTCTGGACTCCTTGCTTAGGTTTTGGTGTCTGGAAGTGTGGAAAGGAGAGTCAGAATCAGACAAAAACAACTTTTAAAAGATGCTTTTAGTATGTCTGTTACAGTCTTCTGTAGAGACAGGAGGGACAGAATTTTGTATTTGGTAACAATAGAGATTATTCATACCTATTAAGGAATGTATAAAAGTTTGTGTGGTCAAGATTGAGTAAGAACTACCCTGAGCAGAATAAAAAATACAAGACATCTTGAATACTTAATACATTATTTTGATATTGAAGGAATTAAGGTAATAACTAAATTTCTAAAGCTTTGATGCTTGTAGTAAGAGCATCAAGGATCCATTTCATCTGGTTTCTTTCCCCTATGCCTTTGGAAACTGTTTCACTTAGTATTTATATACCTAGAATCATTTGTCTCCTAAAATTTCTCAAGATGGTTTTACGTCTTCTCTAACAGTTGCTTGCATGAGGGTTTTCAAAGATAATGAATGGTGATAATGAGAATGTTAATGTAGGTAATGATGAACCTCTAATGAAGTCTTTTCGAAGTTAATCCTGTGATTAAACTCCAAATGTATTTCTAGAGCCAAAATTACACAAGCACGCTTTATCTCCTTTAAAAAAAAATAAAAGGCAACTAATTGTTTTATTTTTCTAGCAAATACCAAGTGCCATTGCAGGCACACTCAGTCCCCAAGGGATTATGGTGCCAGCATCAGCATTGCAGCAGGGAAATGTAACTATGGCAACGGTAGCAGGTATGACACAGTAAAGAACAACTGACACCTTGCTCTTCATTTTCGTTTCTCTCATAGTTGTTAAAAAAATACACCAATACTTATAAAAATGTGTTTTAACTCTAAGACCTGAAAAGCTGTTATAATACAGTCAAGTGACTGACTTGCTTCTGAATGCTTGTTTAATTTATATGTGTACGGATGAAGAGATCTTTCTGCACAGCACTACTTTTGTTGAAAGACATTTGAGAGACTGAGGTGTTTTACCCTTTCTTTTTTTTTTCTTTCCTTCAAAAAAAAGAATTTTGTTTGACAAAAACATGCATTACTTGAAATAGTACACTTGCTAGCTGTCTCATGCTCTATGGAGTTTGGAACCACACGTACAAGCCTGTGTAATACACGATGTCCAAGTTGTTCTACTATTGTTCGGAGATGACATTTGAACTGAAATGTTTTATCTGTCTTCTAAGCAAGATTTTAAAACAAACAAACAGAAAAACAACCTTGACTACAAATGCAACAAAGCAATGCAGTCTGCTCCTCCGGCATGTACTTGCAGAGAGGTTATCCTGAGACACAGCATGTGCTGTGTGGCTTGGGTGCCTAGGACCCCCTATGCATTCACCAGGATTCTGTCACCTTAGTTGACCCAAACATCTAGGTGTCACCCAGCTGACTGCCCTAAGCAGACGACACAGAGGTGTGGTGTTGGTGTTTTGACCCTTGTTGGCTCAAGAGTTTGCTCAGTTAAAACGATGAACTATTTGACAGTCTGATAATCACGGCATTTTCCTTTGAAAATTGAATTGAAATGCCTAAAATACAGGGAAACATAATCAAATTTCACACAGATTTTGGTGGATGGAAAAAAATGTAGTGTGGCAAAGGAGCACATCCTACATGTTTACTAGAAAAGAACAGTTGACACTTCATCAAAACTGTTGTATTGTCTGCAGTGCTGATGTGGTTTTGTGTTTAAAGAGAATACTTTTTGAAGGGCTTCCCTTACCTATAATTTTTGTTGCTGTTTTGTTTTAAGGGGGGACAGTGTATCAGCCAGTCACTGTGGTCACTCCACAAGGCCAAGTGGTGACACAAGCACTGTCACCTGGGACTATTCGGATCCAGAACTCTCAGGTTTGTTTCATGGTCTTCACAGAATAGTATTCTGGGTTCAAATAAATCTCATTGGTTTTAAGAGTTTTGATGTAAATTTGACACACTGGTAGAAAGAGCTCTGTGTACTGCACATAGTAACTAATGTAAAATTAATGCAAGCACTGCTCTAGGGAGTTACAAGCTGTGTAACATGACATCAGGTCACAGACAGATCTCTCTTGCTACAACAGGTCTTCATAGTTCCTACCTGTTAACATACCTTTGTATTTTTACTGATGACAGAAAAGTATATGTACATGGGTTTAAAAAAAAGAAAATTGTAAAAACCCCACACCCCAGACCCAACAAACAAACAACAAAACCACCACCAAACAAAAAAAAACCCTCTGAATTCAATAGACACTTTTTCAATGACCAAAACTTTTCTAGTTGTTGCACTAGGTTTACGGTTGGATAGTTTTACTGTATCGCATTATGGTGCCACACTGCTGTTATCAGATATTTGACTTTTTATCATGATGGCAAACACTAGTACTGTGAAACTGTATGTATTTCAAAATTTATGTATGTTCAAAAGCATTTTGCCATAAAACCTTCAAAATACTCTGTTGGGACTATGTGGGGGTTCCTCACATTGGGCTCCCATCATACCATAAAAGATAAGGGATAGCACTCTTACTCTGGGGAGGCTCTTAAGAGTTGGATCTGGAGAGCTCAAAGAAATGACTGAGCAAAAGGAAACTTGTGAAGTAGACCATTTGCAGTTATGGAAAACCTTGCTTGGAGCCCAAAGTGGTAGATCAAATCTTCTGGGAATCCAGAGTCAAATAAAAATGTGAATGAGGGGCTACCATCTCCACAGCATAAAATCTGTTGGTAATCACTGACTCACTCTCTTCTCTTCTTCCTTTTTCTGACCTTCCAACTGAAAAAATATGCTTAAGAGTATTCTTATATTTTTTTCTGTTGGCAGTAGCATATACGTACTTCCCCATATTCTTCCCTAGAGTGCCTGCACTTCTGTCCTCAGACACCTTTCAGAAAGAAATTTGTAAAATTACTCTCCTAGACTGAAGTGTTCTTGAAGAAATACGCTTTTTATACCTCTGATGAAAAAAATAAAATACTGAGTGGAAAATAATGCCTACAGCCTATAAACAAAAAAAGAATTTGGCCTTCTATATAGATCTATGGCCACTCTTGATGTTAGGAATCTCCAAAGCCCGCTATACATAGGTTGGGACCTGTATTCCTTGTCATCCATAGGAAATCCTTCTTCAAATTCTTCTTTTTCAATGTTTCGGAATGCTGTGTAGGCAGGGGAAACATACTGGGGGAGACCTATTGGAAGTTCATTATAAAATCTCCACGTACAAGCAGATGATTTAGAATGTAAAATGTTATTTTGGAAATAAAAGCATGCTCCAAATATGTATTTGTTGTAATTTGATAGCTTAAGCCTCGTTTAAAACTTGTTTCATGCAGGACATAGACATAAGGACTGGCTTGAAGGAATTGCTCCATATTGTCTGAAAAACCTGATTTAGAATGACTTCAGTTATAATTGTCTGAAATATACTTTCATAGGCAATTTGTGTGCCGTTTCTTCTTATCTCTGCATAAGCATTTAAGAACGTGTTCCCTAATGTTCACCTAACCAATGTGCAAATGATTTGGTGTTTCCATATGAAGTGAAAAAGAAAGCAAAAGTGAGAAAGAAATACGAAACTTTAGGAAAACAGTAAGAGCGTTAAGTGAATTAGGGGTTCTGCCATATATATCTTCTTGCTTTTTAAGAATTTAGGTGCATTTATTTAGCAGGACCTGTAGCATCTTTGTTTGCAAGTCTGGCATAATAATTAATTTTAAGTCTTTCGTTTACGTTTTGAATCGGTGCTATTTTACAGCTTCCATAGTCGTTTATGTGTGCACACAGTGAGTATATTCAGCATCATGTTTTTCAGTTGTTCTTCACGTGTGCAAGTGACTGTGTAGGGTGACAAGGCAATCAGATCCCTAGGGTAGTGCAGATTAGTAGAGAGGAACATTAACCTGACACGTACTACCTCGGTGGATTTTATTCTAAATTATAGTACATCATGGTTTGGCGGTTCTCACATGGTCACACACACAGCCTGGTAACAGCTGTAATTCTTAAAACAGAAGTTACATGAAATGTGAAGACTATAGAAATCTGGTACAGCATTTTTGCTGGATAAAGACATTCTGGCATGCTATTGTAGGAGAGCTGCTACTGTAATTCTTCCCTAGCAAATTAAGTAGCTTTTTATAATCAGCATGCCTCAAGTCTAATTTCTTTTCATTCCTTCTATAAATGAGTTATTCATACATTGATACCAAATACTGCTATTACCATGTTAACTGCCTTATTTCTTCTAAAATTACATGTGCAGCTTCAGTTGCAATTAAACCAAGATCTAGGCATCTTGCATCAAGATGATGGCTCATCGAAAAATAAAAGAGGAGTTCTTCCCAAGCACGCTACAAATGTGATGAGATCTTGGCTTTTTCAGCACATAGGGGTAAGGACTGAACATGATCAGGAGTCACAGGTTTTTACGTAACTCTTTTATGTGGTGTCTTACAATTTTGCTTCATAAAGAAGGTGAATTTATTCTTTCGTCGTTTGTGTAATCTCCGTTCAGTTTTCCCTGAAGTCATTTAGAGTAGTTCCACAGTCTAATGTTGGATGATTTTATTATTATTTTAATAAGTATATTACATTTGTACCTCATGATCTCAATAAACATTGTTAAAAGGGATCTTCCTTCGTTTCGTTGTGTTGACAACTTAATGCTCTCTGCACCCTGGTTCACGGCACAAGGAAAAATAGTTCCATCTGTGTTATGTGGGCTATTTTTGTAGAGGAGAATTTCGGATTTTCTGACTCATCTCCTTTCCAACAATCCTTGGAATGTGTACCAAGTGTGTTACTGTCTATTTGTACTTTCAGTAGGATATCTTTCCTTTGCGTAAGGACAAATGGGGCTCAAGTTACATCACAGTGTTTAGTTGATTGATATTTTGTCTTTTACAACTATTTTACAGCAGACAAATGAAACTGTGTGTGCGCTTCTTATGTTACGTACGCTCTCTTCATCTGTTTAGCTCCGAGTAGCTTTATTTAACTAGAAAATGCTGGTCAGTACTCTCATATGACATTGCCTTTACACAGCATAACTAATCAGATCTTATCACATGCTGTGTTGCCCAGGGATCACGCTGTTTAATAAAGACTGTCAACCATGAGAAGCCTTTTCTTCTGAATTACACATCAGCAGTTTAATGGTATCATATATGCTTTCAAAGATAAAATCAGTTTTGTATAGTAAAGCATTCTTTGTTAAATTATTTTTATCTGTGTAAGTTTGTGAGGTTTCTAAAGTTTGTTTTTTAATGAGTCAGATGGTCTTAATCTAGCCGCTTTAGTCAGCTGTGATAAAGGGGTCCTTATTTTTGATGAGGACATGAAACAAGCTTATGTCTTTTTGTTTGCTTTTTTTGTCCTGTTCAGCATCCATATCCAACAGAGGATGAGAAGAAACAGATTGCAGCACAAACAAATCTGACACTACTCCAGGTTAACAATTGGTAAGAGCAAACGCATTTACTTAATGCCTGTCATTGTCTCCCTATGCTTACAACATAGAGTAGTCAAGAGTGTAACTTAGACATCTGGAGTTGAACTTACTGTTCTACATGTACATGTTAGAAAATGCATAGAATATACAAGATTATGCACTGATACACAAGCATATTATGTTTATGGTAAGGTATAACAAATCTCGTGCCGTTTAAATGATATAAGGACTCCAGAAAACTTAGCAACATTAAGGAATTGCATTCTGTTCTGTTGCTCAGAGATTGAAGTATTCTCATGTCTCTTCTGCAAGTAAAGAAATTGAAGTTCCAAGGCATTTAGTGACTTGAAGCTCTGAAAAGTGTCCTCTCGTAATCATGGTTGCAAATGTGTAAGAAGTTGCTGTCAGCAGATGTTCGTTCTGCTCTTGCATCAAAGGATGCTGTCCTCTGAGCAGCGATATCCGAGTGGAGAGGGTCAGTACCTCAGCTACTCTAGTTCATGGTGCAACATGTCTTATCTTCACTAGAGCTTTGAGATAATACACCTGCCCCTGCAGATGAGAGGAGTGAGGGTATCCACATGCATCCTAGTCTGCTTGTGGTATTGGTTCCTAAAGTTATTGCAGCTAAGTCCAACAGGGATCTCCCTCAGATTTCAAAGATCACGCTGGCTGCATGGCTGCAGAGGGGACCCGTGGGGAAATAACTCAAGATTAGTGGCAGTACGCTGGTTCCAGAAGTGGAACAGTGTAACTATGCCTGCGTGACACGGTAGTAACGGAGCTCTGTGGTATTGGGATCAAACTCGTGTCTCTGCAAAGCATTGCATTACACCCTGTGGACCTGCCAGCTGCACCCTACTTCCTTCCATGGCAGGTAAAGATGGGTCCTGGCTGTGTTTTGTGAGGTTTAGCAAGGGATGCTACCCTCAGTCAGGACTTCTGGGCACAGAAGTCCTGTGAAATTGATTAGCTACAATGAGGTTGATTCGGTTACCTGCTGTTAGCTAAGTGAGACATGGGTTTGACATTTCTTGTTCACTAGCAGAAAGGGGAAGAGCAGCAGTTACCATGCTGTGAAAATCAGGGAATGAAAAAGAATTGGGAAAGATCTGAAAAATGTGTTTGCTATTGTCTCCTGGATCGGGAACCAGACCTTGGAAAGCCAGGGAGACTATAAAATAAGTAATGTGGGAGCTTTAAGAAAGTAAACGAAACCAGACGAAGCAAACGAGGTTAGGCAGGGGCTAGATTTTAGGTGAACCCTAATGAGGGGGAGTATCGGCTTTCTGAGCTGTGCTGTCAGCAAGGTTTCTGGTGCTTAGTTTTTAATAAGATCTCGAAATGTACACCTGTCATGCTGTCTGGAGGATTTCTCCCTCTGAGGTGGGGGAAAAAATGCTGCTAGCAGCAAAATTATAGAAGTACTTTCTTAGCTAGTTTGCCAAAATCAAAGGATGACAGTATTCTAGGATTTCAGTTTTACATGTTAAAAAGAATGTCAAGCCAAGCTGGAAGGGAGCAGATTTTATATTCCTAATTTTTTTTTTTCCACTCATACTGTGTGAATCAGAGAGAGAGAGAATTTACAGCCCACTGGTCATAAGTACTTCTTGCCTTTGTGTTTAGGTTTATCAATGCTAGAAGGCGAATTCTTCAGCCTATGCTGGATTCCAGTTGTTCTGAAACTCCAAAAACAAAGAAGAAAACAGCTCAGAACCGACCAGTTCAGAGGTTCTGGCCTGATTCCATTGCCTCAGGAGTTGCTCAGCAGCAATCTAACGAGCTCACGATGTCAGATGGTAAGGAGAACTGGATAAGCCACAGATAATAAAGTTAATTCCTCGGTAACAGAGAAGTGAAGGTGGGAGGGGAACTTACTGATATTTCAGTATAAATGTGGTTTTAATCTGGAAAAATGTAACAGAAATGTGTCAATTTTTCTGTCTAAAATTTTTCTGTTTTGGGAGGCATTTTATTGGATTTTATACTGAGAGACTATTGCTTTTGTTTCAAAAGTTACAAAAGAACAGAGCAAAGGTTAGATGTGAAACTAAGTTCTCTCAGTAGGTGTAGGCATGGCAGTAGCATTCTGCTTGATTAGTGGTTCTTGGGCTGCAACTTCAGTTTCGTGACTCCCCATCCTGCTCACATTCCTTTTGCTGTTGCTGGAGGGACTGAGCATCTGCAATTCTCTATATGCCTCGTGTTTCAAGCTGAACACTGAGAAGCAGAGAAATGTAATAGAGCCTCCTAAGGCTTCGACTGAAGTAACTTCCTTAGCGTCAGGTCAATCAGACAGACTCAATTTAAGAAAGATAAATACCTGCTTTTATCTCAGAACCATCTTTTCTGTCCTGCCGCCTGCTGCTTTACTCCTTTCCAGTGTGTAGCAGCTTTTCCCTCAGCCTCCGCTGGACCTGACAGCAGCTTTAGCCATTTAAGTCACCTTGGATCTCTGTGAACATTCCCATTGGGTTTTTTGCAATGAATTAAGCTGGAGTACTTTGCAGAAGTGGTCTTGTGACGACTTGATTAGAGAATTGCTGTAATGGGTGTCCGTAACACAGCCAGGTTTAAGATTCCTGGCCAACTTAATTCTGGAATTTCCTGATATTTAAGTGTTTGACAACCTATATAGCTTTTATTTTAATTTAGCTCCTTAGGTTTTCTTCCTGTTGGTTAGAACCAACCTCTGTTGTGTATAAATGTGTATTAGAAACCAAGGGAGATGCTAAAGTACTACGGTTGTGCTTCCTCAGGTGCTGTTGTAACAATTACAGCTCCAGTCAACATGAATGTAGACAGTCTCCAGTCTTTGTCATCCGATGGTGCTACTTTGGCTGTTCAGCAAGTTATGATGGCAGGGCAAAGTGAGGATGAGTCTGTAGACAGCGGTGAAGATGATGGAGGAGACCTCTCAACAACAAATATCAGTGGGCTGGTCTTGGATAACAGCGATTCTCTGCAGTAGGAAGCAGGAGAGTGTGACAAGATGTTTAGGAAAAAGAATGGACTGACTGACTGACTTTTTATAGTTTGCACAGCAAACATTTTACACAAGTTTTATTTCTAATATGTTTTATATGTAGATATAGAAGGGTGCACTTTTTTGTATTTCATAGTAAGCTTAAAGAGTGTTTTTGCAGGTGCAGCAACTTCTTTCAAATGTGTTTTTTCATTTCTTTTTCTTATTTCAGAAAGTTATATCTAGTAATATAAAGAACCACATAAGCACCCCTTTGTTCTCTGAATTGGAAGTGCTGCAGTTTCTAAAGAATTATGCAGTTTCAATTAGTGCTGTTATTTAACACAGCTCTTGATGGGCAGGTGATGTAAATTTAAAGCATGTGACACTAGTGTGTGGAACTTGATCATTAAGTTAGATGCATATATTTGAAAGATGCTTCTGCACCTTAAAAACTGCTAGTCTGAGGTGGACAGCAACACACATAAAAAGAAAATGTTGATGTGTGATTCAGTAGCGAATGTATGGCAATTTAAATAAGTTTAGTTTCTCTCATAGTCCGTGAGCCTGTTTATCATTTGCTATAAAAACTCCTATTTTTACCTTGCCGGGGTTATTGGATAAAAAAATATTTTTATAAATTCACTAGGAATTGGGATGACGACTGTATTAAGCAGGAGGTAAAAAAAAAAAAGAATTTCCAGAGGGGAAAAAATAAATGCTTAGTATTCCTATTTGGAAGGTCTGAAAACTGACCAAATTTAATAAACAAACCTACGCATTCTGTGATTCTCAGCTATCCCACAGTGATGATATATTATTATATTTGATAATAGCATAAGGGCCCACTGTTGGATGGGATTTTGATATTGTCAAACATGGATTTATATTACATGTAAACTAATATTCAAATTGCATTAACTCTGTATCTAGACTTGTATCTGAAGATATTTGCTAAATGAGTATTCAGGTAAGTAAATTTAAATACCCACAACTTTTCCAGTTATTAGAGAAATTTAACAGTTTATACTTTGTACAACTGAATCTGAAAAATGAAAAGTTGCCTACTATACAGTCATGAACTCTACTATCACTCTGCTATTTTATTGCATTTGAAATATTTTCCCCTAATACAAAAAGAAATATAACTTACGGATTTATATAAAACTTCTTTAAATCTGAAGGTTACTACCAGAATATAGAGCAGGCTTGATTAGAGTAGAAAATCCTGTGTGTCATTTGAAAACTAAGACCTAGTGGTGAAAATGCGCCTTCTTTTTTGGTTTTTGGTTGGGTTATTTGTTTGGGCTTTTTTTTTTTTTTTTTTGTGGTAACAGTTCATTTCTTTTTTTCCCAAAGTTTGGAGTCTGTGTCTGTCTATCCATGAACACTTACTTTCGGAACTTTGTATTTCCTGATGTTAAGTATGTATAACAGACTCCAAAAGTCTCATGGTAAGATCAACATCCTCTTTTCGCCCTGTCCATTTGTCACGTTTGATTAGCTCAAAGCCAGAACTTCCTTCTGATTTAGACCAAATCTAGTTGCATTTCTAACGTGACAGGGAAAAAGATGTTAGCTTTTAGAAACTTTAGACATTGTATTTGAACAGAGCCCTTTGACAGATGCAAATATTTAATTGGTTACTTCATTTCTGCTTCACAGAACGCTCAGGTGTGTGCTTAGGTCCCATTGATTTCAGGATTAATGCATGTACTTTTTGACATGCTTAAATGGTTGGAAGCTGGTCTTTACAGATTGTCTTCCAAGGCAAGTGTAAGTGTGTCGGTAACATTGGCATACATACGTGGAGAATACGTACTAGTTTTCAATGACTAGTAGCTATTTTGAAAAATTGGCATTGGGTTTTACTCAACACAAGTGATGTTTCTGCTATGGCTTTCTCTTACTCCTGGTTGAGGATCTTGCTGCTTAGTCCTAACCCTGTAATGATCTCCTTCAGCTGGAGTGCTGATTTCTAAAGAATTTGTTTTCTTCCAACTCCTCTGCATTGCCACTAATGTGCCATGTTTGTTGGAAAGCACGGTAAACGAATAATGGAAGATGTAATTAGGAAGGCTTTGACATAGCGTAACTGTCTCAAAGGCTGTTGTCAAATCCAGTTTGCCCCCAAAACATTTAAAAAGATAGATGGCACGTACAAATCATGCTCCTTTGCAAACGTTCAACCCACTGTTTCTACGAAGGGTACCTGAGATGATTATGATTCTATGAAATTGGTTAGAACTGAGAGACAGATCCTTTTTAGCTGGTTTTAACTCCATAAATGCTTTCACCCCCACAGTTTCCATTATATATTAGGTTGTATTCATTTTGTTTAGGGTTTTTATTCATCTACCATATTTAATAGTGCATTAATCCTTGTACATCTAGCACGTAGGCAGGTGAATAGTCTGCTTCACGGTGTGTACAGGCCTATGGACAAATACGTGCCGTTCCAAATCAACCTGTGCTGGAGGAACAGGCCATTTCTCACGATCTCCTTTCCCTCACTGACCAGTTTCTGGCTCAGACATACCCGCAGAGCTCTCCCCAGCCTGCTTTGGGGTAGTCTAGGAAGCAGTTCAGCCAGCAGATCTGTTGGGGAAACAAGTAGCCAGCGGTGGAGGGAAGGGTAAACCAAAATAGGCAAAACTTGTGTGATTTGGAGATAACGTGGTGATGGGCATTTGCCCACACTTGAAAACTTAGAGAACTGAGATCTTAAAAAGAGAGAGGGTATTAAAACAATTTAATATCTATACAGCTGGGTGGAAGAGGGTTCAGGACTAAGTAGTTTATGTGCCGCTTGGAACTCAGTTGGAAACAACCAGGCATCAGGGTTTGCAAACTTCTGAAAGTCTGTTTTTCAGAAAGAAACCGTTACCTGGTTAGCTTTTTTTATTTCCCCCACCTTAAGTGCAGCAGTTGTTTAATTCTTCTGAAACATTTGTGACCTCATCTTCAGCTAGTTTATCAATACCTGGGAAGTGAAGTTGACAGAATTTACCATGAAAGGGGGAATATAGAATAGTTTTACTGTCAAATTAGAAACATAAAAATATAGGGACGTGAATTCCTAAAACTGGAAAGGCTTTACCAACGTAGTCAAAGGTATTGCTTAACGATGCACCTCCAACCTTGGGGTCTAAATCAGTGAGAATTCTGTAGGGGGTATGAGCTGCAGAGAAGTGCTTGTTCTTTTCATGATTTAAGAAAAAAATAGTGTCCTTTTTTGCTGTGTAAGAAGGATTGCTGGTTTAAGCAAAGCATCACTGTTCAGGAGAGGCACATGTTTACATTAGTTAAAATGCCTTTACAGGGGACCTAACTTTAAACCCATGTACTATTCCCTACCCTACCTGCACTTAAGGTCATATCCATATGCAATAGAACTGATTTGGTTTTTAAATGAATGTAATTCTTCTGCAGTTAGGATTATTGAAACGTCTAAAAATTTTTTCACAGATTCACAGAGTGTCAGGGGTTGGAAGGGACCTCTGGAGATCATCTAGTCCAACCCCCCTGCCAGAGCAGGATCACCTAGAGCAGATCACACAGGAACAAGTCCAGGTGGCTTTGGAAAGTCCCCAGGGAAGGAGACTCCCCCACCTCTCTGGGCAGCCTGTCCCAGTGCTCTGGCACCCTCACAGGGAAGAAGGGTTTCCTCATGTTCAGGTTGAACCTTCTGTTTCCCAGTTTATGGCCATTGCCCCTAGTCCTGTCACTGGGCACCACTGAGAAGAGCCTGGCCCCATCCTCCTGACACCCACCCTTTAGATATTGATAAGCATTGATAAGATCCCCCTCAGCCTCCTCTTCTCCAAGCTGAACAGCCCCAGCTCCCTCAGCCTTTCCTCAGATGGAAGGTGCTCCAGGCCCTTCCTCATCTTCATGGCCCTGCGCTGGACCCTCTCCAGTAGCTCCTTGTCCTTCTTGAGCTGAGGAGCCCAGAACTGGACACAGCACCCAGGTGAGGCCTCATGAGTACAGAGTAGAGGGGGAGGATAACTTCCTTCGACCTGCTGGCCACACTCTTAATGCATCCCAGGATGCCATTGGCCTTCTTGGCCGCGAGGGCACACTGTTGGCTCGTGGTCATCCTGTCGTCCACCAGGACTCCAAGGTCCTTTTCCCCAGAGCTGCCCTCCAACAAAACAGCCCCCAACCTGTACTGGAACATGGGGTTGTTCTTCCCCAGATGCAGCACTTTACGCTTGCCCTCACTGAATTGCATTCGATTTCTCCCCACCCAGCTCTCCAGCCTGTCCAGGTCACACTGGATGGCAGCACAGCCTTCTGGTATGGCAGCCACTCCTCCCAGTTTGGTATCTCAGCAAACTTGCTGAGAGTGCATTCTGTCCCTTCGTCCAGGCCATTGATGGATATGTTGAATAATCTAGTTCATTAACCCAAAACAGGGCTCTTGCTCCAATTTTTCCAAGATTTCTGTAACAGGCAAGATAATTTCCTGTTCTTTAACTTTAGAAACATTGCATTTTAGTAAATCAGTTCCAAATTGATCAGGATATATTTTTAAATTACTATTCCGAAGAAATAATCATGTTGGAAAACATGTAGAATCAACAGACATGGCTGTGGCTCTGGCTCTGCAGAGTTTCCTAGATCTGGATATTGAGTCAGAATGGAGCCCTGCTGCCCTCAGGGAAACTCTGTGAGGCTGCATTGACCTACGAGAGAACTGGTTCCTTGTTCTGGTCCCTGATTGCTATTAGGAACCTTTTGGAGAGCCCTCCAACTTTATCTTGCCTGCACACCTAGGCTTTTTTTCCAGTGGAAAGCGGAGCATGGACGAAGGGCTTAGAAGGGCAGGAATTCGTGTGACCCGGTGTGCCCCAAATACCGTTTTGATGTTCAGAGTATGGCCAGAAGGCAGACCAGCACCAAAGACCTGGAGTTCTCAGTTCCTGTGCTTGAAGAGTAGCTTCAGGTTTATGGATGTTCCAGTGGAGTAGGGCCACAATGACTTAATGTGTGAATAATACATCTATTTGTTTCTCTAATCCCATGGAAAAAGGATCAGAAGGCAGTTCAGCTCCCTGACTTCATGAACTTGACTGAAACAAAGCCTTTCCAAGGAATGGTAGTTTAATAAAACCACTAGACTTGTAGCACTTAAACAAACAACAAAATCAACAAAAGCAAGTTCAAACAAACAACAAAAACACCCTGGTAGTTTGAAAAATTGGAACACATGCATTTAATTGTAATTGAAGTTGATTTAAGATATATTTTCTGAAGCTGAATTGTCTTGGGAGAAAAAAAAAAATAACGAATAAGTATTTGTCTATGCAAGACATAAATGTCAAAAATGTGTGAATGACCCATTTTTAGGTGCTGTGTTGCTACTGTCTTTCTCACTTCTGTTACTTTGATTAGTCTTTTAAACCTTTCAGCCCTATATTCAGCTTAGTTTTTAGAGTTGAATAGGCAAAATGTAGTTTTGAAATCCTGTCGGAAATGTAACTAACCTTCATTCCCTCCTGCAAACCTCGCATGTTAAGCAATTAAGTGAAATGTTTTGGTTTCCTAATAATAAATTCAAACTCTCACCACCTCCTAAAAACAGAGCATATCCATGAAAATGCAGGTTTAACCGTTGTGTGCAAACGATCAAGTCATCAGCCTTGTGCTGGTCACGCTTTGCTATTACTGTTGCAGCTGAACAGTCAAGCAGGTTCGTTTTGCCAAACTCAAACTCAGTGTGGATTCCTTCCACCCCCACCCTTGGTTTGCTTTTTTGGGGTTGTTTAATTTCGAAGTCCTGAAGCAACTTGATCATCCAGTGTAAAGTGCAGTGAAATTGGCACTAATGTGCTTTTAAGTGGTTGCCCAAATCATGTTATTTGTTCATTCTTGTCACCTGGAAATATAAAATCTGTTCCTTTTCTGTCACCTAGTTCTTTAGGACCTGCTGAGTGATCACAACTGTCTTTGCCAGAGAAAAGCAAGGTGTGAGAAAGCAATGAAATGCCTTACCAACCTTGCAGACTCCTATAAAGATCCTGACTTCATGTTAATAGAATCCCGTGTTTCCAGGTCGTGACAGAAAGGTCCCTTAAATCTTTCCCGTGGGTTAGCAACATTTGGTCTATCGACAATCTTTAAAGCGTGTGAACCCTGTAACTTTTTTTTTTTTCCCTTGGTTGTTAAGGGATTTTGAAGCAACTGATCTATCAAAGGATAAAATTAAAAATGAGAATATGCTTCATGGACGATTTATTTTAACACTACTGTTCTCTGTGAACTGAAAAAGCACATTTTTAAAGCAAAGCGTTTGCATTACTTTAACACTAACAGTATTGTTTGGCTGAAAGATAAATATGTTTTCAAGTAAATCTTTGAGCAGAGTTTCAAACTAGTTAACCAGTTCTTGGCCAGGGACAGTCCTCGGCCTTTTTATTTGTTTGGGTTTTCTTGTTTATGCAAAAAGAAATGTTTACTAGTTCTTACCAGTATGGGGTTTTTTATTAAGCTTTTGTAATGCAGGAGCAGCTTCGATAAAAGAAAGAATTAGCAGGTTAATAGTCCATAAAGTGTGTGACTTTGGGGTTTTGGGGTTTTTTTTTTTTGGTTGTTGTTTCAGAATTGTTAATTAAAATGGCATGGACATCAAGCCTGCAGTGATGGTTCCAAGCATGTATGGTAGCGACTTCCCCTGTGCAAGTCCCACGCGTTACCTCGTTTAGCCAGAGAGACTGTAACGCATCTGTACAATTACCACCTTCCGCTAGGTCGGAAATCCCCGGGAAATGAGCAGCCTTTGTTTTACAAGATAGCGATTCCTCTCTAGCCAGAATCTCAAACTCGTTTCGTCCAGCGCGCGAGTCTTACTCGGCACAGATGAAGGCAGCCGTGGGTGCGCTGAAGGTAAGATGTGCTTCCACGTAGCGCTGAAGCATCAGTTACTCCTACTCCTGCTTCCCCAGCATCTGGCATGGTGACGTCCCGGTGTGATCCCCAGATGGTACAGCCCAGAGCCCAGTACCCCTGGCTGAAGGGGTCCGTGCGTGACTGCGCTGGCTAGAGCTGGTACCGCCTCCTGGTGCCCTGCCAGATTTATGCAGCTTTTTACTTGTGCCGGAGCGGGTTCCCCAAGGATTTTTAATCGCGTTTTGATTTTAAAGGGTTAATCCGTGATTAACTGGGAAGTATGTGTTCTAGACGCAGGAGTATTTGGTCATTTCTTTGTCTGACGTTAAAAGAGTGCCTGGGAATAACTCCTGGTGATACTGTTGGAAACAGTTTTAACTCCACTGCTGCCAGGGTGCAATTTTTTCCTTAATCTGAAGAGAATTAAAAAAACCAAAAAACCAAACTGTAACACAGGTTACTTCACCTAAATTACATCCCATATAGCGTATTCCTAGTCTGTTGGTTTCAGATTTCCCTGAGAGAGAAATCCCCTTTTCCAAGGAAGCCTTGCAGGAGTTAGAAGCATAGGCGTAAGTAACTGGTGAGCCTGTTGGCTTTTGTGCAGCCTCCGTTTACAAGACAGCCGTCATTCAGTATGCAATGTAGGGCCGTTTCCAAATGCCCCTCAGCAGAAAACCAGAGCAGCATCCTCAGCGCTAAAAGAGGGAAAATAAACATGCACGGTGAAAAACGAGGATGCTGCAGAAAGGAACAGATGAGGCTGGGGCACATGCTAGGTACTGTGTCGTTTATTTAAAACCCGTATTTAAATTCATGGGAGTTCAGGGTGCGCGAGGTCTGCAGGATTAAGCCTGTGGTGTATTTAAAAACCGAAACGACAAACCACCGCTTAGATACCCTACTAAAGTGTGAAGGCAGCGTGACCTTGGTTTGGTTTGTCCTCCTGATGCAACTAAGATGCGATCTAGAGTTTATGAAGTAACTGGGCAAAATCTCCTATGGATGATCATCACCTCTGCTGGTCTTTGCTGTCACTACTTGCACAAGTCAGATTTAGGCCCACGGACCTACTCCTGACCGTTATCCCCAGCACGCTTTTCCTTAAGTTGGTCACCGAGGCCTAAGTGCAGACTGATGCATATCAGAGAATCACGGAATGGTTTGGGCTGGAAGGGACCTTAAAGACCATCCAGTTCCAACCCCCCTGCCATGGGCAGGGACACCCTCCACTAGACCAGGTTGCTCAGAGCCTCATCCAGCCTGGCCTTGAACACTGCCAGGGATGGGGCACCCACAGCTTCTCTGGGCAACCTGTGCCAGTGCCTCACCACCCTCTCCAGGAAGAATTTCTGTCTGGTATCCAATCTAATTTCCCCGCTTTCAATTTAAACCCATTACCCCTTGTCCCGTCACTACAGGCCCTTGTAAAAAGCCCTACCCCAGCTTCCTTGTAGCCCCTTCAGGCACTGGAAGGTGCTATAAGGTCTCCCCAGAGCCTTCTCTTCTCCAGGCTGAACAAGCCCAACTCTCTCAGCCTGTCCCCATAGCAGAGGGGCTCCAGACCTCTGAGCATCTTTGTGGCCTCCTCTGGGCTTGCTCCAACTGGTCAACATCCTTATGTTGAGGGCTCCACTGCTGGACACAGGGCTCCAGGTGGGGTCTCAGGAGAGCAGAGTAAAGGGGGAGAATCCCCTCCTTCGGCCTGCTGGCCACACTTCTCTGGATACAGCCCAGGATACGGTTGGCTTTCTGGGCTGCCAGCACACACTGCCAGCTCATGTCCAGCTTTTCATCCACCAGTACCTTCTCCTCAGGGCTGCTCTCGATCCATTCTGCACCCAGCCTGTACTTGTGCTTGGGATTGCCCCGACCCAGGTGCAGGACCTTGCCCTTGGCCTTGCTGAACTCCATGAGGTTGGCAGTGGCCCACCTCTCCAGCCTGTCCAGGTCCCTCTGGATGGCATCCCTTCCCTCCAGTATGTCGACCGCACCACACAGCTTGGTGTCATCAGCAAACTGCTGTGTCCACTGCCCCGCAACCTGTCGCAAACTGCACACGGTCTCCTTGGTGTCTAAACCTTCACCAAATTTACTGTGTATTTCTGTGTAGCCCAATGTGTATCCCTGTTTGGTCTTTAAGATTTACACCGCTTACTTCCAGCAGAGACCAGCACACTGGAAAGACAGGGGGACTTAATTATGTGTGAGATTACATAGGCAAAATCAGTTCCTGCACAGGTACTGGTTTGTCTAAGATCCTTAGGAGTACATATGGTTCCACGGGTGAGATCCAAATTAAGGCCAGGAAGGAAAGAGAGAATGGTTCTGTTACTGGTGTCTCACTGTGTTTTTATATTTGAACAAGAGGGTGATTTTTTTTGTTTATATATACACACAAAAGGACTGTGTTGTACAGCTGACTCCAATTAACTTTCCTAACCCAGTACTAGAGCTGGACTGAGACCCGAAAGCTCTTGGAAAATGTAAGCAGCAGCATCAAGTGAAACAGAATTGCAAAACTCCAGAGATTTTGAGGAGCCAGGCTGGCATTTGTTAGGTAATACCTGCACTG
The DNA here is from genome assembly GCA_027574665.1 of Rhynochetos jubatus. Taxonomy (NCBI): domain Eukaryota; kingdom Metazoa; phylum Chordata; class Aves; order Eurypygiformes; family Rhynochetidae; genus Rhynochetos; species Rhynochetos jubatus. The sequence continues at coordinate 41,879,204 of CM050649.1, forward strand.
CCTTTTCAGCTTTTCAAATGCTGGGGGGAGGCACTACTCCTGACTCACTTGTAAATGCAGTGATGCTCTAAGAAGCTTCAGAAATAACAGTTTTTCTTCAAGATCCTTCATTCTGCTTTCAAACAACTGATTTTGTATTCCTGTTACTTTTTTTTTTCCCCCTTCCTTTCTTTGAAAGCTGGTAACAATTAATCCTTGATTACATGCCCTAGTCTTTGTCTCTTGAGCTTTTCAAGTGAACAGTGTTGAATAATGACTCTGCAAATTGCTCCAAGATTCAAAGCCAGCTTTGCTGGAAAAAGCCCAACAGCTTTACAGAAAGGAGTTGTGGATGCTACTACGAATGCAGCGTTGGAATGATAACTAAAGAATAAGCTGTTCTTAGCATAGATTCTTGTGTTAAAGATAAATCACTTTAGACCTGAAACAAGTTGTATGTTATTTTCTCAAATGGATGGATGTCATCTCTGCCACGTAGATTTTTTTTTATATTGTTTGTGTTTGCCCCAGTAAAAGGTCTTGGGCATAGAAATATGCCTGGTTTAATACTCTACATCACAAAACATGCACTTATCTGGGAAACATGCAAAAAACCCTCCCTACTAAATAATGCAGATCCTTAATTTAAAGAAATTACACTTAATAAATGGTCAGAAAAATCCATTTCCGTTTTAAATTTCAGGAGTAAATTACATACCACATCAAGGGTGCGTATATTGACTTTGCCCTGAAACTCATTATCGGCAAATCCCTCTCCTTAAACAGCGCCTTGATTGCTGTTCTCTAATTTTGACTGAGATAACCCAGGCGTCAGCTCCCCCGCTCTTCCCAGAGGCCATCGGTTTTAAATGCCAAACCGACATTTTTGCCCCCCCTGCACAGAAGAAGGAAAAGCTGGTGTTTGTGATACCGAGAACATCGGGACTGCTCTTTATGGCCATCCGTGATTTTTTCACTGGGATACTGAACTGAAGGGATAGGGGAAGAAGTCTCATTTTAACACTCTGCTGCTCTGCTTCAGCTCAGCGTCCTGGTGTGGGTCAGCTTTTCACTTTGTGTGTTCGAGTTTAGTGTTCAGCCTTGTGCTTGGTGCGCTGTGTTGCCACACCAGCAGGGGTGTCGGGGCAGCTGTATACGCTTAAAATTTCCTATAAGGAACACATTAGTTTCTGGCTGTTCTTTTCATGAGGAATTCTATGTCACAGAATCACAGAACGGTTTGGGTTGGAAGGGACCTTAAAGCCCATCCAGTTCCAACCCCCCTGCCATGGACAGGGACACCCTCCACTAGACCAGGTTGCTCAGAGCCTCATCCAGCCTGGCCTTGAACACTGCCAGGGATGGGGCACCCACAGCTTCTCTGGGTAACCTGTGCCAGTGCCTCACCACCCTCTCCGGGAAGAATTTCTTCCTGGTATCCAATCTGGATCTCCCCGCTTTCAATTTAAACCCATTACCCCTTGTCCTGTCACTACAGGCCCTTGTAAAAAGCCCCCCCAGCTTCCTTGTAGCCCCTTCAGGCACTGGAAGGTGCTATAAGGTCTCCCCGGAGCCTTCTCTTCTCCAGGCTGAACAAGCCCAACTCTCTCAGCCTGTCCCCACAGCAGAGGGGCTCCAGCCCTTGGAGCATCTTCGTGGCCTCCTCTGGGCTCGCTCTAACTGGTCAATATCCTTCGTATGCTGAGGGCTCCACATTCAAAAGGTAGTGTCAAATTTTACCCCTCTCTTGCCCTCAAATAAGAAAAAAAAGGTATTTCGGAGGGGATGTGGTCAGCCCGTTACCAACACTGCAGGGGTACAGCCTAGTTAAATTAGAGGATCCTCTAGGAAATCTCCATCACGTTCTCTTCACGAGTGGAGAACCTGCCACGGGGTCAGCATTTGTGATCATTTAAGAGCACAGTACCTAGACAAAACGACAGGCAGCCATCCCCCTAAAGCCAGGCTTTACAGACACCGGCTGGGGGAGTGGAGCAGCAGGGGTGCTGAGGCTGCTCGGGGAGCCACCCAAAAGGAGCTCCCTGCTTCTGGCAGCGTGTTGGGAAAGGTAGAAGGGTTTGGGCAAACGCTTTAATTTCTTGTCTCCGGGTGTAGCCATGCCGAAAGGACACCTCCTAATGCTCTTTCACTCCTTACTGTTCTTCTCCTAATACTTTACAGCCTCATGTGGCGGGGACAGAGAGCCGTGCTGGAACTAGACGATCTTTAAGGTCCCTTCCAACCCAAACCATTCTGTGATTCTACGTTAAAAGGACTGATGCCCAAAACATGGTTCTGTTTAAATCAGTGATTAAATCATTACTATGATGAAGAAAGGCCCTGTCAGCTCCACAAATGACTAAGCAGCGCTAACCATCTTTTACAAAGTTATGGGACGCCGAAGAACGCAAACAGCCGCGACAAGCTTGATTGTGTTCTACGTAAAACTAGTTCTTTTTAGGGCTTGCAAATTACAGCTTTTGACTCGGTTTTCAGGGCTAGTTTAGGGAGGCAGGAGAGCCTGTATGCTGCTTCGCACTGAAGAAACACGTACGGCTCCTTACCTGCAAGCGCGGGCTGTGACGCGAAATTACGGCCACTGTGCGAACGAGCAGACGCAGAACTCTGCCCACGTCCAGACCACGGGGAAAATCTGACCTGGAAAAATATAGCGATACCAGCAATACTGCGCCCAAAATGTAGGGGGGCACACGGGCGATGAATATGGGAGAATCCAGGACAACGCCCGGTCATATAAAGCATGCTAAAACCCGAGATGTTAAACTTCAGTGAATAAATTCTGACACCTGAATGGAGCATCGTCTTTGAACGGGGTTTTTCTTTGCTCCCTGCGCTGGTGCAGCTGTTCCTGGAAAAGGTAATGTAACGTGGCTACGTATTTCAAACCCCTGGCGATCCTGTGGGGCTTCAGGCAGAGGCTAGGAGGCAAGCTGTCCTCTAACGGGAGATGGTGGCAGAGCGAAGAGGCTGTTCGCCGCCCTGCGAAGGAGCCGGTGGGGACCTTTTGGCGCAGATGTTGGGGGAACAGCTCCTCACTGTTCCGACGCCGGCCCCGCGTAAGGCGCATTCACACAAACCCAATGCTGCTCAGGGATTGCCGTCTGTCGGTCATTCTCTCCTGCTCAAAGCTTATCAGTCACGCGAGGGGGGGAGGCGGTGGGACAGATAAGAAACGTGACAAAGAATAAACAACCTCAGCCGACCACCACCCTGCCCAGGCGACACGGAGTCTGCCCGAATGACTCGCGCCTCCCGCCCCACAGTCCCACTCTGCCTTCCCTAGATGTAATCCCGTGGACTGAAATACTCACCCCTTGCAAGGATACGCAGGGGGTGAATTCCTTCAGCCATTTGTAAACACCTGCACAGCCTGTAATTAAAATCCTTGGTGATGGGAAGGAATTCCTTGAGCTGCTGGCTTCAGCAGCAGCATGGGATGTCTGGTGTCTGGTCTGGAAGGTGACAGTGAGCTTTAACCTTATGAAAAACGATTTGGAGAAGAGCAGAGGGAGAAGGCAGGTTGGTACAACACCCATCCCTGTGACAAAAACGCATCCTCTGGGAACAGGGCAGTGATGTGCGTGAGGCCAGGGACTCGGCTGGGGAGCCCTTGCAGCCGGCTGGACCCAGGGCGCAGAGCACCCGGAGGTGCAGGCACCCTTGCTGCTTGGGGAGGGGCATTTCTGACCCCCTCCCCGCGGGTCAGCTGCAGTAACATCCATGGTGAAAGAGCTGGGTGTTCACGGTGGTGGGCCCCATGTTGGCTTACATCCAGGGTCGCCGGCTATCTTCTCCAGGAATGCCTACCTCAGGAAACCAGGGGAAGTCGGAGCTGCTGTTTTCTAACCCTGCCTGTTGTCACAAGCAACGGGTTTCTCGGCTTGTCACCGCGGAGCAGGCGCTGCAGGAGTTGCCGACTGCCCCAGGCTGACTGGACGTGCTGCTTCCTGGGGTTCCTCTCCCAGGCTGAGCAGGAGCGCGTGGTGGCTTTTGCCAGGCCACAGCACCTCTCGCTCTGCAGCGGGTGTTCTTCCTTACCCCGACCGGCCCTTGGGTTGCGGCAGCTTCTGAGCTGCGGCTCTGCAGGGCAGGTATGGCCGCAAGGGTCATCCCGACCCCGCTGGGGACCTTGCCAGGCATGGGTTGGGCACCTGGGGTGGGATGTTTTCCCCATTAAAGGCATCCTCCTCCTCTCCTGCTCCCTTGGTTCCCCATTCCCGGAGCAGCTGGTGCGGGGGGAGGTGTTCCAGCTGTCCCAGCTCACAAAAAACACATCCCCTTATGTCCCCAGCCCATCCCCATCCTGTGCTCTCCAACTCCCGGTGCAAGACCCTGAGCCAGCGAGTCCCTGTTAATCCCCGAGAGCCCTCCAGCCACGAGAAAAGTCCAGGTTGGGGGTCCCAGCCTGCTCCCACCCTGCAGCTCCCAGCCAAGGGCCATGGATGGCCCAACACTGGCATGGTGGCCATGCCGAGGGGGACAGTGAGCCACTCGGATGACCTTTTTCCCCAGGCCCAGCGGTTTTTAGGATGTGATGAGCTCTCACATATCTGGCCAAGGCTCACCTGAGCCCTGGGCAGGGTCAGTCCCTGACAGCCCATTGACGGGGACCCTCATTTCATCCTGAAAGGCAAATTCACCTGCTTCCTCCAACCTTTTCCTAACCCTTCACCTAAATCGCACCCGCTCACTGGTTTCTGCAGTTGAACAGCATCAGACAGAACCGTAGAGAGGAATATGAAAACAATCCAGGGACACTTTTAATGTTTCCAGGTTGCCTGGGGCCAGGGTGGCTGGAGGGAGGATTGCCTGGCCCGAGTAACACCAGCAAGGGCGTGAGGAAAGCATATGTGTGCTCACCAGTAAAGCTCTCAAAAATTTATTGGTAACGTTGGTTTTATTCAACCCCTGGAAGGAACAACATTAACACCTGTTAACATGAAGAAGCCATGGGTTTTATTACAGTCCCCCTACGTCTATACATGTGTGTGTATATATATCTATATGTGTCAAAGCATTCAGAAGATGCCGTGCTGCCATATCCTATGCCTGTCTCCGGCAGCGGTAAGGGGAGAGCACGAGTGAGGAGGATGCGGTCACTGACACGCAATTTGGGGTATTCCTGCTGAACCGGGACACGGCAGGGACTGGCAGTCGGGTCAGCCCTGGGTAACCACTTCATCGCGGTGACTGTGAAGGCTTGGCCCCTGACTGCCAATGATGTCCTTCACAAGGGTCTTCAAAGCTTTGCTCCGGAGGATGGAGGCACAAGAGGCTCAAGAGGCGTTTGCCTCCTTCTACGAACACAGCCATGAGCTAACCCACCTACTCCTCCCAGCCTCAGACAAAGCCTGGAGGAGGGGGATGTCAGCCAACCTTCTGATTGTGGTCCCACCACTTTGAACCTGACGGAATTACAGGAAGCAAAAGCAGGATCCTGGGGGAAGTTCATTCACCGAGTGGCTTAAGGCTGTGCTAGCTAAACACTACAGAAACAGGTACAAAAGCCCAATCCCCTTACAAATAAATAAACAACTGCATTGTTTCGGTTACATGCTAGCAGCAATCTGCTCTCTCGTAGCCCACTGCCATGGAATAGACCTCACAACAAAGCAAGCTCACCCGCTACAGACGCTGTGCCCTGGTTTATAAGTGACGTACGACGCGGCATCTCTCTAGCGCTCCGTGGCACGGCCATATTCATCGCCAAGTCCTCTGGGACAGAGGATGCCCCGCGGTGCAGAAGGCCTGCTGCTGCCAGAGAGGGTCCCCTGTGCCCCTGCCCTCGGCCAGCAGAGAGGAGAGCTTCACTCTTTGCTCTCGTCGCACTGCAGCCGGCCCCCCTGGGGGGGGCAGGTGCAAACCTGGGCTCCCCGGGAGGTGACAGTGCCGGCGAGCACCGGCATCTCCTCCTCGTCGTAGCAGACGCAGCGGGGACAGCCGTCGGCCACGGGGCTGCCCACGGCCTGGCAGGTGGGGGGCGGCGGGGGGCACAGCGGGGTGCAGGCGATGTCCCCGCTGGGGTGGCAGGTGCACAGCTTGCGGGCATAGTCGATGTAGAAGGAGCGGCCGACGGGAACGTGGCCGCTGGAGAAGCCTTGCATCTCGCAGTCACTCTCCAGGTAGGGGGGGCAGGTGCAGGGTGGGGGGCAAGGGGGACAGCAGCCCTGGTCAGCGGTGGAGGTTGGCCCCTCCAGGTCCCTCTCGGAGCACGGGGCGCAGGCGCCGGGGTCGCAGACGGGTTTCGGGGCAGCGCAGCAGACCAGGAGGCAGGCGAGTGACAGGCGAAGGGCGCTGGCGACAGCCATGCTTCTGGGGAGAGAAAGGGGGAGATAGGTGCAGGCGTCAGGTCGGGCACACCGAGGTCCAAGGGTCCGAACCTCCCTGAGGTTTAAAGTAAGCGGGATGCAGCCGCCTCTCCCCAACAAGCCCGTTTAGCCATAGCCTTGATCATGAGCAGGATTACATCATTACCTTTTCGCCGTGCATTTGATAGCCCCTATATCCTGCTTTTGCAGACATGCAACCACTTGCAATCGCTTCTTAAGCAAAAAAAATTCCAAATTGCATAACCGTACGGAAAAAACTTGAGAGCATGAACTCTGGACCGTCTTCAGTTTGAAAAAAGAGACCACACCAAGCAATTCACTTCAGAGCCTCCCTGTTTTTAAAGCAAACTCTTGGTTTGTTGAAGATACTGGTAGGTAACACTGCTTCATCCTTGCTCTAAGTCACCGCTCTGCCCCTTCCTTTCCTTCGCACGCTTCACTCTACTGGTTACTTTATCGTCACCCCCAGCGGACCGGCTGCTGTGCCGAGCGGCGCAGAGCCCAGACCCACTCCCAGTGCCGAGAGCTCCCCTCCGGCTGCAGCCGCCCCGTTCCTCCAGGCATCACACACACAGCCGGACCCCACCGCCACACACCGTGAGGTCACTTTGCACGCCCGAACCTCTGGCCCACCCCGGCATCCCATTCACTGCCGAAACCTCTGACCCCACCTCACACGGCAATCGGGACTCTCCAACAGAGCTGATTCCCAGCAAAATCACAGCACCGAGCTTGCCATTCGGTGGCTGCAGCGGGAAGAGCCCCCTGCTCGTGCCGGGACAGTTTTCCTGGTGACCATGACCCCCCCCTTAGTTTTGGAGAAGTAGGCTGTGGGATGGCGGAGACGCTCCCCGCCTGCCCCACGCCGAGTCCCGGTGGGATGCTGGTTACCTGCAGGGTGGCCGGCCAGGTGGGACGAGCGCTGGGGTGCGGTGGGGGACCCTGAGACGCCTCTCTGGGCTTTGTCCCGCAGCCTGGCTGGGCCCTCTATTTATGTGGTGGCTCCATGATGAAACGGTGGTGGGGGTAGACCGGGGGCGGGGGGGGGGCGAGAGGCGGGGAAGCCTCTGTAACACAAAAGGTGGCTGGGCAGGGCCAGCAAGATGTTTGTCTTGCTAGTGGTGTTGGTTTAGCCCGCCTGACCGCAGACTAATCCGGCACCCCCAGCCGTCCGCAGGTCTGTCACCTCTCCCCACACCCCTCTTAGCAGACTTCAGCCAGGGATTCTGAAGAGTCAGCGCTTTGCAGGCTACCGGGGGCACAGACGGTGTCCAGAGGGAAAGCAAAAAGCTCCAGCGATGCAGCGTGGGTGGTGGGCAGCCAGCGCCGGGGTGACGCGCCCCGCAATGCTCCCCTTGCAGAGCAATGGGGTGAAAGGCGGAGACATCCCGCAGCTGACGGGGACTGCGGAGGGCAGCGAGAGTTCTGGGAGCACACACCTCCGGCCCCGCACCCCTCAGAGCTGGAGGGGCTGGGAGAAGAGCCCAGGCTGGTGCTGCCGGACCAGGGCCTGTCTCCTGCATCGGACCCGGGCACCACGCTCAGGGCAGCGGGATGGGGTGCTGCCTGGTCCTCACCCCCCTCCCACCACCCTCCAGCCTGAAAATTCCGGTTCCTCTGGCAGATACGTGGGACCCCCGTGCCCCGCAGAGCCCGAAAACACTGATACAGCCTCGGTGGCCAGGGAAGGGAAACGAACTCGAAATACCAGTTATCTGGCAGGGGGGTGACACACACGCTCGGCTCCTGGTCCTGCTGCTGCTGCCCATGCTGCGCAGGGACGCGCGTTTACAGGTCCCACGGGGATTTCTGCTGAGGAGACAAACAAAACCCCCTCCCCTGCTTGCTGAGGGCTTTTCCACCCCAGAGACGCGGTGTGCAAGGTGGCAGCTGGTCTCTCTCACCGCCCAGTAGGCAGAAGCTGCCCTCCCAGTGCCTTCTGGGGGTTCTGGGGTGGGGCAGCACTCTGCCCTGACCCGTGCTGTGGGGCACGTTTGCATCCTCAGGGTCACAGTCTGTGATAAACTACGGCAGGTGCAACGCTGACATCCCGGGCCAGGGATGCCACCCCCGGGGGCAGCGTCCAGGCGCTCTGGGAACAAACTCCTTGAACCCTGCTCCAGTCCAGGTGGAGCAATTCCCAAATGGCTGGAGCTCGTGCCCACCTTTATTTGTTCCCACGCTCCTGGTTAACATACGGAAGCTGCTGTAAATATTGGTGGTTACTACTCAGCAGTTACTCCACCCTGCCGAAGCGCAGGTGATGATGGCGATGTTGCTGCTGGGAGCGCTGGGGTTCCAGCTAAGCCGTAGTGTCCCTGTGGACTGCAAGGAGTTTCAGAGCAGCAGCAGTCTGGGCTGTGGTTACGTGCTGTTAGCTCCTCACCTGGTTGGTTTTTTTCAGCGCTGACACGTTTTGCTCGCCCGGGTGAGCACGCAGCCCCGCGCCCCGCAAGCTCAGCGCGAGGGGCAGCGGCCCGCCCTGCCAGCGCACGCTCAGTTCCAACGCCCCACACGCTGTATGGGTTTGTGCGCAAGCTCGCAGTCACTCAACGTCTTTTGCATCCGCGTGCACAGCTTCTGAGAGGACACCCCACTAACACGGCCTGTCCCCCACAGCCTCGGGTACTGCTAGACCGAAAGGAGAGCTGTCCTGAGCGCGTGTTTGCGCACGCAGCAGCAGCCTGGAGCGCTCGCTCCTGCTGCAAAGCTCCCGGGTGCAAGCCAAGCCCCCTAAAGTTTGCGTAACACCCCCGGGAGAATCCTGCCCAGAGTGCAGGGACTTATTTCCGTGCGTACAGGGAGGGGCTGGCTCCGAGGCGGGGGCCAGGGGTCTCCGGGCACAGGCAGGTCACCCTCTCCCATGGGTGCCCGTGTCTCTGGAGCAGCCCGAGCCTCATGCCTGACCCTAAAACTCGTGAACTGCCTTTTGGACAAGAGCCGTCCCATCAGGGTGACCACGTAGGAGGCGGGGGTCCTGGGGCTTGGAGAGGAGGGTCCCAACCCCCAGCCAGCAGAAGCTCCCCGCAAAGAGAGGTGTGCCTGTGGCTGTCAGGGGGAGGCAAATCCCTCCTCCTCCTGCAGCCAGGCCTGCTGCACAAAAGGACGTCGTACAGTTAGGGGCATCGGGGAGCGTCTGGCGTGTCCCAGGCTTCACAGTGGTCCAGATTCAGACTCAGTTCTGCCCTTCATGGAGTTATGGGGCATATAAAGGCTTATTTATGTGAGTCTGGAACACATGCATGGGCTAATATCCTTCAGTTTGCAACAGAGTTGCTAAAAAAAATCAATACAATGAGGTTAAGCTAATCAGTTTTTACTTTTTCTGGACAAATACGGTTATTACTCAAGCAAAAACTTGCAGAAGATCCGATATTGCTTGTGTCACTCAGGAAACAAAAGGCAGCGGAGACACTCTTCCTAAATATAAATACTTCAGCATTCTATAATTTAATAGAAGTCTCCTACGAACTAGACTAGATTGAAAGTATGGACTAGCCTCTCAGCAGCCAGCCAAAACCAAAATTGGTTGTTGTCCCCTTGGAGCAGCTCCTGAAACTTATGGGAAGATTGCAAAGTGTCTTCTGAGAGCAGGTCCCCCAAACCCGGTTTCAACAGCGCTCCTGTTTGGTCCCACAGCCCTCTTTTCACATTCCCTTCCACGTATGTTTTTGTAGCCATGGCAAATGGCTCTTCTGACCTTCATTATCTGTTCCTGGAACACAGTACTCGGGCAGCAAAAACAGGATCAGCCTCTCCTTCCCCTCTGCCCCTCGATAACGGACTCTCAGCGTGCGTGTTCGTGAGATGACTGTTACAGGATACAGGGATGCAGCCATATCCCCTCTTCCAGTTACCGTATCGTGAAAATGAGTCTTGACTTCCTGAACGGGTTTGGCTCGCTGCCCCATCCCACTGGAACGTGCTGGAGACACCCGGTGCCACCAGCTCCTCCCGAGGTGAGGAAGGTGCTTTCCAAAGCCCAGTTGCCGCTATAGGAGCGATTGTTTCCACATGCCCAGCACCTCGACCCCTCCCGCCCTCGGCTGCCCCTTCCCATCCCTCCTGCCCAGCTCCCCACCTTGCACATTCTGGGGTGCCGTGTCCCACCCATTCCCCACTCCCCATTGCTCCTTCAGGGCTCTGCCTCTCCCACTGCCTCCTTGGCTCCCAAACAGAGCCAGGGGTGAGAGGGAGGGTCTCCCGGGGTGCCCGCATCCCTCCCCACGAAGGATGGAGAGGGGCAGGAGGGCGCAACCACGATGTGGCCTGCCCCCAGCCCGCTCCTCTCGCAGTGGAGATGGGCTCTGGCCCCGGTGGGACCAGGGTGACAGGCAACGCCAGCAGTGCACGGGTAGCTACTGCTAGCAAACACACCAAAGCCCCCACCCGCTAAAATCCAGGCCACAGCAAGCATTCCCTTCCCAGCCCTACCCGCTGCGTTACCTCTCCAGCCCGGGGAAGCTCCGTGTAACCACACATGGCTACTGAATGCAATCTCATTAGAGATCTCTTTAGTGACATTCTGGGTGGCATTTAGCGGACAAGTGGGTATTACATTGCAATTTTCACCTAGTCATTTTGAGAAACTACCGGTCAGATTAGAGCAGAAAGCACCCTCGGCCAGGTGGTCCCTGCCCGAGGAGCGGAGGGGGGGCGCAGCCAAGCTGCCCTGCTACTTCTTGTCATTCCTGCTGACAAAGGTGAGGAGGTCCATCGCCGTGACCACACCAAACACCATCTGCTTCACGAAGGAACTGCCGTTTCCATTGACTGTAGGCACAGAAAACGCCAGTTTAGTGGGGACGAAGAAGGAAGAAAACCCCTCCCAGAGCTGCACAGAGGCTGCTATTCCTTTATTAAGAGAAAACCTAGATGGGGGCAGCAGCTGTATCTGCTCAGCCTCCGCAGGAATGACCAACGCAGCCTCGGACGGGTTACTGGGATGTCAAGGAGGTTTTAGCTGTGGATAACACACTCTACCAGAGCAGGAAACTTAATTTCCCAGATGCTTTTACCCAACCTCTGTTCTAGTCCTGCTTCTGTCACCTCCAAACTTCTCAGGCCAAACTAATGGGACTCTTTAAGAGCAGCGGTGAGACACTTTCTGCTCCGCACCCGTAAGGTCCTCCCCCCCCGTTAATGAAACAGCAGCGCAGCCATCGCTTTAACTGTCTGAGAAATGTTTTCTTAAATAAAAATCAAACTAGCCACCAGAGTCCAAACACGGGATAAAACGCAAGCTCCAAAGGTGTGGGGAGAAAGTAATAAATAAGGAGGTGACCGTGGCGGCATTAAAACAGCAGCTCTGGAAAAGCAAACGGGGGGGGTGGGGTGTTTAAAAACCAGAGCAAGAGGCGCTGCGTACAGCTGGCTGATATTTTTGGTGGATGCCATTGTGTATACCACGTAATTTACACCAAAATGTGATACGAAATAGATTTTTGTTATTTCATGACAAGGCAGCTGAGACTGGAAACTCTGCCCAGCCTTATTTTGGGTGAGAGACTAGGAAAAGGGCATCAAAGGCAGTTTTGAAGGAGAGAGTTTTGTTCGCAACGTTTTGGGGGAACGCAGCTGGACTCGCAAGGCATCTTTAGAGCTGATGGGTCTTCGGGGCGGCGGGCCACGGAGAGACAAGCAGAGGGGGTCGGGATGCTTGCACACCACGGTGGGTTCCGGAGGCCCCGCGTTCAGCAGGCAGCCCTTTGCTGTCGGCCGATACAGCTCGCACGTTCTATACGACATCGAGTCGGCATAGCTACACCCCTCAGCTCTCGTTCTGAACACCTAAACAGGGGTCTGCTGACTGCTTTGTCCTGTCGCTAACATTTTAAACAAAGCAACTCCCTCAAGGTAAGGCCACATCTGTACTCGTAGAATGTTTACGGTACCGTTGTACCAGAAAGGTGCGTTAGGTCGGATTTGCAGAGCAGCACCTGCCACCGTACCTGTTTTGCTCAGGGGAGGGACAAAGCGTCATCCCTGCTGCCACCGATGTCTCCTACCGCACGCGGCTCTACGGAGCCGGTTTGCCTCAGCGGGGCGGGGGTTTGAGAACAGACCAAAGCTGCTGGCGCGGCTGCCGTACTGGACTGGTCTAACGACGCTCCTGATTTGGCAGCGCATCCCCATGCCCCGCAACGGGGCAGCTAAGGCTCCTACACGGATGCCCCAGGCTGCACGCACTGGGGTCTGCTGTGCCTCCCGACCCGTGTGCCCCTGCCACGGGGCTTCCTCAGGGTCCAACGCGTTTGTTTTCAGCTTTCTCGCCTTAGCCTGGACCTCCAGGGTAGGTGTCTGATAGCACTGGCCATGAAAGTCCCCTCAGGGGACAGATTTACCCAGACCCCCCGGAACACACAGGTGGCATAAGGACATCTCCTGGCTGCACCTCCAGGGGTGGCAGGTGGGATCAGTGGTGTTCAGGGAAGACGGCACGGCCTCTGGGCACGCACAGCAGAAGGACTTTAAGCAGTGGGATGCAGACTGTCTAGTTTGTTCCCTTGCACTTACGGGCCTGAATTCCACCTAAGCTTTACCTAATGTGCCCAAATGCTCCTTTTGACCTTGTGCTTGGGATACGAGGTCGACAGAGATCCCTAACTTTCCCCCTTGTTTCCTCTAGGGCCTGAGCCTGCAGCAAAGGCATTGCACCCCAAGCGGCTGCCTACAGTCCACCTCGGCTGGCAGAGGAGGGGACCAAGTGAGATCCCATAACCAATACCTTCCCAACCCCAAGAGTGGGTTTTTGTGGGAAACCATAAGATGAGGGGAGAGGATGGTGCTTCAGCATCCCCCTTGCATGGCGGGATGACACAGCTGCCACAGCCAGGATCTGGGAAGTGCTCCTGCAGGGTACACACCCAGCAGCGTGCTGGTCCCAGCTCCTGTGTTAAAGGCTTTCCCCCCAGTCCCCTCATCCCTGTGGTGTCAGGAAAGGAAATGGGTTGGCAGTTCCAGGGCTTTGCAGAGCCACGGGGCGGAAATCCTTCCTGCGAAGGCTCCGGGGCTGCACATGTGGAGCAGCTGCGCTGATGCCTGCTGAGCTCAGCTTGAGCATTCCCCCTCCCCTCTCAAACGCTTGTGCAAAGCCCGTACAGTGCTTCTGCAGATACCTACACTGCATTTGCTTGTGCACCACAATAGCAAAATGGTCGTTCTCCAGGATGCAGGAAAGCTTCCCGAGGCTGTCCTCCAGGCCAATCTAAACAGGACAGAAAGAGACACTTTACATGTCACTTCACATTTAAAGGACAGCAGTGGGGAGCCTGACTCCTGCCTCTGACTGTAGCCGTGAGCGGGCAGAGTGGCACCCAGAGGGCACCACATGGTTTTGGGGAGATGGGGGGGGGGCTGTAGGCAACTTGCAGACCTGGCTTTGCTGCAGCTGAACTGTCTCCCCTCCAAGCCCAAAGGGCCTCTGTGGGCCAGCATGGGGGTGACAGCTCCAGCTCCCTTAAACACCATTTACCTCACTCCATCTCTGGACCATTGAGGGCCATCCGACCCAGGTGTCCCTCCCTGGTACACCCACAGGACATGCCCTGTGTTCCATCAGAGCCCATGCCCTGGCAATGGCTGGGCTCTTCTTTCAGGGGGTGCTCATCCCCCAGCTGGGAAAAATCCTCTGGCAATGTAAGAATGGGGGTGGACATTCACGTGCTTTGCTCCTAATGTGGAAGCTCTCATGTCTCAACCCCACAGGCTCAGCAGTGTTTTTGCAGGTGCCTGTCCTTACTTTTGTCTCCATGACATCCTCTTTGCCCTCCCCATTTCTGTTTAGAAATAGAGTTAATTCTCTCTCCCTTCACCTCTGTGTCTTTCCATTCACCTCTCATCTCACACCTCAGTGCGGTGGCGCACCACTCCCACCCCTCCCATCGTTGACACCAGCCACAGCCTTAGTGGTACCTTTGAGAACTGGTCATAGATGACCTTCGTAACAGGGTCTGAGAACTGTGCGTTTCCAGCCAGCACCGAGGTGAGGGTGTTGCTGAGGGTCACCATTCCCAAAATAAGCCTGCAAGGGAACAAGGAGTTTTCCAAGAGGTCAGATTTGAGGTAAGGGACACGTTTAATGTAGGGGCTGAACTGTTCCCCTGGAAGCCAGTGACTAAGTTGCTGCTGCCATCAGCAGGAGGCATCAGCCTTCTCATCTGAGCAGGACAAGATCCCTGTGCTCCCTCACCAAGCTGCTGGTTTAGCAGTAATTAGTCTGCTATTGTGGTCCAGGACTCGGCAGCTGGGACAAGGAAAAGTTGTGGGCTCTCCAGTTGCTCGTCTGTGTGGGTTTTGCACCCAGCTGTCACCTCTCCTCTAGCCTCCCCTTGTCTGTGCACTGACCCAACCCCTGCTGAGTCCGCTGGGAACTGGATTTGGCTTTGACCTTAACTAGCTCATTTACAGGGAGTTTTCTTGATGAACCTTCACAAAGAGGCAGCTGATATTTTAAAAATATGCATCACAGACTCCAACATGGGAGCCCCGTCACTGGATAAGCAAATGGGACTTTCTCTTTAGCTTCTTCGTGGCCGCATTTCCCGTGTGAATGGCCGTCTCTGTAACGAGTAAAAATAGTTACCCTGATTCAGCAACAACAGGAGCTTGGTCGTAGCCCTTCTCTTGGAGGATCTCAATTGCCTTTTGACAGCTGACTTCTGGGAGGAGAATGAGAGGGGCTGAGAGATTCAGTTTCTGCACCTTGATGTTCCACCACCTGTTGAAAGACAAATGGCAGCACCAAACCGTTACCCTGCTGCGCGGCTGTGGGCATTGCTCGGGGAGATGAGATCACCCTCGCAGAGATAGGCTGCCTGACTGCAAAGCTCGCCCCACTGCTGTCCCCAGAGCAGTAATGCTGCAAGTCCACCGTGGCCAGGTCTTGTTGAAGGCAAGCTTTCCCTGTGGCCGGTGTTCATACAACTCCAGAAGCACGGCTGAGGTCAGCAGTTGGCAAGGTGCTGAGCTGTCCCGAAACCAGGGAACATACTGAGGGCTTCACTTTAAGCTCATGAGTGGATGACTACCCATTTTACTTCTTTGGTTGGTATCCTTGGTCCTCAAAATGCAGCATTTGCAGCTTCTCCAGGAGAGATGCTCGTGTGACTGATGAGGGACAAGCTACGCTTGTTGGCTGGGAGCCACAGGCAACTCCCAACTCATCTCAGCCCTTCGTCCTTGCAGAACAGGCAGGGCAATGCTAGAGGCTGGAAGGACCAAGAGCAATTCTAACCAGGCATGAGAGGCCTTGGAAATGTATTAAGTTTTTAGGAAATATTTTGCAATAGCCTTTGGTCATGGTTACCCAAAGGAGCAGGTGACGTCAATAATACCTGCTGTCTTTAAAGTGAGACTAGGTGCTCTCTAAACAACCAGTATTTGCGCAGCCCCGTGTCAGCTGGCATCAGCAGCCTGTGAATCCCTGCCTTGAGGGGACTCTTTCCCCATGGTGTGCAAGGGACAGCTGAGTTGGTCGTCTTTCTTGTCCCCCAGCTCCAGAAAGTGAAAACGTACTGTTCCTTGTCTGAAAAGAACTCCAGAACTGTCGGAAAGGGTGCTTGCTACAGGAGGGACCTACCTCCCTGCCAGCCTGATGTTCTGTTGAACATCACCTGTGGAGTAGAGGGAGGAGGTTTTGAGTGGACCTAGATGTCCGCCTCAGCCGTTCCGCTCAGCATTGTCCAGGTGGCCTGGACAATGACTGCCACGTGGGAGAGGATCAGAAACAGCTCATTATAGACCGTATATGTCTAACTGCAAAGAAAGGAGCTGACATTGCAGCATCCCCAGAGGGATCTGGACTTAACTGTGTTTTTTTCCTAAATACTAAAAGATAATACTTTCCTTTGAAGCTAATAATTTCCAGACTCGGATAGCTGATCCCCTTATCACCGTCTGTGTCGGCGGAAGATGTCTTACCAGGGTTTGTGCTCCTGGACGTCATTTAGGAAACCATTTTTTATCATCCACTTATCGTTCAGAAATTTGGACCTAGAAATCACCAACAAAGAGCAAGTGTGTGAGCCTTGCAGAAGAAGTCGTGCTTTGTTCCACGCACTAGACCGCAGCACTGCCCCGGGGCTCCCATGATTTTTGCAGCTGGCTTGCTCTTAGCCCCTTTTAAGGTCAACGGGAGCTGAGGGTGCTCAGTAACTCTTAGAAGCATGCCAGCTATTTGACTTCCTAACTTTAGGCATGCAAGTTCAAAATCTGTAGCTTGACTGATCACTGCTCCGTGCAGTAAGTCAGTGACGAGAGGAAATAAAACCCAAGTGTCCCAACACTCAAGCCCCGGTGCTTGCCACATAGCATGCTATTTCTCCCTCTTTTTGTTTGGTTGGTTGTTGTTTTTTTTCTGTGAGCTGCTTGAGGGAGCCTCCCGGCCCTGGGCTCACTGCGGGTGCCATGCCATCAGCGTTACCAGGGTGGCTCTCCAGCAGCGCACACCACCCAGGCTCAGCAGTGCGAAGCTCACGTCACCGAAGGGCCCCGTGGCCCCAAGCAGGGCCATATGCAGAGAGGGTTGGGTAAGGCTATGGGAGCTCCCACCCCACTGCTGGAAAGCAGGCGAAGAAGCAAGAAACTCACATGTAGTTCCTGACGGAGTCAGGCAGGATGACGACGCAGCGCTGACCTTCCTTCAGGTCCTTGGCAGCCCGCACGGCGACGGACATGGCACTGCCCGAGCTGCCGCCTGGACAGGTACCGAGAAGAGAAAGACAAGCGTCAGTGCTGCCCAGGGTGTAGTGCCGCGGCCCCTGCTGCCAGGGGCAGTGAGACCAAGTGGTAGCAGAGGTGGCACCTCACACACCAGGGGAGCTTAAGACACTGGGAGTGAGTGGGAGGACAATCGGCCCCACAGCCTTGTAGGATTTAGGGTCAGGAAGAGGACTGAAGGGATGTGTTCATATGGCGGCTCTTGGCAATGGGCTTATGAGGCAAGACGAGACACCTTATGAACTCCGTGATCCACTTCTTGTGACAACTCTGAGGGCAGGCCAAGGGCCGAAAGGTATAATACAGGGCCATTCAAACCAGTGCTGCCCCTGCCACACCCTTCCTTTGGGTGAGGAGAAGACCATGCCAAATCTAGAGCTTCTGGCTGACACGTTTGGCAATCAAAGATTGGTTTTAAATGCATTGTAAAGACTGAAAAAAACCCATAAACATTACATTCATGCTTGGAATACCAGGTCAACGTGATGGGAAGACTGAAACGCTCCCTGTGTCGGTGTGCACACATGTGATCTGCTGCACGTAGGGAAAGCAGGTCCCTGCTTTATAGAGGCAATTCTTCCACCGGTAGTTCGAGTACTGGAAGTCAACACATTCCACTATCTGTGTGCCAATTACACACTGCATTCAAAGCAGCACGTATTTTACAGCAGGTTAATTAGCACTGGGTCACATTTTTCAAACAAATGAGGAAAGGCCCTGAAAAATGCAGTTCAGGGAACATGAAGCTATTCACAAATTATGGTTGAGTTCAGCAAGTGGTTTCTGTTGAAACACCGTGACTCCGTGCCTGCTAGGTTAAATCAACGTTGAAGCGTTTCCCTACAAATGGCCTGATCTTTTCCAAAACTCCCTGGATGTGAGCGCTCAGGACTTTTATCAGCTGTAACTACAAGCCTATGTATTGTCTGGTCCTGGACGCAAACCTATAGCTATCTGCTCGGTAGCAAGGGAGGCTGAAAAACGCTGATGCCATGTAGAGGCTCCTAGGGTACAAGCAGGGTTTGTCTGAGGGCACCTGTTCATTTTGGAAAGCCGGTGGGATCACTTACAGCTTGTTGGCACAGGGAGAAATACTCAGTAAGAACATATTACATTTCTTTACTTTCAAACTTTCCTGGTCCAAACCTGGCACCTCTAGCGTGGCAACCGTTCAGTGACAGGGAGTACAGCCCCGCAGAGCTGTTGGCCCACCTGTCCTGCCCCCTGTCCCATTAATCCTCTCTTCATCCCGTGTAACACTACACTGTGCGGAGTTAGGCCTGAAGATCCAGTTCCGTGTGCGAAAGTGCTCCAGTAAGAGGAGAGCTATTGCTTCTATAATTATTGTGGCCGATGAGTCAGATCCCAGACCACGGACTCACCGCCACACCTCTGATGTCTACAGCGACCTACACACCAGCTCGGGGTTGAGCCATTCAGCCCCGTTAACCTGGCAGACACAAAATGCAGAGAGCACCTACCCCAAAGGGTTTTGGCCCCAAAAGGATGAGGCTCAAAAGGTTTGTTAAGAGAAGCCACTGTTGTCATTGGTGCTTACCGCACAATAATCCCTCCTCTCTAATCAGCCTGCGAGACATGAGGAATGAGTCTCTGTCGTTGCATTTGTACCACTGATCAACCACCTGAAGAGAGAGCAAGAAGGTTGGTTTCTGGAAGTGTTATTTCACGCTGTGCCGAGCCCGCGAGGCATGCCGGGGTGCTGCTGCCTACAACATCCGGCAGCTTTGAGCTGCTTTCCGCACTTGTTGAAAACAAACACGTTTGTCAGGGAACAGAGGTTGTGTCCTTGTTTGCAGGCACCCGCGCTAGCCTTTCCAGCCATCACCCTTTCCCTGGAGAGTTAGGGATGTCTGGGAAGTCCAGAGGCAGGATGTGGTGGTGTTCATGATGTCCCAGGCTAGGCTACCTTAAGGGTCACAATTCCACCAGGCAAAATCAAATCCAACTACAAACAGAGCTTTGGGTTACTACGGGTCAAAACTCTAAAGCAGTGTGCAGGCAGCAGAGCTGTAGTTAACACACCACCTGGAAACAGAAAGAATCTGGGTTCGCAGGCTGTGGGGGACCTTTCTAAGAATGAGGCTGGGGGAGCACAGGCAGCTTGAGTTAGGGCTTTAAAGTTCTGTGCCTGGTGGCAAGTGACAGACGAAGAAGACACCTGACAAGAAGCTGTATGAGGTTCATGATCTGTTATTTCATACAGCCTGGATCTTGTCTTCCAGCCCATAAATGGCGCAGGGTTTCTGCTGCGTGCGTGCAGTGCCTACGACAGCAAAGGCTCAGGAAATGCGAGCGTGAAGAAGGGCAGCCTCAGTGCGGCCCTGAATGCTGGCAAGGCTGAGCTGAGGCAGCTGGTACTGGGCATATTCCTTATTTGCCCCTGTATTTGGCTTCTCCTTGCAGGCCAGTTACAATCAGGTTTACTCAGAGATGCTTTAGTGGTGGGGTCTC
The DNA here is from genome assembly GCA_027574665.1 of Rhynochetos jubatus. Classification (NCBI taxonomy): domain Eukaryota; kingdom Metazoa; phylum Chordata; class Aves; order Eurypygiformes; family Rhynochetidae; genus Rhynochetos; species Rhynochetos jubatus. The sequence goes on from CM050649.1 coordinate 41,898,724, forward strand.
AATCCCCCCAACAACAGGTTGTCCTGCACTGGGAAGGTACACAAGTAGCCTCGGGGCTGGGCCACGGCTGGGTGCCAGATCTGGCTGCCTCTGAACTCAGGAGTAGGCGGGATGCAAAGCCAAAGATCAGACAGAGGCCCCTCCTCACACGGCTACTTACGGATCTGTCAAGGACAGTAGGGATAAAGTCATGTCCAATGCCCTCCACTTCGATGGTTGTGGTGTTCGTCCTGTTCATCTCACTAGGCAGAGCGACGATGGAGCCGTCGGGATCTACGCCGATGATCTTTGAGGGAAGGACGTTTTGTTAAACCACAAAGGGAATTAGGAAATAGTCAAGTGCACAGCTCAAAGGAAAAATTACCCACGCCCTTGTCAGCGAAGTTTTCCTTCCCATGATATTCATTAATATTCCTATCCACTGGCAGCATGAAGACCTTCCAGGATAAAAGGGTACTGTTTCCCACTGGCTTTTTAAATAGCTCCAAGGTAGTGTTTAGCTGCTGCAGAAGTGACTGGTGGCTTAAAATGTTACCACTCTCAAGGTGTTTGTCATCACCCCTTTGGCAGAGCCTGCTGCTTCCAAAACTCAACCCTTTGGATAGCGTGAGTGCTCCTTCATCTGCTCCAGTGCAAAGCCAGCCAGCTAGCTCTAGCCTGTGGAAACCCATGGGTACAGACATCCTTTCAGGATCTAGTTGCGCTGGCTGGCCGCGGCACCTCCCTGGTTTGTTACAGCCTCACATCTGGGCTGAGGTTGCCTGAGGTTAGCCGGGAGCAGGAACAGTGATGCTTGTTGGCTGGGCCAGCCACTTCTGCGGGGACAACCGGCAGTGCCCTGCGAAGGGCAGGGCACTGGGCAGCGTGGGGCTAGTAATGGGGCTGTGGAGCCTTTGGCTTCTAAGGCCCTTGGGTGGATCTAGTCGAAGCTGAGCGGTACACCAAATTGCTTCCAACAAAAGCCAAGCTCGCTGTGAAAAAGCAAAGAGGTGGAGTCAACTGCTAGCTCAGGTGAGCCATTGGGCTTGATCAAAATCACCGGCAGGAAAACCCAAGGGGCCACAGTTCCCAAGGGGCAGCCCTGCCTCCCATCTTACCTTGCACTCTGGGCACTTCTCCTTCAGCTTCCTGGCGACGCCAGTGACGGTGCCCCCTGTGCCAGACCCAATGACCACCATGTGGACCTTGCCTGCAGGTCAGGGAAGAGAGAGGTTTGCAGGGATTCGGCATGGCCTCCAGCACAGTCTCCCCTTTACTCAGGGCCCTGCGCCGATGCAGAGCCCGTGTGCCTTGGCCGCTACAACCCTGTGTGTGGAAAGGCTGAGCAGAGGCCATGCCAAAGCGTGGTCCTGCGGAGGAGCTCAGGGGAGCTTGCAGGGTCTGAGCACAGTTTGCCCTGCCTCAGTGCAGGGGGCTGAGGGCAACCTCCAAATCTCCCACCGGTCTCCATGATTTCTGCATCTTTGGCATCTACTGGCTAAAGGGGGAGGGAGTATCTCAGCACTTCCAGACCTTTCAAACTGCAGCGCGTTGAAGCGAAGCACGCGTGTGAACAGCAGCACGTGCCAATAACAGGCACAACTTTTCAGCTAGTGTTAGCATCTGCAGCGGAGAGATGGCAGAGCTCTGCCCTGGCACCCATGTCGGTCAGATGTACCCCCCCGGAGCAGTGAAATGATACTGACTTAGGACTGGTAGGAGCAAAATCAGAGTCAGGCCTTCAGAGCCTTATGCTGCAACTGCACCGGGGAAAGGGGACTTGTAATTCACTTCTGGCAGCCAGAAGGAGCAGATATAAACGTTGCAGGGAGGGAAGGCTGGGACTCTCTTGTTCTTGTTGCTACCCGACTGCTTTACTGTTATGACAACTGCTCTCCGGTTAAAAGCCTCGAGTCTCCTTTACATTCTGCAGTGCTCTCAGTACTGGCAATAAACGTCACTTCTATCCGCATGGACGTGGACTGGGATAGTCCTTTATCCTCCCCCAGCCGTCCCATCAAACGCCATTAGTCTGTGCAGTTTCAGCCTGTTCTGACTGGCAAATGAGCGAGCTGGATCAATGCAGCCTGCCATGCCCTGATGGGCTTAGGTTCCCCAGTGAGGCCTCTGGGGCCATCTTGTGTTCCCTGCCCATGGGTCGCAGAGATGCTGTAGCCACCGAGAGATGGGTTCTTCCTCCTTGGGTGCAGCCTGAATTTGTTAAGCCTCTGGCCTCCTCCCTCAGGCTTTTGAAAGGGAAGGCCATAGCCAGGAAGCCCTGCAGGGTCAGGTGTATCTGGAGTGGGTTGTGAGGAGTTGCTACGCTGCGTCTCAGGGTGCCTTCACCTGCAGAGGCCGTTTCAGCCGTTTCTAGACATTTAGGTCAATAAAAAATGTAAGATAAGCCTCTCGGAGAGGGCCATAGCTCTCTGCCCACCCTCAGCATGTAGAAACGATAGCACAGACCGTACCTTCACATTGCTCCAGGATCTCCTCTGCTGTGGTGTCGTAATGAGCCAGGGGGTTGCTTGGGTTTCGGTACTGTTTATTTCAACAGAGAGCACCATGAGTTACCGTGTGAAGCGTAGGTCAAATACCAAACTAGCAATAGCTCCTGATGAGCCTTACCCAAAGCATGCAACTGCCCCCTCCTCTCCCTGGCGAGGGGTGGACTGCAACCCAGCCACGCTAGGTCACAGGTAATTCCTCCTGGTTGTCACTTTGGGGCAGATTTCCAAGAATGCTTGGGATTTGTCCACATTGAAAGATTAAATGTGCCCACAAACACTCACTCCCTGGCACTTGGTGCCCATTCGGTGTGGGGATGGTGCAGCTGTCCCATAATGCTGCGTTGCCAGGTCTGCGGGGTCTGGTGGTTTTGCTAAAGCCCTAGCTGCCGGAGGGAAGACAGATCCTCGGTATTTTAGATATTGCCTAGATAGAAGCATTTTAGCCTTTTCTGTTGCCTTGAAAAAGCTGAAAACAGCTCCACAATATTCCTAAAAAGCTCAGAAAACAAACAAAAATCCCTCCTCAAAAGCCATATTAGAAAACTTGTTTTCAAGTATTGTACATATATATAATTTTGAGAGCTGTTCTGTCATTTAGGGGTATTTGTGGTTGGCAGTGCAGTGACTTAGGTGGCTGGGCACTGTGGCCCAGAGTGGTTGTCCTACCTGTACAGAGGGATTTACTACAGGGATCACACAGGTACAGCACTGAATCGTGTGTAGCCCCACGTGGGCTGCTTCTGACAAGCTTATTCAGACACTGAGCTCCATTTTTCTTAAAAGGAAGGAGCTTCCCTGGCTTTGCTGCACTACAGGGGCTCCCCGCTCGCTGTAGGGATGCTTTCCTGCAGCAGGGTCAGACCTTGGGGAGAAGTGCCCTCCTGTACAACACCTGGTGCTGCAGGAACCACCGGCGTGAATCACCAGTGTTTGCCCTTCACAGCATGAGGCCGAACAGAGGCTGCTAGCCAGGCATAAAAAGTGGTGGGGTTTTTTTTTTTCAGGTCAAAGTTAAATCTGAAGCAATTTGAGGAGTCTTTGAAGTGTGCAAGAAAACCCAGCCTCGCCCACATCCAGGCTTTGGAAGAAGTATTACAGGTCGGGAAGTGTCCCCTGTTTTGTTTCTGCCACTCCGTGTTTTACAGAGCAATTAAGTTTCAACGTCATAAAACTGATGAAATCCACCTCCGTTGCCAGCTTGAATGAAGCCCCCAGACACCGGCACACTGTAAACCTTGCTTGGAAAGAGTCAGTGGAGGAACAGTGTTTACCTGGTCCAGGATATGAGAGTTTGGGATTTCACTTTTCAGCTTCCAGGCAACACGAATGTTAGACTCCGGGGCATCAAAGCGGGTGCACGGGGTCCTCACAATTTCAACTCCCAGCGCCTTCAAAATATCGACCTTCGGGAGGGAAGAGAGTAGATGTAACACAGCTGATCCCACGCAGCAATGGTAATCCGAACCTGCGGGCTCACGGCAGCGTCGGATGCCAGAGGGATTTCGCATGCGGGAAACACTTAGCCTTTGGAGATACAATGTCCGATTCTTGGTTATACTATCTCTGACATCCTCCTGGCACCCAGGGCCTCCTGCCTGGAGCTGGCACGCGGATTCAAGCCTGGCCTCATGCCCTGTCCTACTCGGAGGGCAGGCTGGGGACACAGCAGAGGTGGGTAACACTGTGCTGCTCCTTGGTGCCTGGGGAAAGGGGCAGAGGGAACTGGGGTGGGGAGCAGCATCCCCTGTGTGCTGTGGTCTGAGGCCCTGCGTGCAAGGACAAGGTCTTAAAGCTGTCTCTGCCCCAAGTCCCTTCTGTCCCCTCACCAAGCACGGGGAAGGAGCAACTACAAATGAGCCCTAGAATATTAATCCACTGGGAATGCGGCTGTCACGGGAAGAGGGGGTCAAAAGAGAAGGGTGGGTGAGTGTCAGGGTGCCTGGAGGTGAAGCCCATGGCAGCTGGAGGTGGCATCTGATCCAGACTGAGCGTATAAGTGAGATAGATTGAAATGAGGATGGTGCTTTGGAGAAGGGCTCAGTTTAGAGCCAAGTCAGGCTGCAGGTCTGGCTTCTCTGGCATGAGCTCAGCTGAGCAGTTTGTGAGACTTTGGCCCCCTCAAGGCAGAGATTTCTGCCATCTCCAGGACAGCAGTTTCACGTGATCAGCTGTCATGCAAGTGACCTGACTTCCTCCATCTCGAGAAAGCAGCTCAGAAAACTGTAAGTGTCTCCAGGTTTAAGAAAAGCGTAGAGACACGGGGAGACCAAGTGACACATCAGGTGTCAGAGGGGAAGTTAGGAGGACCGGCAGCCGAGCCGCGGTCCCTTGCCTGCCTCTCCTCCACTCCACTCAGCCCTTGCCCTTGCAGACAGCAGATATTGCTCTGCTTCTCTGCAGCCACACACCGTGTTTGGCTAATATGTGACCCCAGCGGCACCTCTGATGCTAGATCATCAGCCAGGCCATCACAGTGTGCTGGCTTTCCATCCAGAGGCAATATTCTGAATAACTACAAAGCTATGTCATTGTGTGCTGTGTGTGGGGAGGCTCCGTGCCCTTTAAAGGAGAGGGCACTGGTCTCTAGAAAGGGAGAGGCAGAGACAGAGAGAGGGAAGGAGGTGTTCCCCGGCTGTGGGATAATACTGTACAGAGCGCTGACCTTTTCCATGCTCATTTTCTCCGGCAAGACAATGATGCAGCGGTACCCTTTCACTGCAGCTACCAGTGCCAGCCCGATTCCTGGGTGGAGGGGAGGAAAGGGCATTGGTTGACAACAGCATTTGGCAAGGTTGACCGACGTGCGTTGCATCCTACGTTCCTCTCCCTCACCAGTGAAGGTCACCTAGAAATGTTTACCGAGGGGAGCATCCTCCAGGATGTGCCGTGGGCGCTGGGGAGTGTGGGAAGGCTCAGGCCTCTTCCTTTGTTTTCCGAAACACAGGAGAGAGGTGATTTTGCTCCAGGAGTGCCTTTCCTTCCACCAAATGCTCTCAGTTGCGGGGCACATACACACAGCGCTGCACATGTCACCCCGTGGTGAGCAGACGAAGGGGACCTCCGCTCCAATTTCACTGGGGGTGATGGATTGAGCCAGCTGCTCCCTGGCTAGCGGGGGAAGGTGAGGTTGGAGCAGCACATCCCTGCGGAAGGCCGTAGGGAACATGGTGCTGTCCTGACTGCCCTGGGTGGGCAGGGAGCCCACTGGGAAACAGTGCCGGGGGGTCCGGGGTGTGTCTGGGGAAAGGAGGGGCTGGGTCTGGGGAGCCTGCAGCAAACGGGGTGTTAAGGGGCAAAATTCCTAGACACAGCCCTGTTCTGCATGGCTAGAGATGGGAGGTGGTGGCAGGGCAGCAGCAGAGGGGAGCAGGGTGAGGGACATGGCCTCAACTCTGCCCAGAGCACCTGGACAGCCCCGCTGTGCCTTGTTGCAGGAAAGCGCACCGTGCACACGTGCGTCCCTGACATGGAGGGGACACTGGTGCAGGAGGCAGCAAAGGGACATGAGAACTTGTACCAATGATACTGGGCAGGCTGCAAAATAGGGGGGAGGCTAGTGCCTCAGCAGCATTACAGTGACAAGGAAAAAACACCCAAAACACTATTTATCTTCCAGGCCATCAGGAAAACCCTCTCTGAGCATCTTGGAATATTCAAGAGCTTCCCATCCTGAAAACACCTGGGATTGCCCTGGCTCCCCCAGCTCCCGAGGCTGTTTCCCTTACCAGGAGGTCACCTGCCATTCACAGGCCTGGGACCCTCACAGGCTCTTGGGAATTTCAGCAACAAGGCACCTCAGCATCCTGGGCTGCCCACGGCCAACGGGAGGGGAGGACAGAGCCAGAGCCGTGAGGCCTCAAGCTGACCTTGTAACAGCAACAACTCCTCAAATCCCTGCCTCACCAGCAGCCCCTCAGAGATGCCACCCTGGCTGATAACCCAGTGGAGGGAGCAACCCTGCCCTTCCCACCTGTGTTTCCTGAAGTGGGTTCAATCAGCGTGTCTCCTGGTTTTATAATCCCAGCTCTCTCTGCGTCTTCCACCATCCTCAGGCTGATGCGATCCTTCACACTGCCCCCCGCGTTGAAGTACTCACATTTTGCCACTGGAAAGGAAAGAGGACGCTCTGTCAGGGACAAACTGCAGCCTGGAGCACCAGCTCCTTGCTCCCCCAGACCTCACTGCAGGCATTTGAGGACACCAATTCCCTTCCTGAGGGACGGTCCTTTGCTCGGGAGAGTGCCTCCACCATCCCCTTATGGGGTGCCACAGGATTACCCATCAGCATACCTGCCTGTAGTCCATCTTTCCCCCAGGTTTCATCTACCTGCAGCAGCCTGAAGGCAGCGGGCACGCCTGGTAAGTCCAGGGTGGGTTTAAAATCAGCTGGACATACAGTGATGGCTAGGTGGAAAGTCCCAGTGTGGTACGATATACCTTGCTGCCCTACCTCGAGGGCTCTTCTCTGAGCAAGGCACTGTGTCAGGGTTAACAGCAAGGTCTCACGGTCTGCCCTGGGGCACTGCAGTTATTAATAGGTATCTAAAAAGGTGCCTTTCTGCAGGGATGACACTTTCAGGGGTCAGCCAAAACTATGCTTGCTTTGCTCAACTACCAAAAACCCCAACCAACAGAGACTTTCCAAGGCATGCTGAAACTGCAAGGCACGTCTTCTGTTCCTCATCAGGCCCTCCACACCACTACGCTCCAGGCAGGACTCTTCCCACCAAGGTTTTGATGAGCATCTACATCTGAACTGGTGGTACCGAGCTCTGTTTTACGGACAATGGCGCAAAATGGCTACATTCAGGGTGTCATCCTAGCGGAGACAGCTACTTCAGGCTGACAAACCAGATACTTGAGCAGCCAAAGCAGCAAGGAAAAAAAATCATGTGCTCATGGTTACATTTTATAATGCAAAGTGCTGACACTTCAGCTGGAGGCACAGATTACCAGGTAATCGTGTACAACTGTAACTGCTCCCTCGACGTGGCAGTGCTGTGGGGTTTCGTGTATTTGCTTGGCAAGAGGCTCTGTGCTGACCCGCAGCTCAGAGAGGACCGTGCAGCTGCTCTGCCTGTCCTTGCTCTCATTCCCCTCCTGCTCCAGGGGAGGGAGACACCATCCCAGCAAACAGGGTCTCCCCGGCTTCCCCGCTGCGGTTTGCACCAAATCCTCCTGCTCCCATAAACTGCTGGGCCCAGCAAGACATCCTCCAAGGGACAGATCGCTTCGGAGGGGGCCCAGGCATCGCAGACCTGTCCTTCTGCCTCCGACACCTCTGCTCCACGGTCCCCTCACCGTCCCCTGAGGTCTCATTCCGGGAAGCGAGAGGTGGTGCAACGTGGAGTTTGCAGGTTGAGGGGCCTGAGGATCCCCGATCCTGAGGAGGGATCCGATCGAGGACCACAGCACGCTCCATGTGGCCATGTGGCCGGTGAAGGCTGGCTACCGGGCAGATTCCTGGCTGCCACGTAGGTCTGCAAAGTCTTGCTGTGCCCTTTTGTAGAGTGTGAGCCCTCATCAAGTCTCTCCTTTCTACCCAGCTATGTGACACTCATGAACCTTACTGTCCTTCTGCCCAATTTGGCTGAAATTAATTAAATAGAGTTGAAAGTTACAGAAAAGGAGACTGAAAAGTCCATATACACAGAGACAGCCTAATCATACTATCCTTATTTCTATAGGGAACCAGGTTAAAAACAGCCTTTACATGAGATACCACCAGTGCTATGCTAACATCCTCTCGGGGAGAGGACTTGAGTCCTGCTGGAAAACCTGGCCCCACAGCCAGCGCTGTGGCCTGGCTTTCAGCATCAGGGCCCGGCATGTGTGTCGCTGCTAAACCCAGCTGCCTGCTGCCCCCGCTGCCATGCCGGGGGCTGCGTTTTGGAAAGGTCCCCAAGGGAAGCTGTTGCTGCCCGCAGGACAGTGGTGCAGCAGACAGCAGTGCCTGGTCCGGCTCCAGCTGACGCGGCAGAGAGGATGCCGCGGCAGAGAGGATGCCATGGCAGAGCAGAGTCCCCCTGCATGGGAGCTCTGCCTGGCAGCCAGGGACCATGCTGTCACCTGTCCCTGCAGCCTGAGCTGCTCCCTCTGCCTGGGCAGGCTGCAGAAGAGCCCCGCCATCCCTTTCGCCCCATCCCAGCCACTGCTTTTTGGGAAGGCTTGGCCAGTCCCTCCGGCGCACACTGCTACCCTGGCTGCTGGCACATCCCTGCTCATTGCCATGATGTCTCCACCCATTCCCAAATTCACCCCAGCTCTGCTCTGAGCTTATGCTGCAGATATTTGGGAGGAGAGGTGCCACCACTACCAGTAGCTGCCCATTGCAGCCTGAAACCATCCTGTTTGGTCTGACAAACGACTGTAGTGTAACCTAATAAGCGGGAGTACCCAACACGTGCCACATCTGGCCCTCCCCGTCTGTCCTTGCTCTCCACAGAGCCTCTGCTGAAGCCCCCCTCCAACACCGCCCCTCACCTTCACCTCGTGGCACGGACAAACCCGGTGGAAAGGGGACACTCACAGAGCTCACACTTGAGCCCATAGGACTTCCCAATCTTGTTGACTCGGACCATTGGGGTGCAGCCAATTTTCTTCAGGATGTTGGGCAAGATCTTTGTTTCTTCTGGCCTGAAATAATGCAGGGGAAAAGAAAAATAATAAAAGGAATATGTCAAATCCAAGCAACAGTTATGCAATGTGAAACAAGGTAAAATCTGTGTGAGGGTTCAGCAACTTTAGCAAGACCACTGAGCTCCAAGAGAGAAGGTCCCCATCGACAATTAATGGCAACAGGAGCTAGTTGTGGTTTTCCATCATTCTTACAGTGAGTTATTAATTATTTTGAGTAAAAAAGAAGGTAATTTTCAAAGCTGTTCGGAAACGTCTTGTGCTGGAAGACCCTAGGCCTGACCTATCTATACTTAAGTGAAGGGAGAACAGCTGACAAGCCTTGGGATTTCACATAGTGGGTGACAAAGCCAGAAGGCCGTGCGCAACCACCAGGCTCCTCCTCTTTCCTCCGTCCTGCCCAGCACCACCTCTGCTTTCCACTTTTTCAGCCACCTCTTGGCCACTGTTGCTCACCTGGCTAGGACTCACAGCCTCGCAAGCTTGGCTCCAAGCCATCAGAGACCCAAGCCACAGGGACTCTGGAGGGTTGTTGGTTTTTTTTGCAAATAATTAAACTGAGCTCTTGGGTCAGTGCAATCCAGCCTCACGGTTTTGCTAGTCTCTGTCAGACGTTGGCTGAAGCCAAGAACCACGTCACGGCAATTGCAACCAGAATGAAAAAAGACTTGTTTGCCCAACACTCAACCCAACGCATCTTGCCAAGCAGCCAGGGAACTCTCATCCTTGAACTTTTTAAAGACAGAGGGAAAGACTGACGAGGTCTGTGTTTATTGGGGCCACAAATGCATTGCCCCTGGTCGATAGCCAGCGCGTGTCTCTCTGAGTGGGGTGACAAAGCCCCACTCCCTCGCTGTTCAGCTCTCCTTTGCACAGCCCTCGCCTACTATCATCCTTTGAACCTTGAACCCGGGTTATCCTCGTCTGCTATCGCAGCCAGGCAGATGGCTATCTGCTGACAGAAAGTCCATATGGTGCAGGGATGACATGCTGATTTACTTAAAGACACACACCTCCCTCCAAGTTTTGCAAGCGTGATATGAACACTTCTGGCTTTTCAAGAGTACCAGGATTTAGTGCAGATCTTTACTACCAAAAGGAGCCAGACCCTTACATCTCGAGCCCAGAAACGATCAAGTATTCACATGTGCTGTCACCTCTCCCTACATGGAAAGTGTTACCACACACATTACAACCTCTGTTGAGTGATGGGAAATGTGACACAATAACTCCACAAATGAGCTTCCCCCCTCCCCGGTTGCAGCCATTTTCCACCTGCTCTAAAAGCTCAAGGATTTCAGTGGGGCTGAGCCATGGCAGGCGGAGACTCCGTCTCCTTCAGTCGGTGTTTAACTAAAGCCTGGCTTTCCAGAGAGGGACCTGCGTATTACATTGCACATCTACCTGGCAGGAAGTCAGCTCAGGAGAAGAAAGCGAGGCCATTCATTTACCTTCAGCCAGTAATTGCGGTAAATGAGATGCTACCGCGCCCTTTGCACCCCTGCAAGGCGCGATGTGGCACGGTAAGGTGCTGTGTGGCTCCGAGGTCTGCCGTGGTGGGGTCTGGCGAGGGGACTCCCAGGGAAGGGGAAGGCAGCCCCCTCTGCCTTGCATGCAGGGGCAAGCCTTGCTAGGGGGGTGTGAAGGTAGGAACCAGAAACTGGCCTACTCTTTTGCATTGCAACCAGCTACCATCCGCTAAAAAGAATAGCCTTTCTCTCACTCTGGGGCAAATTTTCCACAGTTCCCATCAAATTCCTTTCCTAATCGCTACCATATTTTACTACAAAAAATAATAGGATCGTGGTCAGCTTCCTTCCCCACCTGCCTGAGCTCTGTGCATGGGCCTGGGGGCAGCAGGTCTATGGCTACCAGCACCTGTGGCAAACACCTTCGGTGCTCCTGGGGGGTGTCACGGGGGCACTCTGGTCCTGCAGCTGCTGGTACCAGCTCAGGATTGCAGTGGACAAGGAGGGGTTTCCTCCAAGATTTTTGCTTTTGCTCATAACGCATTATTCCATAAGGTGTCCAGGGAAAAAGACAGTCCTGGCAAACCAAGTGATTCTTGCTGAGGTTATAGCGGGTCAGAATTGGCCCAGAACTAGCCTACCTCTTGGAAAAAATGTGTATAATTAACATTCTTAATTAAAATAACATCTTGTCTTCTCCCTTGCTCTCCCATCCTCTGCTTCTACCCCCAAAACTCAGTGAGGTTTCACAAGGGAATTTCAGAAAGTCACAAGATTTTGGCTACGTTGGCTGCCATCTGTGGTTTACCCAGAGTAGAGAAAACACCACACCACCCCCAGCCCCCATGCACTACTGCAAAGTAAAAGAAATGGTGTGATGTGTCCCAGTGTATTTTCTCCACTGCTACACAGTGGGTTATGTTTCAGTCCCTGCCCCAGCAACGCTGCATGGGCCCCCTCAGCACCCTCAGATGGGCCCTGGCACCCACCCTTCCTTGCTGCCTCAGAGCATCCTGATGCTATTTTGCTAAAAACCAAGAATGTTTTCCTGCTCAGCATGATAACTGTGAAAAAACCCCACCTTTTTGACTGAAAAGAGATGATCCTTCCCTAGGCGCTAGCTGCAGGGATGGCACTGGGTGAGTGCCTGGATGCAGATCTGCTGGATCAGCTCTGAGACCGTGGAGCCTACTCCTGCTTCACGACCCAGTCCCGGAGGCTGGTTTGGGCTTCACGCTCACCGGTGGCCGTGCCCAGCCTGGCATGCCTTACGGAGCTCCCCCAGCCAGCTCCCGGCTGGCAGGCATCCACACAGAGCAGTGCCGCACCTCCCGCGGGCTCCAGTTCCTCACACGCTGGAGCTGAATTCATGGTTTACATCTTTGGCACAGCAGGGACGTGTCCGCAGTTCCCCTGACATTTATAGGACAGCCTTATCTTTAATAGCTTGTCTGGGTCTCGTTTGCCGGGCCATTAAAACACCTCTTGTCTAGGCTAGTCTGGGCACTTTGGCAGGCTTACCTCACTCACCCTGGGAGGAAACCGGCTGCTGGGAGGACAAGAGCCACTCACAGCAAACACTTTGCCTCGCACTGCGCTCCCGGGTCACTTATGCGGAGTGGGCAACCCCCGCGTGGGTCGTTTTCTACTTATTTAAAAGCCCAGGCCCCGGGAGTCTGTTTTCATGGAGGTCTCTTAGCCATCGGTGAAGACACTGCTGGCACTTCAACATCTGACGCGCAGCCTCGGACTGTTGGAGTGAACGAGGGCGGCCAGACTGCAGCCCTTCGACTGACGACTGCATGGCAGTACAACGGGATTGGTGCATCACACCACAGCCAGGAGGGCCAGCGTGGCATCTCCTTGAGGCCCTTCACTTCTGCTGTACCACGCCAGACCTCAGGGAGCCCACCCTGCAGAAGTGTACAAGTGCCTGGCTGAAATCTTCCTCTGGAATGTCTTAATTCTTCTAAAATGAGACGTCCCAAATGAGCAGACGCTTTCAAATGTGTGCAGGAAAACAGAGCTGAGTCTCGAGTCAGCCACATCGTTCTGCAGTATTAAAGGGAATGAGAAAGTTGTTCCTGGGGAGGAGATACTAGATGGGTTTTACGTCCCGGAAGATAAAGTGATATTAACATATTGCCAAAATACTGATTCTGGTCATGACCACCCCGGTGTAACAACACTGCCTTCATCTTCAGAAAAAGGTACCGAGGTGTCTGCGCTCTGAAATAACCAGCGTGAAAGAATTACTTACAAGGGCGCGCAGGAGTGTGGAGACTTGCTGGCAGGCGTTGCGGCTGTCCACATGCACTTACTGGGCAAGTTGGGAAGAATCCACGTGCTGTCGGCTTTGCTTTCCTGAGCTCCTGCGCAACTGCCGTTCACGAGCGGGCACGCCTTGGTCAGCTCCTGGGGTGTGGAAATAGAGACCCACAGTCAGCCGGGAGGAAAAGCGGGCGGGCAGGCGCCTGGGTAAGCATTTTTGAAGGCAAGAAATGACGTTTGGGTGTGAAGGCAGGCCGACCAGCCTGCACGGGGCAGTCCTACTGGCATTTCAAAAACCTGCTTCTACAGGTGCGTAACGTTGCTCTTTCAGGGTGGTATGAGACCACATACACGGTAAACTCTCATCTGGCCACCATCTCCAGTAAATCTTCCCCTGTTCTAATGCACATTGACGCATCCCCTCCACTAGAAAATCTGGTGCCCTGTATTTAATTATTTGGCCAAGAGCAGCATTTTTCACCCTAGCAGTGAAGAAACTGCAGATAAGTCTACGCAGCGATAGAGAATGCTTGTACGATGGTAGCGGTCCTTAAAGGGCCAGAGGACACCTCAACTCTGGTATCCCAGTGCATGAGAAGTGAAAGAAGAGAATCGATAGAAACAAAATGTCAGGGAAGGGCAGCGAAGGTGCTTGGTGGTACAGAGCAACTTCCACAGTAAACCAGCTTAAACAGAGGATTCATCAGGCTGGAAATGAGACAAGCGGCTGGTAAATCCTGGGGGATCTGGAGAAGGTGGCCGACACTTTTTTGTTCCTCAGCATCAACTAATAAGGCAAAATGAAATCATCAGGAACAGCTATAGGAGCAGAGAAAGTAAAAGTGGAACCAGAAAGGGGTTAAACAAGTTCACAAAGGCCGAGTTCATTAGTGGCTCTTAAGCATGCTGGCCTTAAACGGTACCTGCGCTCTGTGAACAAGGAAATCTGCTGTGCTGGTTTCTCTGCGTTGCCGGTGCATACACAGGGAAAAGGAGGAGTCTGATTTTATAGCTTATTCCCAGCATCTGCTACTGAGCAATAGCAGAGCCAAGGGTTACGTGGAGCTTTGGTGTGACACCCTCTGGTGTGGCGCTCTGCAACTCAGCAGCCACCCTCTTGTGTTGAGGAAACCAGCCACGTGGAGAAAAGACACGTGGTTTTGGCAGTCGGAAGTTTCTTTTCTGTTCACAGAATGAATTTGCCTTGGTTCAGCCTTCGTTGAATAAAGGGACCTTAGCAGCTCAGCAGGGTCACGGCTGGAGACTTGTGTCTTATTGGTGATGAAAGCTGGCGTTAACCTGGTTGTTGTACCATAGCCTGCCCTGTCTTCCTCACTACTGGTGGTGCATTTTGCAACCAGAGCAAGTGTCACGCCCTCGTTAGCTCTAGCACAGTAGCAATTCTCAAGGGTATGGTGTTAAACAGAAGCGTTTAACTTCAGATCGAGAACAAAGAAGTAATTTTGAAATTTGATAGAACCAATCCAGTGACACAAAGAAGAAATACCTAATTCCTAAATGCAGAGGACTGCCTGCAGAAGGACCAGGCCTTCTGCCACGGGGAGGGGATGTGTAGCTACTACCCCGAGGACAGAACTCAGGCAGCGGACAGGAAGATGCTGGAGCCAACGTGACCAGCACAGGTAGTGGGAGCCAACAGGTCTGTGAAGCATCGTCTTCCTCGCAGGCCATAAAGCCACCGCTTGCCCCTCCTTGATGCCCGGGCTGCCTGCAGTGCCTGGAAGCCCGGCTGACTCACGACAGCCAGGCAAGCAGCCAGCACGCTGTTATGGCTGGGCCCTGATGATCTAATTCATGTGTGGCTCCACATGTGAGCCCAAGGGCAGCCTTAATTACCATTTCTGCCATCCTCCTCCTGCTCGCTTCACCCACTTGGCGGAAGCTTCTTTGAAGCAGCGTGGCGGGACGAGCTGAGGTCAGTGCCGTGTGTTCCTGGTGGTTTCCCCGCCGGCCGGGAGGATGGGGCTGCGGTTCGCTGACTGTGTGTTGGGCTGCCCCTGAAATGCAGAAACACACCGCACCGTTACTCTAGCCATAGCAGAGGCATGAACCGGCCCGTGGCGTGCGGACAAGCCATCTTCTCAGGCAGAGGCACTGGGGCACCTCGAAGGTGGAGATCAACCACCTCAACTCAGTGCCTGACCCTGTGACCGAGCTTGAAGCAGGATGGCGGGCAGGGGACTCCAGGTCACCCCCATGTCAGGAGCTGAGCCGCCGTTTTTCCTCTGGAGACACTGACCCCAGCCCCACAAAGCAGCAAGAGACCACGAGGGTGCAGGGTGGTCACATCAAAATAGCTCGGACCCTGCAGTTAGTCCGACAAAAACTCTCCTGGCAAACTTTGCCTCCTGGCATTCTTCCCCACCACTGCCAAACCTGTTGCTCCTTGAGAGGGTTTAAATCAAAAGAAAAAAAAGAGTTCATTTCCTTGCAAGCCAGGATTTGTGTCGGCCTTGAGTGTATCTCCCCAAGCAAATCCCTGTTGACCGAATGAATTAACTGGGAAGGAGCAAAAGTCACTTGTGGGTAAAGAAGAGATAAGCCGCAGTGTTTCAGAGGTAGTTATCATGCTTTCACAACTGAGGTCACCAGTTACCAACCAAAATGTTGGCAAACTAGATTTTACAAGTATTTTTTTCTCTTTTTTTTTTTTTTTTTTGGTGATGCCCTTTGGGGTGGAAAGAGAGAAGAGGCAAGGGGCTGAAATTATTAGGGCTGCTTTTGCCTGTCTTTTTCCCTCTTTGCCAGTGCATGGCTTCCTGCAGCGGTGAGTGCTGGCCCCAAGGGAGACCAGCATCGGCTGCAGGGCCCACACAAGCCCTCTCTCCCCTCCAGCCCCAGCTGAGTGGGCACACTGACCGTGGCCCATCTTTCCCCATGGGGCAGCTGTGAGAGCGACACCAACCTGCGGGGGGTGGCCGGAGAAAGCCCAGTGCCACTGGCCCCCCTCCACCCTGCGATTTGCACCCCTACTTTTCAGGGTGGTGTCCCCAGAACCACTTCACATTTCAGCTAAGCACGTGGGGAGCCAACACCACACATCCAGCCCCTCCCGGCATCTCAGGAGTACCCCGATGCTCCTTGGGCACCGGCCTGGGAACAGCAACATCCCAGCACCTCCCTCACCACTGCCAAGAAGTGCCACAGGCCCAAGCATCAACCCTGCCAGAGGCAGCCAACCCAGCCCCAAAGCCGAGTGTTGGAGGCAGCATGCCGTGCGGAGGTGGCTGGTTCACAGAGGGAAGGGCACTCATTACTGGTTTTCCACCTCCTGGAAAATAAGGTTGCGCCCTGCTCGTCGTGTTCAGTTCCCTTAACATCTGGTATTAAAAAAAAAAAAAAGACAAGAATGGGGTTTTCCTTTGTTCGCTCACCCAAAGTGGGTACAGATGTATTTTCTAGATGCCCAGAGAACAAAGAAGGAAGACCCGGCCCTTGTCTGTGTCAACATCTACATTCCTCCCTGCTGGAGGATTGCTCACGTATCTCCTCAAGGGTCAGCTAATTCCTGGCACGGTGCTGCAGGACTGCACAGATATCCTTCCAGTTATGGACCACTAAAATCTCTGTATCACTGTGCCCAGGGTCTGGATTCATATTTAAACTGGGATACCTCCAAAACCACTGTGGTTTTGAAGGTAACCTTAAAAATTGCCTGAAGTGTAGGAACCCCAGTACCATCCGTGCGAGACGCAGGAAATGGTACCAAAGGATAGGAAAAATCTGACCTTCCCATATCCTTTAGAGGCCTTGACACAACACCAGCGAGCTGCTGACAGTCTCAGCAGTCACATCCCACGGAGCTGCAGGCTGGGTGGGAAGGGTGGGCAGAAAGGGGCATGGGGTCACTATGGACAGTCTGACTGCCGCCAAGGATGGCCGAGAGGAGCAATGTCGAGTGCAAACATCTCCCCACGCTGCCTCCAGTGCAGTTATGTCACCTTATGTCACAAAGCAAAGATACGTCCTCTCTTGATTACCAAAACTCTTACCTATGTCCCAGTAGTCCTAATCCCTGCCCGAAGCTTCAACTATCATCTGAACAAACACATCTACACCGACTGGAGGTGTCCTGCAGTGGCCCTGCTACTCTCTTCTAAATAGAGAAGCTTGAGAGTACACAGACTGGACAAAGGATAAATGGAAATATCCACTGGAGCTGGGAAGCAAGCCAAGCGACCGGGCACGTTAACATGCAATCCTGCAGCTGCTGCCACTTACTGAAAATACATGACAAAGAGCACAGGCTGATGTTTATAGAGTACTTTGCAGATAGGAGATTGCAATTATTAGGTTATCAGATTGCACTGATATAACTTCAAAAGGAAAAAAAAAAGGACACTCATTAAGTAAACCAAGGGAATAAAAGACAGACTCAGCAGGGCAGAGAGAGCTACCTGCAACCTTGCCCCATTCAAAGCAAAATGCCATTTTCTTGCTGTATTTTAAAGAAATGGTATTGCTGTCACTGAGCAAGACACATGCAACATCGGTTTAACAGAATCACGGAGTGACCCAGGCTGGAGGGGACCTCGGGATGTCCCCAGTCCAGCCCCCTGCTCAAAGCTGGGTCAGCACTAAGCTCAGACCAGGATGCTCAGGGCTTTGTCCTCTTGGGTCTCGAAAACCTCCAAGGATGGAGCCTGCACAAGCTCTCCAGACAACCCGCTCCACCATCCAACTGACCTCACAGTGTAAACCCAGAACCCCCCCATTTTTCAGATTTATTCGGACCTTGCTGAAAGCGCAGACACTGCCCGTATCAGAGTCAACCTTTGACCAGGCTGAGAAGCAGAGGCTACCAGATTCCTCCTCAAGCCTCTCCACGACAACCAAGTTACCTGGTTAGCCATCGCGGCCCCCGTGCAGCCTGCCAGGAGAAAAGCAGCGTGCTTGGTAGCAGATAAGCCATAACTTACCGCCTTCAGCGTATCAGCCGAGTGCCTTCGCTGGGCTCCGGCACTGGGCTTATATATGCCCGGTGGCAGGGGACGCCAATGAGCACTGGTGAGCGCTCCGTGGAGGGACGCTGATTGGGTCCAGCCCCACACCTAGCCATGCCCAGCACCTGATTGCTCTCCCGGCATAAAGGACGGGGGTATAAAAAAAGATAAGCGATTTATTGTTCGTTTTAATTCATACTTATCTTCAGACGTGCTCTCAGCCCATCCCCCAGCAATTTTGTGGTGGTTTTAGAATTTTGTTTCTGATCTGACTTCGTGTCTCCTACTTAACCTGCTGCCTCAACCCACCTCGTCTGTGTCAGCATGTGCCTTGCTGAATCAGGCATAAGCAATGACAGAAATGACATATTGTGTGAGGTGCTGTCTGATACGGACTATCTCTGTCCTCCGAGAACCTAAGGTTAGCTTCTACACCCCCTCCAGCCCTAAACTTTTCTTTTCTCATGCTAGCTCCTGCTCCTCATGCAACTGCTTTGCCATTAAATTAGCTGAGAGCAGCAAACAGCTCCTGCTCCGCTGTGACTTCCAAACGCTGGCTGGGTAATTAGAAAATTATCTGGATGCAGGTTTACTGGAAGGGGAAGAGCCCATGGGAATTTTGGTTCCTCCTTTCCCCTCTCCTTCCCGCAGCTGGGGCAAAGCACAGAGCCACCTGATCCAGGCTGGAACCATGCTCCCCCAAAAACACAGTCACAAAGGAAACTTCACCGCTATTCAGATGATGGGGCGAGAATAAGGCTGGTTGGAATGCTTATTTTGGAATTAAGCCTTTCAAAGACACGACTGTTGCAGGTATTAGCACAGGAATGACATTACCTTTGGTCTTTTTGCAATAAATGAACCCTCTGGAAAACATTGCCAGAGGTAATCCCTCGTAGAAAAATCTTGTGGGCTATCTGACGTGACGCAGAGCATTCAGGTCTCTCGTAAAGAGGCTGCAAATAACCCTAACCCCGGCAAGAATTGTGTTTTCTGGGCATTGCAGTTACAGAGTAACCCAGCCGGCCCTTCCTGGCTCCCCCCGACGCAGCGCCCACTTGAAGTGAAGGCGCGTGAAAAAATAAGATTCTTCCCTGCAGTGACCAAACCGCAAGAAACAGCGATCTTTTCAGCCTAAACTGAAACAGAGATTTGGCTGGGCATTTGGAGGGAGAGAAGATAATTTTGAAATAAAATACTTGGTTTAATGGATTTTGTTGTTTTGTTTGGGTTTTTTTTAACGAAACATTGTCTTCAGAAAAGGCCTAAATGGCAAGTCTGGGGACTTCACACCCACCGGTTTCAGGAAAGGTTGGCATTTGCTGGCACGACTCAGGCAGGTTTTCACTGCGGCTGATGCGCCTCCTTTGCTGGTCCTTCCGCTGCTGGTGGCTGTAGGGACGGCTACGCTCCGGACAGGCAAGGGAAGAGCAGACCTGCTAGCTTATCTTAGGAAGGAACCCAAGGCACCAGCAGCTCCAAAGACGCTGGGTTTCCCACCCTTCACGGGTCAGACCCACTGTGCTTGACCCACAGGGCTGATCAGCGCATTCCTGTATCCCGATGGGTCCAAAAGGCAGGGGCTCACATTGACTTCACTCCCGTCTCCCCCTGGACGTGAAGTACCTGGTACATATCACACCACGTAGGGGATACAGGGGTGGCGGGCGCATGCAGGCTGCTTGCCCTGTTGGTTTGGGCATACAAATCCAGCTGGATACCACTAGGAGAGACAGCGACTTCTGAAAGCCTGAGAGTTTGCAGGTGTGACAGAAAGTGGGGCATCCGGGCTTGCAGGAAAGCGGGGAGGGGGGGGGGGATTTTTTACAAGGGCCTGTAGTGACAGGACAAGGGGTAATGGGTTTAAATTGAAACAGGAAAGATTTAGATTGGATATCAGGAAGCAAATCTTCCCAGAGAGGGCGGTGAGGCACTGGCACAGGTTGCCCAGAGAAGCTGTGGGTGCCCCATCCCTGGGAGTGTTCAAGGCCAGGCTGGATGAGGCTCTGAGCAACCTGGTCTAGTGAAGGGTGTCCCTGCCCATGGCAGGGAGGGTGGAACTAGATGGACCTTTCCAACCCAAACCATTCTGTGATTCTATGATCTGTTTGAAGAAGCTATGGCAAATTTTTAGCTATGGAAAGAGTAGCATCACCTGCAATGTAAACAGCACTGGGTCCCGGCTGGCAAGCCAGCGGCATGGGCATGTGGGTGTGAGGCTGGGCAGGGCCATGGCTGCAGCACAACTTGGCAGGGACTGAGGGAGGGAGCCAGGGCTCTGCAGGAACCACACGCACACAGAGCATCCCTGCTGTATGGATTTAACCCACGGCAAGCAGGGCCAGCACCCTGGTGCAGGCCAGGCTCCTCATGCCGGAGCAAGGGCCGTGCCTGCACACACCTGCACACAGCCGCTTCCCTCCCCAAAGCTCCGCTTCCGATAAGCCCATATGGATAAAGAACGCCTTCAGGAATATGTCATGAGCAAAGCTCAAACGTGTCTGCCTTTACCCAGCAGTGGCAAAAGGTAGCGGGACTTCCATTAGCAACACAAGCATGGGCTGGTGTTGGGGTTTTTTTTTTCCTCACAGAGGGAATTTATTGCTTTTGGAAGGCAGCTTTCCAGACTGAAGTCCTCCGTTTATCTCCAGAGCCAGTACAGCAGATTGTACCCAGTAATTTTCCCTGCGCCAGTGACCCAGGAGGAGGGCACCAGTTCAACCTGAGCGGTGCCGTTAGGCAGCGCCTCAGCTCTCTGGAAACGTCTCACCTCCTCCTGCAAAAACAAGGTGTACACAGCCACCCCTCCAGCACTCAAACCTGGGGGCTGCTGCTAACGGGCTGCCCTAGGGCCCCAGCTGTTTCTCAGTAGCTGCACTGGCTAAAAGGGTCCCTGATTTACCTGTTAAGTGCATTTTCTAGCTGGTTCAGCTCCCTGTCGGTGACAGGGCCGCGGGTCGGTGGCAGGAGCAGGAGCCAGGGCTGGAGCAGGCATGCCTGGAGCCTGCTGGCAGGTGGAACTTGATCCCGCAGCGCTGCCGGCTGCTCTCCATGCCTGGTTAGCCTTTGGCCTTTCTGCTGAACTGCCCTTTCCTTGCGCGACTTTCTGCGTATCAGACCGCGATATCAGGATCCTTTTTGCCTCCCAGTAGACTGTCAAAAGGTAAAGGTAAGGCAATGATCTGCGATTGCTGCCAGCAACGACAGCACTTCAACTGTCACATGAAAAGGATGTGTAAGGCAAGGAAAACTTAGTGTATTGTTTGCCTGCTGTGTCAGTCACCCCACGCCGCCAGGGAGCCCACGGGATCAGGGGTAAGGAGATAAAGCGGAGGATAGAGCACTGTGCATGTGAAGGGATAGGTGAACAGTGGCACCGTAAGAATGCCCGGCGTGCAGGGGAGCGAACCAGCAAGGAGTTCGTGCCACACACCCGCAGGACTAGACCCGGCACCCCCCCTGCACCTCTCCACCCACCGGCCTTTCCCTCAGAGATGGAACAACATCCTGACAAGACCAGCCAACAGGGGCCTGAGCTATTTGGATAGGGTTGAGCAAGGACCAACTGCATAAGGAAACGGGGACCAAAAAACCCAAAGGGATTACTCACTCACCAAGTGGAAATAAGCCACCTTCCTTGTGGCTTAACTCAAGCAATCACCTAAGATGCTGAGGAACAGCATGAATACGCAGCCCTGAATAACACAGCCAGCTCCTTCTGTTTCTCCCCGCTGCTCCTTATCCACAGAACACCCCCATGCGCCTCACTTGCATTCACACACCTTATAACATCACAGCTTCACTGTAACTCCCAAAAGCCACTGCCTTCTCCCAAATACACAGGCTGGCCCTCACCCCTTGCACTGACTCAGAAATACCTGTCCAACTGACCGCACAGGCACCTGTTACGGCAGCAACTCCAACAGCAGCATCTGAGCCCTAGCTCTGCATCCTTCCTTTCCAACCCTGTCCCTGGACAGGACATCAGGATTTCACTACAGTCAGCCGTGAGCAGCAGACTGTGGGCTGGCTCAACGACAGCCCTGCTCTGTCTCCAGATTGGTCCTAGAAAAGAATCGCAGGGTCTTGCGGTCCACACATAGAAAGTGAACGGTCTTCTGCAGCCAACAGAAACTTCTCACAGTCTACAGCCTAAATACACTTTCAACCTGAACCGCCATTAAAAAACAACCCCAGAGTCATTCCGCAATCAAACAGCTTTTATTGAGCTCTTTATATTGTACATTTGTGAACACTTGTGCAATAAATACAGTGCTTAGTACTGATTTTCCCAAGCTCCTTAAAGCATAAGAAGTCTTCCCTTTGTCCTGGCAATGTGTTACCACTACGCAGTAGGAAAGGCTGTGGGGTGGCAGTGCTAGGCAACTCCTGACAGTGAGCACATTGTGCGACATTCATGAAGGCAAGCCGAAGCTTCCAGAAACCATTTGGTGACGAGCTCGGTGGGTAGATGAGCGTGGTCGGGCTGCTTAGAGGAACCCCAGCTAGGCAAAGCCCTGGAGTCAGCCACAGCTTGTGCAAGAAGTGGGAAGTAATATTGGACGCCATGACTTCAAAAGGATCCTTAAGTCATCGCTTGATAACTGCTTGTAAAACATTCTACAGATTTTACTGGGTAATTGTCTTCAGGTGAGAAAATAGAATTATTTTTGCAGAGCCAACATTAGGCCAGAAGGACCGATATTCTCTTACAGTGACAAACAAATACAGCATAAATTGTTGATGTAAACATCCAGGTGCAAAACAGTTTCGGGGCTTAGCCAGCACAGGCAAACAGAAGAGGCAGGCACCCACTTCAGTAAAAAACACACAGTTCTGTTTAAGCTCTGGACGTGAACTTCAGGTTAAAGACCAAGCAAAGACTGCACTGTCTGTCTTGGTCCTCACAGTGTTTGAAACAAAGAGATGAGTCCAGCGTTAAGCCAGCCCTGCCCTCACTAACCAGGGCCAGGCTCGTAACAACATTCTCACACATACAAAAAGCCACCACGCTCATAAGCTTTTGCATCAGAGGAACCTCAACAGCATTCCCTGTCCCCTTCTCTTTGCTGCCTTCACCCCTACTACGGGAAAGAGCTCTGGAAAGTTTTTCTGTCGTTCAGCAGCTCCGTCCATTTACCTAATTTTTCTGGTCAAACAAGGGTGCTGCTGTGAGTGAGAGTGGCTGGTGGTCACCTTTTCCTCCTTGTGCCAGTGTACAACAGGGAACAGCTCCCACCCTTAACAAACCGCACAGGTGGATTTCTTTGGATACTCTGCCTTACTTGGATTGCTTTAGACTTACATCCCCTCTTCCCTACCAGCTCTAACCATCCCTTTTTTCTTAGTCAGCCATGCTACCTGCTTTCATGACATTACAGAGATTGACATATGAACAGTAAACTGAAAGTGAAAATCTTCACACTTCTGTGTCACAGTTAGAGCTCCCCACTAACCTGCTGCCACCCCCGACTCCAATTTCTCTGTTGTACTGCTTCTCTGATCAGCAACTTTGGGAACCTCCTTCTACCCTCATTTCTTGCTGAATTCAGTTAGACTGGGACACAGAGCTTTTACAGGCACAAAAAGAAAGGGAAAAACCCCAACTACTTAAACAACACCCTGCTGCTGTCAGCAAGGGTAGATGGAAAATGGGGGGAAAAAATCAAAACAACAAAACCACAGATAAAAGCAAGTAAAGTATATTTTCAAGAGCAACAATAATGCCAAAATTTAGCAGCAGTGATGGCTACGATTGCAGCAAACACTTCAGTTCGTAGCATCTAGTGAAGTACACAGGTTCTTTTATGAGTGTGAGCATCAAAGAATGTAATGAAAATGTAGGCAAAGAAACATGTCTCTCAGCCCTCCCTGTAAATTAGGAATAGATATGAAAATGGATCTGACAACAGTATTTTAAGTAATTGGGAAAGGAGTTTAGAAGCCTGGCTGAAACACTAATGTCTCAAGGGGCACAACTGACTGCACTAAGAAACATCAAGGATGATAAAAGTGCTAAGATCAAAGACCATGCCCTTCACTGTGCTAAGTTATTTATGACCCCTTGGGAAGTCGCTCCCAAACACAGTTTGAAAGAGGAGTTATTAGGCTCTGCCAAGCAGCAGAGGCAAGACAGAGCTGTTCAGCCTAGACAAGCTAATGCAGATTTGTAAATGGTGGCTTTAACACACAGGTACGCGCATCCGCTACTCACACTAGTCAGAGCACCCAGGCTGGGGTTGCTACTACAGTGAGAAAGAAATCACTGTACATCATAAGGGTAAAACCAAACCAACACAACCCACAAACAAACAAACCAAAGCCAACCATTCTTTAGAACCAATTATTATTGAAGTTGCATGTTTTTAGACTTCATAGTAGCTTAATCCAGAGCCTGGGGATTTAAGTTGTCTTAAATCTTGAAGAATTTAATGGTTAAACCACAGTTTAAGGTAAGTACGGGTCACATTACTTCAGGAACAGCCCTGACCTGAAGGGACAGCCAGTGTCTAAGGAAATAAGCTGAACAAGGGCAGAGTAAACTTAGCATTCATCAGCATGGCGTTAAAGAGTTACCAGAAATCAGTCTGAGGCTTTTTATTATCCCAACGAAGTTCTTAACATTCACAAATGTACGGTGAGAGCAGCAGCTAGAAAACAAACCAGGCTGTCACACTGCTGGCAGGCAGACACCATCCCCGGTGTCACCTCTTTGGCTCTGAGCTCTTGCCTCCCTCCTGCAGGCACAACTGCCAAGGCTCCGCTCACCGTTCTCTGCTCAGCACCGAGGGCGGATGGGGTGGCTTCCACCACCTCTCTCCTCTGAGCAGGCGCTGCTGAAGCGTACAGCGATTTCACTGCCACGGGGAGGCTAGCAAGGTAGGAAAAATCTCTATACAGGATGTAGTAATTGTGATTTTTAAATAAACCCTTTGTTTTCCCTTAGCTGAACTACAACTCCCTTCAGCTTTGCTTTTAAAAAAGCAACAATGCCAACAAGTCTGCTATCCTGCCAGCAATAGCCCCAGCCTAAACAGTAATTTTCTACTTCAGTGGAAAGAGAGACAAGCTATGAAAAGCATCACTCTTGCTGATCAAAAACACCATTCTTGGTGAAAGGCCAGTCAGAAGACTGTTAGAGCAGTCTTTATGAAGATGAAGAACAGCCCCTTTTCTCCTGTAAGGACAGGGTGACACCACTCATCATTGCCACTGAGAGCAGCCGGTAGCCTCGGCACAGCGGTGTACGGACGGGGCTGCCAGTGCCAGCCCCCGCCGCGGCCACGCAAGTCAAACACTACTGAAAACTCCAAAGTTACAGAAGTGTGTGCAGCCACAACGCTTCACCATCTCCTGCCCATTACTCTTGTGTACTCCTGACAGTACCAGCCCACACCGCGTTTGCCAGTTACTCCCAACCTGGGTTACAGTGAATTCAATTTAATAGTAGGGTTTTTCTCCTGGAAAAAGGCACTACAGGGTAGGAACACTCAAACAGGACTTGAAAGAGTTTACAGCTCTTCACAGATCGCCTCCTAAATCAGGCATAAAAAGCAGCACTCAGAGGGTGTGAAGGTAAAGGGAAGGTACTAGATGAAAACAGCGTGATTTTCAAAAGCCTTCAGGCAAGAAGCTTGATCTTACCTTTTAATCTTTTCGTTGCTACCCTGATAAGTAAGCACGATTTGAAAAAGGTCTGGTTTTGCAGTGACAGCTGGTGCACCATGTAAAATAAAGTCACCAGTTTGTCACTTCGCTGTCAGGCTTCCACTCAAGTCAGTTTTTCCTCAGAGCAGCTGGTTGAAACAAGCCTCAACTCCAGTCTTCAGGATTTCCTCGTTTTACACTGACATCACCAAAAGGGAACCACCACCCCTTTCTTCTCTCTGCTCCCCAGCCCCAGACAGGTAGTGTCTAACTTAACGTCCTTGCGCACACACCAAAAAAAGAAATTCCAAAACTTTCCAGAGCTCTCTTGGGCCTGTGCTTCTGTATCTCTTTATTTCAACACAATTTATGACTCTGAAACAATGTTTTGGAAAGGCAGACTTTAGATGCAACAAGTAAGGAACATACCAGTTAATTTAGGCAATATTTTTACATATATATAGGTAAAAAAATAAATTGTCTTGATAAGAAATATCATGTAACCTGATTAAGAAACAAGTCCCCAGAAGCTGTGCAATACAGCAAAACACAGTGGCTGTATAGCTGACACCAGGATAGCTAACTTTATTTTCAGAATTAAAAAACAAACAAACAAAAAAATAAACAAAACACCCCACCCTAAGGACAGACCATTCTACCTAAGAAACAAACCTGATTCTTTCTCGGAGGTTGCAAAACATCATTGAATAGGCTCCAGATTGCTACTTGACTTCAGTTGGACTTTCTTTCCCGTTCTCGTGCAGTCACAAAGTTAAGCAGGTCAATGGCTGTAACGATGCCAAACACCATTTGCCGCTTACTGGAGGAACCGTCAGTGTTATCTACACAGAAACAAAGAGAGGGATTCTGTCTTTGGGAGGCACAAAACCCACAGCACCCCACTTGGGTTTAATGGCACGGACTGTAAAGGCAAAAGCTGAGCCAATCCAGGCATCAGGGCTTGTTGGTGGAGCTGGCCATCACTAGTGACCCCATGTACTGAGAGAGAACCCAAACGTCACCTTGAGTCACATAGGAAGTGGCAAGGGTTTTCACTTCAGAAAGGCTCCTCAACAAAGGGATTTAAAAACAGAAACATTATGGAAGAAAGGATGAGTCCATCAGATTTATTCTTCTTGGCATGAAAATTCAAACCAAATCCACTGTTATAAAGCATGTTTTCCTCATACGTTACTTTCCATGGCTCTACCCAAAACAGTTGCGAACTACTCTTACCCTGTTTGAGCCAGGGGCCACTAGAGGAGGATGTGTGACCCTAGTATCTTCCTGTACCGCCATCAAATGCAGAATTAGTACAAAAAATCACACTACAGCATTTTCCCAGTTCTATCAAAAAAAACCACTTAACCGTCTAATCATTGCTGCACTGAGGGCACAGGTTCAAGTGATTTTGCATTGTGAGCAGAGGCCTTTGACCTGGGAGCCAAGCGGCCAAGTGACCTCTGGCCCTTTATCTGTGGTCTAAGTTCCCCGTTCCTGAAGTCTGGCTGTATGGAAGTGTTCAGCCTACTCGTACACTCCGTTTGTTCGGCCAGCTGGGTCATCCTGGGCTTTTCATTTACTCAATCTTTGTTTCATTGCAAGCTTCCAGTGAGATTCTAGGCTTATAATTAGTTAGTCAGCCCAGAGTCAAGAGTACATCCTTATGTAGATTATCAGGAACAAGCCAAAATTTGATGGCTATTCTTCATTTATGGTTATAATAGAGATAGCTGTCAGATAAATTTATCCAGTGAGTCTAAATACTGGGTTTAGTCTAATTTCTCAGTGTTTGTAGTTTTGCAAGTTGTCTGCTATAAGGAACATAAAACAGGAAAAAATATTATTCACTTGTAACAGTGCTATACCGTAGCTCTGAAGATTTGTTTAGCCGTTTCCAGTTCAGAAAGAAGGCAGTATAAAGAGTTTTGAGAAGAATGAAAAGTAGAGTTTGGAGGAAAAACGTCAAGTGAAGGGGAGTAGGTTAGTTTAAACAAAAGAAACAGGAAAAATGAATATTAAGCTGCCTTGAGACGGCGAGGTTGGTGTTGATATTTAGATCTTAAGTTTTTTGAAGTTGTAATAAACATTTTTCTTTAGAAAGGCAAAAAATTGAAGTGTAGTTAACCTGGGCCACTCACTGTGATGGAACTGCTAGAAGTTGTGTGACAAGAGCAGGAAGGAGCAAAGATCAGTTGCACTGCAGGAGCTTATTCACTAGCTTACTACTACTAACAAAGCCACTGCACAGCAGACTAGGCTCAGGCGTTCTGTTCTGAGCAGTAACTTGCTCCAAAAGCAGGTACATTACAGTATGTGGGGTTATTAATGGATTTCACACTCACTCCACAAGAATTACAGTGCTAGCATCTTACTAAGTATTAGGAGTACATAGCTACGTACACAGGAAGAGGATTTGGCTTCTTCAGAACTTGTTTACACACTCGCACTTGCTTCTTGTTACCACTCAAAGATTACCTCTTACAAGGCGCAGAACATCATACTCACATTGAACTTGTTCATGAACCACTAGAGCAAAGTGGTCTATTTCCAGGATATGAGAGAGTTTCCCCAAGTTGTCTTTCAGATTAATCTGAGGAGAGAGGTACAAAACTTAAACAAAACAGTCCTTTAGATGTTTAGGGGGTCGATAAACCCCATTTACTTTGTGCAGTATTAAAAACACTACATCAGCATTTGTATGTTGCTCCCATCTGAGGTATAACACACTAACAAATCAAGGCCAGCTTAAGAGATCAGAGTTTTCCTTCTTTCTAATTTCCAAGAAAATGAAGTACCCCCTGAAGTTATTAATTCTGATTCTGAAAAGATAATGAATAAACTGAGCATACTGAGTATCTGGAAAATGTTAATGATGGATGAAGGTCAAGTGTTCCATGTGTCCAACAAGAGAAGTTACCATAAAAATTCATTATACTTGGTGATGTTACTCAAGCGAGACTGAGATAAAGTGAATGAATCGGGTTGCAAATCATTGTGGAAGTGAATACGATCTGCAGAGGCAGCAGGGTAACGCAGAAAAGCCCAAACAAGCCAAAAACAAAACCAAGGGTGAAGACTGCTCAGCTAACACTGTATTCAAGTGTAAATCAAGGAACTGAGAACTAAGAATTCATTCTGAGTGCAGTTCACCAAGAAAGCATCCCGTACCAACCCTGAAGAAAGAATACAGATCCTTCTGAAACACTTAGCTAACCACCTGCTGAAATCACTTGAAAGAATGCATTAAACTGTTCTTCCTACATGCTTTAACATACTACGCAGCAGCAACAGGTCTATTAACCCATCCAACATACATTCATTAAAGAGGACTAAAGGAATTTACAGCGAAGTAGTGCACTGCAGATTGAAAAAGCCTTTATCCTGCAGTGAGCTCAGCTTCTGACCAAGGAATAAATGCCACAGCAGGAACAGCTGGGCTGCGCTGGAACACAGAGCTCCTGTCTCCATACTGTGCGTTAGAAGAGATCAAAAGGATTCCCAGCAGCCTACGTTGAAGAGACCAGCAGGCGACAGCGCATCAATCCTTCAGCTTTTGGGTCAGAGGTGGGGGAAATCCAGACCTACTGTCACATGGAGTCAGCTATCAGTCACCACCACTGACAAGCAGTTTTGTGCAAATGTATGTGCAAAGCCTAACTTTTGAACCTAAGTTCAGAGCTCACTGAAGGGGTAGAGCCCCTCGCCATCCAATGGCGTATAATCCCTAAACCTGTTTTCAGGGACTGGGTAGGCTACAGACAATGGGGACAGGCAGCCCTGGGACAGCTGTGAAGACATAAACATGTTTTGAAATGCTTAATGGAAATCTAGCAGAACTTCCATGCAGTTGTTTTCACCTGGCTCAGTACTGATCATTCAGGCTCCCTAAAAATTTTGCCCCTGAGTTTTCCCCACACTAACCAAAATCACAGCAGGGAACAGGCTAACAATTAGACACCAGGTGTAGCAACAAGAAAGTGCCAGAGACCATGTTCCAGCCCTATTTTCTGGGAAGGGCAGCCAAGAAGTATGCTAAGGCCATCTGCACCACACCTAACAGATGTTAGTAGTTGGTGCCAAGTTCCTTTCGGAAATAAGGAGTAAAGAGACCCCAAACCGCTGGAACTAACATCTCATTCCACAAGAACAGCCCTTCTCCCCACTAACACACAGCACTGGCTTGGATTAACAAATTATCCTGTCACTAGTGTTTCAAAGCTCTTTAAAAAAACCCAGCTATAACCATTACTCTTCCCTTCTAAGAGACGGCCACAATACAACTGTGCTGATCACAGTAAAGAAAGCTTCCTGTGTCACCAAAAGATAGCTTTGCCTTGGTAGTCACAGGCTAAGCCGACCTCTTATTTACGCATGCTGTGGTACAGATCTCAACTGTAAGATATTCCAAGTCATTTCAGTGACACAGATGACCCATTTTCCCAGTTTCACCAGTAAACAAGCCAAATAAGCTTAAGTGGTAAGAATACTTCTGAGGTTATGTGCATTTGACCATGTTTCTCCATTAAATCACCAATTCAAACAGAAAATAACCCACAAATGATGCTTTTAGTGAGGATGTTAGCAATGCCACCGCTTTTGTGTCACTTCCATCCTCCACCAAGAAAAAAAAAAAAATCAGAACTAAAGAGAAAAAAGAAACTGTTAAGTTTTTCTTTACTGAAGAAGCATGAGAAACTTCAAGCTGCCCATGGAAAAAAACCCACAACCTCAGACGAGAAGAGAACTGGCTACTACAGCTAACACCAGTGCAGCTACAGCAATGATTGCACACCGCCAGCCCCGGAAACGCTTAAGGTGTCCAAGTGAGGAAGAACATGAACTAAGCAGCCTTGTTACGCACCACATTTCCACCTGATGCTTGATTATCTGTCTGTGAAGGAAAAAAATATATTTACATTTGTTCATAAAGAACTCGCATCCTTTCTCAACCTCAGGGACTTGGTGGTCTGTAGACTGAAGCATTACACGAATTCCAGAACACAGCACCTCATCTACTATGACACAGTGTTGAAACTAAAAGTCTGGTGAAAACTAGGTCAAGCATTCCATGTTAAAACCAAAATCCTTTCCCTGGAAGAGAAGCAGAGCAACAATGCATGTACATTTTAGACGAGCACCCATGCAGCTGGAAAGCTGTGGTATCCTGGCACACCACATTGGACAGACAGGTGAAACTGGCTAACAACAAAATTCACGTCTTCACAACAGCTTTCAGCAGCCAGGTCACTGTTTCAGCAAGGCATCAGATACAAAAGGCCGATGGTTGCTTGGTTTTAGCTCTCCTAAATAATTTCTGTATTGTCTGCTTCAACATCTCCCTATCTCTTTCCCTGGACAGTTACATTGCCCAGATTTGCGCCAGGGTTTTTGGAGAAGGAGTTAAAAACAAGCACGCCAGAAGAAAGCCTGTTGAAGTAACAGAACAGCACAATATAGAGCCACAACACAAACCTGGGAGCTATTGAGTGACCTAGGACAGAGTCCAAAGCATACCTGTGCTCAGTGTGAGCTGCTCTGCAGTGTCCCACGTAAACCTTACCCAACCTGATGCCACTGCAGTGTTAGGGCACCTACAGCAGTACTTCAAACCAGAGAACTAGGAGTTGCAGAATACACCTGCTTACCTGTTTAAATTGCTTGTAGATCACTTTTCTAACTTCATCCGAAGGCTGAACTTTCCCAGCAAGCAGTGAAGAAAGCATGTTACCAAGGGTAACCATGCCCAAAATCACCCTGGGGAAGGACAGAGAGAAGATAGGGCTAAGCAACACCAAAGCCTCAGGTGTTCCTGTAGATGAAAGCATCCTCTCTCAGCCAGGCTGGAGAAGCCAGTCCAACTGCTTCGTGGTATAAAGCAACATTACTGACGGTATATTTTGATTCTGTGTCTCTGCAGGAGACAGAGTCCAGTTCTCAGAAGTTCTGGAGACTTACACCAAAGTCAGCAGGTGCTGTGGATGCCTGGCCCTTCTGAGCATCAGGCTCTTTGTATCTCTAGTTCTTGCAACTGGAAAGCTTTATGCAATCTGAGAGCACTTCTGAAAAGCACATCTTCATTGTTTTACACCCTCATCTGTCCTTGCAAAAGGTGTGACAGGGCCAGAGACACGCTTAGCTCAATTTTGCTCATTCCCCTTCTCCCTGCAAGGACGTTGCAAGGATCGGCAACACTTAATCCCTTGAGCTGGCACTGTCACTGGAGAGTAACTGAGCAACTCTTCATTATTCAGCCTGCCCTACAGGAGACCTAGAGCATAATGAGGCATACCGGCTTGCAGGAGACATCCTGGTTTACAGCGGCCACCACAACACTTGCACTATAAGGCACAGGTCTGAAGAAACTGTGTGAAAGCTGTGGTGAAGATGTGTAGGTTTGGGGTTTGTTTGTTTTAAACATGAGGTTTTGCTTTGTCAAGCTAAACAGCTATTATAAAAAAACCCCAGATGAAATTATCCTGCAGAGAGACACTGAATAAGGATATCATAATGATCATTAGAAGCTTATTATGTGAAGGGCAGGATAGTCCTGGCTTGACAACATATTAAGTCCAGCACTGGTGTGTTTAAGGAAACGTTTCTGAACCACGTTACTGTAACTGAAGAAAGGTGAGAGAATATCATACTTCTAGTAAGCATTTAAAAGGCATCTCTTGGGACGTGACACATATGGATGAATAGCGATATATGTGGACATACCCAGATTCATCAACAACTGGTACCTGGTCGAATCCCTTCTCCCGAAGAATTTCAACAGTGTTCGCACAGGTAACAGTTGGGAGCACAGTCAGGGGAGCAGAGAGGCTTAGTTCCTGAACACTGATGTTCCACCACCTGGGCACAAAATAAAACCCACACAAGACTTATGGAGAGAACAGAACCAGTTGTTCATGTACAGTGGCCTTCAACACCACAGGAACGATACAAGGCCGCAAGGAAGAGTTGGGATTCAGAGAGAGTCAATAAAGCTTCAAGGCTTTCAAGTCTTTTCCCCAGTACCAGAAAGTCACTGAAGTGAGAAAAGGCTTTAAGACCAAACTCTTTTCTTCATTTCATCTACTTCCTAGGATTACAGATAGAAGGGACTACTAATCTCCCACGTTTCATTATTTATATCTTACACAGAAAATTTTTACTCAAAGAGCTAGACATATTTACAGTCATTACAGGTAGCAATTTAGGGAAGATGGCCCTCTACCTATGTAGGCTTGCAGTGCTTTGCACTTAAACATTGAACAGAGAACCCTTCAAAGATCAGAGTTCTTTTCATCCCCAGTCTTTACTACTAGGAAAATAATTATATTCACATGGATTATACGTATCAAGGGATTTTTAAATGAGACTCTACTTTTTCATTTCAGATACAACCCTGTTCATAAAAAAAAAAATCATTAAGTACTAAGTTGTCTGCTGCTGCCATGCAACTCAAAGAAGAAAATCAACTAATTTAAGCAGATTTGATTAATAGCTGCAATTATACATCAAAACAATAGCATGAAAGATTAGCTAAATCAAAGAAAGCCACATAAATTGAAGTGAGCTTTAAATTAGCAACTGCCAAAAAGTCAACTGAACAGACTCATGAAAATCTAAATGCATCTGACATGCTTACCAAGGCTTTTTCACAAGGTCTTCTTCTTTCATGAACCCTTTCTGAATCATCCATTTGTCGCTCAAGAACTTGGACCTGGAAAGCATCAGGAAGCAAAAAGCTCATTAGCAGGCCGAACATCTGACAGCAAACCTAACAGCACACAGAGGCAACTGTTTACAGCTCACCACCACTAACAGCTAAGGCGTAATTGAAAATATACTGCCATTTGCCATCCAAGCTTACCAGCCAGGGACACCGAGAAGAAATACTCATAGGAAGAAAGAGGAATCCCATAGGAGACAAAGTTTCAGCTACATCAGTCCCTTGCAATACGATAGAGAGATGGCCTGGAACGCAGAAGCGCCAACCTGTTCTCGGGCAAGGTCTGTCCGCAATTTCTAGTCATCTAGTATTGTGTTGCATGCAACAGAAGCCAGGAAACAGCTAAAGACATCATGTTTTGGGATATCTTTCAATGCAGCAGGAGATAAGCTGCTCAGCACAGCTCAAAGCCCTCACACTTCCACCTGTAATCTCACCCCAACACTGGCTGCTGCAACAGTTGTGCCATGGTCTGCTGTGGACACAGGCAGAGAGCAGACAGCCTTACAGGGACCCTTCCAGGAATGGCACAATACCAACAGTGGCCAGTAAAAAGAACAGGGAAAGCAAGTCTTTTCCTGTGAAAGATGCTAACCAGTGATGGTTATACACTGGTCAGACACAAGGAGGAGCTCAGCTTTCAAGAGGACTGAGCTCCTTTCTACTCCACCTCAGACCCTTTCCAGATACCTCAGTTGTGCCCCAGACACGTTCCTTCCTTTGGGAACTGGGTGCTATAAGAAATATGTATCCAACTCGCCACTGCTTAAGGAGGTCTGAGGGACTGCCTCACACTTTTCCCAAAGAGAAAACAAGCAGCTTCTTACATGTAGTTCCTGATGGAGTCAGGAAGGATAACAACACAGCGCTGACCTTCCTTCAGCTCTTTGGCTGCCTTCACCGCTACAGCCATGGCGCTGCCTGAGCTGCCACCTGCCAAAATGCAAATCAGAGGCAAAACTGTCGAACTGCAAGTAAAATGAGAAAGAATGAAAGAGAGGAGAGACAGTAGAGGAGCCCAGGGTGAGGAAGACAGCTTCTGAAATAGGAGGAGGTCTCCCTGACCTGCACAAGGCTTCAGCCTCCCACATACTACTCAGAGACACTCAAAGGATTCGCATCTGCTCTTACCACACAGCAGTCCTTCCTCTCGGATCAGCTTTCGTGCTAAAGCAAACGACTCCTCATCATTGCTCTTGTACCACTGGTCCACTGCCTGGGAAGGGGCAGGAAGAAACAAGGGTCTATTTAAATGAGGAGGACCAGGGAACTGCACAATGAGTGTGAATTCAACCCATACTTTCTGAGGTAACAGCTGCCCTACTGAGCCATGTGCCTGGGTTTCCATCCTCCAAATGCCAAGTGGGGTTTTTTTGCCAAGGTAAGTTGATCACATTAGCACAACAGGCTCCTTATTGAAACCTCACTGTGAGAACAGGCTGTTGTGAGACAGACACAGAGAGCATCAGTTTCCACCCCTCTTGGAGGGCTTCCCAGGGACACAGGCTCTGCTCAAGACACAGTCATACCACTTTTGGGCAGGAGGGGTTGGGATGATTTGTAGAGGGGTTTTTGATTGCCTTTTATTTTTGCCGGTGTTTTTTCAAACTGAAAACCACCACCAAACCCAAAAGAAACAAAGTAGCACTGTGTTCTAGGAAGATGTTATCTGCTCACAGCATTTCCACCTAGCATCGCGAGACAAATGTGACCAGTGCAGAAGCCTTCAGAGGGCTGCTTTGGCTGATGGAAAGAACAGGGATAGTTCTGTCTGCTAGCTCTCCCCTTTCAGCTCAAAGAAAGGCTTCCCCAAATTTTTCCTCCACTTTACACCTCACTTCTGCATCCAATAACCAGCAAAGGGCAGTAAACCAAGAAGCATGACTTACAGATCTGTCCAAGACCGTGGGGACAAAATCATATCCAATTCCTTCCACTTCATACATTGTCTTGTCAGTCTTGTTCAGTTCTTCTGGCATAGCAAGGATGGAGCCTTCAGGATCAACACCTATAATCTGGAGAAGCAGTTTCCGCTTTGGCTACTGTGACACACTGCTTTTGAGAACACAGCTCTACACTCATGAGCGCTGGCCTCGTTACAGCTGTCGGTGTCACCTTGGCTGCACACACAGCCAAGCTAACAGCAAGCTAGTCTCCTATTCATTTCTTCCTGGCAGCATTCACCTCCCCTGTGAGCAAAGTGCTTTGCTGCTTCTGGCCCCTTGGCAACCCACCCTGTCTCCTCAAGCTGTGGACACTAAGCGAGGGGCACCACTTGTTCTACACGGGGTTTGCTTGGTTTGAACAGAAGACAGGCTTTCCCTGAGACAAGAATGTCCTCACTCACCTGATGTCACCAGACATCATTGCAGTGCATTTTGTGACAGGTTTAAGCAGCTAAGTTTTATTTTGTTTACCACACTCTGCCTACATAGGAAAATATCCACGACTGACACCCAATACCAACTTCTGTGAGGAAATCTAACACAGCACACAGGTAGACACACAGGTTGGTGTGTGCAGGGAAGATTTCACTGGGTAAAACCTCAGCAGCTCCAGACAAGTTAGTGAAGAATCGGTCAGAGGGGAAACACAAGGCTGCAGTACACACCAGAGAAGGAAGTTTGTCAGACACCCCATGAAGGGATCCGAGGACCAGTTTTCACCTGCTCAGCCAAATCTGACCTCTGGTCACCAGTGAAAACAGAGCACGACGATTTCAGACAGTCTGGCAAACTTTCATTGCTGCTCAGAACTACCTTCTAACCAAGAACATCCAAAAGCTCCCCACAGAGACCCAGGGCAGGCTGCAAGGAAGTAGAGCAGTTTGAGGTTCACCCCACTAAAGAGGAATGCTTTAGGCTTCCCACTTACTTTGCAACTGGGACACTTCTCCTTTAGCTTTCTGGAAATTCCAGTGATAGTACCTCCCGTGCCAGCCCCAGCCACCAACATGTCTATTTTTCCTGTTTAAAGATGAGGAATAGAAGGCAGTTGTGAAATCTCACTCAGAATGATGGATTAAAAATCCATTTAAACTTAAGTACACACTTGCTTTAACAAAAATGGGCAAGATAAGGCTCTTGGCTTCCCAAGAGCTTTGTAATGAGACCACCTTGCTCAAGCCCCATTTGACTCTTCAAAACAACTGTTTTGAGGAGTCCATCCCGTGGCCTGGCAAGGCACCCGTCTGTGGTACTTTGGGCAGAGCTGGAGGTGGCCCGCAGAGCTTAACCTGTTGTTTTCCTGTTACTGTATTTGCCAAAGTAGATACTTTATTCTTTAGCTTAGAACGAGCAGCTCATGATATTAGTTAATTTACTGAATGAGTGCCAAGAGGATAAGTGTACATTGAGAGAACTGTTAAGAGAACTACCCTCTCATTTTCATGTGAGAAATATTGGTTTGGTCATGAGCACTCAGAGTGGGTGCAGGTACAATAGTTCATTCTTCCATCCGCTCCTACAGTTTCCATGGTGCATCCACATGACAGCTTTGTTAATAAAAAAAATACATTTTAAAAAGGTCACCGATTCACACACAAACACAAGTGCTTACCAGGCAAAAGAGTAACACCCTGCCAAGCAGGGGTATAAGCTCAGTAATAATTAAGCAGTGCCTGGCCTGTGAGGAAAAGTACGTACAAACAAGAAGCTCAATGCTAGAACTCATCTAGACTCTCAGCTTACGGGACAGCAGTTTGTTGAAGTATACTCATTTTAATTCAAACTCAAGATTTACCACAAAGACAAGCCAAATCCTCTGAAGAGACGCAGTCACTTTTGAGGGGGAGGAGGAGAACCCTTCACACGGTTCTCACCTTAACAAGAAGGAATTTAATAGCTGATTTTCTTATTAGAGGGTCCCATTAGAAACTCTGTTGTTTTATAAGGCAGGTCAGCAGCCTCTTACAGGACATCCTTCTACCAGCTGTGGCAAATGCCGACACGGTAGGCTGCAACACCACACTGAATGCCTCCAATAGCTCTCAAGCCAATTCCTCAGCTGGGCGAGTGAGCTCAGCTAAAGCCCTCTGCTGCCACAGCTCAATCACTGCTGGTACTCCAGCCCAGCTGCCTAGTGCTAGCATGGAAGTGACCCCTGCAGAGGGAGAACTTCTTATCGGTGACAACTGCAATACAGAGCAGTTTGTACTCCTGAGGACTCCTGCCCGAAGGAGTTTCCAGTTTATTGGAGTATTTGGTGTGAGAATGTCAAAACACCTATTTCTGTATTTGTGATCAGAGGAAAAATAACCCTATTCTTTCATGCCAATCTACCTATAGCTTTTTTATTTTTAAAGATAACTTAAGCATCACTGCTTTCTCCACCTGGCCACGAGCAGAGGAGTCTAAAATCCAAAGCATCCTCCTTTAATGAAAAAAAAAAAAAAAATTACTATGACTGCTGCTATAAGGTAATTCTCTAGTTACACACAGCATACGTATGGGATTTGCTTTATCAAAATTCATGCATTTCTCATCCACCTCGGGTCACGTTCCTCCAGTACATAACACTAGGAGAATACTAGGGACTCAGTGAAGAGGGGGTTAGCAGCAGAGCAAACATACCTTCACATTGCTGCAGGATCTCTTCAGCTGTGGTGTCATAGTGCGACAGCGGGTTGCTGGCATTACGGTACTATATTGAAAGACAGAATAGCCATTAATTAGATCAAAAAGGTGAAATTCACATTATGAGGCATTTCAAGAACATGACAAACATTCTCCAAGCCCCATGACAGCTACATACACCCTTTTCAGATATTTCCTTACCTGTTATCTGGACCTAGGCAGAATGCCCGAGGGAAGATAAAACCTTCCTAAGTGACCTAACTTAAGAGTAGGTCTAAGGTTCCAGCACCCTCCCATGCCAAGATCAGCCCTGTTTGTGGGACAGTCTCTTGCAGGAACACGACCCTTGCACCCATTCTTCCACCCGGGACTGCCAGTTCAGTGGAAAAAGCCACCCCTAGGTTTTGCAGTTTCCGCAAACAGCGGCTCGTTGCTGCCCTCTAGTGACTACCAAAACTTGCTGCCCTACAGCAGGGAGATGGCCCAACTACAGCTCCAGGCCTGGGACGTCGTCCTCCAGACACACGTAGCGTGTTCAACAGTCAACCAAGGACACTAAGGAACAAGGCTGCAATACCTCCACCCATGCTACGCCCACACCTCTGACGCCTCGGCTCTTACCTGGTCCAGTATGTGTGAATTGGGGATTTCGTTTTTCAGTCTCCATGCTACTCCCACGTGAGATTCAGGGGAATCGAACCTGGCAGTCGTTGGGGTCCTCACAATCTCAGCACCCAGAGCTCTCAGGACATCCACCTGTAGCAAACAGAGGTGGTCACAAAACCCCAACACACTCTCCCAGCACAGAGACTTCATTGGGATGTAGCAGAAAGAAAACAATCTTCCCTTTTATCTGGTCTGCAAAAGCCTCCTTACAGGTTCTCCGAAACCCCACCCTCACATCCCTGAGCCATGGGTCCGAGTCCTTAATGTCACTTTGTCTTATCTAAGCTTCACTTTTCAGGGGACATTGTTCTCATTTGTGCTGCTGCCTGTCAGTTGGAACACTGGAAGTGTTTGAATTGAGATAAGTGATTTTGCTGACAGTAATTTGCTGCCTCAACTGTGAGCCACAGGGACACTCTTCTCTTTTCTTTTCTTCTGGCTGCAGCACCACAGGACAGGGCTTGCTCCAGAGCTAGAGGTTTTATGCTTTCCACAGTGAAGGTATGTGGACACTACCCAGGTGGCTTTCCTTCCCTTTTGTTGTTGTGGTGACACAACTCAGATGCTTGCCAGTAACCCCTGTGTAACGTGAGGAGCTCAAACAGGCTGCTCCACAGCTGTGCTCAGCCCAGTGCAGAACAAAGAATATTCAAAGCTTCAGCATCGCCTTCCTTCATCCTCCTTTGCTCAGCGAGGGACAGCTAACCCAGGAACATGTTGTCACTTCAGTGTGCAAGGTAAATCTCAAGGTCCCTTGACATTTGTGTTTAAAACAGTTAGAACAGTTTGTCAAGTGACAATGCTGGGGGGGGGATGGGTCTTAAACACATTTCTGTCCATGGCTAGCCAGCCTGGATTTCTCTGGGCACTGGCAACAGCCCCTTGACAGTGATCTGTCTGCCCAACGACTTGGGGACCAAGACCTTCGTTGCAAAAGACACAGCACTCATCTGCACCAGGAACTCTGCAAGTGCAAACATGCTTATTTTTAAGTTCTTGAAAATAAGAGCAGAACTGACCTTCTCCATGCTCATTTTCTCTGGCATCACAATGATACAGCGGTAACCCTTCACTGCTGCAGCCAAGGCCAGCCCAATTCCTGGGAGCAAGCAAAGACACGTAAAGCACACAGTGAGGAGCAGCAAAGAACAAAACCCACAATGCTAGCTTTGGCATGCCCTGGCTTTAATCTGATTTTTCAGAGGCTTGAGTACAGCATCGCTAGAGGAGTGGCAGAGGGAATATTTCTAGCTATTGGGGTGAACTGGATTTACAGATGCTGCTAGTTCTTTGAGGATCACAACCAAAATTTAGCCAAGGGTGGGGAAACTTGAGATATACAAACTTCTAGCTTTACCAGATGCACATCACCTTCCTCCTGTCTCACCCACTTCATTTTTACAGAAGTAATTTGGGAAAGGAATGAGCTTTAAGCTAAAGACGACTAGAGCAATTGTTTCGATACTGTCAGAACAGCATTAGAGCCTCTTGACTCACTCCTACAATAAAACCCTAGTTTTGCAATGTGCAGAAACTAATTCCTTTCTAAAAAAGACACGATCAAATGCTGTTTGTGATTAAGATTCTAATGCACTATGTCAACTTGCTACCATGGTGAAGTACTTTGTTAGAGACAGACACCTCATGTCTACTTTAAAAGCCTGCCTGTCCAGCCTGGTTTCTGCCTTCCGCCTTGTCGCTGTCTGTGTAACTGAAGAGCTAAGCTCAAACGTGCCTTCCCCACAGAAGAGCAGCTTATACCTGTCATCAGATCACCTCTCTGCTGCATAAACTAAACAGATCAAGTCAGCCGATACCTGACGTCAGACTGGATGGCACCTCCTTTGCTCTTCTGGGTACTGACACGTGCCCGTGACAATGCCTCACAGGCAGTTTACCCTACCCAGAGACTTGTTTCTGGCTCCGCTTCTACAGGGCGCTGGGTTGCGTAGGGGTGGGAATCTTTAACTGTTCCTGCAAGAGGAGCCTAACTCGTGCCTCAAGTAATTCAACTAGTATTTAAATATTAGGGGGATGGGGAACCAAAAAACTTTTCCCAGTATACTATAAATATGGATGCCCAAATAAAAATCAAAGGCCTGACAAAGGCCAGAGGCCGAAGAGACACCATCCAGCACTCTCTCTTATGGTCTGCGATTAAGAAAGCATTTGGAGACCTGAACGCTAACACTCTGTACTTTCTGCTAGTGACCCGGAAATGCAGAAAACATCAAACCAGGACTTTGGCTGAGGGAAAGCGAGAGGCAGAGGTGACAAAAATA
The DNA here is from genome assembly GCA_027574665.1 of Rhynochetos jubatus. Lineage (NCBI taxonomy): Eukaryota > Metazoa > Chordata > Aves > Eurypygiformes > Rhynochetidae > Rhynochetos > Rhynochetos jubatus. The sequence continues at coordinate 41,939,439 of CM050649.1, forward strand.
TAACACATTAGCTCTCACATTTAATATATCCAGTAGCCTTAAAGCAAATGCCATTTCTCTCAGGTTACTGTCTGCCCTGGTCTTTGCTTTTACATGAAAAGGGACAGCTTTCTGAAGTACATCACCCTGTATCTCCTTCAGTTCTGCCTTCTTCCTATCTTTTGGATTCTGTGGCAAGGAGAACTGTTTATCAGGTACTGACCCAGGTAGCAGGATGCCACAGTACGACCTCAGATAGTGAAGAAATTAAACATATACAGATATTTTCCACTACATGCCCTTGTTTAGGCAAGGGGTATTGCCAGAGTCACAAGGGCTTCAGGTGCACGCATACACATGCTCCAGAGCAGCTACTGAGCAAACAGCAGCAGGTATGATTTCCCAGTTTTCTGAGGAAGGCAGGGGAACTGGTCACAGATCAGCTCATCATCCCAGTTCCTCCATTAACAAAGGCTGGACTGGATCAAAAGACCGAAAGAAAGATCTACCTGGCCTATGTCTATCAGAAGGTAACAGTGGATGCCCGGGAAAGAGTTTAAGAACAGGACAAGACACCTTGCCAGAATACATCAGCCACGAGAGTAGTGTGTAGCTCTTGTAGCTCAGCTCAGGAACCTCCTCAGAGGATGCAGTATATTTTATATTTAACCAGCTCAAGGTGGAGTATTCCAGGTATGTTTACTCCCAACCAGTAGAGCAGCTTAACAGAAGTACAACAGCTTTGATGCAGGAGCCCAGAGTTAACTCCACTCTGCTTGGATCACCAGATGCTCTGCCCTGGCCCCTGATTAGCAGGACTGTTCCTTCCTCCATCCCTCCAAGGAGGACACGCTGACCCAAGTGAAATCTGTTGAAAATCTAGGTGTGCAAGGCCTACATGAACAGGTTGTACTGTGCAGCTCATTTCCCATGCCAACTGCACAAACATGGGAAAGGCTGTTCCTCAAACCATGCCCACCTCACCTGACAGAGGGACCATGAGACTTCCCGAACAGAAGGGAAGGTCCATATTCACACCAGTCTTTTGGTGCTTTTTTCCCCCCAATAATTTCAGTCAGACTTCAATTCCTGAAAAGGACTTAAAGACCCTAGTAAATCTGGCCTAATACTTTTCTTGTTTTAGAGCAAAGGGTCCTGCAAATTTAGCAGACCTCTTTCCCAGCTGTTCTGGTCAGCACAGGACACTGCAGAATTGCCCCTTGTGCGAGATGGAAGAGGCACTGCTGCCTACACCATGCAGGCAGGAAGGGATGCCCTTTCTTCCTTGCACAGGAAGCTTCCATTCTCCAATCTCCAGTCTGTCTCTTCCAGAAAAACCACTATAGCATTTTCCCTCCACACTTTGTTAGGGTCTCTCCAACCCCTACCTGTGTTTCCAGAAGTTGGCTCTATGATGGTGTCCCCAGGCTTCAAGATCCCAGCTTTCTCAGCATCCTCCACCATCCTCAGGCTGATGCGGTCCTTCACACTGCCCCCAGCATTGAAGAACTCACATTTTGCCACTGGAAACACAGAAACCAAGCAGAGTTCTTAAGCAGCAGTCATTGGTTGAACAGGCTGCTGATTCCCAACATAGCTGCAAGAGCAGCTCTGTTAACATCTGCCCAGTTGGCCTCCCTACTTTACAACACCAGAGATGGAGATTCAGTTGACGGCATCTCCACTGCTATGGGTCACAGCAACAAAGCAAGTTTGGTACTTGATGCTGGCCACAGAAGCCAGGAACCCATACTCCTCAAAATACATCCTCTCCTTTTGTCTTCTCTCTTTTTTTACAGCCCAGGCATTTAGGATGAAAGGCCCCGGGGCTCTTCCAGTGCAACAGCACAGGGAAAGAGAACTTTACCAACACGCCTTGTCTCCTCCCTGCTATGTTCTCCATCCAAAGAGTTTCTGATCAAACTGGAAGCTTCTCCCCTTGTTCAGCCTACATTTTCACTTCAGTACTCTCAGCATTAATCCCTTAAGTGGTGTTAAACATCACCTTTCAGGACATCTCCAATACGGCTGGGTTTAAAAAACAGGCAAACAAAAACATTCACTGACAGTTTCATCCCTTTTGTCATTTTCAATGGTCTTCATCAGTAACTGCAGGTCTGCATTTTACACACACTGATGAATATTCTGAATACGAGAGGCACTCAAAAACTTCATACAACTTCAAAGTTGAAGTATTATTTTTCTATAAAAAAAGGTTTTACTTTGTCTACAAAAATGGAAAAGCTGCAGGAAACATCCTCATGAAGCACAAATTGAAAGATGTTTTAGGTGACCAAACCCTAAAAACCTGAAAATCTGCCAAAGAAGAAAAGAGTAATTTTTCTCACCATTTTTCTGTGGGGCACCTACACTCTTCCTACACCCAGGCTACACAACACTACTAACCAGAACTACCAAGTTTCTGAAACAGTTTCTTAGTTTGATTTTTCTGCCTACAGCAGTACTTACAGAGTTCACACTTGAGCCCATACTGCTTCCCAATCTTGTTGATTCGCACCAAGGGTGTATTGCCAACTTTATTCAGGATGCTTGGCAGGATTTTCAGAGGCTCTGGCCTGGTACACATACAAACAAAGTCAGTGTGTTCACAGAAGGGGCCACAGGCAGGTCACACAAAAGCAACACAGAATTTCCAAGGCTTTTTATTTCAGCCAGCTTTCTCCCTCCCTTTTACCAAGCTAGTTATTTTAGATATTTTACTTAAAAAGAACTGGAGAGAAATTCACAAAACATCAAGTCCTTGATCCAAACCAAGGTTTAATCAGATACCACGCCAAGTGCTGAGGCAAGAATGAAGCGCTCTGCACTTCCTCCTGGCATGAAGTGGTTTAGCACTGTTCAGAGTCAGCTACTTTACAAGCAAAAGGCATTACTAGCGCGATCTCTCAGCTAGTCAGGGAGCTGCTTGCCAGGTTACTTAAAACAAGTTAGTTCCAGTCCACATGGTTTCACATCTCTGGTGCAAAGCCCCTCGTACACTTAATCTGGGTTCTCAGCTTTGCTTGCACACAGAAATTAAGAAGCACCAGCATATCTATGTGTTCAACAGCATCAATTTAAATCAGTCATCTTTTGATAAGTCCACACGGCTCTGAGGGGACCTGGATTAGTGCTATTCTGGAAATCAGCAAATAAAAGTAATACTTACAGAGTGGTATGGCGATGGGGGGAGGCAGAGAGGGGTTTCCCAAGCTTCCATGTGCATTTGCTAGGCGTATCAGGGCGGATCCACTCCCTTTCCTTCTCATTAGCCTTACAGTTCTCATTGTCCACCCCACCAGGGAGGAAACACTTGTCAGGTACATGAGGACATGAGTTCGTATCTGGCTTCTCCTGGGAAGGAATTTTAGGCATTTCATCCTTGGGGAGGGAAAAAAAAAACCCCAAGGGGGTGGTGGGTAGGAGAGAGACAGCAATTTGTATGCCCTGCTGTAACAAGGTCAGAGCATCTTTTAAGACTATACTCAAGTTCTGCACCATGGGAAACCACCCATTCACATCACTGCCCTCCCTAAAAACTGTGTTACTCCTAAGGAGCCCTTATTTTTGCGTCTGTCCCTTCACCAACACATCTAGTTCCAGCCTAGTGTTTCAGCACGCAGTTTTTCTGAAGGAAGCCTGAACAGAAACGCCCCCGGGTGGCAATTTTCCAGAGAGCAGTATTGCCTATAAGCCAAAAGGGACAATGGCAACAAGTAGCTTTTAACACCCAAGAACAGGTTCTGCCACTGACACACGGGTATCAGGGGGGAGAGCACAGTATGCCTGATAGACGAATTCCATCCTCAAGTGTCCCAGTCTTGGTTTTCTCTTATACGAAAAGGGTCACAAACAACAGGTATTTTAATGTTCTGTTGATCTTTCCACAGTACTGTGAAGTTGGGAAGGCATTTCAGCATGATTCTGATTTGCTAAATCCTTATTACCAAAATGAGAGCCTTGCACCGCAATGCTGAGCGTAAAGCTCAGTGCAGTGTCCTACACGAAGATAACGTGAACACACTGAAGTACGTGCTTACTGTAAATAGCCTCCATAAATATCAAGAAAACAGGACTAACCTCATGGCAGACATCCCTCCCACACCAAAAAAACCAGCTCTCTGAAATAAAACCTCTCCATTCCAAGCAGAGAGGAACAGAGTACTACTGGGCGACTAAACAGAACACGGTGCCAAGATATTTTGCCTTGCTGCTTGTCACGAAGGAAGACACTTCCAGAAAGGTTGCTGGTTTCAAAAGCGCTCACCTAGACAGCATCCCCACAAAAAACCTAGAAATGCCTTTGCAAACAGATAGGGCTTTCCCAAATACTGGTGACAGAGAGACAGGCAAACAGTATTCCCCAAAGACCAGCGAATACCTTAGACACAGAAACAGGCCTTTCCGATATCAGCTTCTCCATGTTGTTTGGTGAAGGCGATGGCACAGTAGACAGGACTTCCTTCAGGAGACAGAGTACCGCGGGTCACACGACTGGGATCCTCTTCAAACCTGCAGATCACGCAGGGTAGAAAAACAGACTGTCAGGAAGCTGTCTCACAGGGGCAAGACATGCCATTTTTACAGGGGAAAAAAAAAAAGCTGTAAAACAAAGTGAAGGTGACCTGTATAAACAGGATTTTAAAAAAATCATACAGCAGAGGTATCACACAAGACCAATGGAGGGTCTCTTGACCCTGTTCTTCCCTCATTACCTAATCTCCCCTCCGCCCTGGCCTCCACAGCTCAGATGATACAGTAAAGTAAGCGGAAAACATCTCTACTGGACTATCTGCAATTCCACAAGCTTGAAAACCACACAAAGTAATTGAAAATACGCCAGTTCACAGGATATATTACTTCTAGGGACACCAGGGGTGAAAGAGCTTCAAAGGGCCATCACCAAAAGACCCTGTACACAACGTAGGAAACGGCTTCATACAGGAACACTTGCAGAGGCTTCTCTACCCTTGGGGAGACCAAAAATCTTGGTCTATCCAAACTGTGTTAGCGTTGCATGCACAACTGTAGCGATACTGGATATAACACACACAGCAAACACTCCATCCACAAGGAAGCCTTCTAGCAGGATTTTTGTTTCAGAAATGAGTAAATATGAAAAGGAAGCAGTAAGTTCATCTCTTCTACTCCAGCCAGTTGTTCCTGCCCACTTCCTTTTCATTGAAGAAAAAAACCTGGCTGAAGTCTTGGAAAGCGTTTGGGTTTTTTTCCTAATATTTGTTTTTCTCATCACCGTCTTGCCACGAAATTCAAGCTTTTCCCATTACTGAATTGTGCTAGGCCTGGAAAGGGTCCCTGGCCTCATCCTCCTTCTGGCAAATGCACACAAAACAGACACAGCTTAGATCAGGCAGAGCTGATGGTCTGGTGACGCACTGGAAAAATATCTGAATCACAGGATCAGCAAGCTTTAGCATTTGATCCTGCAAGTTAACACACACCACTAACCACTACTGCCCCACGCACACCAATTTCTTTCTTGCATGCTGGTTTGAAGAAAATGCCCAAGGCATTTATAAACTGCCCTCCTACAGGAAAAAAGCCTTTGGAAGTGCCAACTTTCCAGACTAAGCCTTGAAATAATTCTCCTTCTGGATATAAAGACTTCCATGCCACCAAAATGATACAATTCTGCTTTATTTAGGTTAACACTTGCCCAAGAGCCAAGATGGACTATATCCTATCCTAGGCTACTGATCAGGGATAGACTGAGAGACACCAGTCCAAGAAAGCTAATATCCCATAAATACACATAATCTAACACCAACCAGTCTTTGTTACCAAAAGTTCGCTTACTTCCAGTTCCAGAATGAAACTCAGCCTTCACCCATTTCTAGAAGGTTCACAGAACACCAGCACTTTTTTTAGTAAAGAAAGAATACTGAAGAAGTCTGAAGTCCTTCTATGAGCCACATCCACATGTTCCTTCAGACAGCTGGCAGGCAACACTGGACATAGACACCAACTGCCTCTGCATATATCGTCAGTATTACCTGTGAGCAAAGTCCATCTAAAAGGGTACCTTGCTGCCAAAGGATCAAACCGTTTCAACATGCAGGAACAACGCAGCAAGGGATTATAGAAGATGAACAAAATCTGCTGTTTTCTGTCTAGGTTCTCATAAAATAGGTGTGTAAAACCTTTAAAAAGCTTTAAATCACCAATCCTCTATGTCCTTCAAGAGGGTCCAAAAACTGAGGAGAAAGGGGGAGAAATTTGTTGCAGCAAAAGTTTCGGAGGTTTTAAAAATAAGTATTTATTCTTTGTATTGACAGCAGGATAAAAAAGAACGCATCACTTCAAATGCCCAATTTGGGGAGAATCCTCCAAAAGGCAGAAAGACAACACCATCTCGTTTCCTCCATTGCAAGGCAAAAAAAAAAAACCCTCCACAATTCACTAACAGCAACACCTATCGCCTCTTGAACTGGAAACAGCTGAAATGGAGGAAAAGCTGTATTTATTACCCTCAACTAAGGTGTGAGATTCTCTCATACATTTAGAATGGTGATAGTCTGATCCTTCGATCAAAGCTTCAATAACGGGGCTAGAACTCCGAACACAAATGAGGATAGAGAGAAAAAGCTAACCACAAGCACTGCCAGCAAAAATCCCGTCACCAAATACTAACCTTCAGCAGCATCATTCCTTGAAAGGAACACAAGCTCCTGCTCGACAAAACCCTTCAAATCATTTTGTTAGGCATTATTTTAAATAACCTCTCACCCACCCTGCCCAAAGTAGACAGGTATGCATGTCTGCACTTATAAAGTCAAATCCTAACCCTGCTAGCAGAGAATCAGTCTCAGCTATGGTTAACCTCCTATCTTAGGGTTTTTCAAGGAGGACAAAATCCAGGGATAGATTTGGTTGCTCTCCCAGAGGGGTTCTTACTACAGCACTCACAGGAGACAAAAGCATCTGCGGTGGCTTATTGCTATACCTAAGAAACAGGTCAGGAGCCCAAGAGTGACTTGTCCTGTTCAGAACCAACAGAAAAAACTCAGATGTCAGAGTTCCTTCAGTGCTACTGATCAACTTCCCGACACACCACACAAAACATTCAGCTAGTGCTTCCAGCCCTGGATGATGCAACTTCAGCAAAAGAAGGGGCAGAGGTGGTCAGCCTAGGACATCCAAATTCCTCCCAAAACCTATGATCCTGCCTACAGGCTCAAATCAGGTCATAGGAAGATGAGGCATCTTCCTACTGGGGAGATCTTTGGGGGATAGGGGGTAAGCAGAAATTGCCAAAGCAGAGGACAATTGCAATTTTTTCCACTAGCCTGACCCTCTTCATTTTTCTTCTGGGAATGCAGACAAGGGAGACAGGGCAGGAGAATGGTGACTGCTGCTCCAACTGCAACTGAATGCTGCTCAGAGGAGTCTGAGGGAGGTAAGCTGCAGGAAGAGTTGCCCACTTTCAGGAAAGAAATTCTGTCAGCCTGAATTTAAGTTTGCTGTAAAAGGGAACACTCCCATAACTAGCTGGGGGTGTGGGCAGAGTCTAACTAGAAAATCCCGACTAACTTCTGTCATTATAACTGCAGAGCACACGAGGCAGAAAAATCAGAAAGACAATTTACAAAGTCACTTAAATCTAAGTCACGAAGGGAATTGGGACATAGGCAGAGGTAGGAGATCCAGAAAGCCCCATCAGCAAAGCCAACATCCCTGGATCCATCTCCAAAGGGAACCCAAGACCTAAACTATTTCTCAACTCATACAGAAGGTCAGCAAGTAAAATTAATCCCCAACCAGACTGAGCTGAACTCACTCCATAGATATGTTAGGAGCTACAGTTTCTAAGGTTGTTTACAGTACACGATGTCAGTACTAATGCAGACGTTTAAAGAGAATCTTGTATGCGAGAAGCTAATTAACATGACTCTTGCCTGAAGCAGAAATGAAGCTGTCTAAAAGGCAGGTGTACTAGGTGGATCAGAGAGAGATGCCCCAAGGGCTTACTACTCCGCAAGAGATGAGATACAGGATATTCCATTATGCTGCAGCCTGAGCATGGGAAACTTTGACATTAAGTACTTTACTCCCTGAACAGGCAAACCACTGCAAACCAGTTGTTCCGTTCACTCTGAGTATCAGGGGGGCTTAGAAAGCTTTAGGATCTTTACAGGTTACCAGATGTAGCAGCACCCATCCAGCCTTTGAAAGCTGTTCTGAAACATTACAGCTACAAGTGATTCAGGACACAGTCAGCCATCTGGTTTTTTGTTTACTATTCGGCCCCCCTTCCCTCCTCAGCAGCAGCCAGCCATCGCTTCTGTGTCAGGAGACATCAAGTGACCTGAAGTAACCAGGGTATGAATTAACAATACTGTTGCTCTAGGAAGAAATATTCCAAGAATTGACTCATCCCTTTTCCCACTACAGAGGGGATGAGCACATGTGCATCCTCTCAATGACCACTCTTCCTTTCAAGGCCAGACTGGCATACTTACAAGCCTCCTCACAAGAAATGAGTAACTCTTTAATGCCTCTCCAACACTGCAGAGGTGTTAAAATTTCAACAGCAAAGTACCTTCCACCGCTATGGCAACTTTTATGCTAAAGATGAGCCAGTGAAAACATGGAGATGGAGCTCTGCTCTAGATTTCTGACCAGGTCTATACAACAGGTAAAAGCACAAGTCCCCTTCCTCATCTTCTGTTAGCACAGGGAGCTCCAATAATGGCTGGCATAGAACCGCTGGTCACCACGGCCTGGGCAGGAAGCCAGCGTTTTGGCTGATACTTTTTTTGTGGGAAAGCCCAGCTGCCACCCACCCTGGTTATATCCATACAGCTTTTGGCAGGCATCCACAGTCCAACCATGGGCACGGCATACCCTGCTGCCTGCCTAGCTCCTATGGATCTCACATGCAGGCAGCGGGCACACACCAATAGCCAGAGGCCAATCATCCTGGCAGCCTGCTATGCTGCCGCTGCCAATGCCAGATTAGTGAGCCAGCACGCATGCTCCAAGCCATAGGGCCCCTGTGACCCTTGCTACCATCCACAGTTTCTAGAAGCACTGCTCTGGCTTCAGGAAAGCAGGCTGGTTAACTCAAACAGAGGGTCACAACAGGATACTGAAGAGTCCCCAACTAGCATCAAGAAGGATGACCTGTCCAAATGCCCCAAGTACTGGACCTAGCCTAGCACCTAAACCGTGCTGGATCGGTAGTGATCTCACTACAGACATTTCCCTGATGAGAAATACCAGGTTCTTAGCAGGTCTCAGCTTCACAGGAAATACCTTTCCTCCTCTGACACGAAATCTCCAGATTTCACTTATGTCCATACTCTTTGAGTTTTCCCTCCTTCCTGCAGCACAAGTTTTGCAGAACACAGAGCTCTCATGCCTCAACTCAGCAAACAGACACGTTAAAAATGTAAACACTCTGGGCAACTTCGCTGGAACAGGGCCCAGCACTACAAAACCTCCGTGGCCAAAGGCTTTAGAATAATTAAAAGTAAAAATAAAAAGATACACAGAAGACTGGATACTCGAACAGGAACAGGAGAGGAATTGCTTGTCTTTCAGGTAACGGCTGGTTCAGTAACACACCAGCAGCATTACTAACATTGCTATTACAGTAGGTCTCATGGGTCTTGGCCAAATTCAGACTCTACCCCATAGGGGAAGGGCAGTGCATACAATAAAGTGTAAGAAAAAAAACGCTTCTTGGTCCACTGTGTTAGCCTGGCTTGCCAAAAACATACAGTGGCAAGAGACCCTCACGGTACCCAGGAGAACAACAGATGACAGGCCAAGAACTTCGGAAGAGCTGGTGCCAACCCCAGGGAGAAAAGCAAAAGCAGCAATGTTATCTTGCAAGCCTGTATAAGGAGCAGAAAGCCTTTCTTTCCTGCCTGGGGGGGAGGGCTCTTCGCAGGCACCCTCCGGCCGCCCAGAGCATCGCCAGCCGCCGGCACCCCCACCCCCCGCGGCCTGCGCTCCCGTCCTCCCCGCAGGTTCGGCAGCGCCCGGGCGGGCTCCACTTGCCCAGAACGGCTCCGAGGTTGCCCGCGCCGATCTCTTTCTTAATTACAAGAAGCAAACACAAGCCCACGCGTGTAGCACAACCACATTCACCCACCACGCCGCAGCCCTCCATCCTTCCCCGCAACCCTCCATCCTTCCCCGCAGCCCGCGGCCGCCCCCCACGCCACACCTACTGAGGGGAAGCGCGGTACAGCCCGACCCACGAGGCGCCGGCTGCTGTGAGGGATGGTGGGGAAGAACCACGGCCACCCCCAGGCCCTGCTCCCCCACCCCACGCACGCGGATGATGCAACGGGCGGCGATGGGGATGCAGCCACCCGCAGCGCCGCGGGGCTACCGCCACCCCCCAACCCCCGCCACGGCCTCCACCTCACCCACGCGAGCCGGGAGCTCCCTAGGACAGCACCGCCACCACCCACCCACGCTGCGGCACGGAACACCGAGGAGGAGGAGTAAGAGGATGGAAAGAAGCGCAGCGGCGGCCGGGCGGGTTGGCGCGAGGGTTAAGAAGCGCCCGCGAGCATCCGTGGCCACGCCCCGTCTGGCGCTGGCCACGCCCCCTCTGTCTGCCCACCGCCCCCCGGGTGTCGGGAGCGCGCTCGCCGATTGGCCAATACGGGGGCGTCGGCAATCAGAGACAGCCAATGGGGAGGCGTCGCGCGGCCACGGGGCACCGCCGGGCCCTGCCGCTGTGTGGGGTTGCCCGGCCCCACGCCGGACCTCTTGGGGGAACCGGGGGCAAAAGGCCCGGGCGAGGAGGCCAGGCCTTGGCGGAGCCCGGGCCGAGGTCTCTGCTGGGAACCCGGGCCGGAGGGGGCGTGCCCAGACCCGGCCTTCGAAGGCGATATTTAATGGCGCGCCCGCAGGAGCACGCATGGCTTCTAGCTCCCCCTGTTAGGCATGCTCAGGGGAAGGGCCTTCACCTGGGCAAGGCTCTTTGAGACCTGTGGGCGTGATTTTGTGTATTATAATGAGGTTGTAATAAGCAAAGTTGGCAAAAAGCACAAGGTTATTAAACATCTGCTGATTTACCACAATTCCTAGCTTTAAAGGACGTTGCTGAGCTACTCATGAGCATGTATCGTCCCTCTTTTGATAAGGATGGAGGCTCATCCCTTCTTATCAAGCCTCAGTTTCTTAGGCTTACGTCACCAGTCTCCCAGTGTTCATTATCTTTAGGAACAAACATTGATTTTTTTTTTTTTTTTTTTTTTTTTGCTAAATTCTCCATGTGCACAGCTCCAGGATGTTCTTGGTAGAAGGATGTTAACTGTTTATCCTTCCTTTGGCTTGCCAGCTGAACACGTACAAAGAATATCTGGCCTACGTATAATACTGCTGTCTTATTCTAAAAATATTTGGCACCTGAACCCCCTGAGAAGGCCTCGGGTCACCCGGCCATGTGCTGCCGGCATTGCGGGCCCTGTTTCAGCCTGCCCAGATCAGCATCAGCTGGGAGAGATGACTAAGGCTTCCCTGGGTCTCACATCAAAGCTGGGAAATACCCAGCCCGTGGGCAGGGAAAAGCTGGTGAATGCCCTGGCTGGGAGCTGCAGGCTGGACATGGTGCTACAGAAAATAAGCTCAAGCGCCTGGCTGAAACAAACCCACACAGGTCATTTTGATACCAGGAGTTACGCCACAGACCAGGACAGGGCTTTATCCCAAAAGATGCCAGGCCCTAAGCAGCTCTCTGGAAAACACCTAAACACTTTCTCTGCTTTAAGGTCCCATGTTGCGTACAATTTGGCACCCATCTGCTGGCGCGCTTGCACAGAGACAGGCTGCAGGCTGCTCATAAAGGAGGAGCAGCCATCTTGGGCCTCGCGGGGGACTGCGTCCTAGCCAAGTTGGATTCATGTCTGTGAGTCCTTGTGGCACCAAAGCGATGGATAGCTGTTACGCTCTGATGTAATTATTACACTTCTGATGGTGTCTGAGAATGTGACGATGAGGTATGCACCTGGGAGGTCACTCAGTGTCACAATGGCTGCATCTGCATTCTTGCGAAGGAGCTTTAGGACGTATAACACACGGTGCAGGAAAATTTAAGACACTCAGTGCTAATTGTCTCAGAGTAATTCTTGACTACCAACAAGGTGCTCCAGTTTATGCAGAAAGTTAAAAACCAAAACAGAAATCCTTGCATGAAAGCCTGAAGTACCAAACAAGCTTACCAGAGTGAAACATCTCGAGAACATAGCTTGTTGCTGTAGAAACTCCAACCAGCAATTTCTTCTGTCTCTATAAAAAAAATATTGATAAGGAGAAAAGCAATTCAAGGTAGCTTTATTTTAAAACATGATTCACCCTGAAGTGTTCCACGTGCTTTAGGTAATCGAAGGAGTGGAGACAACTGTATGTCTCCATCCGGACATATAGATAGTACATAGTATAGCTATTTGGGGAGTATTGCATGCTGTATAAAAATAAAAAGGAACAGAATGTTTTAATCAAGTGGTAAAAATGACAGAGGAGACTTTACAACTGGATGTGACTGGTCTGAAGTCGAATGTCCAGTCTTAGGGTCACAGAGAGTCAAGGGAAGAAAATGGACCATGACTAGAATGTGGGGTAAAATTTATGAATAAACACAGGTAGAACACTGAGCAATTAAAAAACAAACCATGAGAAGAGCCAGGTATTTTATATCAGCCATAAATAAACAGCAACACCGGGGGTTCTTTACATGTCCTAAAAATCCACATTCGAATTACACAGAAAAATCCGTGTCGATAACCAATCACATTGGTTTTTTCCCTGCCCCTTTCTGGATCAAAGTAGATCACAGAATCACAGGATGGTTTGGATTGGAAGGGGCCTTAAAGACCATCCAGGTCCAACCCCCCTGCCATGGGCAGGGACACCCTCCACTAGACCAGGTTGCTCAGAGCCTCATCCAGCCTGGCCTTGAACACTCCCAGGGATGGGACACCCACAGCTTCTCTGGGCAACCTGTGCCAGTGCCTCACCACCCTCTCCAGGAAGAATTTCTTCCTGATATCCAATCTAAATCTCCCCGCTTTCAATTTAAACCCATTACCCCTTGTCCTGTCACTACAGGCCCTTGTAAAAAATTCCCCCCAGCTTTCTTGTAGCCCCTTCAGGTACTGGAAGGTGCTGTAAGGTCTCCCTGGAGCCTTCTCTTCTCCAGGCTGAACAAGCCCAACTCTCTCAGCCTTTCTTCATAGTAAACCTACTTGGAATTCCCCGTTGTTATTCTCATTTTCCCATAGAAAGATTTACTAGAAAATACTGTTGTTAAACAGGACAATTATTCACTTTAAATTGCAATTTGCCTAGTAGTTATGTAGGAAATATGCATGTACAGTGAGGTTTGCACAAGTAACCATTAGCCTCAATGGGAAAACACCAATTGGAAAAGCATGTGGAATCAGGTTCAAAGCTTGAATTTGGCGCAGCTAAATTACAGAATGGTACAAGAGTAATGCTGAGCATGAAAACGGAGACGTTAAGAACGCCTGGCCCTTGAAATGGTTATCAGAAAACCCGTGAGACAACAGCGCACATGTGAGGTCTAGCTGCAAAGCGCAGAGAAGGAAAAATCCATGAATATTTGGATGCAAGTAGGTGCAAGTGTATGAAAACCTCAGTCATACCACCCAAGGAGGGGTAACCATACCTTTTATGCCTTTCAGGAGGGACTGAGGGAAAAGGCACTAAGTCAGCTGTTCTGTCTGAAAAAGTGCCAGCCTTGCAGCAACCACTGCAGCTTCAGGCAGATGGGTGTCGAGATACGAGATCAGCAGCACAGATGGACTGGCCAGCTCCTGTAAAATGTAAAACAGATACCTCAGAGGAGGCTTGTAAGGCTGAGTGACAGCACTGGGCGTGTTGGAAACTATCTGAACATAATGCGTGAGGCTAATGAGAGGTATTTCTAATTGCACCACAGCTCTGCACTCAAAATTTTATCTCCTTCCCTGTGGCAGCAGCCAGGTGAAGATAAACTGGCAACACTTAGATAAAAATGTGAGTTTTGACTTTAAAACAAAACAAAACAACTTATATCCACAGTGACTCCTGCTCACACTGTGCCATTGGCATAAGTGGCATTAAAATCAGTCGTGGCGGCTAAGGATGAAGACACAAAGCTTTTTTCCACCCCACTGCCCGCTAATCAGACCATTCTGGCTGAGCCCAATCAGTGGGACACTTAGGTTAATCTTCAAACCAGCCTTGAGAATAAGTTCCTTAAATCAGCAGGTCACTAACAATTTCATAAACGGAGCCACTTCAGCCATCTGACAACGCTTAGGATTATTTTTCTCCCAAGGAACAAGAGGAGTTGTGGTGAGGGTTGGTATATAATAAAAATCACGATTTGATCAGCGTGGTGGTACCGACTGGAATATTAGCATAGAAATAAACAACTTGTTTAGGATCAGCAAGCAGCGAATGTTGCTTCTTGTATCAGAGATGAGTTGACATGCTGAAGGCTGAAAGGTTCACTAGAGAGATTCCTTGGACATCTGCAATCAGTCATCAAAGGGAGGGGGGAAAAAAGGTAAACGCTGTAGGATCACTGAAAGAGGAAGATCAGGTGGAGGAGGCATTTTGTGAGTGACTGATGAAGTCACCCAAAGAACCAATGGTGCTTTGGTGGTACCCAGAACCCTTCTGGGGAGGGAGAGCACAAGGCTATCGCGCAAGTTCATGGAAATGTTTTTATACAAAGAAGGAAAAAGCAGCCCAAGTAGAGCCACTCCGTATTTTAACTTCATGGGAAGAGGCTGCAAACAATCTGGAGGTCAGAATCATAGTTCAAAATTGTATTTGACAAACTAGAGAAACGATATGAGAAAGTAAAATCGGAAGTTGGCCGATAAGGACAAAGGCAAAATTCTACAGCCATGCAGGAGCAATCGACTGCTAGAGTAGCCACTACCTGGACAGCAATTGTGTGGAGCAGAAGGTATGGCTACAGGGCCGTGCAAACTCAATGTGAGTCAACAAGGCGCTGCTGTTGTGAAAAAAGCAAACGTCACGCCGGGTCATGCAAACAGGAATAGGCTGCGGGAAACATGGCGCCCTCAGCACTCGTGCGCTTTGCTGAGGTACCGTGTCCCATCTGGAATGTTGCGTTTCAAAAAAGATACGGCCCCTGTGGGACACGGCCTGAGGAGCACAACAAGATGGTGTAGAGAGAAACATGGCCCAGGAGGAAAGACTTAAACAAGGGTGACTGTTCAGAGAAGAGAAACCTGAAAAAGAGGCAGAACTGTCTTCACTTAGCTAAAGGGCAATGAGGAAGGGGATGAGCAATTTTTCATGTTCCATCAGAACAGGAGAAAGTGGAAAATGTCAAAGTTACAGCAAGGATTTAGGCAGAACATCAGAACATCTCTTTCAAGTTATGGCTTCAGTCATGATCCTGAGTTTTCCGCTTGCTGACCTCCCTGCAGGCTGTTAGGTTCCCACCCAGTCATCCCTTCCCTCGGCTAAGCAAGCCCTGCTGCCCTGGTCTCTCCTCACAGGGCCACCACTCTAGCCCCTGACCGTCTTGGACACCCACCCCACGCACTCCAACTTACTGATATCTTTTCCCTCCCCAAACAGTAGGCAGTATCTAGGTGTCGTCTAAGGGGTCATCTCCCTCACTCTGTTGACTGTTTATCCCACCAAGGACGCAGTTCCCCTATCCTTTGCTTCCAGGACACACTGTGGCCTCACGTCCAGCTTGCTGCCCACCGTCACCCCTTGGCCTTACCTGCAGAGCTGCTCCCCAGCCAAGCAGTCCGCAGCCTGTGCCCTGCCAGGGGTTGTTCCACCCAGGGGGTAGGACTTTGGTTTTGTCCCAGCTGAATTTCATGAGGTTCTTGCTGGCCCATCGCTCCAGCCTGTCCAGGTCCTTGTGGATGACTACCCTGCCCTCTAGTATGTCAGGTATACCACCCCAGTTTGGTGCCATCCACAAACCCAGTGAGGACGCGCTCATTTTCTCCCCTAAGTCACTGATAAAAAATGTTAAAACAGGACAGACACCGGCACAGATCCCTGTGCAACACACAACTAGCTTCCAGGGAGGGTATGAACCATTAATCACTGCCCTCTAAGCCCAGTGGCCCAGCCAATTTTCCTCTCATCTGGCAAGCCCCCTGTGCAGGCTGTAATAACCCAGCCTGGGTACCAGAGTGGAGTGAGACAGACTGTCAGAAACCTTGCTCAAGTCATCTACTAGTACAACAAGGAGAACATAATCTGCTGCTCTCCCTTCACCTACATGTTCCCTTTGATGGTCTTTCTGTAAAGTGTCCCAGCTGCTACCCTGTGTGTGTTGGAGAATCAAAGCTGTCCAAGAGACCGAAGGCTTGCCTCCTTGGAGACTGAGCAAGAAGGGCAATTAAATGTCTCTTTGTTGTGGTCAACACCATCACATGAAAGGGTCAAAAATCATGACACAAACCACCCCAGAATGAAAAGACTAGCCCAGACATTCATGAGACTATTACGTGGTCAGATTTTGGCCTGTCTTAGAGTTTGGAATTTCCCTTGCCCATCCCCAGCCCAGCAATGCACCAGTTAATGTTGTGTGCAGCCCTGCTTACTTGCCACTCGTGCTTTGTCCAGGAATCAGTTCTTCATGCCCTGCCTCAGAGTCCCTTTACCAAGTCTCTTCCTCCTGCAGCTCCAGGACTTTTTACTCAACTACGGTAAGAGAAAAGAGAGAGGAAACATCTTCCATGTTCACTAGAGAAAGAGGAGGAAGGAAGAGGCAGTGGTGGAAGGTGCAGGACTGTTTTCACCCTGTGAAGGTCTCTCTGATCTTTGTCTTATACAGAGCAGTATGAGCTCGCAAGGGAAAGAGGTGGGTAGAAAAGGGAGGAGCAGTCACTCCGCCTGGCTCTTCCCCCAGCTCTCAGGCCCAGGAGGTAGGCTGGCTGCAGTGGCAGCAGCTCCCTCCCCTTTCCTGGCTGGAATCCCAGACAGCTCCTTATCAGCTCCAGGAAGAAAGCGAGATCTGACACATGGGCGACAGGCAGTTGCATAGGTAGCGAGACTTGAAATGAAGCCAGGTGCTGGCAAAAACACAGCAGGCCCAAGCCTGGTAGACTAAAAGCTGTTGTGTGAAAAACGAGGAGGCAGGGAGACAGGCTTGATTGCTGTCTCCTGCCTTTCTCCGTACTTATCCTGCGGCTCGGTGAAGGCAGAGCGGACAGAAGTTACTGGTTTTCCTGCAGACCTAACCGAAAGAGCAGCTTTGGAAAATGAGGGCTGGAACTGGCCTACAGCGCATCGATTTCCCAGTGCTCCGGAAAGCAGCGCTCTGCATACCTTTGCCAAAAGTGCACGGGTTCGTCCCAAGGGAATACCCTAACCATGCTAATTTTCTCTTCTTAGTGGGAACAGCTGGCAGAGCTCCGGATATTTTTAAGATCCTTGGATCAAAGGCGCAACCATACTCGCGCAACCATACTCACGCAAGCTGCTAGGGGCTGCAGCTCACCTGAGAAGCGGCTATCCCCAGCACCCCACCGCTTCATCGGAAGTTAGCACCTTCCTGCTCCGCTTACGGATGCACATAACTTGCCTTCGGTCCTCTCAGAACGATCCAGTTAGCGAACACCAAAACTGAAAAAGCACAGAACCTGCTGATTATCAGGGCGCTAAGGAGGAAGCGCTTGCATCCCAACTGCTGGAGGAGCTTTGCATGTTGAAATTAAGCCACTGGCTACCAGAGCAAGTCTGTTGGCAGCAGATAGGGTTTGCTAGCTCACATCCTTCAACCCGGTTTCACATATCCAATCGCAGCTGAAATTTTAGATCAATTAACTCTTTTTTTTTTTTTTTTTTAGCAGTAACCTCCAGCAGGAAAACAGGGACCTTCTGAAGTGGTTCTGCCGCTGCTGTGGAAGTCCTATGGGAGCGTGGCACAGGACCGCAGCATCCCTTCAGCAGTGTCTCTTCTCGCTGAAGTTTACAGTTTTATAAGAAATTAAACGTGACGCGCACGAGCAGGGGATTAGGTGTGAGGCGACTGATCAGCGCCTTGCTGACAAGGAAGGATCATCCACACAGTTCAGCAGACACGTTCCATTTTCCATAGGTTCGTGGATTTAACAAGTATTGCGAAAAGAAAAATAATTTGGAGACATTTGGAAAAAAAGTAACGTCCACCAACGGGATGAGTTCAGAAACACTCGCGCAGCTTCACAACGCATCGTGTATCAACGCTACATGATGCACTGATTCATCCTACGGGCATTTGGCTGTAATTTTGGGAATGGGTTCTTTTTAATGCGCTCCAAGGTGAAACTGTGCTCTGCAGTAACCATAGCTCAGCTTCATCCCTGCAATAAACAGCAAACACAGCTACAGACATTCCCTTCTACGACAGTCTTACCTATCGGGCGTTACTCCCTCAGCAGGTGAAGTGAACGCACACCAACTTGGTTCTGTTTTTTAGCTCCGACTTCTCCTGAACCGGACAGTTTTTCAGAGCAGCCATGAGTGCGGCAGCAGCAGCAGCTACAAGTGTTTGGAGAACAGTGATTAACACCACCTTCCAGCCCCTCGTCGTGAAACCGTGACAGCAGTTTCATTTCTAACGTATTACAGGCGGTACGTTCAGTTTAAGGGGCTGTTGCAAAAGAGTGGCAACGGACCAGCTGCTAATGCCCGAAGTTCTGCAGCTTGAGCAAGGCAACCCTAGGAAGAATCGTCTTTCAAGAGCCATGACCCCTTCCGAGTTACTCGTTTCTTCACTCGAACACGCTCATTCTGTCAGAAATGAGCCTTCTCGTTGTCTGCAGACCACCGCAACGGAAACCTGCAGGATCTCTCAACCAGAAAATCCTTACCAATTAAGAAAACACCCCAAAACAAAACCCCAACTCCTAACCCCAAGTTGCACCCTCTTGCTACTCCAACTCTGCCAAGTGAATAGGAAGAGGTTGATTTTTTTTAGTGGTGGGTTTTTTGGTTATTTTGAGCAGAAGATGTGCTCCACCAGCTCTAAAAAACAGAAGGCAAGGAATCACTCAAAAAATAGCTCAAGACAAGAGCTAAGAGTTTGAAACGTGTGGTCTGTCCTCATTAGTCATTTAAAGAACAGCATCCCATCTAAAGGAAAGGGATAATTTTTGTCAGATTCTTATAAAAAAAAAAAAGGCTTTATTTTGAACAAGTTTTCTCCATTTGGTTTTACAGTCTCAGCATACATCATATTCATGGACAAGCAGCATTTTCACAGAATAAGAGCCAAATACAAAGAAGAGGAAGCCACTTGGGATTAACAGTTTCAACCGAATTGACTCAGACTTCAGAAAATACTGTATGCTGTCACTTATTTGAGGTAAAGGAATTCCATAAATTAAAAATCCAGTTTAACAGACGAATGAACAATGAAGTATTTGTGCAAAGTAGGTACCTTTGGGACAGAAGGGAGAAAACTTTAAGACACAGCAAGCAACAAATGAAGGGGAAGATAGGATTTCCACTGGTCTGTACTGGTACACCAATCCAGTTTGGACTACCCCATGTGTTTAACCAAATTTGTGCAGTTTAAATGTCTAATTTGAGGAATTTTCCTGCTAGTAGGTGAACCTAACCGAAAGTACGCCATGAGCTTAGTTTACATGCTGAATTCTGTCACTAGGTAATCACACTATCAGGTAATGATCGGCGCACAAGTTTTTTCCTTCAACTATCCAGTAAAATCCATTGCTTTCAGTGCCCGTTAGGACATACCCCAGTTACATGGTTAATTTTTGGGTCGCTGTGCAATCAGACCATAAAATGATGCATTTGATGGAATTCAAGAATGTTTTCTTATGAAAAACTGTACTGGGGGTGTGTGTGTGAGAGAAATCAACCTTCTGTTATCTGTTAATGCAAAAATACACCTGCAGTTTACCAGGGTTTATCTAAAACAGATTAAAGCCATTACAGGGACACGTTCGTGCTAGTTTAAAACTAACTTGTTTATAGAGCAAATCAACTTGTGTCATTAATCTATGTAAAAAAAAAATAATATCTTAAGCCTTGTCAAACAATAGCCACATTATACCAGATACTGTTTTTGAAAACAGAAATACTATCTTCACCATTTTGAGATTTACATTAGCTCATTAATAAACCTAAATCTCACTGAAGAGGAAACGGAACTGGATTGATATCCTGTAAACTGCGTGAACTAAATCATCGATGTTGAATTCCTAATGCCTAGCAGGAACACCACAGATTTCAGGCCAGCCATCTCATGCCCGGCACTGTTCAATTTCTTCCAGTCAAAAGAAAGCATAATTTGATCTATGTTTTTGCAACAAAACAGAAAGCAGTCAAGCCATCTTCACGTAGGTACGTTTCTTTAAAAAGGTTACTGGCGAAGTTAGTTCCACAATCTGGTTGGCCAAACCACCCAGTGCAAATAAAATAAATTCAAATTGAATTGGTGCAAGAATTTAAAGAAGCAAAGCAGTTTCATTTAGAAAAAGCTCATTTTTCACTATTTTGTGTGCCAACTCCCAAGTTCTAGTGAGCAAACTGGTTTTATACTGATTCTGGAGGCAGAGAGAAGCTGGTTTGTTAGTCTATGTAATGCTTCCATATACTTTCTATTTATTTCCTTTTTTTTTTTAATTAATCAAGGATCAATCACTTTTTTAATTAATCAAGTTAGCATCTTATCCAACTCAGAACTCAAAAAGCACTAATAAATTCTCTCCCCTTTGAAAAGCTATACTGTTATTACGTAGCTTAACATACATCAAGTTGTATCTTGCAGAAATATGACCACTGACCAAAATTTACTATGCTACGCTGTGAACAAAAGCAGGCACGAATGAAGTTAAAGGGCAAGCCAGCCCTTGTACAAACTGCCTCTCAAGATGTTCCAGCAACATTTCAGTTGGAGCTTTAACTCCTTGAGAGACACAACCTACGATAAAGCTATTGTGCTATTCAATTAAAACTCAGACAGAAAGATGTCGTTTGTGAAGAAACTGCCACCTATCCATTCGCTTTTGTTGCGCTTCAGACTATCAGAAAGTGAATAAAGGTGGAAAAAAAAAAATGTTTTCCACTAGCATCCTGTTTCTTCTGACCTTGAATGCTAATGAAATGCTTTTCCTTAAATGACAGCTAAGAGAACATACAGTGAACAAGAAAAAAAAAAATCATTCTGTTAAGAAATTTGGTCTTAGTCTTTAGGACCTTGCATTTCCTTCAACAGATCATAAGTATCATGTCGCACAGAGCAAGAAGGGTGTTTTTTTAAAAAAAAAGCTCACTGGTCTATTATGAATCACTGCAATAAAAGCATTACTTTTTCACACTGCACTAGGCAACTTTCTTTCCAGTCGAAGACAAGGAATTTAGTCAAGAATCATAAAAAAAAAAAAAAAATTGAACTATTAACTCTGGCACAGCCAGGAGTAGCAACTCGACTACTCCAGAGTGCTTAGAAAATAGGCTTTAGATTTCACACCAAGAAATTGGATTTATTGTAAATGCCACAGTCACATTGATAGACAGAGCACAGACTTCTGGTAACAAACAAACATACATTTTTGTAACTAAGCGTTTCTACTTGGTAAATAAATGCATTTCGCACAGCCTTCCTTTTAATTGTGCCTAAACTAACCTAAATAAGCAGACAGCATAGCAGAAAAGGGAAACTTATGTGAGTAACTGTTTCTTAAGCAGTATATTATTTTTACTATGTATATAATATTTTATATTATATACACACATTTTCATCAACAGTTCAAATTATACCCGAATAAAAAAAAAACCAAACAAAAACAAACCCAAAACTGGCGCTCCTCCAATACATTTACCACCTTTCCCTCAGGCATAGTTAATCCAGGTATTTGTCAAGATAGAGGAATGACAGTTAAAAAGACTCCCCCCCACAAGAAACAAGTTACACAAAGAATACTGTATCACTACAAATTTTTTATTCAGAAGCCCATCTTTAAAAAAAATCTCATTATGAACTTGTTTGGTCAAACTACAACACTTTCTAGCAGACATACAGTAAAAATGGCATGGCTCAGAATCGACCAGATCTTTCACGATCTCTTGACCGCCTCCTGTCACGTTCACGTCCTCCTCCTCCACCACCACCACCTCCACGACCACGATCTCTGGATCTAGACCGACGTTCACGGGACCTCGACCTGGATCTATGCCTTCAAAGAAAGTTTGAACATTTTATTGTTTCATCACGTTCAGCAATTTACTTGCAGTACCACACAGCACAACGCTTCACGACGTAAGCGATGAGGGAGAAGACAGACAACGTGGCATTAGGACTGGGAAACTTGCACTCAGGCTGCGAAACCATGTAGTGACAAACCGAACAAACAATACCGGGGAGCCAACACGTACTGTTAAAAGACTCAAATGCCAGTCATCCGTTAGAACGGGTGTGCCATACTTCAGGAAAGGCACATAGAGGAACCAAATGCACTGTTACACAGCTGTTAAAGAAGCAAGAGAAGGTGGCACCTGCTTTTACAGCTATGAATAGCTCTTAACAACACACAGCAAAAGCCTACAGCTGTCTTGAGTCCGCTCCTACTAAATCAACTGCATTAACTAGCAATTTAAACTCAGTTATCTTCTTTTGCACGGTGGGTTGGGTTTTTCTGTGTGTGGTATAATAAAATGTATTTATCCCAATCTTTTTTTACCAGTAAGCAGAACTACCATTCCTTTGCCCCACTGAAATTCTTACCAAGAAGGGTCACATTGTGAGGCTTGTGTCAATAAAAAGTGAGCTCAGTACAGTGACTGCCTGTTACAAACACTAAGGAATGGTTACAGGCTAGAAAAGTTAGCCATTAACTGTTAAAAACAAGTAAGGCTGAGTCCTGAGTATCATTTATAGATATGCTTGATGGTGCAGGACCAAGCCAATCTGATCCTGCCAAAATGCACATTAGTTAGGAAGCCTGCTTCTAACAGGCCATGGGCAAATACATTTGGAAGAGAATAAAACAGAGAAGAGGCATAAGGCAGTACTTCTCCCAAATAAGAGAACTATATCCGCCCGTAACAGCTCACAGTTTGGAGATCTGAACCACAAGCAGGTCCTAAGCACTTAGAAACTCAGTGAATACTCTTCTCCTTGAACTTTCTCTTAAAGCCACACCAACCTTCAGCATCCACAGCACTGCAGAGCAAGAATCATCGTATTTATTTTTTAAACAAAGACCTATTCCTTTGCTCTACACCAGCCACTTGCTAGCTTTACTTGCTGCCCTTTCATTGGCAAGTGTCAAAACTGCACTAGAAAAAAACAAGAAAGCACTGAAGTCTAAAGATTTGCCTTCAGAATATTCAGCAACCAATCCTTAATTTACCTATTTTAATCACGTTTCAAAGCAAACTTACTTTTTACGACGCCGCCCATACAACTCGCGTCTTAACTCTCGGGAAATGGGCTTCAAATGCATAAAGTTGCAGAAACCTCCTCGTGTACACTCTCTGAAACAGAGTTCAAAAGACAATTAAAATTCCACTGCACCTGTTTGCCCCAAGCCCTAGCAGACCTCTCGCCATCTAAAACTTAAATCACCTCCCACACAAAAAGCAGTAAATTGCAAGCATCGCTTACTGACACTGACTCACGCCTGGATCAAAATCCTAAGAAGATGGCAATAGTCAAGAGGTTGACTGCAGGCTGTCCATATTAACGTTACCTGAAGTGGTTTCCTTCCTACACTAAGCTACAGACAAAAGCCGCACCGAGCAGCCGCCCTGTCTGTGCAAGCAATTCAAAGGTACTGTCACAGGCAAACAGGAGGTTGCTCTTACCCCATTTCATACTGACGGCAACAGGCCTCTCTGAAGTCAGTCACAGGTGAAAGCTCAGCATGAATGGGTTGTCCATTAAACCAGCGATTGTTCAGGTCAATCACAGCCTTTTCCGCATCTTCTTCACGGCGAAACTACAAGCAAAATTAACATTTTCTCACATTACGGAGAAGCCACTGAAGTAGACTGATGATTCCTATCAAAGCACTTGTGCGATACCTGAGGCTTAGGATTAGTGATCAAACTAGAAGCTCCTTCAGAGTTCCTGGGACAGTCCATCAAATCAAAGGTGAAGACGCTAGCTTTTCGTTAATCGGGACTCAGAACTAATCACAACATTGGTATTTTCTCTTAATTATGTTTTTTTTGGTCTTTCAAGTTTTGTGGCTTGTATTAAAAGATATGAGAGAAGACATCGTGTTTTCTTAGTATAACCTCAAACAAAGAATGCTTATTTGCACATTTTTAAAACCAATTTTTATTTCTGGTTATGACCTACACAGCTGAGAATTTTAGGTGTGAAAATACTTTCCAGTTAAGGGAACATACAGTGAAATTATTCAAACAAACTCTCTCACACCTCCCCAACACTGCACATACAAGTAAAATCTCTGCAGGTGACAGCTTTGCACTCATTATTCAAGACACCAATGATTTTTAAGAGAAACCAAGTGCTCCAGTTTGCTCCTTAAACCACTCAGCTACCATCAAATGTAAAGTAAAACATCTTGTAAGCACCTAACTGGGAAGTTAAAATACAAATGCACCTGTTGAAAATAAACACACCTGTTGCAAATAAACCTCTGCACATAATGAAGTGCTTAAAAGGCAGCATGATGGGCAGACCAACCCCAGATTATCCCAGGTAAACTAAACCACCCAGCAGCAGTGACTGTGTAACAATGTAAAAGATAGTGATAAACTTCATGAAAACGACACCAATTGTGACTATCTAGAAAGCTGCTTGTCATCTCTTAAAGCTTCTGTCAGATTCCATTCATATTTTCCACTCTTTCTACTTTACATTGTGAAGTTGGAGAGAAGCTTATATCCTGAAGAGCTACTCTTGCCAATTCTACAACCAGAAAGTAGCTTTTAAAATTATAAATCCATAAATGCCACCCGTATGATTATAAGACGTCTTTATCCTACCTTTACGTATACATTTCCAACTAGATGATCTCCAAGATTATCACAAACGTTCATCTCTTCAACTTCACCGTATTTTTCTTCCATTTCTGTGAAGACCTCCTAAACACAAAGCAACCAATCAGAGTTTGCAGCATCTTGGTTTTAAGTACAAAACTATTGCATTTAGCTCTAAGTGCAAAAGAAGGCCTTCCTTAAAAAAATAAGGCAAAACACCACTCACCCACCCTTTTTTTTTTTTTACATTTCTGATTTTATAGTTAGTACTTGCTTGGCCTGTATTGTGTCCGCCTGTAAGTACAGCACTAACAGGATACGATAAAAAGCCATCGAAAACATTATGCATACAGTATTTACAGAATACATGAGATGCACTGAAAACACCACATATAAGTAGAACTATAGCATCAAGGCTTAAGTTACTTTTACACAAATAATTAAGTGTATTTTAAATTTACAGGAAAGAAGGGGATTATGGAACCAGAACGCTACATTGCTTAAGTTGCTGATTTTTACTATTCTATTATAAACGGTAATAGAACCAAATTCCATTATAAACAGTAAAGTTAAGGCCAAACTAACCCAAGATTATACAAGGAAATACTTAGCACTTTAAGTTTTATACGAACACCTGAGGAAACAAGCGGTTTTCTCCATATCCATCTAATTGTGCTACGCACTGAATCCCTCCAACTCATTTGTGTCGACAAATCCACAAACACTTTTATACATTTTTTTTTTTACATCTTTCACATACCTCGAAGAATTCATCGTAATGTTCCTGCATCTCAACATCGCTCACAGCACCTGTAAGAATCAAGAGTCGTATCGATTAGAGCCTATAAATAAGGAAGAAGAGGTTTTGATCATACTACAAAACAATCTAAAGAGGCCGTCTGGAGCATAAGAGACACCATATAGCATGGAGCTAACTAATAGGAATATTAAAAATAAGTAGGTGTGAAGAGCTTTGAGTCCCTAAAGTATGTCAAAACATTACATTGACATGATCAAATCAAACCAAGTTTTAATCAGAGCCAAACTTGTATGCCATGAATTTAAAGGAAGGGGATTACTCTCAAATATCACTTAAGTTTGATACACAGTCCCACCCTCCATCTACCAGCAATTTTACCTAAACAGAAGGCAAGTGCTTTGTTACGTTTGTATGTTTTAAAGCACGATCAGAACTTTGTGTTCCTCTTCCTAAAGGCAGAATTTCATTTTAACATGTCCACCTCTCCAGTTCATACACTAGATTTTTGACAGTCCACAATGTAACACAGCCCAGATACTTTTTTTTTTTAAATTTGCTCAAAATAGTTATTGAAGTGACACACTTTTGCCGGTGCCCTCAAAGGGTACCATCATGCTTTGCAACAGACAGCAATTTGCTGGTTTAATTTTAAGTATCACTTAATTTTTCTGTAGTCCTGCAGAACACCTTCTAGTGCAAGACAAGCCAGCCATATATTCAGGTTAGATTGTTTTCATGCTCCAAGCTGGACTTTACAAATGAGCGCTGCTTGCCTGCTGCTATAAAACACACACGTAAGTTTGGCTGATTTTTCGAAGCATTTCAAATATAAAAAATTAATTTCGTTTATTTCTTCCAGTCTACAGCATTTTAAACTACATTAAGCTGTACAGGTTAAAGCCTAATGTATTAGCTCTTCAGCAGTTAGGTGGTTTATTAAGATATAGGTAGTTTTAAGATGAACCCTGCATTTTATGATAGAATATTCTAGCCTTTAAATTACAAACGCTGCTGGTTTAGTTCACAGAATGTGAGACAAACTGAGCCAACAAAGCAGAGTTTATTCACTTCAGGCTGTTATGAAAAAAAGAGATGCTTTGGGCTCAGTCATTTTTGGCCAGTATTATCCTTTGGACAAACTCTACATTTTTCTTCAAAAGCTCTAATATTAACCAGCCACACGCTCTGTAACTGTAATTACTTTTCTTCCACGCAGCCCACCTCCTGAAGAAGGCTATGGGGCACTGATCTAGTTTAGGCTAACAATGGTTCTGAATTTGAAGCAAGTTTGCTTTAAAGAACTTTCTTCTACCCTACCACTACATAGCAAATTAAGGAAACATCAAACATTAAACCAGTATTTCTAGACAGTTTAATACTTAACTATATTCCCAAGGTTCTGCCAACACCACTGATAACTGCTTACTAATACCTACAGACTTGTATTTTTTTTTTTTTAAAGATATCAGACAGGGGCTCTGTGAGCCACACTGGGAATAGCTACTTTTTACCAGATAGACAAGTGCTAAAAACTTCTTCTAAGGAAATTCCACTGTTAAATTAGGAGATCATAAGCAACAGTTGGTTAATGACTACTTGAATTCCTTCTACAGCGGGAAGCATCTCTTATGCACAGGCATTACATTCATATTCCAGGGCTACTGGTATCTGAACCTTGAGAAGCCCAGTTACTAATTAAAATACTCAGGAAAACTACTGCTGTTCAAAACTAAGGTTAATCCTCTATGACGGCAATAGAAAGGAAGACAGTTAAGCAACAACAACAAAAGCATTAAATAGCTACCCAAGTTATCCATTTAGAATACATGCAGTACTTAAGTAGGGACAAATACTGAAAAACCAGGGAGCCAGGAGTTTCAGCAAACCTACTGGTACCAGAGCGCCAGCTCTACCACAGAAGGTACAGGTCGGCTCTGCTGAACAGCTACCCGCTCACCAAGACAAACTAGAGGCGGATACCAGCGTTTACAACGCTACAGAATCTGTTCCAAGACTCCTGCAGCTGTACAATCTAAACAGCTCCACAGACCAAACTGCTGTAACTCTGTGCAAATTAGTTACCAGCGCATTGAGAATTTAGGGACAGAGTGGAAATACCCAGCTGTAAATTTTTTGGTTTACGGAAACAGCATTAACTACTAAGTATCTGCAAGAAGAAAGCCTACAATCCAATGGAACCATTTAAGCATCTGGACAAACTTACACAGCTCATCACGTATCTAGCTGGATCGTGTGACGTACAAACTCGAGTTACTTAATTGGGCCATTATTACTTTTAGAAGCTGAAGAGACAGAGTTGACTTTTTAAGTCAGTGGCTGATTTCACAAAGCATGTCTAATCAAATGCTGGTAACTAATCTGAACTAGTCTACAATCCAACAGTCAAAAAAAGGAATAGCCAAACAAAGCTTTATTACCACACAGTCAATATTCACTTCAACAAGAAATATTAGTTAGAAAATAATACCAATACTTTTTGGTCCTAAAACTTTTTTTTTTTTTCCTTTTATTTATTTTAATCTTGTTCTAATATTGATGATTCAATCACAATAGACCAGTAATCGCCGATCAACAATCCTGGTCATTTAACTTCTGCCAGTCTCACAGTAGGCGTATGTTCTTATGCCCATTCCTACTTCATGAGGAGTCATTAAATTAGTTCATGACCATACCCAAATGCCTTCCCCTCCCCGAAAGTACTTTTAAAAGACAGATTTAAAAGATAGATTTTCCTAGATAAATATGCAACTTTGTTTTGGAATTTGAATTTTCAAAGCGTGGAAGGAATCATAAGCACGCACCTATCCAAAAAGGACAGCTGCCAGAAGGGAAGCGTTTGTCAGTCAAAGTGTATTCTTCCAAAGTACACACTCTAAACGCAAGCTGCATTAACCTAGGACAAATTTCTGCATGCAGCCTGCAAAGTTTCAAGTTCAAGTTCTTTTAACATTTACAGAGCAGGCAATTTTGTTGTGGATGAAGTGAACATGCCATTGTCCTGCTCTTTTAGACAGTGGAACCTTATGGATAGCACCGAATATACAGAAAAGCATTCCTAGGATGCAGGTAACTGGCAGGGAGAAAGGCGGAGGGAAGACAGCAGTGCCATCGACACTGCTTTACAGGGGAAGTACAATTTCAACCCCTTTTTGATTTAATAGATGGCATTCAGATTCCCCTCATAGTTTTGGGAGTGGGGAGAAAGGTGAGAAGGACAAAAAAAAGCTTTGGGGATTTGTTTTTTGTGTGTGCTTGTTTTGGACACATTTAATAAGATGTGGTCAGTTTGATCTGTTAAACTAAAATGGTAGACCAGTTTAAGTCGACACTGAGCTCTGACAATCAAGCCCAGGGAACCAGTGAAGGAACTTGTATGAACTTACAGCGCAAACCGTCAGCAGACTGGGAAGAGTTTTGAGGGTTACGGTAAATGTTCAAGAGGGCAATGGTCTGAAATACAAAACGCAACAACTTTATATTATGGAAAATAATTTTAACAAGAAACCGGTTTCCTTTAGGGTCGCTTTAGCCGAGTCTGTCCTGAAAGAGAGGTGGTTATTCTCTCCCAAGAAGGAGAACTTTCACTTAGCTGGTAACCTTTCTGAATCAACCTAACACTGTAATGTAATAGAGATCTCATGATACTCCATTATTGTATTTTTTTGGTATTACTATAGAGGGGGTTTGCATGATTTGAGGCAGATACGTAACAGACGGCACCCAAACACAGTATTCAAATTAGAAACGTAGTAATTTGTTTGAATTTGCTTTACTGAATGGTTTCTTAGTAGCAAAGCCCCAAGAAAGGAAGCAATACAATAATTACAGCATAACATGAAATCTCCATTTTCCTAAAAAAGTTAAGATGAAAGAAAACCCAGTTTTGGGAAACTTACCGTACATCACATATATGCCTATATTTTTTTTGGGGGGTGGGGGGGAGTGGGGGTGTGTTAAATCAAGAATTTGAAAAATGTCTGCAGGTTAACCCTTTAAAAAGAATGCAGCGTTACTAAGCAACCGTTTCACTTTGCAGATTCTCTTTTGCACTGCATCGAGTCCAATTTGTGCAGTCAATTCTGCATTCTAAATCGCACACATTTGACAAGTTCTTGACCTATGCGCAAGAAGAGTTCCGTCACTTGTCCTGTTTGCAACAGCTTTATGTCAGCAGCTCAGAAGCCAACATTATTTTCTCATAATTAGGAGTGGGCTCTTTAACACCATTCTTTAAAAAAATTTCTCCAACTGTGGGACTTACAGTGTGAGCCGTCAGCCGTCTGTGCACTGTTTTGGGGGTTACGATAGATGTTTTGAATCAAGATGGTCTGCGGGGAAAAAAAAATAAAAAGGGGAATTCTACTGGCTGCTGTGCATATAATAGACAATTGCAAAGAGACAACTTGTTTGCAAACAGCTAAAAGTAAATTTTCTATTCTTAAGACTTCCTTTTGTATTTGCAGAATTTCTTCCAAAATTGCATCCAGACCATCATATTATGAAAACAGTTTTAATTAACCACCAAGAAAGAGCTGCATTTGTCGCACAGCTGTCCTCAAAATGGGAGTTGTGAGGCATGGTAACCTAAAATGTTAAAACTACGTGGTACTGGGGAGATGCCTAGCTTTTGAGACCAGATTCGTTATTGTAAGTCTAGGGGGAAAAAAAAAAATTGTGTGATGTGCACAGCATGTAGTACGTAATGCCACAGGGTCTAAAATGTTACACCAGACAGTAAGGTTTATAAGGCAAGAG
Source organism: Rhynochetos jubatus (assembly GCA_027574665.1). Taxonomy (NCBI): domain Eukaryota; kingdom Metazoa; phylum Chordata; class Aves; order Eurypygiformes; family Rhynochetidae; genus Rhynochetos; species Rhynochetos jubatus. The sequence continues at coordinate 41,969,911 of CM050649.1, forward strand.
CTACATCTCATTTTGTGCATCAGGAATTTCTTGGTGGAATTTCTGTTTAAATAATATAATAGCATCATAGGTGGACATGTTTCGGATCCTTCAAATAAGGACAATATCCTGTTAGCCCTTCTGCTTTTTACTCGAAGAATTAGCCCAGGCAGACTTGAAACCTTACATTTGTACCGTTCTTCTTAAAATCAAGTTGTCTGAAAAAACAAACCATGTTTAAGTTAGTAAACTAATATTACAAAAAAATTCCAAACGTCCATATCACTGTAAGCAGCTCAAAAATTGAAATTTGATTACTTAGAATATAAGCTCAGTGTTAGTATAAATCGCAATCCCCAAATAATTTTAGCTTACATATTATTATTAGTCACAGTAAGAATTCAGAGCTTAAAGAAGTCACGGGACCAGCAATGTCATACCTACATATGCTGCCCACTTCACACGTGAAAAAAGATAAATCTGTAACATCACATTTAAAAATCACACTCTTGTTTTATAATGGGTGGGGTCATACCAACCAAAGCTTTGTGCTTCCAGGGCCCCGGTTTAATATAACTATGTTTTAGCCTACAACTGGAGAGAGGCAGAAACATGCATATAATTACAGTGCTTCTGCTGATTGGTGGTAATTTGATCGCCCTGGACTGCACGACCTTTCCTCACACAGCTCTTCTGTAAAGTAGCTGCACCAGCAATAGCAACACAAGATAAAAATATTGTGCCGGTAACCTCCCTTGAGTGAGATACCTGTTCTTCTGCTTTCTATCACAGCTGATCATCAATCCGCATACAAATAAAGATTTCTGTAGCGAACCCTGCCCACCTGCCAGGTACGTTGGAGCTGTCACAATACAGCAGCTCTGCCAGATATGATGCCGCAGCTGTCTCAGACATCACCGGATGAACCTGACGTGCCCTGCTGACCCACTTCAGCTGGCACTGCCGACCACGGTTTCTAAAGCAACGCTAAAGACCGCGCTGACAGAGGAAACTATTGTCGCACGTGAAGGTTTTTTGTAAAAAGAGATAAAGTTTGGGGTGTGTTTGGGTTTTTTTGTAACTTAAAAAGACAACTACTGTGGAAGTTGTCTAATTTAGAAATATTTTCTAGTAGCCAGTGACCTAAATTCAAGTCTCTTAACCAGTCACATTTCAGCATGCTCTCCATGTAGGCCAGCAACACTGAGTAGTTCTGAAAATGGACAATAATATTCTTTGAGATACAATATTTACATTAAATATTACTAAATTCCCAGAAGATGAAAACTGTCTGTGCAGATTAAGATCCAGCAGCGGTCCCAACTGATCAGTAAACTACAGTGTACCCCCCCTAGAACTTCCCCTGCCCACTCAAGCACTCGCAGAGTTTAACTTCATGAGCCCCACTGCTCCGAACTCCAGTCACACAGACAGCATGCGCCTCCCCATTCCTCCGCAAACCAACACCAGCCCACCACTCTAATCAATGCTGCTCCAAGTTCAACTAGAATGAACTTGCAGGGGACTCCACTGCTACGTAAACTGCACCTTTGTAGTTAAAACTGCTGATAATGGAACAACTTCCATAGGCGCTATTATCGTCTACAACGCTCCCAAAGAAATCTATTTACCTGTATACCTTGACAATCAGCGGTGATAGAAGGCGGCAAAGCATACAGTTCTCTGGAAATGTAATTTCTGAAAACTATAGAGCTTGTAATAATAAAAGCCCTATCACCCACTGCACCTTTTGGAGTTTTTTTTGGCAGGCACGCAGTCACGCATCATCTCTTAACAATATTCACATAGCCAAAGATTAAATAATCGGTCAAGTCAACTGATGTAAATACTCTCAGCAACCAGGCAAGTTGCTTTCAACAAACAATTCTTTCGCATTTCAAGTAAGTATGGAAATCACTCTTGAAACTTCAGTGCCTGGGTCAGAGAGCAAATTTAATGACAGAAGACTTGCTTTTATTTATTAATTAGTTTTCTTCTATTCTATGCATAAAGGACTTAAGTTCACACCTTTGCGATAGGTGGAACAGGCTGCCATCGTTTTGTGATTAAAAATATTCTGGGATGTTTTAAGTGCCTGAACACCACTGAGAAGGCACACTCACCTGAAAGTTAGCACTGGTTGGTCTCTACTACAGGCAAGCTTACAACAGCATCGCTTCCTGCAGCCATTAAGGGTGACAGGAGATAATTAGAAATGCTGGGAGAAGTAAATGGAATACCCCCAAAAAAGTAAAAAAACCCATATAAACTGGGGCCAAAAGTGAACTAGTTAATCTGGAGCTTGGTAATTATTCACTTATATCTGAGAATCTACATTTTAAAAAAGCAAAAAAATATACTTCTACAAGAAAGAGAAAACAAAAAGAAAACAAACCTGGCTAAATGTTGGTTTGTTGTGCAACCGAGAACATCTGTCTCCATGTCGACAAGCTCCGATTTTGAAATAAAATGAACAGTTGACTCTGCAAGCAAAAAACCCAAAGTAGTTACATATTGGCATAGAAAGACATAATATGCAATTCCAATAAAACATATGCCCTAAATGCTTTTATTTTGATGTGAAGAAGTAACATAAAAAACAAAACACCAAAACAGTGTAGGATAGCATTATAGCAAACCTGTTCATATTCATTCCTCCTTACCCCTAACTTCCAGCCAGTCATCTAATTGATTTCACCAGCCACTCAAACCCAAAGTGCACTCATGACACCACCACGGACAGAAGCCATCACTACCGTTTTACCCTTCTGGTTCTCCATTCCTGTCTTTGCAATGGTTTCACTGGGTGATGGGATGGGAGATAACGCAAAAAACAGTCTGAAAAGTAACGCTACGAGCTATATGGCTGTGTCAGTTCACGCAACCCCCTAGTCTAGGAAATATAACCTGATTTAAAGCTGACACAGTTGCACCTACCTAATGTTTTATAAACCACCTGTTTAAAGTTATACTCTACAGGCAACTCAGACTGCTGCCAAGGCAGCATTTGAAATAATTCAGATAAAGAGAAAAATCGTGTTACAGACAGAATACACATAAAAGCAAAATAAATTCATTTAATTAAGCCATTTCCACGCATGTAGTTAATAATTTCAAAAGGAAGCATTTAATTGTTATTTTTTTTAAACAACAAGCTTTTCTTGAATTATCTATCATGTAATGACACCTTCAAAACCATGCTGGTTTAGGAATGCCAGTAAGACTCTCACATATAAGTGCACACATGGAATGATGAAAGAAAACCATAAGGAGTTTAGTTACCTTGACTGGGAAAACTGAAATGAAAATTCTGAAGGGCAAGAAAACTATTATGGGCTATAGATGTGTAAGTGAAATATTAGAATTCTCCTGGAAGAAAGATTATTATTCCCATGCTCATAGTTAACACCAATTCTTTCCACAGTCCTGTGTAACTAACATCAAATCATGGAAGGGAGAATTATTAAAAGTACTAAAGCGTATCTGATCTCTAGCAAAACATTCTGCAGTAAAACCGTAACATGCTTATTCTTCATTACATTTCTGAAAATATATACTTAGCATTACAATATACTTACTGTCTTTTCTGACCTCTATCCTGAAACAAAAAAATACCTAACTACAGAATTTCCAATAATGACTTCAACATGTTCTGGAAAGTTCTGTTTGCTTTTGCACAGGAAATAAGACCAGTACAGGTATTTCACACCCGCTGTATTGGCACATACTAATACTGTTAAACGATAATGCATTATATCAGAAAGGATGATACAGTAACAGAGCTCAAGAGAGGCTGCCGATACTGCTTTTCTGACAGACGAGCGAATTGGAACTGGCACGTAGCACTACAAAGCAGAAGGAAAACAGAAGCCTCACGGCCAGAGGCTGACAAGAGTAATTTTTAGTCCAGCAGCACATCGATTTCATTTTTACGAGTGGAAAAACACGTTGGTTTGGTCAGGCCGACGGTGACCAAATTTTCGTTAGGAGGGTTTTGTAAGTATGCTTCCAACAACCAGAGAAACTAGAGACGTTCCCGACGCGTGGAAGGCTGCAGGCAGAAGCCTGAGGATCAGGATGCAGCAGTCGGGGAAATCCTCCGCACCCTGGGGAGGGGGGAGAAATAACCAGTCGCTGTCCTTGCAGCAGAGCGGAAGCTCTCGGGCTGCTGCGAGGGGCAGGGACACGAACAAAAGGGGAAGAGGAGGCCCTTTGTGGCAGGAGGCGGCGGGAAGCTCGGCACCCAGCGGCCCCGACCGCTCCCGCCCGCCACCAGAAAAGCGCAGCCGCCGGGGGTGGGGAAGGGGGGTGAGGAGGGAGGTCGGGGGCCGGCAGCACGCCACGAGGCGCGGACACACCCGCATGGCGGCCGGGAGGGAGGGAGGGAGGGAGGGAGGGGGGGGAGAGGGGGAGGAGGAAGTCCCCGAGGAGAACAGACCCAGCCCGGCCCGGAAGGGGAGAGGGAAGCGCATGGGCGGGGCCGGCGGCGCGGGCACGCGCAGGCCCCACGCGGCGACTGGCGCGCGCGCCCCCTCCCTCCCTCCCTCTCCATCCCTGGCGGCGCGCGCACGCGCGCTCCAGCGGAGGTGGGGGGGAGGGGAGGAGGGCCGTGCCGCGGGCCTAGTAGAGGCCGGGGCGGGGGGGGGGGGGGGAGGGAGCGCGCTCTCCTCGCTTCCTTTTCCCTCCGCGGTCGCGCGCCGCCACGTTCCGGCGCGCGGCGTTAGCGGGGAGGAAGGGGGATGGGGGGAGGGATGGGGAACTCCCGGGAGCGCGCCCCGGTCCCGTGGGTGCCGCAGGCCCCCGAGGCGGGAGTGCGGGAAAGGGGCCGGATCCCCCCCGCGGGGGAAGGGGAGGGAGGAAGGGCTGACCGCCGCCATCGGTACAGGCCGCTCAGGCGGGCGCTGCGCGTCCCCGCGCCCCGCAGAACCCGCCACCAGCCCCCGGCCTCCCTCGAGCTCCCCCCCGCCCCCACCCCGGGGCGCCGAAGCCGCGGGGAGCCGCGGGGAGTGGCGGGGAGCGGCGTAGGGAGCGGGGATGGGCCACTCACTTGTCCTTCTCTGTTCCGAAGATGGAGGCCAGATACTCCGCCATCTCCCACCGCCCGCCCGCCGGACAGCCCGGCGCCGACCGCGCACGTCACAGCCGCCGCGCCGGAAACACTTCTGCCGAGCCCAGCGGGCGGGGGGGAGGGGCGCCGCCTTCTGCGCATGCGCGCGGGGCCGCCAGCCCCCTCATTGGGGGAGCGGCGCGAGCGTCTCCTCCCACTCCCCCTCTGGCGGCGCGGGCAGGGCGCGCGGGTCCCGCTCGCGCCACGCCGTGCCGTTGCCGCGCACGCGCAGCGGGGTGCGGTGGGCCGGCGGGCTGTGGCGGAGCGGGCCCGGGCGAAGCGGCGAGCTTCCAGCCCGCCCCTCCCCGGACCGGTGTCTGGCGGCTGCCAGGGTTGGAGCCCTGCTTTCGCCAGAGCAGAGGGAAGAACGGTGCTCTTTGCCGCAGGAGTGCGGGCAGTGGCCCTCTGGGGCGCACAGGCACTGAGGGACCTGTGCCGGCGGGGTGGAGACCGCCCTGTGGGAGCCCGCCGTCTGTCTTGTGCCCTCAGAGACTGGCATGTATCTTGTTGGGAGTGTTGCACCGGTCCTCGTGCACGTCATGCTCCCGCAGTAGTTCAGCGAGGGGAAATACTGACGTGTACTGCGCCTCCATGCCTAGGTGTGTGCCCAAATTTCCTAATGACGCCCTCCCCCAAATCTGCAATGTGGTGTGGCCATCAGGGTGTCATACCGAACTCGGGAAGCCATCTGAATGTTGCCAGAGTAAGCTCACACCAGAAGGACAAACTAGCCATTGGCTCAAGGAAATCGAGAAGCCTCTCATGGGTATTGAAGCACGTAGCTCAAGGGCTCGACAACTCAAAAGATGGCAGTGTGAAAAAAAACAGGATGGATGTGTAAGAAGTGCTTGCTGGGGCTCTGCGCTAGCAGAAGTTTATATGATTGTAGAGAAGATAAGGATGGTGCTTAGAAGCTGAAGGGTCTGCCTGCAATTAGTCATCAGTACAAAGGACACTGACAAGAAATCTGAATTGGGTCTTTCTTTTATCATGACTTCCAGTGCTGGAATAAAGTAACTGCTCGAAGGCAGGAAGGTGCAGGTTCTGAAGGTGTTTAAATGAGTTGGATGAACTGCAAAGAAAAATATGCATTTTAATTAAAAGCAGAGTGGAGGGTAGGACCCAATTCTTTCTGGTCATTCTGGGATATTTTATGGAATTTGTGGGCCAAAAGCTGCAAATTTGAAGCAAGCAAATTGAAGTTTTTGAAATGGAGTAGTAATGCATGCAGAAGGTTCCGATACTATACAGCCCGGTCAGCATTTGCAACAAAAGTGGTGTTTGAGTCTAAAAATCACGTCAGGGACATGAACTTACTCATTTTGTTGATGCAGAAAACAAGTGCACTCAGTGTGTTACAAGTAAAAGTTGTCTCTTAGACATGTCAGAATCCCCTGAAACATTTACAAGTATGCTTTATTGCACAGTGTTCACAGCCCCAGTTGTAGTCCATAGGACTATTCACAACCACAGGTGTTCACTGCATTGTGCCCTAACACAACAGAATCAGAGAATCATGGAATGGTTTGGGTTGGAAGGGGCCTTAAAGACCATCCAGGTCCAACCCCCCTGCCATGGGCAGGGACACCCTCCACTAGACCAGGTTGCTCAGAGCCTCACCCAGCCTGGCCTGGAACACTGCCAGGGATGGGGCACCCACAGCTTCTCTGGGCAACCTGTGCCAGTGCCTCACCACCCTCTCTGGGAAGAATTTCTTCCTGATATCCAATCTAAATCTCCCCGCTTTCAGTTTAAACCCATTACCCCTTGTCCTGTCACTACAGGCCCTTGTAAAAAGTCCCTCCCAGCTTCCTTGTAGCCCCTTCAGGTACTGGAAGGTGCTGTAAGGTCTCCCCAGAGCCTTCTCTTCTCCAGGCTGAACAAGCCCAACTCTCTCAGCCTTTCTTCATAGCAGAGGTGCTCCAGCCCTTTGATCATCTTCGTGGCTGCCTCTGGACTTGTTCCAACCAGTCTATATCCTTCTTATGTTAAGGGCCCCACCGCTGGATGCAGAACTCCAGGTGGGGTCTCACGAGAGTAGAGTAGAGGGGGAGAATCCCCTCCCTCGACCTGCTGGCCACACTTCTCTGGATACAGCCCAGGATCCGGTTGGCTTTCTGGGCTGCCAGCGCACACTGCCGGCTCATGTCCAGCTTTTCATCCACCAGTACCCCCAAGTCCTTCTCTTCAGGGCTGCTCTCGATCCATTCTCCACCCAGCCTGTACTTGTGCTTGGGATTGCCCCGACCCAGGTGCAGGACCTTGCCCTTGGCCTTGCTGAACTCCATGAGGTTGGCAGTGGCCCACCTCTCCAGCCTGTCCAGGTCCCTCTGGATGGCATCCCTTCCCTCCAGTATGTCGACTGCACCAATTAAAACTTAACAGCAAGACCAGTTCTGAGGAGGTAAGCTGAATGTTTATTTTTCTGTCTGACCCCAAAAGATGCTTAAAATTCATCCACTCTAAAAATGAAATGGCAACTTCAGTAACGTTTCAATATTTCAGCAATAGTTGCACCCAATGAAGGGAGTCTGGTTGCTTTCTATGACGTCCCCTGGAATTCCTCAGTTGGTTTGAGCTGATTCAAAGATGCCGTGACCCATCATGGGACAAGGACAGTCCTCTTGGCACAACTGCATGTCCTCCCATGTTCTTTCTGTATGAACTCTTTTGGGATGTAAAACTCACCTGCTCTCCACTGCTCCTTACTGAGATGACAGCTTTTCAGAAGTTCTTTCTAGAACTTCTGCCACATACAGACAGATTAACTTCCCTTTGATCCTTCCTCCTTGTGCTGGTTTCAGTCAGGAAAGAGTTAATTTTCTTCACAGTGGCTGGTATGAAGCTAGGTTTCTGGATTTAGCCTGAGGAAAGTACTATTAAGGTGTCTTTAGCTGGTGCTGGGGAGTGCTTGCACTAATCCAAGGTCTTTTCCAGCTTGTGATAGTGCAGCTGCGTTCCCAACTTCCTCACTACAAGCAGCGTGAGAGGACACAGCTCAGACAGCTCACCCAAACTGACCAAAGGGGTATTTCATTCCGTAGCGCATCATGCTCAGTACATAGGTGGGGAGTGGGCAGGGGGGCCATAACTCCTTTGTCAAGTCTTTTGCTTGCTTGCTTGCTTGTTAACTGGCTTGTTAGTTTGCTAGCTTGCTCTATCGTTAGTGAGCTAGTGGGTCAGTTAGCTTTCCTGGTCGTGCTGTTGCTCATGGGGCTTGCTCGGACTCTGCTGAGGTCGCTCTCGGCCTCCGGCTCTCGGAGTGGGACAGCCCCTTGCAGTAGCAGCATGCCGCTAGGTCAGCTCAGTCACCTGGTGGGAACCTGCTGTGAGTCTTGACCCTGCCCAGGTCATCAAGGGAACTACAACTGCAGTGGCCTGCAATGAGCTCTGACAAGTAAGAGTTCCTGGTGATTTTTATTCATCACTGAAAGTACCCTGGAATGTGTGTTCATAGAGCATATGTTTTACAAAATAAGCAGAACAAAATTGCATGTTTTTAAATGTTTTTATTAAAGCTTTCAGCTAAAATATATTGAAATGTGTTTTTCTTCTTGTGGAACTAAAATCTGTTTTCACTGTATGGAATGCACTGGTTCTCACTCTTATCTTGTAAAGGCCACATTCACTTTAGAGCTCCCTTTGCTCTAACTTGTGTGATGTACTGCGAGAGCAAGAAACATTTTCCAGAGCGTGGCTTTAACTCAGACGCTCTGTAAGTCCGTTGTGCTCCAGTCCGCTGACCCTGGGATCTGTGTTTCAGGGACAAGTAACTTGATCTGGAGATGTTGTTAGAAAACATGCTCCCGTGTTGGAAATGTGCTGTTGTACATGACAAGCAGAAATCTTATCATGCCTCCAGCAGAAGTAGATGCCAAAAATAACTCGTTAGGAGCACAAGCCAAAAGAGAAAATTGCATGGAGTTCTGCTTTGTGGCTTGCAGGATCGTTAGGGCGCTGGTAATGGTTGGCTGGGTAGAGAGAGCTTGACTAATTAGATCCTCCCTCGGTTTTGTAAGACAGTAGTCCCAGGACTACGCCTTACAGGTCACGAAACTATTGAAAAAATAAACCCACTCTTATTTTGCTCTTCATTTCCTCAGCAGTCCTCTGTACCAGGGTGCCCCTTACACTGGGGACAGCGGAGTCCATCCCCACCAAACCTTTCCCACCCTCTGCCTCTCCCACTTCCCTCCTGTGCTCAGCCTGGCTGTGCATGTGCTGACAGCAAGACCAGCACCGTGACCCACCACAGCGGGACGGTGCTGCGCCTGCATGGTACCCGTGGTGTGCCAGGGGGAGGGATCGCTGTGCTTCGCATCTGGTCTTTTCACACGTTTCTTCTTTCTGTAGGTATCCAAGAACCGATTTGAGAAATGAAACAAAATGTCTTTGTGTGTGTGAGTTTGTGAGACACCAATGAGCTTGTGGTTCATCCAGGGTCGAAGAGCCATCTACATTAGAGGGGTTAGCAGTATTGCCACTGATGATCTGAAAAGTGGGGTATCTTCCCACTTTTCAGTGGGTACTCGTGCCAATGTAGCTGAACCGTTGTTGGAAGAAAGAGAGGCTGTGGTGCACCTGCCTAACGGAAGCGAAGGGTTAGGACAGAGCCTACGGACACTGAAGGCGACATCGCATGGACATGTCTCGGTGAGGATAAGAGGCTTCTCAGCTTCCTTGAGTGACTTCACCTTGCATACGGGGCCAAGCTTCGAAGAAAGAAGGGGATCTAGGACTGAAACTAGGGAGTGTGAGAAGAGAGGGGGAAGGAAGAAAACCCCTTGAAGTTAATGCTGAGGGCACAGCCAGAAAGGTGGGAGAGAAGATACAAGCCAGGAAAGTAAAGGAAATAAAGGAAAGGGTCTCCAGAGAAGAGCAGGAATCAAGGGCAGAATTCCATGTAACTAGTAATTATTGCATATTTTATTTTGCTAGTAGTGTGTCTCACAGCAGGTTACTCCCGCACCCCAACTTGCTTAGATCTATTGGATTAAATGCTGCCACAAACCCTCCTCGGTTTTGATCTGCCTTCTTAAGCCCAGTGTTATCACTGGTTGCCAAGTGACACATGGTGAGGAGAAAATGGTGTCACCCAGATTTGGTTTGGAGATAAAGAGGTGACAGAAGAAAGAAAGTGGTAGGGAAGCAGCCAGTTTTAAGAGAGGCAGAGCGAGGAGGAAGGGGGAAGAAAAAATGGTTGTGAAACAAAAGACTGCAATGCTTGCATATAGGAAAAAGAGATTAAAACAAACACAGAAACACATCCTGGGGTCAGGACATTAAGTACTTAATGCATTCACTGGAAAACAGCACCTTGTTGCCAGTGCCCAGAACTCTGTGTTAATTAAAGAGGTACCTGCAGTTCCAGGCCAGTGCACAGGACTTGGTTTCTCAGGTTAAAGGGTTTTCACTAATGGTGCGTGTGTAGGGATAATTAGTAACCCACAGCCAGCAAGCCCTTTGAACAATTTTACCAGCTCTCTGCTTGGCACTGCTGAGAAGAAAGCACAACTGTGAGGAAGGAGAACCAATTTAAGTTACAACATCAAAAAATTTGTCAGAGAAGGCAACTGGTGTACATTAGAACAGAGCTGTAGCTGGTAATCTCATCTGATCCACTTCCATGCTTATACTTCACTAATCACCATGGTTATATAAGCAGATCTTATCAAAGATCCTTAATTATAGCAAGCCCAGCAAACGCTACACAGCAGAGAGAAGGGTGAGGTCTCGGTAGCCATGTTCTCCGTATGGGCTTGGGGGAGGAGTGTGTCTGGTTCAAGCTGGCCGCAGCTTTGTTTCATGTGTCCAGGTGACATACACAGGCCTGCAGGGCCGTGCCCCCAAGCACAGGGGGACAGACCCTCTCTGAGCCCTCAGGGTCACTCACAGTTGAGTGCTATCCATCGTCAGTGGCGTAAGGGCACTGCTTTGATGCTGTGGGTGTGAAGGTAAACTGAACTAGTCTGATGCAAGGGGCAGCCAGCCTCCTTTACAGAGGTGGCATAGAAATCAGGTGATTTTCCCAACAGCAAGATAGACCGGAGCTGTCTGGAGTCAGGATAAGACTTTAGGAACAGCCTTGGTGGTTCAGCTGGAGGGTTCACCAAGCCCAAGTGCACTAGGAGAGGGTCGTAACATCCAGCCCCTCCACCTCCAAACAGTTCTGTGGAGGCATATCTCTGCTCTTGTGCTGCACTTGGCACTGTCTCCCCGCTCACACCTGAAGTGGCAGGACCTCTTAGCTGGCAGTGAGGGTGAAACACCCTGGTGAGGGGCGCAGACCCGGTCCCACAGCCTGGGGGGCAGGAGCGGGAATGTTCTGCACACAGCAGTGAGCCCTGGTGTGATTGTGGCCTCCCCTCATTCAGGCCAAGAGGGAGATCTCAGCGTACACGTGCATCCAGTGCCCAAGGCTGCAGCCTTGCTTCTGGCTCCTCCAGATCTGCTTTTTGAGGCTCAGTTTTTTGCACCCCATCACTTACACTCTTATCATCTGGGTGCAGGTCACTTGATTTATCCTTGATTTCTTTCACCACAGCCCTCTAAGCCCCCCTTGCTGGGCAGGGACTCAAGTTGTGTTCGGGACGTGTGCTAGCCTGACCCTGAAGAGAAGTCGGTGGAGACACTGGCGGTACTGACCTGGCAGGAGAGCACTGAGACGTGGTTTTCCCAAGGTGAGCCTCATCCCTCGCCCTCTGGCTGTGCCAACCCCTGTACTTTCCCCAAATGTGGGCAACTTGGTGGCATCACTGTGCTGTGGCTGGGGGGGTGACATCCCTGTTGTTCCCCAGAAAGAAGGAGAAAACCCTTTTTTCTTCCACTCTCAGTGCCTGCCCCTCTGAATGTAATTCTGGCTCCCCCAGACCAGACCTCCTTCCCCAGTCTTGTGAAGTGCTGCCCCAGGGCTGGCCCTGACCCACCTCACCCCTGTCACACCCCCCAGGGGCCAAAAGAATTGACTAGAAAGTAATCAAAGTCCATCTGACAAGAAAATCCAGCTGCTCCTGTGAGGGAAATTCCTCTCTGTGCTGTCCTGGGCAGTTTGGATGGAGCATTTTGTGGGAGAAGCTGATCTCTGGATCCTTCTAAGTACTCTTGGAAAACTTCTCCAGGTGTCACATGCTTGCTGCCCCCAGGCACTTTGCGGCAGAGGACTGAGAGGGCAGCCAGGCAGTGAAAGGACTGTTTGGTGGAAACCTTGGCAGTTTGGAGGGACCCCGCCAGTCACACTGCTGTGTTCTGTGCTGGAGAGCCCATACAATAGTTGTCTGATCTGGCCTTGGCCGGAGCACCAGGGCCATTCCCAGCTGCCGGGCCGTTGGAAGCTGTCCCTCGGGGTGAGGCGCTGGGTGTGCAGCAGGAGCTTGCCGATAAGGCTGTGGGGACTGATTCATACGTGTTCAGAGGCTGCTGCCAGCTGGGTCTGGTGACTGTGTGCACGGAAGTGCTCAGAGTGGTGAAATGTCTGCAGGTCCTCCTGCCAGCAGCTGTTGCAGTGTGGTGGCGGAGCACAGACTGGTGTAGGCTCTTCTGTGGCTTCGTGTTTATCAGGAGGGATGGGTGAGTCTGCATTAAAAATGCTGAGAATCCCCTCCCTGTCCAGAAGAGGATGCGCTGCCTTCTGGCAGCAGGTCACTAGTGGGTGTGTGTGCCTGGCCACAAGAAAGGCGTACCCCGATAGAGAGGAAAAACAGGGTGTGCATACATAAGCTGCGCTGTCACCCCTGGTACGCTCCCAGCCTCCACCTTTTTACAGCTCGAGGGACCTGCTGAGCCTTTTGTGGTTCATCAGCTTAGTACCCCTTGTTACTAGTCCCTCTTCCAGGGACTTGTCTAGTGCCCCTTGGGCCTATGCAAGTTCTTTGCATTCTCTGGCTTCCAGAAAGCATCGTGCAGATCTGCTGTCCCCGTTGCATCATTTTGTTTTCAGCCTGGCTCCAGCTGGCTTCATTTGGTTAGGGTTTCCTGATGCAGCAGGAGCTTAGCTAACATTAGCTCAGCCACGGTGTAAGGGGCAGGTTTCCCTCCACCCCTCCCGGTGCTTATTTTGTTCTGTATCTCATACTTGCCTGACTGCACGGCAAGCGGATTGAACTTGCTCAAATGGCTGGGTTAATAAAGCTGAATCATTTTATCTTGCAATCAGAATTTGCAAGGGAAAATGAGGCTGCACTACACAGATGGGAGCACAGGGCGGGAGGAGGGAGAGAACGCGGCAAGGGTAGAAGAAGGAAGATGAGTGTAAGGCTTCTCCCTTTCTGTAGCAGCGAAGTTGTTCAGCTCAAGCCCGTCAGCGGACTGTAATGCTCACAGTGAAGCTTTTATATCAGCAAATATTAGACCTAAAAATAGCAGGTATTTCTGCCCATGAACTGGAGCAGGAATATCACAGCAAGCTGTTGTAGGTGTGGGGGGCAACCTCCTGCACGTTCCCTCTGCTGCCTGCAGTTGAACTCTGCTCACAGCTCCACGTAGGAGCATGCCAGATTTATCCTGAAATGCATTTACAGAAGATGTTTTGTTTAGGAAAAGAGCTGAGTCGAAACCGCCTGCAGACAGGCAAGGCACAATACACCTACAACAAGCTTCTTGCTGCTTCCCCGTGTCAGACGAACCTCCTACCACATCCGAAGGGAGCTCTCCTGCGCCAGACATGGGTAAGAGGCTCAGGTGAACAGGCTGTTCCCGTTACCCTGGGGCACAGGTACTCAGTGGGTGCTCTAGGGCTTTTCTGCATCACCCTACCCTCTGGTCTAGTAAAGCAGCAGACTGACATGCAGGAATGACACCTCCTGACAGCAGACGTGCCGCTCTCGGTTTGCTTTCCATGACACCGCCCCCCCCCCCCCCCCCCCCCCCCCAATAATCCCCTACTCCGAAGGGCCGGGGGATGACCGGCTGAAAGACGCGGCTCCAAACGATGGATGCAGCAGCTCCCCTGAGCCTTCATTTGCTTTGCTGGGGCTCCCTCCGGTGGCCTTCAGCTAGAAGGGCTCCCCAAAGCAGCGCTGCAAAACCCTGGCAGAAATTGGGCTGGATGTAATCCAGGGTAGTGTTTCCCAGGATGACTCTGCTGATGGCCTGAGGCGCTCGGGATGGGCGTCGAGGGACCGGCAGAGCACGTTGCATGGCCCAGCGCAGGGTGGCGAGGGACCCCTGCCCTCCAGAAGCAAGAGAGTTGCTTCAACAAGGTGGTGGGCACAGGCTCTCCTCCTGTGAGCCACAGCAGCCTGGGCCAGAGACCCAGGCTGCCCCAGTATGCACACGTTAAGCTTGCAATTCACCTCTTCGGAGTCTGCTGTCCCTCTTCTGCAGCGTGGTCTCTCCCTGATGCGGCTGCAACAGGGGTGCTGCTGCCCCAGCCTGCCCTGGGACACCCTCTGAGCAGCAAGGGAGCCCCCGTCCACACACTGCGCAGTGGGTTGTGCCGCCTGCCTTCACTCAAGTGCATAGACGCTGGGTGATGCTGGGGGAGCTTGACGTATCATTTGAGAGGTGTGGAGACCTTGAGGGGTCAGAAGATGCCCCTGAGAGGACTCGAGTATGGGATCAGCTTTGGAGGAAGGAAGGATAACTTGGGGCAAGGCTACCTGACCCTAATGGCACAGGAGCACTTAGGAAAATGTTATCAGAGCAGCTGGAGTTGTGAGGTGACATCTCTGGGGAGACTCCTGGTGCAGAGAGAGGAGCGGCACAGTTGCAGGGAGGCCGCGAGAGGATACGTGACACCTCAGGAGCTTATGGGAGGAAAACAGGAACACCTTGCCTTGTGTGGTGCACCTGGCCTAAAGAGGCTGTGGTGTGTGAGCTCAACTTTCCTGGCTACCTGCAGAGGCTTGTGTCAGCAGACAGCCCCTCCAGAGGCCAGTGGGCTGCCATGGAAACTGCTTGCTACCCCACTCCCATCCCCAGGGGACCAGAGCTGGGCAAGGGAGGCTGTGGCTTTGCCATGGGGTTTTGCTCAGCTCCCAACGGTTTGCTCTGCCTCTCACAGCTGCACTGTCCCAGCATCCGTGCTGCGGTGCCCTATGCCTGCCCTGACACGAATCATTCCCTGACATGAGCAAGAGGTGGGGACAGACCCTGGTCAGGCTGTCCCTGTCCACTGTGAATGCACAGGTACATAACATAGATGGCAAGTAAGTCTGCACGTGGGACTGCGTTTCTGGCCTTTGTCAGGGAGCCTTTGTTACCACAGGTCAAGAAGCAGAGGGGGGGATTTGCCCTGCAAAGGCAATTGCAGTAGAAACCTGCCAGCAAGCAGGCTCTGAGGGGTAGCGTGAGCTGAAGCCCAAGATACCGTTTCTCCGCTGCCACTGTTGCCCTTCAGAGGCCAGGTAAGCTGCCACAGGCCTGCTGACCCATGCTGAAGTCAGGCTCTGCTCTCTGCATCACACAAGTGCCTTGGAAAATTTTACCCAAAGCCAAGCTCCTTATTTTTACTCAAAGCAAGAAGCTCTAATCCTATGAAAATATTATTTTGCAATTATGACTTGCAGAATGGCTGATGCAGATCTAATCGATCTGTTTAGTCAGTCCTGTGAAAGCACAGGCATCAAAGCTGCTGGCTCTGACGCAGCTGAAGAGCTGTGCTGCTTTGCGTGAATTCTTCGCCTTGTTGTTTTAGCCTTTAATTTCAGGGTAGTAACCGCAACAACAGACTTCTTTGCTGCCACCTGACTAAGGAACTGATGAGGCTTAGAAAAAAAGGTCACTATTGTTAATGCGAAGTTATTTCCTATCTTAAAGTATTTCCCTAGAGCTTAGCAAGAAATAAATGTTCACAACATCCAGCAGAACTGTTATTTTTTTCAGAGCAAGGGCCAAGATCGATAATATTTACAGTGCTAGTTTTAGCACTGTAAAGTTGTTCCATCTGAAATAACACTAGGTCAGTAAATAACACTAGGGGTGTAAATCAGCTGCAGAAAATCTACGCAACACTGGAGGGCTGTTGACATGTTCTTTGTGTGTAGCACAACCAGGGTCCTGGAAGGGACCTCCCTCCCTCATCTGGATTAACAAAAGACAGAGGGTGTTTCCCAGGAGCCCAGGTTTACAGTTAGTTTTCATGGAGCAATACTGAATGCTGGAATAATACCAGACAACTATTACCCTCCAAGATTAAAATCTATTTAAAACAACCACAGCAAGAGCATTAGTTTCTGCTAACTTTGTTGGTATGAGGTAGCGGGAGAGCTGGAAGGTGACAGTGACATGAAGAGGGACCCTGAGTTCTGCTAGGACAGGGCAGCTGAAGCCGCGGCATAGTTCAGTAGTTCAGCAACTGGCATGAGGCTACTCAGGCATTTAGCTGATCCTAAATTAAAAAGCCTCCCCTGTCCCTTCACTGATGCTGCTGAAAGGTTAACGTTGCACCTCCTGTCACTCAGAACAGCTTTCCTGTAGCCCCCGGCACTCATGAGGCTCAGATCTACGCTGCAGATTTCAGTTCTTTACCCCATATTGTCTCTTGTGCTGGGCGGCTCAAAGCCTCCCTGTGGATCTGGCGGAGGAGCCCAGGCAGCTGCCGGCAGTGGGCTGGCAGCTGCAAGGGGCCCTGGGGTCCCCCGCCTCAGCTGTCCAGGCCTCACTTTCCCCCGGCTCCCAGTCTGCAGGCACCCAGCAGCCTGATCTCAGAGACCACGAGAGTGGGCTGGGAACACATTGCAGTGGGCTTGAGACTTCACAGCCATGGTGTTGCAGTCTCAGTCAGCTGATCTCACAGGTCCCAGTGATCTTCCAGGTCTCAGCTACCACGAGAAAGGGCCTGAATTGTATTCCTCGACTCTCCTTAACAAAACGAGGTAAAATTACTGCTCACGCTTGAAGATGCACTTAGATTGGAAGGAGCCTGCAACAGGGGGATCCCAGATTCCACCTGGCTCCTTGGCTCTGCCTGGGACTCCTCCGTGGGCCTGGGACACCTCTAGGGAAGAGGTTATTATCCAGAAGTAGAAATTGTCTGGCTGTAACCTGACCTGACATGGGACATTTGCAATTATTTGAAAATGGCTGAATTGCTGGCCCAAGAAGTGCACACACTTGCTACAGTTTTTGAAAATGCGTGAAAAAAAACTTCTTTGAAGTAAGTGGCATTTGTGGTGTGTAATCAGTGTTCACCACCTTGAAATGGATGTTGCGAGAGGCATCTCCACGAGGTGAAGAGGGTTTGCTGGTCTCCCTTTGTAACAGGCATTAAAGGTACCGCTTCCATCTTTGCAATGGCTGAACAACAGCAGCAGATACCCCTCCAAGCCCCTTTCTGTGCACTTTCCACACGTGCTATCCCTCCCCTTTGTCTCTCTCAACAAATCGGCAGCTACAATGAGCACCCTAAGGCAAGATACATGGCACTTTAATCAGCATGCCAATGCCTACAAAAAAGCCCGCTTGTTTTTTTCCCCCATATAAACTGCTTTCCTAAGCAGTTGTCTTCTCTGGAATGTCATGGGAATTTTGCTGTACTGTGTTTCTAGACCAGAAGTGGTTTTAAAGTCACAGCTGCAAAATATGTCCTGTTAGCAGTGCTTGGCTATTGAGCAGGTATATTGATGCAGACCCGTTAACAGCTGCTGTTGACCTACCTGTTCTACTAAATAGCCAGATTAACAAGGTCAAGCCGTACAGCTGTCATTCTTCACTCTGTCTTGATGTCGTAGACACTGTGTGTCTGGTCCTGAGCACTCCTACAGTCCAGCTAATGGTTGGGGGAGAAAAAAATTGCTGCTCAGTTAATCTTTCCTGGTGATTCCCCATCCTCAGTCTATCGCTAACTGTGACCAGTGAAGCAGAGTGCCATCTCCAGCCAGTATCACTGGGTGAGGGTGAAGCAGGCTTCCAACTAGGGGTTTCTGATTAGGGTGCCGGTGGTGTGCCAGTCCCTCTTCCAGCACCGAGTCCCTGAGGCGTTGCCCTAAAGCGTGCTCGCTGCCTGCAGACCCTACAAGTCCGTTCAGCCACAAAGAGCTGGTGGGCTGCCAGGAGATCCCCTCCCGTCTGTGCCCCCTTTGTGCAAAGGCATGATGCTGGATGTGGCGCAGGGGCTGTGTGCCGATTCTGGGCTAGTGGAGGGCTTGGGGTAAAGGTCAGGAGATGCCACGTGTGGGATAGCAGGAGCCTCCCCAGACGTGGATGCAGCAGCCATGCTTAGAGAGATGAGGAGGGCTCAAACTGCATGTTTCAGCTCTGGATTTTGTACAATGTAGGGTCTTTAGACTGAGGGTCACATAACATCGCTTTGCTCTGGAGTCAAGCTTCTCTTCGCATTTGGAAAAGTTTAACTTTGGCTCTTTGGGCCAGGGAAATACACTCAGCTTGAGAAGTAAACATGCAGGAGCAAGTCAAAACCAGTGCTTACCTCCAAAGACTACTGTTGACTGGATGATAGTAAACTAAAGAGAGGTAAAACTTGGCAGCAGCATCTGTGAAACCTCAGCTCTTTCCTTTGCACCTTCTTTTGTTTGGGTGATGATACCACTTCCCTCCTCTTGACTAAGTGTAGGCCTTGGACATACATAGAAGAATATGACACATTGCCTGGGGGCTGCTTGGGACAATCTAGTTGTCTGTGGCCCAGAATGAGCTGGAAGATGAACACTCTGAAAATCAGAGCCGGGTTTAAGGGTGAAAATGAAAGCTAAGCTCATTTGAAAGTGAGCATCTATGTCTATCCCTTGTGTAGAGAATAATGTTGATAGAGCAAGCTGCTAGGATGGATGAGATTCCTGACTAACTCAGGTCTTCTTGTAGGCAGTTTGTGTGTTGGTACTTCTCAGAGGTTCAAAAAAGTCTTTGACATGTGTCTGGGAATGGTAACAATGACCCTACTCAACCCCTTCCAGAGCTGTGCAAATTTTCGGACCCTAGAGTATGTTTTTGCCTGAGTGCTTTGTAAAGGAAAAGCCAACTCTGCAGTGTGGCAACCTATGGGAATAGTTGCTAAATGGATGTAGAGCATATTGTGATCTCAACCAAAGACTGCACATTGCTTCTGATATGCTGTGAACACACTGGAATAATTGCCTGTGCTACAGTTTATGGAGATAAAAAGCACTTGCCAACTGCGGTCAGCCATGGAGTGGCCATGTCAAAACCCTTGCAATAACATTCACTGAGGAAGGACATTTTTTTTCGGGGCAACGTCTCTTCTTCTTTGTATGAAGACATTTATTACATGACGTTACAAGGGCTGCACTTTTACTTACATGGCCTGTAAATCTCAGGCTCTGTGAATCCCAAAGAGGGGGGAGCAGTTTTCAGGAAGGCTGTCCTCATTGTCTCAAAGATGTAGGTCAATATTTTTTTTGTGCTTTTATTGACTACAGCTGGTATTCTCTTTGCTGATTGTTTACTTCTTCAATCAAGCTGAATCGTTGAAAGTGAAGGTAACCCAGCCCCCTAGATCAGAGCAGGGGGTTGAAATGAAGTGGCACAGCTGCAGCAGTGCACTGTGACTGTCCCGTTCACAGCTGCAGCCTCTTGAAACTCTTGTCTTCAGGAAAAAAGAAACCCCCAAATTCCAGAAGAAGGTAGTGCAAGAGAGGAGAAGAGTGCACAGGGACTGGTGTGATGGCTGGTGCTGTCAGTGTGGATTGGAAGAGCAGGGGGAAGGGTATTGTGTGCCAGGCTGAGTTGTGAGGCTCTTGGGAATGCTTTGCCCATCAGAAGGCATCCCTTTGCCCTCAGTGGATGCTCTCTTTACACCCCTTCCGTGGGGACCACAGTGGGCAGTAAGCAGGTCCAGTACTATAGCCAACATGGTTGTGCCAGGTTCCCCTTTTTCTTCCTGACAGGGTAGTTACTACCAGTGTCTGAATGTCTCCTTGCAGGTAAGACCTTCCCAGCTGGGAAGTACTGCCCATCCTAGAGAGGGGCAGAGCTCATGGAGGCCCCAGAACCACAGGGACAATTTAGCGTTGGCCCTTTTTCTCTCATCCCTCTTACCCTCAGGTCGTCCCTGGGGTGGGAGCCAGCTTCCAACACAGGCTGAGACACTGAAAGAGGATGGACACAACAGGGCCGTAAAACCAGTCAGATCCTTGTGCCCTGCAGAGGATGATGGCTGTTTTTTTGCTGGGGTGTTGTGAAGAGCAAGCAGCTCTTTGCAAGTAACAACTTTTCTTGGGTACTGTGGAACAGGACTGTAAAGCAACATAACTCCAGAGGAAGACTGAACAGCGTTGACAGAAGGGTTTTATCACTCAGCAGCACAGAAATACACAGAGTTATCCCAGTGAGTAAAACTAGGGAGTCAGGAGGGGACAACTGGACAAGGTCTGGGAGTGAGAAGGATGTTGGATGCACTCAGTCAGTGGCAAAACTGTAGCACTGGAAGAGGGTCACTTTGCAGGTGGCTCAGTGAGGCTGTAGAGCATTCCCCTTGTCATGCAGTAGGTGGAGAAAGAACACCGAGCGTTGGGCAACACACTGCAAATTTGTATTCGCTCATCTGCCTGAATGCTGTCAGAAACCTCCAGAATTGCTCTCCTACATCCACAGCTGCTCCTAAAGTGCATTATTTAAACCTTTATAACAGAACATCCTTCGTGGGTCACTGAAAGGCTCCTGTGTGATCTACAGGTCATTGTGTCACCCTCGTAACTGAGAAATGTGATGCAAGGACTTTTGTGTTTGCATGCTGTGGGTTTAGATTTGAGTCCTGCATTGAAAAATGATTGCTCTAAATTTCCCCCGTATTATTGCACCCACAGATGCAACTCCCCTCCTCTGCACCTTCTTCCCAGCTGTAGCATACAAAACTCCTTCATTTCTTTTACTCAACAGCTGCAGCGGGGATTTTTCTGTTTGCTTGTTTTCCTTCACTGTATTTGGTCCCCCGGCTATGACCTTTCGACAAAATGCATAAAGCATCTGGGGAGAAAAAATAAAAGAAAGGGAAAAAAGGAGTTGCGTTTGACTGGAGATGCTGTGATGATCTTTATAATCTAACCTTAATTACACACAGCAGAGCCATGGTCGTTGCTGTTGCATCAACTATCTGAAGTCTCATCCCATCTGCTGTGCCTGCATGTAACGCTTTCCTATGGGTTAAAGCCTGGGAAATGTGCAGCTCTTTGGCCTCATTATCCCTTAATTTGCGGTCTTCTCCCCAAGAGCGTGCTCCAGTCCCTGGCCTGCGTGCTCTATTTACTTTGCAAGATCATAAGAGACATGAAGGGGATCGCTGGCTCATACCAACTCCTTCCCCTCCTTTGGTGATGCAAAGCAGCCGTAGACCCGCTGCGGCGCGTAACAGCTGAGAAGGACTGCTGAGAGCCGGCCTTGGCGTTGCTAGTGCGCACACACGGTGACGCACGTGGAGCCGGTCTCAGCGTTTTGTTCGCCAGCCCATCGTGCTAATCTTTCTGCCGCTAACCTCCACCACCCTCATACTAATGCTCATCCTCACATGAGTGCACATAAACCCAGCAAGAGGATTTGGGAGCAGCTTAGACAAGCGGTTCATTAGGGTCTTTCTCTGCCAAGTGATGTTTTTTACTAAGGTTCCCATCACTGAGCTACTGTAAAAATAAATTCTCCAAGTCACCAGACAGCTGCCACCGTAACAGACTCGTCTGGCATCCAGGCGTAAGGGACGGGGATCGTTATCCCACCAAGAGTTAGCTTTTTTGCTCTCGGTTAGGCTGCTGGATGGACAGCGTGGATCCCTTTGAGTCAGACGAAAGCTGTGATTATTTTGTGTTTCTCCTCAGCACAGAGTGATTTGCAGGTCCTACAGTGCTGCACAGGTACTTCTGAACCCCATGGGGTTCAGAGAGGTTCACCCTGTGGTTGCCAGTTAAAGGACATGCTCCCTGTGGTAGAATCTGGATGCTGTTGGTATTGTGCAATCACAGTAAGTTACCTAGTTTAAATAACCTAATCATACAGGTAGCCTGTGTACACACAGTACCTGGTGTAGAATCGTGTTGGTTTCAGCCTCTGTAGTACCAACAGGTCTCTCGACACCTCTCACTCTCTAACCTGAATCAGCCATATGACTTGCTTGCCCAAACCCCCTTTCATCATTGTCCCTTTTAGATCTGACACTACCTTCTTGCCCTGTCCACCTCCTGTCTCATCTGTGAGTCAATCTCTGTGGTCCCTCTAGCACCAACAAACAGCTTAATTCCCGAAGCCAGGTTACACCTACTCTGACTAGCTCTTGGGAAGTTTGCTGCAGCACCACCTGTGATGAGGCAATTTTTGGAGCTTTCCTGCATGGTTTAACAATTCATGCAATAGCATCTACCTGTGGTTTCTAGTGTTTTCCCTCCAAGCCCTGATCAGTCAGTGAGAGGAACACTCAATCCAGGACCCTGTGGTTGACTGCAGGATTACCAAGTGGCTGCAGGGTTTGCAGAACACCCTTAAGGGAGCTGTTTGTGGTGCTCAGACCACCCTCCTTCCATGGTATCATCTCTTCCAGTCTTCTTCCAGTGGTCCTCTTCCTGCCTCTCCTTCCCTGTTAACATCAGCTCTACCTGCTCATTTACCCTGTACCAGCAGATAAAGCAGCTTTTCTTCCTGGCTAACCCTTCCTGCAATCTTTTTTACCCTCCTTTTACCCTTAATCTCATCCGCTTCCCAAGCCTCCCACATTGCCTATTTGTCAAATGAATATCCGTGATAGAGCATGCCCTGTGATAACCCTGCTCCTCCTTGTATGCCATACCTTCCCAGAGCAGAGGTTGAGTATTGATCCTTTGGAGAAAAAGAGTCTATAGGATCGCTCTGCTATAAGCTCTGTAGGATGATCTGCCCAATGCAAGAATGCTCACCTTGACCATGCAGAAATATGCAGAAAACACATCTAAACTGTTAAGAGCACTGGAAGAAAAAAATTGTTTTATAAAATAAAAGAACCATATAGCAAGTTTTGATTTTCTTTTTGATTTTTTTTTTTAAATCTCAATCTGAAGAGATATTATTAATTTATTTAATTTATTCTATCTATCTATCTATCTATCTATCTATCTATCTATCTATCTATCTATCTACCTATCTATCTATCTATCTGTTTGCTAGAGGTTCATACAAACAAACAAATAAATGCACAAACAAACAAACAAACCCCAACACCAATGGACAAAATTGCTCCTTTCCTCTGAAAAACAGTCAAGGTTTGAATTCCTCAAAGTGTTATACCACTTAGCAAAATTACCTGCTTTAGATGAGTAAACATCGTGTCACGAAACAACCCTACACTCTCATATTCTAAGGTCTGAAAAAAATGGGTGTAATTTCCAGAGCAAAGGGAATATTTTATACTGCAGGAAGAGGGGCCATGGAAAGCTCAGACAGATGAAATCTGGTTGCAAGGAGGAGGGACTCTCAGCAACAGGCTCTGTGGGGTTGCAAGAGAGGTGGATTTATTCACAGAAAAGATGAGGGGAGTCCAAATTACTCAAATTGTACCTCTGCGTTCCTGGGTGAGAAGGCATTTTACTTGTTGTTCCCAGTCACCGTGATACTTACCTTCTCTGGAAAGTGCTCTGGGTTCTACAGATGAGGAGAAGCATCATCGCTTAGCAGCTACAGATTTCCAAACCTGTTCCTGTTCCGATTCTGCCCGCTGGGTGTACTAGATGTTCTCTTCCCATCTCCCACCCTCTGGGCGTGCTGCTGCAGACTGGGAAACAGAGAGCATCTCTCATTCCCTATGTAAATCCATTGACGAAAACATAAAATGCATTGTGCTGCTGAAACTTGCTGAGCTTGTTTGAATAAATGCCAAGGATTAACTGCACGTAAATTCACCATTGATTTGACAACAATGATGTTATGTGCCCTAAACACTGATGGGATTTGTTCAGTGTTTAGGATGTGACCTCTGAGGTGGAAAAAGGGGATTGCTAGTAATTTTTTAAGCCTCTTTGGCTGCACCAAAGCAGACTGTTGGTATTATATAAATTCTTTAGATAAAATAAATATCAGTCTCTGTATGGGGAGAGTGGATATTTAACCTTTCCAGTATACAGCTAAATAATAAATCTGACTGTGGATCGCTATAAGCCAGGAAATAAAAATCACCCCATCCCTCTAAAATAGGGAGGAAGGAGATGCTGGAGTGGAAAAAGAATCCCAAAAGGCAGCAATAAAACAGAGGATTGTGCCTTAAAAACTGGGGGACAAGGATTTCTTTCTAGGTAGAAAATTGGAAATGCCACCTCCACAACTTGTCCCCTCTGTGATCACTCTCTCCCTGGCTCTGCTGTTCAGCAACTTCGCAACCACAGTCCCTGTGGGACAAAAACTATTGTGAGCGAGAGTGGGGAATTTGCAGGGCTCTCTAGGGACACACTGGTCTCTCTTTAAAAGAAAAGCAAGTCAAAGTTGGGTGTTTTTTGTTTTGGTGTGTTGTTTTTTTTTTTTTTTCTTTTAATGCACTTGCTGAAATTTAGGCTCCTAGATCTATATTTAAAATTCTTAATACACAGCCTGATTTTCAAAGGTACTCAGCATGTAGCAACCCTCCCACTAACTGGCTTCTTTCTTGTTATGTACTATCCTCAAAGAGGGGTTTTCAAGTGTTCTTTTAACAAGAAACACTTATTCACCTAATCAAAAAAAAGGATATAACAATCTCGTGTCAGCCCTCCTGTCGCATTAGCCCTGCAGCCCCAACCACAGTTAGGCATGGTGTGCAAGTTGCACCGATAACGTGGCCCATCCGTTACAAACTTTAGCAAGATACCAACAGCATTCGAAAACTCCACAGAAGTCACTACTTCAGTGCTTTCCGTGGTATTTGGTGGGAGCTGAGTGCAGAGAAAAATGTATTTAGCTGCAGTTATAGTCTGTTGCTCCTTCCTCCATCAGCATGCCAGGACAGACGTGGCAGAAAGGTTTGGAGCTCCTGACCGTGGCACTGCCCTGGGTGGTATGCACATATTTGAGGAACTGGAAATGAATCTTCTGAAGAAAAGACTCTTCCCTTAACAAGGAAGAAATAAGTGCTCTGTGTTAGTTTCTGAAGAGAGCTTTTAGTAAGTGCTTAGCAGCTCACCGAACTGAAAATGCTGGCTCCCTAGTGAGCCTGCCCTCTTAGCCTGACTGCTTGCATGCTGACTTGTATGGACTTCTTGCATCCTTTCCAAAACTAAGACTACGTAAGATTAAGAAAAGCATGGCCATTTTTTCCCCACTCACCAGCTCCCTCACACCACTTATGAAGTATTTTCCACCACAGCAGGACTGGTAAGAAGGAAATTTGAAACAAAATCACATTATTACCTGCCCTAGCTCTGTGTGACGGCCATGAACTCATTTTTGTACCTCATAGAAATGTTCCTCCAAAGGGAAAACTTAGTTTTATTAGCACACTGCAACAATTTTATCATTAAATATCAGCAGAGATTTTTCAGTCCCTTATATTGTCACTAAACAGCTCACATCTACCTGCAGAGGAGCATCTAAATGAGTATAGTTGTACCTTTTTGGGTTGACAGGTCTATTTGGAGGAAAAAACACTGGAACTCCTTCCTGTTTTCTGTAAGAGCTCTCTGAAGAGTTATACCCTCTGAAAGTTAATAGAGACCTCTTGGGTCCAGAGGACAGGCAGATCAGAGCAGAGAGGTTGCCTTTCTTGGCTCTCCTGGGGCTGCAACATGCCAGTTCGAAACAGTAATCCCAGTTATAGTAGCATTTCCGAATCACATACAAACCCTCTACAGTTACACCTGACCAGTCACTGCTCCACTCATATTTGCTTTTCTTTTTCACACTGGGCTTGTACAGAGCTTGTCGTGGGGGTGGAAACAGCACTGGTCTCACCTGGAAATCGGCAGGGGAGAGTCAGTCACTCGGACAAACTAGTAGCAGCTAAATACAAGCAAGGATATTAGGATGTTGGATATTTGGATATTAGGATAGTGGATTTTAGGAAAAATTTCTTCACTGAAGAGGGCTGCCCAGGCAGGTGGTGGAGTCACCGTCCCTGGAGGTACTTAAGAGACCTGTGGAGGAGGTCCTTAGGGACATGGTTTAGGGGTGGTATTGCAATGTTAGATTAACGTTTGGACTTGACAATCTTAAAGGTCTTTTCCAGCCTAAAAGATTGTGTGATTCTAAGGGCTGTGTTTGATCACTGACTCCTGCTTCACTCAGAAACATGATCTAGGATTTCTGCAGCTTGTCCTGGGCAACATCCTTTACTAAATGTCTCATGTGCTGGCAATTATGCATGATTGCTTAGGGAGGGATTCTTTCAAAGGTAAGTTAGACAGCAGATCCTGCTGGAAGAGCTTTTGAGCTGGACGCATATTCCACATTTGCAATAAGGCTTTGGGAAAACCTGCCTTTGATGCATTGCTTTTGGGTGTGCTTGTGTGCATATGCACTAGTTCTTCTTCCTTTTATAGGGACACCAACAAATCTCACTGCTTTTGTTCAGCAGGTGATAGTGATGCACAAATGTTCTGCATTCTGTGCGAAGTCTGGTCCCCTCAACCGGTGTAAAGTGCTTGCCTTCTCCTCTAATACCGGATTCTTTATTTCATCCACTGTCAGTGGATTAACTGCCATTTCCCTCTTGGTATTCCCAGGTATAGTTTCTTTCTGAGGGGAGGCATAAATCACACTGGCTGGGATTCATCTCACCAAGTCTGCTTGTCCAGAAGGAGGTTAGCATTAGAATTGTCCTCCCTAAGGCAGCTGTCCAGGCTCCCTGGTTAGTCAGCTGAGATGTAGGCACTGCTGAAAGGCATCTCATTTTCACTTTCTTAGCCACCTACGTTATCATGTAAGCCATCTGGAGGCATCTGTCTCTCTCCACTGACTGGACAGGAAGCCTGGACAACTCATTTGACCTGGACAACTAACTTTTAGAGGGTTGGAAGTTAGATGTGATGAGTCTCAGGAGACTGCTTGTTGTCCAGAGGCAGGCAGACAGTGTGAAGTCTGTATCATAAAAAACTCCTGTAAATGAAATTTGCATTTCACTGAATAATATAAAGACAAAAATGTCCATCAAAGACAAAGTGGATATGATTAATTCTGAGGAGAGCCATGAAATATGGATCCATAAGAAACCAAAGTCATAAAACCATAAAGTTGGCTGCCACTTTTCAAGTATTTGAATGAGTGGTAATATACATAATTTTAGTTTAAATTTAGGGGAAGACATATTTGTAATTTTTCTCTCAGCAGTCCATTCCCATCATCCTGCTGAACACACAGGGTGCTCCGATCACATGTTGAATACATACATACTCTGATCCTGGAGCAAGCTTCAGGCCAAGGGTGGATGATGGGTTTTGCTGGGCTTCCCTGTGAGATAAGTGGTGGTGTGTAGGCAAGCGGCTGCTTTCCTGGTGCCTAACTAAGAGCACTGATGTGCTGCTGGTCAGTCCCTTTTTCCTCCCAGCCCCAATAATCCTCCCTTGTTCCCGCATGGGGAACACACTGGAGGTCAGAGCTTAAGTATTTGGCAGTTTCTTAAGGACCGAAAGATGCCCAGAGAGGAGCCTGCCATTGTGTTGCGTTGCTCCCTGTGCTCCTGGTATAACCCTTGGATTGGGAAACACAAAGATGGTGTTCCAATACACTGCAGGGATTGCACCCACCCCTCAAGTGTGGCTGGGGCCCAGATGGTCTGTCAGACCCACAAATCTGTCTCACTTTCCATGTCAGGGCGCAGTTCCCACCTGCTCCTCTACCAGCCAAATAATTCGTTTGCTCCGCTGAGTAGTTTCGGAATTGTATCCCAATGTTCCTGTATCTCTCCTTTCATTCTTCATGTATCGGGTCACGACTGCCATTTGGTTAAACACAGGTTAGCAGGTCTCTGTTCCTGGGTGGCTGTGGAAAGATTTTCTTCTCTCCTGGGGTCAAAGACCCAAATCTCATAGAGCTCTTCAAGAAAAATCTTGGTAGCACTTTATTACTCGTTTGCTTTTCCCTTAATTTTCTCAAGTGAAATGACAAATTTGGGAAACTGGACTGAATGAGGGGTTAGGTCTGTCTGTTGTGTTTTTTCCCTGCTTGTCTTGAGGAGGGATTGATCTCGTTTTGGCACCTTTTAGAAAAGCCTTCATGCCCGAAAGCCATGGCCAGACCACAGGGCCTGTTCTTGCAGGAACTAGGTAAGGTTGAACTTAAACTCTCATTCTTCTTAGTTCCTACTGCCTTTTTGGGCATTTTTCTGCTCAACATTTTTCTACCCATGAAGGAAAGCCTCTGTAACGGGACCTTCTGGTTCTCACTTTTCTTCACCTGCCTCCATGCACTGCCAGGGGAGGGCACGTGTGGGAGTCAAGGCCAAGGCCTTTCCCAGACCATGTGGCACCTGGATGCCAGGCTATGCTCAGCTGAATGTCACTTTGCCTCAGTGCTCTTCTGAATTCAGCTCCTCTGGTCTGGATTGATCCCACTTCTCTGGAAGCACTGATGCCAGGATCTCAGCTGCTCTCAGTTTCTTTAGTCCTGGCACCAGGAGAGGATGATTCAGCCCCTCCATGCTGAAGTACCTTTTGGAGGTGCCCTCTCCTCTCTCTCCCTTGCTGACTGCAAGAGGTGCTGAGATGCCAAAGACCCCCGATGTAGGTGTTTCTGTGGTCCAGAATATCCCTAGGATGCAGTCCCTACATCACTGGTTCTAGTGGAAATAGGATTTCGGCTGTTGCGGTGGCCTCGTGCTGAGCCTTGCTGTGAAGCCGGGCAGCCTCGCTGCCCTTTTGCCACCCGGCCACCTCAGCTCTCCGGCAGAGCTTGCTGACCCCGCAGCGGGCTGTCCATGTGCCCCTTTCCTGGTCTGTCCAGGATGGCGGATCACCTGTTAGAGGCAGTTCTAAGTTAAACAGAAATGTGAAACAGTCGCAACCATAAATGCGTGTTAAGCAGGATCTGTGTCGTGACACCAGGAGATAAGTGAATCCTAAATCCAAACAAGGACACTCTCAAGAGCAGCTGTGGTACTGCTGTTATGGTCGGTGTCCAAACTTATTTTTCCTTCTTTCTTTTGGCAAAGTATTTGATTGTTAAAAGTTTCTGTTTTGTCAAACCTGTGTTCATGCTCTGCATCATGTGTTAGCCCTGCTTCCCTGCCAGCCCTGCCAGGATCCTCACGCCGGGGGTGTCAGGCTCTCCGATGGTGGAGACACTATTTAGCATGTCACAAAAAAAAGTTTCCCTCCCTTCAACCTGAATCAAACCCTTTTTCCTCACTTGGAAGAATGCTGTTTCATTTATTCGGAGGAGACTTTGTGTCTCTGTTTCAAGGAGGGGCAGAAACAGAAGCAAATTAACGAAAAGCCAAGGGTGGGTTACAAAGACCCACAGAACAGACCTCCTTCACAAGCACCCTTGAGACGCCCGCCGGGGTATCCTGATTAGCCTGCTTGATCCCGTAGTGGACCTGCCAATATCCCTGGGCACCCCATGTCTCACAGCCTGCTGCCTGGCATCGTCCCTCCGTGAGATCTGGCACCGATTCCAACCAGACTGTCATTTCCAGGTCAGTCTCCGCATTTCTGCTGACCACGTTGCCTCCATCATGAGATCATGTCTTTCCAGAGAAATCCCGCTAATGCCTTCATTCTGCAAGACCGGTATATATAGGGGGAGCTTCCCTGGGGCTGCACCACGCAGTCCAGTCAAGGCATCACTGTCTCCTCCGAGCCTGCTCGGCCCTCACCGCTCTCCTCTTGCAGCCACAGGTCGCAGCAGCAGCAAGCATGGACATTACCATCCAGCACCCCTGGTTCAAGCGTGCTCTGGGACCCCTCATTCCAAGCCGTTTGTTTGACCAATTTTTTGGAGAGGGTCTCCTCGAGTATGATCTCCTGCCTTTGTTCTCTTCCACTATCAGCCCTTACTACAGGCAGTCCCTCTTCCGCAGCGTGCTGGAGTCGGGCATTTCAGAGGTAAGGACCCTTTGGCTTCCTCTCTTTTTCCTTCTCCCTCCTTATGCCTCCATCTGCTCTTTCCCACCTGCATCTTGCAGCGGCTGGTGGCTATAACCCCATCCTGGGATGTGAGGGGGAGAGGAGGACGTCTGGCCCGCCGCTGAGCGCAGCCCACCCGCTCTTTCTGGGGCACGGAGGGAAACCCTTGCTGGGGAGAAGGCTTCCCTTCGGGAAACAGAAACCATTTTGGCTTCTGACAGTTGTTTCCAACACGTAGAAGGCTGCCTTTCCTGCCCTCAAACCACTGGCCATTTGCAAGGGAAGAGCTAGGCTGCTCCCGGACTAAGCGCCTGCAAGGGCAGATTGGCGTGGGAGAGGGCCCCGGAGAGCGGAAGCTTCCTCCAGCCCCCTCTTCTGCCTCAGGATCTTGGTGGTTTTTGCAAGCCCATGCTGGAGAGCCCAGGAGCAATTCTCCGAAGGCAGTCTGCAGGAGGAGCGCGTAACTGTAGGGGCTGTGGTCCAAAGCTCAGGGACGAGTGCTTTCTGTAGCCCTCTCTTACTGGTTTCCTCCCAGAGCTAAGACCACAAAGAAACCATAAATCACTGAAAGGACGAAACGTGTGCTGCCAGAGAATATTGCAGTGGTTTCCATCCCCTCTCGCTGCTGAGCACAAATGCCCGGTGCAGCTGGCAGATCACTGAGTGCAAAGGGGTCCTCGGCACACAAATAGCAGCAATAAGTGACTCCTCTCCCCAGAGCAGTAGCAATAGCAGAGGCCTACCCCAGCCTCCCAGGGTCCCTGGGTCCCCACGATGGGAAGGGAGACCCCCACTGAGGGATGTAGTCGCAGAAGGGGAAACCGTGCTGCCGTCAGATCACCCCTTCTCTGGCTTTTAAGCTGCTGTGGGACTGGCACTGCCTCTGTGCAGAGAACTGGGGTCTTACTGCCTAACAATGTTCGTTTCAGGTGAGGTCTGATCGGGACAAGTTTACAATCATGCTGGATGTAAAACACTTCTCTCCCGAAGACCTGAGTGTGAAGATTATCGATGACTTTGTGGAAATCCATGGCAAGCACAGTGAAAGACAGGTAAGTGGAAGTGACAGTGATGGTGGAGCAACTGGGGAGTCAAGCTCCACTTTCATTCTTTCCAAGAGTTCTCAGCTGAAGAAAAAAAAAATCAGAAGAAGGAGTTGTTTATTGATCATCATGATTGGCATGGCCTGTTCCCATAGAGCCCCAACCTGATATCTGACAATAACGAGCTAATCCACTCCTCTTTTGTTTATTTTCAATCACCATCTTCCATGACCGTCAGATGATGATGTCCATTGTTCACTAATAACACTGGACCAGACAAAGAACATCATCTGGCGCTGCCGAAGCATGGCTGAGTTTTCATAAGCCTGAACCCTTAGTGAAAACAGAGTTTTCATATGCTGATCTGAGAGAGAAAAGCAAGAGCAAACAAAACAAAAGAAAAACAACCAAGTGCCTCAGGCTTGGAAACTTTTAACAAGTATGTCATGGAAATGTCTGTGGGGGTCAAAAAGTGAATTATATCAGCAGGGGTTTAGTACTTCTACACTTTTTTGGCCAGACAAAGCTCTAGCCTGGAAACAGTATGTATTTTTTAATATAATTATTTTTTTCCAGAGGAAGAGAGCAGCTGTTTTCACGGCTGACTTAAAAAAAAAATTGCATTTCTCATTATTTTAGCAAAAGAAAAAAAAGAAAAGTGGGTCCAGGATTGTGTACTTTGGCTGACACAATGTTGCTGCCTAGTGAGGAAATACACAAGTGCACAAGCGTGCATTGCTTTTACCGTCACAGAGCCCAAGACTTTCTCTCCAAGCATCCTTTGAAATCGGAGGCTGCGGCAGGGCCCCCATCCAAATCAGATCCCAAACTATAATATGGCCAAAATCGCACCCTGCTGCTCTGCTCAGCTCTTGCAGCTTCAGGGGCATTACGGGGGGACACCTGCCCCTACAAACTGATGAAACAGCATAAAAAGCAGAGATGTGCCCACGACACCGGCAGTACAGTGTCACGATAAGCCAGAGCAAATGTCGAGTCTGTGATTCTGTGACGGTGCTGCGAGGTCGGGCGGAGGGAGCTGTGGCACGATGCCGGGGTTGTTCTGACGGGCCTTCCCCCCTTTCCCCACTGCCTCTCAGGACGACCACGGCTACATCTCCCGCGAATTTCACCGCCGGTACCGCCTGCCCGCCAACGTGGACCAGGCTGCCATCACCTGCTCCCTGTCCAACGACGGCATGCTGACCTTCTCGGGTCCCAAGGTCCCCTCCAACATGGACGCCGGCCACAGCGAGAGGCCCATCCCCGTGTCCCGCGAGGAGAAGCCAACCTCCGCACCTTCCTCCTAAGCCCGCCTGCCGCTGCGGTACGCAGGCTGCCACTGTCTGCAGGTCTCATTCCCAGAGCCATCGTGTAGATACCAGTGAATATCTAGAGGGGTTTATTTTGTTGGTTCCCCCACTCCCTCCCTTTGTTTCTTTTTTTTTTTTGCCCCCCCTTTCCCTTGGATGGGATGAGGGGCTGGGTGAGCGGCTGGTGTATTTTGAAGCTTAAACCTGCGAGCCGTGCTGTGGGGATGGCGTGGATGGCGTGTGCTGCCACGCTGTTGTACTTGTTGAAAGGGTCCTCGTCCGGTGCTTGTAGTCCATAACCACCATCAGGTAGGAGGGAGTGCACAAGTACCACTAGCTCCTGGTGCAACAAGCCTCGAGGCCAGGCTTGGAGCAGGGGAAAAGCCCTGCAGACTTGCTCTACCCCATGCAGAGTTAAGCTGGTCACTCTTTAAAAAAAGCAACAGAGCCAAGCCCCCGGCTTGAGATCCTGCGTCCACGCGATCGACGTGCCACGAGCTCCTTGCAACCGCAGGAGAAATACCAACGTCTTACTGTCGGGGGTTGCAGCGTATATATTTTTTTCAACAATGTTTAAGTGTGTCTGTTCGCACCCCTACCCTGTCATTTCCCTTAAGGACGACTGGCACGAGGACAAGCACATCTTTCCACTGTCTTAGTAGGCCCTCAGGGGAGAGAGGGGGGCTCGCCGCTGCGCAGAGGCTTCACATCCCCAGCCGGCTCTCCCCAGCCTGTGCGTAACACACCGTCTCCCTTGCTCTCGCCTGTAATTCTAGGGTAGCTCCACCTCTTCCACTGGTATCTGGCACTCAACCTGAGAACGCGGTCAGTGGCGGTCAATAAAGAGATATAGGAAACACGCAATTGGCTTTGGGGGTTTCGTTTGTTCCTTTCTAAGGCTTTTGAAGCTGAAAGGTTAGCGCGGTGCCTAACGCCGCGTGGAGGAAGCACTTTCCAACGCTGGAAGTGCGTTTTGTGATGATGACTTGCCCTTTCTCTCATGTTCCTGTAATCCTGCCTGCAAGCAAAACAAAAGGATCAAAAAAAGTTCAAAAATCAACAGCCCAACGGCCACGCCACTTCAGTTTGTTGCATCAGCAAAGATGGCAATGCAGTCCATGTTTGTGTGATCGGATGGGAAGGGTTTCATCTGAAATGAATGATTAAGGCTGGCTGATGGCAGGGTGGGTAGGCCGTAGGTACTAGCTCTCCCTGCAATTGCCACGCAGGAAATCCATGGCTCGCAAGCCTGCATGGATGTGAGCACTCAGGACTGAAGGTCTCAGCACTCTCTCGACTCAAATAGCTTTCCACGCAGAGGGAAATCCGAGGTGCTTAGGAAAAGCACAGCATCACCGATAACCCCGCATCCCCATAACTAACCCCGTAGGTGAAATCGGCTTGGACAGTGAGTGCGTTTCCCCTTGGTAGAGATCTTCACCCCCAAGACCTGTGATTTGAAGTGGAGCTCCTGATGTCCACCTTGGCTCCTAAGGTCACTGCGTCTCCAGGAGCAGACACAAGTCTGTCTCAACTGACGTGTCTCGGATCACACTTACAAAACAAGGCAGGGTGACAGCGAAACAAGCGCAGCCTTCCCAAGAAAGAGCACAGGTCCATGCCCTCATGGGGAGGTGAGGACACCTGGAAAAAGAGTGTTTGCTCTGCCAAAATGGTGACCCCACCAACCTCCTGCCCTTTGCTGTTGATTAGCTGTGGAAAACAGAACATATATACAGGGTTTTTTTCTCATGGCATGGTTTAAATATTAGTATGAGCCAAAACCACAGAGGCTCTGGGACTATTTAAAATTAAATAGCACTTTCTTCTACCACATCTAGGCCAAAACCCAGGGACAGCTGTGAGTCAGGAGTAAGGATATTGGCCCTTATGCAGAGAAAGTGAGTGTGCCCCAGGGCTCAGCCCGGTCCCCTGCCTGAACCCCTGAGGCCAGGAGCACTGGGAGCATTTCTGGGACCAGGATCAGTGTCAGAGCCCGCCGGGAACAGGGTGGCCGGAGGAGAGCCAGGGAGATGGGGCAAGGCTGCAGGAAGTGCTGCAGAAGCAGGGGCAAGAGGAAAGGAGGGAGATTACTGTCTGGTAATTAGAAAGGAAGGAATCCCCTTGATGTCTGACATGATTTTAAACTTATTCTTTACTGAGATTAATTATTAGGCAATCCCAAAGCTTTCTACCAAAAAAATGTGCAGCCTGTTGCATTTTCATCTCCAGGGGAAAGGCATGAGTGAGCACATTTGGGGAAAGGGCAATTTCATACCCGGAGGGAGTCGTTACTACAGGCAGGGTAAAGGGCATTTTGACAGAAGCTGCCTCTCACTGCTTTGCCTAGTTCTAACGACCCCCTGGCCCCTGGTCCTTATCCCTTGGGGACATCTCCCCTCTGGAGCCTCAGCACCTCCCTGCTGTGTGCTGACATCTCTCTCCTTCCTGACACAAACTCAGCAAAGCTAGGAGGAAAAAAAACCCAAACGCCAGCCCCAAACATTTAGCCCCCATGCAAACCTCTCCAAGATGTGAAAATAGGGAAATACATTTTGAGCATGATTTGAGTGCAGATAGTGCCTGCAAGTATTTCAGCAGTGTGCGTGTCTGTTGGTCCCACAAGATGTCATTTGAACCGTTTTTGGACCCTTTTTTCTGTCTGGATGGCAGAGAGCGAAAGTTTTGATGTTAGGAGATGAGGGTAGGTTTGGGGCAGGCCGGGAGCTGTGCAGAGGCGGCAGCGCCTCTTGCAGCGGCTCCGGTGCTGCAGTGCAGTGGGTGCCAAAGGACCCCGTGCAAAAACTGTTGTTTCCCTTTGCTGAGATTAATTTTCATTTTAAGAAAGTCTTGTCTTTTGTAGGCTATGATTGTCTTTTCAAGGGGGAGCTCTTCACCGCAGCTTTCTACAGAAATTCACCTGTTAATAAGGTGTTGCTAATACTCTTCAAGGATTAACAACATTTCTTAGAAGTTTTTTGGTTAGAAACTCAGTCGATCATGTTACCACAGAGATAAAAACAGGGAGAACCCTGCCACAGGGCAGTGATGCACCCTTCCAGCGTCCAGGCAGTTGGGGGTCGGGTGGCTTGTAACCAGGGCTTTCTGCTCAGGGTGCACAGCATTCACGCAGCCCCCCCTGCAAGGGTTCGGGCAATCAGCAGGCGCCGCATTCCCCGCTCTCAACCCCGGTTTATCTATTTGCTTTGGACTTTTGTCCCCTGGCTTCTGGCAAAAGAAGAGCCCGGCAGAGGGAGGGGTTTCCCGTCAAAGCCGCGTCCCCACAGGTTGGCAGCCTTTCCTAAGCTCTGGCACACAGAAAGGCTCCCAGAGAGATGGAAACCCAGGGCACAAGGGCAAACAGGCACATGGACCCAATGGGAGTTGCACAACTCTGGCATTCCTTGGTTTCTGATTGATTTGCAAGTTAGCCAGCGTTGCACAAAGATCAGGCGTATGAAAGCTTACCAGCATTTCCACCCGTTTTTTTCTTTAAAGCAAATTCTGTTACATGCAACCGTTGTAACCCCTCAACTCCTTGGCATCATCGTCACAATTAGGGCTCTGCCATGCAGGTCTCTCTGATCTGAGATTAAAAAACATTGTTTTTAACCTCATCGGCAACAAAAAGGCTCCAAACACATCCCAAATCCCCAGTATTCTCTCAAAGGTGTGTAACACTGGCACACTGGGAACATTCCTGCAGTTTGTTGCTGCTGTGTCAGGCATGTGGGTTTGGGAGACTCGGCCAGAGGAGACTGCGGTGACATGGTCTTTGCCAACCTGGACTCTGTCCCTCCAGTGTGCCCTTGTCAGGGCTGGCTTGGAAAACTACCAGCTTGCATGAGAAGTCCAAGGACCATCAGCCAGTCCACGTCAATGGGCTGCTCTGAGGCCTGGGCAGGGGGGACACAGCTACCCCAGGGGTACATGCAGAGGCTGATGTGCAAGTCCCTGGGGACCAGTGCAGGGAGTCTCCTCCTGAAAGCATTTCTTGCTTCCAGAGCTCACTGCTGTGCCTCACTGGAGCTGGTTTGTGATGGTCACTCGGTCTGTGCGAGGGTCTGGAGGCAGGGTGCCCTTGTGTGGGGTAGGTTCAGCACACGACCTCTAAGGGGCTCACAGACAGCGTGCCATTGCATGAGGTGGACCGGCAGGTCCCGGGGGAACAACCGGCCCAGCTGGCAATCAAGTGGCTGTTGGGAGAGAGGGAATTTCCATGCTTTCGTCATGGTGCTTTCTCCATCAACGTTTCATGGTCAGTCAGTCACTGCATTAACCTCCTGTCAGAGGAAAGGCACGCAGCCCATATCAGCCTGGAGAAGAGAAGGCTCCGGGGAGAACTTATAGCACCTTCCAGTACCTGAAGGGGCTACAAGGAAGCTGGGGGGGACTTTTTACAAGGGCCTGTAGTGACAGGACAAGGGGTAATGGGTTTAAATTGAAAGCGGGGAGATTTAGATTGGATATCAGGAAGAAATTCTTCCCAGAGAGGGTGGTGAGGCACTGGCACAGGTTGCCCAGAGAAGCTGTGGATGCCCCATCCCTGGGAGTGTTCAAGGCCAGGCTGGATGAGGCTCTGAGCAACCTGGTCTAGTGGAGGGTGTCCCTGCCCATGGCAGGGGGGTTGGAACTGGATGGTCTTTAAGGTCCCTTCCAACCCAAACCATTGTATGGTTCATTCTATGGTTCTATCAGAGCCTCTGCTCTGCCTTTAAGGACGTCAGGGTAGTAAAGATCTGAACACCCATGTGTTTCAGTGTATGCACCACTTGGTGTATCTAACAGCGTATTTGCACACTTGCGGTTTTATAGCCTTGATGTACTGTACTGTGGGCAGGGATGCCGCACCGAAGGATTTTAGATACTCATCCGGTCCCCGGCCCCGCTCCGCTCCCGGCGGGAGCCTCTGGGCACCGGGAGGTGGCAGCAGCCCCTCGTCTTCGGGGCTGAGCGGTCCCCCCCTGCTCTGAAGGAAACACCCAGCTGAAAGGTCACGCTCGGTATTTTGCTGAGCATCTCCTGGGTGTTCCTCCGGAGATTGGTTGGGTTGGTTTTTTTTTCCCTCCCCCCACCCAGGCAGTAATTATTTCAGTTTTCTTTTTCCTTTTTTTTTGGACAACGTGCTCAAAAGGAAGCAGAGCAGCACCATTGTCCACGCTGTCTCGGTTTTCCACCCCCTCGGGCTGATGCCAGTCCCTCACCGCAGGATTTAATGCACTGCTGTCTGCCTTCCAAATTGCTAATTGCAAGGCCCGTTTGGTTTTTTTGTTGTAGGTTTGTTGGTGTTTTTTCCCTGCCGTAGAAGTTGCTTAGCACCGAAGCCTCACTCCCACCTTCGCCAGCCCTTTTCCTCCCGGTTGAGCCTTTCCCGTGTGGCACTTGGCTCGCCAGTGTTTGTAGGAGGTGAGCTATAAAGACCTTCGAAGGAAGCCTGTTTCATAGTTTTCGGTGCTGGCTAAGGAAGGTCTGGGGTTTAATTTCCTGCTTTTTGTTGTTGTTGTTTGTTTTTACTTAAGAAGAGATATTTGGGATGTCTAGCCTAGTCTCCGCTGGTTTTGCTGGAAGGCTCCTTGGGCGTTTCAGGGGATTTGTATGTTGAACTCTCTCGCCCTGTAAACAAAGTGTGTCAAATCTTTCCCAAAGATGCTGATTTTCCAAAGCATTCATTAGGAGCCTGATCTTTCTTCTTCAGTAATTTATGAACTACTTCCAAACAGTCCACAAAACAGTAATGGAGAATGTCTGACTTATTTATGTGCTTCAGTGGGCCATAGGGGTAAGAAAAGCTACCCACAGCTTTGTTTCAATCTGTGGATATGTCATTATTTCCCTTGTGAGGTTCAGGACTCCAGAATATATGACCCTGTCTGTGGGACTGAAACCAGGAAGCCCAACGGGCTCATTCAGCCTCTGTAGCACTTTGGCTTCCCCTGATGATTTCTACTTCTCGTCGATTGTCAACGTGTCAGCTGGAAGTCTCACCTGAATTTAATGCAGAACAAATACCCTGTCACGTCAACACAGAAAAAATGGAATACAATGAACTCAATTAGCAATGGCAGGGTGATTCAGAGGAGTCTGGGAAAGGATTTGGTAAAGAAAAGCGATGGTTCACAATTTTTTGCTAGGCAGTATTTTCCCGAGCAGTACACACCAGCGGTGACTTGTAAGCCTGCCAGGCTGGCTTTTCTCTTCCAGGCACCACTAATGCCCTGTTGTTTTAACCTATCAAGAAAGGGAGCATGGAGTAAGAGCGGTATAGACTGTGATGCATGGAAGACCTGAACAGGAAATGGTACCGAGGGGTGAACCGGTGAAGTTGCCTATAACAAAGATTTCCATCTTCCTTGAAAATGCAGCCCAGCCACTCTCCACCTTCTCCCCTGGGGAGCAGACAAATAACTCGGAGACAAAGTCTTCAGCTAAAGTAGTAAGTATAGATCAACTTGTTTACGGTTCGATAACACAGACTTAAAACACACACTCAACAGAGGCTATGTGCATTTTCATCTGGTTCCTCCTTGGACGCGATCAAGTGCAAGAGCCACCCTAGCAACTGAAATAATACTTACAAATGCTCTCCAGTGAAGTACAGCGGGAATCGGCGTGTGACTGCTGTGGTGCTGGGCTGTACCCTTCTGCCTCCCCGCAGCTGGTGATCAGAGTCTGCCACTGATGAGGACTTAACCAACATTTAAGGTTCTCATTTAAACTGGTGCCCGGAAGATTGCAGAAGGTAGCCTCACCATCTGACTTTGGGTTGTTAACCAAGCAGCTGAAGAGGCATTTGTTTGACCAAAAGATCAAAAAAACCCCAGAATAAAAGCCCCCAAAACCCAAGACAGCAGAGTCTGACAGCATTTTACCTGTAAATTTTGGGGTAAGACAGCCTGAATGGAAAGAAAAACACGTATCCACAGCAGCTGTGGTTTCATTTGCAGGGGCTTTTCACCGCCAGCTGTTTCAGGAGGGGCCCGAATGCAGGGATACTTAGGCAACAGGGAGTCAGTCTGAGGTGAGCAGTTACTGTGGTGAAAACCCCCTCTGCCCGTGACCCCCACAGTACCCGGGCACAGAGGTGTTACTCACCGCACGTTTGCACCGCAGAATAAATCTCCCCCAATAAATCAGATGTGAACTCACGTTTCTCAAGCATCTGAAGTGAAACGCTCTCTTTACCTTGGAAGAGAACCAGACACCGAGGTCTCCAGCATATTTTGCTGTAGCTGCAATGTCTCAGGACACAGCCAGGTCAAAGGCTTGCAGACAGAGAGAATATTTTTCGTTATATCTGCTAGCAGAGCTGAAAAAATTAGAGGTTTTGGGCACCGAAGCCAATCTATGAGGCAGTGAGGACTTGGAGAGATAAGCCTTGATGGTGGTTGTTATGGTGGGTTTGACATTACCCCCTTGCACTGCCCTAACCTCTGGTCTGCAGCGCTCGCCTCTGGCACGAGATTTGCCAGACCATCTGCCAAAATTTTCCTGTGCAACACCTAGACTGCAGCCCTTCCAGGGGTTCTGTCAGCACCCGGGTAACACAAGGTGTTGGCCAGTAAATGGGAGCAGAATGAGGAAACTCTGCAACAGCAGCAAAAATCTATTTTAATCTCTAGCTCACTTCTCTGATATATCTTAAGGCAAGAGAAGATGAAAATCTGGAGAATAAGGAGGGGAAAAAAGATCAATATGACACAGCTAAACCGCGTTACTTCTTATTATAAGATAAGCACAAAAATTAGGCATGATGTTAAATATGAAAAAGTGCTGTGTGGACGTAGGGTGTACAGGTGCTGGAGAGAAAACTCTTCTTGTATGGGGGATTGGTTTAAGCCTGGATGCTCTGGGTACAGAAACTGCGTGAAGTGCTTCTGCTGGGGTGGTTCTGTGCAGGCGGGTAACAGGAGCTCAGGTGGCTGCACAAACCCTGCGTGAGCAGAGTGGAGTCAGAGAGAGGGAATTATTGACCCCTGGCAGTAGGGACCAAAGCTTAAGCCTGACGAGATTTCAGAATCCAGCGGAGAAGCAGAAAAGGAGTTGCATGAGCAAGTGCATGGGCAGGAAGGGGGCTCCTGGAAGCTGCATTTTCTTTTACAAACCCAGTCTGTGTGTTAGTTCTTGAAGGGCACCCAGTGCTCAGGAAGGTACCAGGGATGGGGAACAGCTCTTTGGTAACCAGCATCCAGGAGGCTATTCAGGAAAAAGAACAACTGGGCTGAAGTTCCTCCATGAGCTTCATTAGCACCAGCAGGGCACCTGCACCGACGCCAGCCTGTGATGCTCTACGGGGTTTGCTGTGCCCCTGTGAGCCAGGCACATCTGTGCCTGGAGGATCGCTTTCACTGGATTTTGGACCTGGTGGGTGAGTGCCCTGGGAAAAAGATTGCACCCCTGGGGCAAACGCTCTGCAGGGTGAATTTGACAGCAGTGCTTTCCAAAGGCTAGAGCCTTGCCCCTGAGGTGGGAAGGAAAGATGGCAAGTAATGAATGGACACATCTGGCGTGTGCAATGACATGCGGTGGGAATGCCAAAGAAGTGATAGAGATATCATGGATATGCCTACACATATACACAATGCATTTCCATTCTGCTGCACTGGCATCAACCAGAGTTGCATCTCCAGGGGAAACCCACGGTCTTGCAGCCCTCTGGCCCACAAAGGACTCAGATTCTCCTCAAACATCACCGCTTTGTGCCCGTGCAGCAGATCACTCATAAACCGCTGCCAAGCCCAAGATATGCTTCAGCCA
The DNA here is from genome assembly GCA_027574665.1 of Rhynochetos jubatus. Taxonomy (NCBI): domain Eukaryota; kingdom Metazoa; phylum Chordata; class Aves; order Eurypygiformes; family Rhynochetidae; genus Rhynochetos; species Rhynochetos jubatus. Next base: position 42,011,000 of record CM050649.1, read on the forward strand.
TGTATCTGCCCTGGTGCAGAGCCCAGCCCCGCTCCTTGCAATGCCTCTGCAGGTCCTCAGACCACCTCTGTCAGACCCAAGCTCACCCAAAAACCCTGCCTGCAAGGATGGCCAGGGCTCCAGCCACTTGTAAGGGCCCCTAGGGTTAATGCTGCACCCATGGTGGGACCAGACCTGCCATACCTGCCAGGACAGAGGCACGGCAATGCAAACCAGGCTGTGGGACACCACATGGAAAGAGGAAAGCCTTCCCTCTGGAAACATATGGGGTGGTGGTGTATGGGAGCCATGGAAAATAGGAGGATGGTGAACAGAAGCTGGCCACATGTTAATCCCAACTGAAGCAAGGCAAGAAAGCAGTCTTGCAGACAGTGTGGTTTATTAACGCAGCTAATATAGAAGACATATGTTCAGGTTGAAACTGGAAACCAAGAAACACAACCCCTCTAAGAAGAAGAGACTGATCCAGTGATCCTTTAGAGGGCCATTTTGATATGCCTGTCAGATTAAAGTCATACTTGTTGTTGACCATTAACCGTACAAAGCATCTGGCTCTTCTTTTTCCTTGCATCTTGGAGGAGCATCTCTCTGTCAAAACACTAAGCAGTTTTCCCTCCTGGTTTGTTTCCCTTCATCGAGTCGCTGGGCTCAGCCAGTTCTCAGGATGCGTCCCTGCTGACCGCTGAAGAGGGACAAAGCCGTATTGTTTTTCAGCTGAGGAAAGAGGAAAGACTGTACCTTCACCAGTGCCGGACTGCTGACATTAATCAAACTATCACTTTACCCTCGTTCATGTGGACTCACTGACACTCCCACATCGGGAGGACTGTGGGAACCAGCAGGCACCAACAATTCAGCTAAGCCTTACAAAATGCCAGAGTCTCTATTCGGAGCTTCCCCTTTTCAGTTAAAATCTGCTGCTGAAAATAACCCTCCCTTCCAAAGGATGGCCCTGTTTGAGTACTTGGTGTGCCCACGGTGCATGACAAGGGGTTTATTTATTGCCAGCATGCCGAGAATAGGATTTTATGGGGAGAGGGAGGGCGGCAAAGCCTATTCCTGAGCAAGCTGAGACTTTTAAACACCTGTTACTGAGGTAACCATTGCGCACACATGCACCAGAGATGTCTGGAGTCATCAAGGCCTTCTGTAACACTTCCAAGCAACGTCCTTCCCAAGCCCGCAAACTTATTGGCTGCCACGGACACACTAGCTGGCATTTGGCACTCCCCTCGGACCCTGGTTGTACATTTACCTTTCTTGCAGTTTGCTCTCGCTTGGCGACAAAGCTCCCCCGTGCTTAGAGGAAGCCAACAGGAGCATGAGATTGTCCTTGCTTGTCCTTTAAGAATTAAAGCCAGGGGCAAAAATCAGAAGGGTAGTTGCACATCAGTAAGGCACGTGAACCAAAGGCTGCCGGGTTGCTGACCTGTCCTACTGCTGCGCTTAGGAATGTCGATGGGGAAGTCACACCATACAGTCCCTGGCTGTTATGAGCAGCCACGTAAAAGCCTGTTCTGTTCAGCAGAACATTTTCTTCCCATGCCTCGATGGATTCTAGACCACAAAGCACTTCCTGACCATCCTTGAGCCGACTTAGATCGATAGGGCAAAAGATCAAAACCCACAAACTCGGCTGCACTGGAGGAGACAAGCTCAAAGGCCTTGCCAGCATCCCGGCAGCTTGTCAGGAGGAGGATGCTTGTGAGATGTCTGCAGAGGAAGAATCCTGGGAAACCTGCTTTCAGGTTGCTCATACTTTTAGGAAGTTTGTGGGAAGTGTGGGGAAGCTCAAACTGCATGTGCAATGCACAGCAGAGAAAGGGCTGGCAACCAGGCTGTGAATGACAAGCCCCCCACCCATTCATTTCCCACCCTCACTGCTTGCTCTCGGCTGGGCTGCAGGGGTAGGATTCAGCTCACCTAACTTCAGAGGTCTACAGAGTAGACACCTCAGTCTGAGCCCACTGTCCTTTTCTCCCTGGGCAGACAGTGGAAAGAAATAGCCACTCCACAGGCCCACTCCATCTAGCCCATCTCAGCCATCTCTGTCGGAAAGAGAGGTATTGCTCCCGGAATGGGCTATGTCCTTTGGCTAGGGAGCAAGCTCAGAAGAAGATACTGGCTTACAAGTGTCTACATCTGAGCAGATGAATCTTATCCAAAGCAGCCACCTTGTGCTCAGGAAGAACCAAGTTCAAAGACCTGCTGGAGAACTGGGCTGGAGCTTACTTTGCTTCTCTTCTGAGCCCCTTGAACCCTTCCTGTGGGTTGAGTGATAGCTGGGTTCTCCCTCCTGGAGCTCGGCTGAAAGGTGTACCCAAGCACAGCCTCATGTAGAGCCCATGTGGCTGTAGAGAAAGTTGTGATAGGAATGTGAAGATTGGCATGAGAGGAGAAGGAATGGGAATATTGGTATGCAAAACTCCAGGAGGAGTGGCTGGCAGGAGGGGGACAGAAGGGATGGCAGTTGTCAGTGGCACCTGGGCTAGCAGGTATGTCTTGGGGCAGCTTCTCA